>JAPDNY010000004.1:233292272-234492272 GCA_029375565.1 Gekko gecko
AGATCCTGTTTGCCAGGCTGTACTTAGCAACTTGGACTGCCAGCCTGGAGGTCTCTTGCAAATACGAGTACAGCCTGAAGGCTCAATGCATTGGAAAGGTCAGTGGGGAGGTCTGCTGAAAGTGGAGGGGCCAAGGAGAAAACAAGGGATCAGGTGCCGGCATGTTCCATAATTGCACCAGCCTCAGCCTGCAAATCTCACCCTTCTGTCTAGAAATTCAGCCTCAGTATATGTGGAGATGTGTGCTTCCTTTACAGTGAGAGACAAGCACTCTGGAAATGTGCAGAGTGTTTGCAGTCTTAGCATTCATAGAAGAGATGATGCTTGGCTCAGATATATTTTGTTCTATACCAAGACTTCATCTCTCTGTAGCAAGCGGTGAGGGGGATTAAGACTTCCCAGATATTGGGCCCCCCAAAGCCTTTTGGTCCTCTGCAGTGAAGTTCTATCTTGTTTCCTTGTAGTTAGAGGTTCCAGGCCTCGAAGTCTCTGAGCAGGGCAAATCACAACACATTTAACACAAGATATTTTATCTGATCAAAAACTAGAACGTTTTATAAATATACCATTTCGAACAGTTGAAGAACGTGTTTTAAATTTCTTTATTGTAAACATATATACATTTACAACTGTGCAATGACATAAGTAAATAAAGTCATCATATTATAGTAAAGAAGAAAAGGAACTCTGATAGAGTCCATATCCTCAGCTGAGCATGTAGTTATATCTTTTGCTGAGCATTATTTAATCCGTGCATTTGATTCGCATGATTCATAAAAGGATACCATTGTTGTACAAACATTTCTTGCATATACTTTTTCTTTTCCCTTAAATACCTCACAGTATTATTTTGTTCCTATATATATACAGCAGCTACCAGGGAACGGCTTCGAAAAGAGAGAGTCCACGTGGGCTCCGGATGGTGCCGTGGTGGGGAGGAACAACTCCTGCCTCTGCCCCCAAGTGGTATTTTTGGGGTGAAAACCCTGCCGGGGTATCGTTATTCCCCTAGTATTCCTGCCCCGTATGCACAGAGACTCATGGCGCAGCAAAATAATTCCTCCCCAGTATACTTTCTGCAAAAGAAAGCAGGTTGTGGGGGAAACCAAAGCCCCGCCTCCCCCTGCAGGGCCACTCTGAGCCCATCTGGACTCTCCCTTTTTGGGTGTTTGCTTTTAGAAGCCCTTCTCCACAGCTGCCGTGTGGCCACAGCAGGGAACACGTACAAACACGAACAAACAATTGGGGGGGGGGGAGGGAAATAATGTACAGTTTGGTTCAGGGCTTTTTTTGTAAAAAAAAAAAAAAAATCCAGCAGGACCTCATCAGCACAACAGGCCACACCCCTGACAGCGCAGCTTCCTCTCAGTATCGGCTTCCCCAGGTGCCCCATGGCTTGCGGGGCACGTGGGGAACCCGAGGGAAGGAAGGCAGATGCTTCTGGATCGGCTTCCCAGGTGCCCAGCAGCTGTGGGGCCCCTGGGGAACCTGAGAAGAGGAGGCAGTTTAAACTGCCTTCTCTCCCTGGACTGGCTGGGCTTCCCCAGGCGCCCCGCGACTTCTGAGGCAACTGGGGAACTCAAGGGGGAGGCTGTGGGCGTGGCCAACTTGAGAGCCAGCCGGAACTCTGTTCCTGTGCGTTCCTGCCCCAAAATAGCCCTGGTTTGGTTCTGAATTAAACATGTGTGCCAGTCTGGCCAGGGTATGCCACCATTGTCTAGCAAGTTAACTCAGGGTAGGCCTGATCTCCAAGTGTCTTCCTCCTTCCTGAGAAGCAGTCAGTCTCCCTGGAAAGGAGCCAGTCCCCATTCCCAAAGAGGCTCTGGAGTGCAGCGGAATTGACAATGGTCACAGCCTCTCTGGCCCTGAAGGTCGGCCCAGCCCAGCCTGGATGGTCTGCAGGCTTGATCACCCGCCCTTCCCATCAGCCAGCGGACTGACTTGGGTCCTTGCAGCGGCTCTGCAAGGCGGTTCTTTGCTGTTTTCCCCTTTCCCCAGTTTTTGGTGACTGGTGGCCAAGAGGAATACAAGTGACCGGCCAGGAGGGAATCCCCGTAGAGCGGCTTTTCACCCAGTTCTTGAGCTGCTTGACAATTTGCCAGGAGTGGCCGCCTGCTTCACTACAGCAAGAGCACAGCAGGCAGGGTGAGGCTCCTGGAAAAATGGCGGGTGGAAGACCAAGAGCTGTATCAAGATGAGCAGAGAGGGCACCGTCTGGGTCTCTGCCTGCAGCATTTGGAAGCCCCCCCCAGCTCCCAGCACCACCAGCAGCTGACCCAAATGTAAACACAGCCCACTGGCGGTGGAAGGAGGAGCCACATCATGACCCCGAGCCTTCCCCAGTGGAACAGAAACAGAGAGCTGGAAGGGACCGCAAGGGTCTTCTAGTCCATCTAGGGTTGCCAGACCCCACCTGGTCTGTGGGGGCTTATCCACTTTTGGGGATAACCCCCCATCCCCCCAGCCCAAGCACCTGCAGCCCCTCTCTGCCTTCTCTCTTGGGAGAGGGGAGGGGTGGCTGCAGGCTGCATGCCTGAATTACAAGCCGCATTGCCGCTTGGAGCTTGGATGCCTGGGGCTGCTGGCTGGAAGCACTGAAAGGGAATCCTTTAAGTGCTTGCAGCCATTAGGACCAAGCCCCGCTTGCCTGATCTCTGAGCAGTAATGCCCCTTGGAGACTGGGCAAGTGGGGCCCACCATCTGCAAGCACGGAAAGGGACCCCTTTAAGTGCTTGCAACTAGTGGGGACTGGGCCCTGCGTGTCTGATCTCCAACAGGAAATGCTGCTCGGAGATACGGTGCGTGGGACTGCCAGTTGGAAGCACTTAAAGTGACCACTTTAAGTGTTTACAGCTGGCAGGGACCACACCCCACACGCCTGATCTCCCAGTGATAATGCCACTCGGAGATCGGGCGCATGGGGCAGCCGGCTGGAAGCACTTAAAGGGGTCCCTTTAAGTGCTTCTAGCCAGTGGCAATTGGGCCCCATGAGCCTGAATTCCAAGCGGCTTTCGTGCTTGGAGTTTAGGTGCTCAGTGGCAGCTTCCTCCTTCCATTTTGCAAGATTTAGAGGGCCCTTCACCTGATCAGGGGCCCTTTAAATCTTGCAGGACGTTAGGGGAGAGGGGTGGCCTCCTGCGATAGTTCTTGGGGTGGAGGACCATGCCTCACATGCCTGATCTCCAGTGGTAATGCCACTGGAGATCATGTGCATGGGGCAGCCGGCTGGAAACACTTAAAGGAAACACTTCTGGCCAGCGCCAACCGAGGCCCCATGAGCCTGAATTCCAAGTAGCATTGGTGCTTGGAGTTCAGGTGCACAGCGGCGGCCTCCTCCTTCCTGTCTTGCAAAATTGAAAGGGCCCTTCACCTGATCAGTGGGTCCTTTAAATCTTGCAGGACGTTACGGGGAGGGTGGCCTCCTGCGATAGTTCTTGGGGGTGGGGCTTGGAGCAGGTACATCCCTAATGTGACATCATTGTGTTGGGGATGCCACGCCCCCTCTGGGAACACCCCCTCAAAGAACCTCGCTGGGGACAAAGACGGACTTGGCAACCCTAAGTTCAACCCTTTCTCAGCACAGGAAATTCCCCTCTGTGGAAAGGTCGCCAGACCCCAGGTCCAGGCAGGGGTTCCCCCACTTCTGGGGGCTTCAAACTACCCCTGGCCAGCTGGCTGGTGGGGAAGCCCCATCCCTAAGACTGACCAACCACCGAGCCACCCCTCTCCCTCCGCTCCTGCCCAATTTAACGGGTTTCTGCTGATCGGCGGGGACCACGTGGCCTGCTGACCAGCTGAGGGCCCTTAAATCTAGCAGAAGGGGGGAGAGGGGCGGTTGTGAGCCAAGTGTGTGACCCATGACTGCCCCCCTCCTTCTAGATTTAAAGGACCCTCCAGCTGGTCATCAGGCCACGTGGTCCCCGCTGATCAGCTGAAGCCTTTTGAATCGGGCAGGAGGGGAGGGAGAGGGGTGGCCAGGCAGGTGGCACCTCTTGGGGGTGGGGCTTGGGGGTGGGGCTTGGGGCAATCCTGCCCACCTCCAGAATGCCCACCCAAATCCCTCCACCAGAGGGACGAGGGACCTGTCAACCCTCCTCTGTGACCCTTGCTCAATGCTCCAGGACCCCTGGTCAGGCTGGCCGAGAGAATTCCTGCCTGACCCCAAAATGGCCCAAATGGCCAGACCCTAGGCATGTCAGAACTGGCCATGACAGCCGAGCTGGGTGGAGACTCCAGTCCGGCCTTCAGGCCAGCAGGTTGTTTCCGCCCGGAGTGAAAGACAGCAGTCTCACAGTGATAGCAAACGCACTCTTCTGTGGAACTGACATCATTCCCGTGTTGACATCATCGTAACAGATGCTTCTCCTGTTTCCTTTGAATGGTGATACTGGCAGGGCCTGATCTGTAAAGGCTCCGTAGAACTTTTTTTTCCCCAGGAGCCCCCTTTGAGTTAGATTTGAAAATAATATGTGGCTACGGGGAATGTAAGAACACGCGCAACAAGTTAAAAACGTTACATACAGTTTGAGTCTCCGTTTCTACCAAATGTTAGAGATTGTATGGTGGAATTTTTGGAGGTCTAGGAATACTGGGATGAAAGACTGAAAGAGCCGTTACGATCTTGTGTGACCTTGTAACCCGCCCTGAGCCTGTTCGCGGGGAGGAGAGGGTAGAAATGGAATTAAGTAAAGAAATAAAACCAAGGGAATGGCCACCAGCTACTGGACCATCCTGTCTCTCTTTGCCTGATAGCATCTTAGAGGAGGAATCGCTCCAAGTTCACGTGGGATTGTGGGAAGGGGAGGGGAGGTGGAGCCGGTGGGACTGCTGAGAAGGGGGCACCCCTTGTGCTCAGCCATCCTGAGTCTCTCTGAACATGGAGCGTTTGGGGGACCGGGCTGCTCTCTTTCACTCGGGGCAGGAATCAGGTGCTGGCCTGAAGGACAAACTGGAGTCTCCAGCTCAGCTTTCGTGGCCCATTCTTCCATGCCCAGGGTAATGCTGATCGCCATTTTTGGGATCAGGAAGGAATTCCCCCAGGCCAGATTGGCTGGGGATCCTGGAGGGTCCCCCCTCCCTCTGGGTATACAGCAGGGGTCACGGGGGGGGGATTTCCTGTGTTGAGCAAGGGTTGGACAAGATGAGCCTTGAGGTCCCTTCCAGCTCTATGTTCCACTTGGGAAGGCTTGGGGTCGTAATGTGACTCCTTGTTCCACTGCCAGCTGGCTGGGTTTATGTTTGGGTCAGCTGGTGGTGCTGGGGAGCCACAGGGGGATGCTGACTGCCACTCTGCCAGTCTTGACCGCTGCCACTCTTGATAGCTCTTGATGGTGCTCCACTCTCGAGCCCCTCTGCCATTTTTAAGGCGCCTCACCCTGCCTGCTGATACTGTGGTGAAGCAGGCTGATGCTCCTGGCAGATTGTCAAGCAGCTCAAGAGCCGAGTGAACAGCTGCTGTGTAGGAATTCCCTTCCCTCCCGGGCCATCACGGACACATTTCCATGAGGTTGACTGCTTTCAGGATGGGTGAGAACCCAAACTGGCAGAGAAGCGCAAGAATTAAGGGATGAGATGGATGTGGCCTATAGAGCGTATTCCAGCTTTACAAAGAAAAATAATTTGCCAGCAGAAGTGGTTGTCAATTTTACTAAGCAGTGTACTAGAGATCAGATTCTGCGTGCAGTTTCAGTGGTGCCCTTGAAGATTGGAGAGCAGACTATCAGAACTTTTAAGGATGTTCCATATGAAATTCGTATGAAAAGGAAAGCATATAAAGGCACCAAGCCATTTATAAATGGTGCTTTCCCGAGGGAGTGGTGTTCAAATTTAAGGATAAAAGAGAGAAGATTGACTCTGTTTTCAAAGCTCAAGAATTTCTGAAGAGGCACGCCAGCTCAGAGGAAGATGCAGAACTCGCCAATTGGACAGTGTTAAGCAACGAAGAGGACAGCGGCCCGGAGGAGGGAGGTGCCGGAGCGGGAGACGAGAAGGCAAAAGAGGGCCCATCGTATAATCTGAGAGACTTAAAAAGAAGACACTCCAAGATATAGCAGCTGTTCGTGAGGCGGCAGACGGGAGCTGATCAACAATTAACCCCAAAGAACTTTACTAATTTAACTAATAGATCTATTTTGGACTTTCGGTAGGATGAAAAGAAGATCTTCCAACCACGGTGAAAGCCAAAAACTCTACTTGTACTAACTAAAACTAACATTTTAACAGAAAATTCACTGAAAATCTTTTCTTAATCCTTCTATATACCCGACCCTTTTTTCACAAAAAAAAAAAGCAATAAAATTCTCTCCTTTTTAGGAGAGGGTTTTTTTGGTTTTTTTTAAAGGATGGGTGGGAACCCAGATCCTGCCCTGCCTTCTCCCAAGCAGCAGGGACGCCACAGCACACCCTACTAACGGCCTCACTCTAGCGACTTCCAGGGCTGGAAGCACCACACAAACTTCCTGGGGGCCTCTGTAGAACGTGCAGGGCCCAGGGGGGACAGGGCAGCCAACTTTGCCCCTTTTGAAACAGGCAGTCAGGGAGCAGATTAAGGTGAGTGAGACTTGGACCCAGCATCCTTACTCACTCCAAAGGAACATAAGAAGAACGTAAGAGAACATAAGAGAAGCCAACGCTGGATCAGGCCAGTGGCCCATCCAGTCCAACACTCTCTCACACAGTGGCCAGAAATACCAGGTGCCCACAGGAGGTCCACCAGTGGGCCAGGACACTAGAAGCCCTCCCACTGTTGCCCACCCCCATGCACCAGGAATACTGAGCATCACTTGCCCCAGACCAACAGTTCCTTTGTATACCTTGTGGCTAATAGCCACAGATGGACCTCTACTCCCTATGCTTATCCAATTCCCTCTTGAAGCCGTCCATGTTTGTACCCGCCACCCCCTCCTGTGGCGGTGAATTCTATGCATTAATCACTCTTTGCATGAAGAAGTACTTCCTTTTATCCGTTCTAACCCGACTGCTCAGCGATTTTATGGACTGCCCATGAGTTCTTGTATTGTGAGAAAGGGAGAAAAGTACTTCTTTCTCTACCTGCTCTATCTCATGCATAATTTTATAAACCTCGATCATGTCACTCCTCAACCATCGATTTTACACGCTAAAGACCAACAAGCACCTAAACCTTCCTTCACAGGGAAAGTGTTCCAACCCTTTTAACATTCTAGTTGCCCTTTTTCTGAATGCTATAATATCCTTTTGGAGGTGTGGTGACCAGAACTGCACACAGTATTCCAAATAAGGTCGCACCATCGATTTATACAGGGGCATGATGATTCTGGCTGATTTGTTTTCTGTTCCCTTCCTAATAATCGCCAGCATAGCACTGGCCTTTCTTATTGTACTGGCACACTGTCTCAACATTTTCAGTGAGTTATCTACTTCGACTCTGTCTTGGTCAGTCTCTGTCAGTTCGGATCCCATCGATGTGTATTTGTAGCTAAGATTTTTGGCCCCAATGTGGCTCCTTTGCACTTGGCCACATCGCACCCCATCTGCCATGAATGGATATTGAACTCAGTCCCATATCGAACTCAGGCCTCATCAGCTCCCCGAGGCCCCAAGTCCAGTGTTCCCTCTAAGTTGAGATAGTGTGAGCTAGCTCACAGTTTTTTAGACTCCGGCATGCACCTTTTTGTCTTAGCTCATGAAGAATGGCTCCAGAGCAAACGAATTTATGCAGCAGCCAAATTGCTCACTCAGAACTTTAATGCCTGTAGCTCCCAAAGTAGAATTTCAGCCCACAAGACTTGACCGCTTCGAGGGAGCAATGCCCAAGACCGAGGCCCCCACCCCAGGAGGCAGCCTTCACCGGCACTGGAACCAGCAGAACCAGAAGGCTCTGCTCGGGCATGCCAAAACCGCAGGAGAGCCCAGAGAAGCTGCAGCAGAGCAAAACTTCACAGGCCAAGCAAAGAAGCCTGCGGGAACCAACTGCCAATCAGCTGCTGCAACTGAACCCCGAGGAACCAAGCCGGAGGGACAGGCTGACTGACGAGGAGCCAAACCTCCATGCTGATCCCAGGGGCTCCAGCCCACCACGGGAGTCACGCAACCACCAGTCGGAGCTTCCTGCAGTCGGCGAGGCCGGCACCCAGATGACGTGGGCTGGCTAGCAGGATGGCCTGAGGTTCCCATCATTCTGACCGTCAGATGGGAACTAGGCAGGAAGGCCTCCCCCTGACCCCTTCCCTCCAGGTGATTGGTGAAGAGGCGGGGGAAATTGGGGAGGGGCGTTGCCCTTGTGGGGCCCCTCATGGCTACAGGCCTGCATGATGGACACATTTTTCAACACTGAACCCATATTAATAGTGGCCACGGGGGCCATGGAGCAGCTCAGGTACATCTTTGGTTGAGGCAGCCTTTGTGCCCAGCAGTCAGAGGGCGGGGAGCTCTGTGAGGCGGGATGAAGCGGGAGACCTCGGGGTTGCAGGACAACGAGCAGAGCCAGCCAAACGGGGGATGCCAAGCAGGAGCCGGAGGCTCCCAAACATTGCCGCAGTTTGCCTCACCTCAGGGAGATGCGGACAGAGTGCCTCAGGACTGAACCCCGTTCTCCAACTAGGAGCAAGCACCCTGGAGGCTCTCATTCTATTTCAGAAGCTGCACCACTGTTTCCCCCCAAACAATCGCCATCACGCCGCTCCGCACTGGGTGTTTGTCACTTCTTGGCCTGAGGAAGGCGTTTGGGGGGGGGGGTTCAGTTAGCACACCCTGAGGGCTGGATGACCAGCCTGTCCCTTACAGAGAAGAGTCTAATCCTTTCTCTTCCATCCCACCAAGAAATTCCAGACTCCCCTGGGGCTCAAGCTCGGAAGCTCAGTCATGGCATGAGCTCTGTGGTTCACCCTGAACGGGAGGCCAGGCCAGGGCAGCTCCCAAATCCAGGTGCATGAAACGCTGATCGCCTTGTTGAGAGAAAAGATGCCTGCAGGTCCCGTAGAGCCTGAAGCCATGTCTTTTCTGGATCGCTGAAGCACAGGATTGGGGAGAGCTGTGTCCATCAGTCAAGGCAGGAGGATGCCAAGGAGACAGTGTCCCACTTGGGGTCCTGAATCCCTGGGCCCGCTTCCAGGAAGGCTTTCTGCAGGGGGTGGGGCATTCAGCACCCCCTACACCGACTCCATCTTCCTTTCAGATGAAGCCAAGGAAGGCCTCCAGGTGCGCCTGCAGGAGCTGTTGAGGGAGGACCCGTCTGCTGGGCATCTTGTGGGGCTCCTTGTCATGAGCGTGTGGGAGAGAAGACAGTGGTGAACGTATTTCGCTTTTGAGGCTGGGAAGCAAGGATGAGCCTGATAGGGAGAAATCATCACATCAGCATCAGCAGAAGCACACAAACCAACTTCTTTAGACTTTAGGAGACAATTAATAGTAATAAAAGAAATTATTCTCTGTAATTATTGGACACCCTGCAGATTTCGTAAATTGGGTTTCTCATGTTGGAGATGTGTTTGAACTGTCTGTAGTGAAGACCAGATCCAGCATATATGTTTTATGAGGGTGTGTCCAGTTTTCAGCTGGCCTTAGGGTAGTAGATGCCAGCCTTGGGCTGGGAAATCCTCTGGGGAGAGCAGAGTTTGGGGAAGGGTAGGAACCTTATCAGAGCGTAATACCGTACAGTCCACCTTCCAATGAAGCCGTTTCCTCCAGGGGAACTGAGCTGTTTAGGGTTCCCAGGCAGCACCTGACAAGTTGGTGGAGGCAGCATTACGGGAGAATTAAAAAACAAACCAACCACAGCCTCATGTACTCATTGGATGTTCTTACTGGAAGTGACAAAGGGCAGCTCTGGGAATCACTGGCCCATAGAGTTTCCAGCGATTGCCAGAGCTACCCTGCCCTTTGTCACTTCCAGTAAGAACTTCCAGTAAGTACAGGAGGCGGCATTTAAAATAACAATCCGAGTGGCAGTGGCGAACAGGACCCTGGGGGAGGGGGATTCCCCACCCCGCTGATGGCTGGGCAGCCCTAGACCAGACCTGTCTCATCTGGACAGCAGCTGTTAATTCCTGAAGATCTCCACGCCCCATGTGGAAAACTGGATGAGAGAAGATTTCACTGAGTGTGAACATTATATGGACAGACAGCATGCAGAAATGAATGCTGAGTAGGAAACGGTTCACTGGGTCTACACGTATTCTGCTCTGAAGAAGCCTTATGAAACAGGTATTGGAGCAAGCCTGCCTGCAGATTCGTGACCTTTGTGCTATTTGTTTACAATCCAATAATAGTACAAGAAAGACACAAAGAAATTTTACTGTTTGTAAGAACTTTAGATTATTGGACTGTGCTCGTCAACATTGTGGAATCATTTGTCACGTTTATTCTTGTATGAATGTGCAGAAATGTCTTTGTATTAGTATTAGCATTAACAGTGATCTATTTTTAAAAAAATCTATAAAAGAGTGATATGCCCTTCATAAATATATCATGGTTGCCACTGGCTATTTTCTACTCACTTATCCCGTGGTCTCTGTTTGGTTATCCTATCCCATATGGAGGTTGGCGAGGTTACCTGAGGGCTTCATAGAGTTGCCCAAGAGTTCCAGGCTGGGACATTCTTTTCTCCCCAGTAAGATTAACATCACGGATCCTCCTCCGCCTCTCCTGTCTTGACCTGCTGCCTCTTTCCGACTGAAGGCTGAGGGCCTGGCTCTCGGAGCTTCTCCTCGTGTTCCCCGCAAGAAGCTCTGTCGGTCCATCGAACTCAAGGTCATTTGCTCTGAGTAGCAGCAGCAGCTCTCCAGAGTGTGGAGCAGACACCTGCCCTGAGTGAGAATTCTGAATCCAGGCCGATTGAACCTCAGAGGAGACCTGCCAGGATGCTTTTCACTGGAACGTGATCTCGGAAAACTAAAGAATGTGCATGAGGTGTGAGCCTTTCCCGGGCCCCACACTCTACCAGCCAGCTTCCTCTGAAGACAGAGACCCAGAGGCCCGCCCTGACTCCTGCAGCCAGGGAAATCCCACCACCTGCCTCCCTGGCGGTCCAGCCAGGACTGAAGGAAAATGGCGGCTTAACTGTCTTTTGGGCTCTAAGTCCCACCTCCCTCCTGCTCTCCCGATATTCCGAAGGCCCTGATTGGCTGCTACCTGCCCCATGGATATTTCAACCAGGTTTTAAAGTGATTGGTCGCTTTCAGGAAATGGGCAGGACTTTGACTTGTCCGTCACACAGGCCTCTATTAGCCACAACTCTGTGGGACTCTTACCACAGAGACAAAACTTCCTACTAAGCACCGCTTGGTATTCAAGAGCTGCACGTTTGGGTTTTAGCACTTGGGACGAGGGCAGGGGAAAGGGAAGGCAAGGCACATACTCTGAAAGAGGTCTTGGAAAGAAAAGGACGAGGCTCTGAGGGAAACTGGGAGTGAGGATGGAGACTGGTGGGTTGGAGCAGAGTAATCCAAAAAGCGGATGTGGCGGGAAGTGAGAGACAGATTTGCAGCCAAAGGAGGACTTGAGTGTGTTACAGCACCAGACTCTCCAATGCCCAAAAAACATGGTCCGAGGCAGGACTTGGGAGTTGCCACAGACGGGTGGTGGTGGTGGTGGTGGTGGAAATGTTTTGAGGGAGGGAGGGAGGAGAGGCTGCCTTGGTGGGTAGACAGAAAGTGTTCCAGAGGCCCCTGGTGTCAATGGAATTGGGGTCCTGTGGGGTCAGGCAAATCAGGCAGTAAGGATTCCAAGTTTCTGCCACTCGTCTTCCTTGTTGGGAAGGTATGTGGCAAGTGCCCTGAGCGAGGGCACTTTTCACACATGCTAAATAATGCAGTTTCAATCCACTTCAGCAACTCTTTGTGACTGGATGTTGCCATTAAATCCAGTTGCAAAGTGGATTGAAAGTGAATTGAAAGTATATTATTTAGTGTGTGTGATAGCACCCCCTGCAGAGTAGATGCCCAAAGGAACTTTAAAGGTAATGGTTCCCTTGCTCAAAAGCCAGTAGAATCCAACTCTAGGTTTGCGGTGCTCATCTCCATTTCAAAGCCGAAGAGCCAGCACTGTCCGAAGACGTTTCTGTGGTGATGTGGCTGGCATGACTAAACACCAAGGTGCACGGAACGCTGTTACCTTCCCACCGAAGTGGTACCTATTTATCTACTTGCAATTTCTTGCTTTCAAACTGCTAAGTTGGCAGGAGCTGGAACTAGAGATGGGAGCTCACTCCGTCATGTGGCACTCTCGGGTCTCGAACTGCTGAACTACTGACCTTTGACAGCCTGCAGTTCAGCATCTTAACCACTTCAGCCACCGCAGCTCCTAAAGGAACCTTAGCTGAATGAAGATATCCTGGACCACAGGGGAAGAACTGGGAGTGCATGTTTGCAGCTGCAGTCCTGAGGGTGCTCTCTTCAGAGTCAGCCACAATGAGAGACATGGGCCTCACTTCCGAGTAGACCTCCTAAGGTCCCTCCCCGTGTCAGGCTTTCCATCGCACAGGGAGGTGTCTCAGTTCAGGGTTTCTCACCTAACCTGCAGGTGAGCTTAGAGGAGGGGGCTCGAGACGCTTGTGTCAGGAGCAGTTCCCATCCCAGCAGTAGAGACACATCCGCAGCCATGTGGCCAGGCAGAAACAAAAGCTGTTTTTTGCATCCTAGGCAAGGCTCACTACTTGCACCCCCCACACACACTGCTAAGCACTTTTCAAAAGCAAATGAATTGTACGAAACATGAAAAGCACAGTTGCCAAACCAAATAATAGTCTCTTTTGCAGCAGTAGTCCTCCTACAGTTTATCAGTTGTGTGGTTCTTGATGTCAGATTTGTGTCCATTTATCCTTTGGCATAGGGTTTCAACTGTTTTTCCTAAGAAGAGAACTGGAAAGCCAGTTGGGTGTAGAGGTTAGGAGCATGGATTCTAATCTGGGAGAACTGAGTTTGATTCCCCACCCCTCCGCATGCAGCTGTTGGTGTGACCTTGTATCAGTCACAAGTTCTCTCAAGGGCAGTTCTCGAAAGAGTTCTCTCAGCCCCAGCTACCTCACAGGGTGTCTGTTGTGGAGAGGGAAGGGAAAGGGATGCTAAACCGCTCTGAGACTCCTTTGCGTAGTGAAGGGTGGGGTATAAATCCAATCTCCTCCTCGTTCTCCTCCTCCTCCTCTCAAGGACACTTCTAGAAAGAGTTCTCTCAGCCCCACCTACCTCACAGGGTGTCTGTTGTGGGGAGGAGTTTGTAAGCCGGTCTGAGACTTCTTTCCTCCTTCATTCATGTCCTACCATATTATTATTTCAGTCTTGCTGTATTTATTGCAGGGCTACTTATGCACCTTCACTCCAATAATCTCTTCCTGAGAACTGACTCCCCCTACCTGGAGGCAATAGCTGAGGAAATCTGTTTCAATGTATTTCAGGAGGAGTGCACGTGCTGAGTCTCTGTTCTTGCATGGACCCAGGGCTCAGCTTGGTTTGTCTTGGGGGTTCGGGTTAGGTTGCTTTCTACCTTTCTCACATCATTTGCTGCATTGTTCGACATACCAAGTGTAATTATTTTCGCTCTGTGTCAAATTGCTGCAATCCTGGTCTTATTGCATTGTTTATTAGATGTCTCATGTGAATGGCTGCATTGACTTTCATTGTGTAACCCATTTTGAGTCTCAGTGAGGGAGGTAGACCATACATAGACTAAATAAAATAAAGTGCATAGGGGCAGGCTGTGAGCAGGATTCTTTCCTAAGTGAACCAACATGGGCTCCACCAACAGTGGCCTGATCCCTGAGGTGCCACTAGGTGGGATCCTCTCCCAGCAACTTACAGTCTTCAGAGCAAACATGAAACACCACCACCCTCCTCTTTGTGAATAAAATCCCTATGGGTTAGCATATATTCGCCAAAGAAGATTTGTGCTCACTTAACTCTGGACCTAAATTCCTCATTATGTGCCTCCTGTTCTGTCAAAAATAATTTCCCCAGCAATAAGAGTTCTACAGGACTGTTGTGAAACACTGTCCTGTTCTGCTCTCTGTCTTTTTCTTTAAGTCTGAGCCGGCTACAACACCTTTCTTATCCCTTCATTCCTTAATCTCACTTTCTGTTCAGTCCAACATGATTTCACTCCCCCACCCCGCCAACTGCTAATTCTGTTCTAGCCAATCACATAGAAAATTCATCCTTGGAAGATTTATGACAGGGTTCCCACTGTTTACCTCAATTTCCTCCGTTTTGATTAGAAAATTTACACCTGATAGACATGTGACAGATTTCACACCCTAATGCTGATTGTCAGTTCTGTGCCTCTCTGAAGTCTGCATTCTAGGCAGTCTCCTAGTTGACCTAATGGTAGCACCGGCCCTGTCTGTGCAAGACAAGAAAACTTCAGTTGCTGCCATGTTCTTTCAAGCCTATAGTAGCAACAGGAAGGAACCCCTGTGGGAGAGCAACTAGAGTTGCCAACTGCAGGTTGAAAAATACTTGTAGATTTTGGGGGTTGATCCTGAGGAGGGCAGGCTTGGGGAGGGGAGGGGCTGTATTGCCATAGAGCCCATCTTTCAAAGCGGCCATTTTCTCCAGGGGGACTGATCTCTCTCTCCCCTAGAGATCAGTTGTAATCCCAGGAGATCTCCAGCCGCCATCTGGAGGTTGTGCATATAACAGCACAGTAAAAAACTGTTACCCTAAAGTACTTCACTCTTGATTCAAAAGAAGCTCCTATGGTGATGCATTACATGGAGGCTGGCCACAGAGCAGAGGAGATTAGGTTTACTGTATTATATAGAGTGATAACTCGAACGATCACACAGAATTGAGATTCTTTTTGCCAGGCTGTACTTAGCAACTTGGACTGCCAGCCTGGAGGTCTCTTGCAAATACGAGTACAGCCTGAATGCTCAATGCATTGCAAGGGTCAGTGGGGAGGTCTGCTGAAAGTGGAGGGGCCAGGGAGAAAACAACGGATCAGTGCCAGCACATTCCAAAATTGCACCAACCTCAGCCTGCAAATCTCACCCTTCTGCCTAGAAATTCAGCCTCAGGAGATGTGGAGATGTATGATTCCTTTACAATGAGAGACAAGCACTCTGGAAATGTGCAGAGTGTTTGCAGTCTTAGCATTCATAGAAGAGATTATGCCTGGCTCAGATATATTTTGTTCTACACCAAGACTTCATCTCTCTGTAGCAAGCGGTGAGGGGGATTAAGACTTCTTGGATATTGGCCCCCCAAAGCCTTTTGTTCCTCTGCAGTGAAGTTCTATTGTCTTTCCTTGTAGTTAGAGGTTCCAGGCCTCAAACTCTCTGAGCAAGGCAAATCACAACACATTTAACACAAAATATTTTATCTGATCAAAAACAAGAGAACATTTTATAAATACACCATTTCAAACCGTTGAAGGACGTGTTTTAAATTTCTTTATTGTAAACATATATACATTTACAACTGTGCAATGACTTAAGTAAATAAAGTCATCATATTATAGTAAAGAAGAAAAGGGAACTCTGATAGAGCCCATATCCTCAACTGAGCACGTAGTTATATCTTTTGCTGAGCATTATTTAATCCATGCAGTTGATTCCCAAGATTCATAAAAGGATACCATTGTTGTACAAACATTTCTTGCATATAGTTTTTCTTTTCCCTTAAATACCTCACAGTATTATTTTGTTCCTATATGTATACAGCAGCTGCCTGGAATGGCTTCGAAAGAGAGAGTCCACGTGGGCTCCAGATGGTGCCATGGAGGGGAGGAACAACCCCTGCCTCTGCTCCAAAGTGGTATTTTTGGGTGAAAACCCTGCCGGGGTGTCGTTATTTCACTAGTATTCCTGCCCCGTATGCACAGAGACTAAAGGCGCAGCAAAAATAACTCCTCCCCAGTATGCTTCCTTGAAAGAAAACAGGTTGTGGGGGAAACCAGAGCCCCGCCTCCCCTGCAGGGCCACTCTGAGCCCATCTGGACACTCCCTTTTTGTGTGTTTGCTTTTAGAAGCCCTTCCCCACAGCTGCCGTGTGGCCACAGCAGGGAACACATAGAAACATGCATAAACAAATGGGGGTGGGGAGTAATGCACACTTTGGTTCTGAATTAAACATGTGTGCCAGTCTGGCCAGGGTACGCTACCACTGGTCTAGCAAGTTAACTCAGGGTAGGCCTGATCTCCAAGTGTTTTTCTCCTTCCTGAGAAGCAGTCAGTCTCCCTGGAAAGGAGCCAGTCCCCATTCCCAAAGAGGCTCTGGAGTGCAGCGGAATTGACAAAGGTCACAGCCTCTCTGGCCCTGAAGGTCGGCCCAGCCCAGCCTGGATGGTCTGCAGGCTTGATCAACCGTCCTTCCCATCAGCCAGCGGACTGACTTGGGTCCTTGCAGCTGCTCTGTAAGGCAGTTCTTTTGCTGTTTTCCCCTTTCCCCTGTTTTTGGTTACTGGTGAGCCAAGAGGAACACAAGTGACCGGCCAGGAGGGAATCCCCGTAGAGCGGCTTTTCATCCAGTCCTTGAGCTGCTTGACAATTTGCCAGGAGTGTCCGCCTGCTTCACTACACCAACAGCACAGCAGGCAGGGTGAGGCTCTTGAAAAAACAGCGGGTGGAAAACCGAGAGCTCTATCAAGACAAGGAAAGAGGGCACCGTCTGGGTCTCTGCCTGCAGCATTTGGAAGCCCCCCCCCAGCTCTCAGCACTACCAGCAGCTGACCGAAATGTAAACGCAGCCCGCTGGCAGTGGAAGGAGGAGGCACATCATGACCCCGAGCCTTCCCCAGTGAAACAGAAACAGAGAGCTGGAAGGGACCTCAAGGGTCCTCTTGTCCAACTAGGGTTGCCAGACCCCACCTGGTCTGGGGGGCTTATCCACTTTTGGGGGGTTCAACCCGCCCCCAAGCCCAAGCACCTGCAGCCACCTCTCTGCCTTCTCTCTGGGGAGAGGGGTGTGGGAGAGTTGGCTGCAGGCTGCATGCCTGAATTACAAACTGCATTGCACTTGGAGCTCGGGCACCTGGAAAGGGAACCCTTTAAGTGCTTGCAGCCAGCAGGGACCAAGCCCTGCTTGTCTGATCTCCGAGCAGTAATGCCACTTGGAGACTGGGCAAGCGGGGCCCGCCATCTGCAAGCACTTAAAGGGACCCCTTTAAGTGCTTGCAACTAGTGGGGACTGGGCCCTGCGTGTCTGATCTCCACCCAGAAATCCTACTCGGAGATAGGGTGCATGGGACTGCCAGTTGGAAACACTTAAAGTGACCCCTTTAAGTGTTTACAGCTGGCAGGGACCACACCCCACACGCCTAATCTCCCAGTGGTAATGCCACTCAGAGATCGGGTGCACGGGGAGGCCGGCTGGAAGCACTTAAAGGGACAAGGACTTAAAGTGCTTCTGGCCAGCGGCAACCGGGCCTCATGAGCCTGAATTCCAAGCAACAGCAACCTCCTCCTTCAGGCTTGCAAGATTTAAAGGCCCCTCCACCTGATCAGCGGGCCCTTTAAATCTTGCAGGATGTTAGGGGGAGGGGTGGCCTCCTGCAATTGTTCTTGGGGGTGGGGGACCACGCCCCACATGCCTGATCTCCAAGAGGTAATGCCACTCGGAGATCGAGCACATCGGGTGGCCGGCTGGAAGCACTTAAAGGGACAAGCACTTAAAGGGATCCTTTTAAGTGCTTCTGGCCAGCGGCAACTGGGCCCGATGAGCCTGAATTCCAAGTAGCGTTGGTGCTTGGAGTTCAGGTGTGCAGCGGTGGCCTCCTCCTCCCATTTTACAAGATTTAAAGGGCCCTTCACCTGATCAGCGGACCGTTTAAATCTTGCAGGACGTTAGGGAGAGGGGTGGCCTCCTGCGATAGTTCTTGGGGATGGGGCTTGGAGCAGAAACATCCCTAATGTGACATCATTGTGTTGGGGATGCCACGCCCCTCCGTGAACACCCCCTCAAAGTCCCCCGCTGGGAACAAAGACGAACTTGGCAACCCTAAGTTCAACCCTTTCTCAACACTGGAAATTCCCTCTTTGGAAGGGTCGCCAGCTCCCAGGTCCAGGCAGGGGTTCCCCCAGTTCTGGGGTCCTCAATCCACCCTTGGCCAGCTGGCTGGTGGGGGAAGCCCCACCCCTAAGACTGACCAACCACCCGGCCACCCCTCTCCTTCCGCTCCTGCCCAATTTAACGGGTTTCTGCTGATCGGCAGGGACCACATGGCCTGCTGACCAGCTGATGGCCCTTTAAATCTAGCAGGAGGGGGAAAAGGTGGTTGTGAACCGAGTGTGTGACCCACGACTGCCCCCCTCCCTTCCTCCTGCTAGAGTTAAAGGGCCCTCCAGCTGGTCGTCAGGTCACATGGTCCCTGCTGATCAGCTGAAGCCTTTTGAATGGGGCAGGAGGGGAGGGAGAGGGGTGGCCAGGCAGGTGGTAGCTTTTGGGGGTGGGGCTTGGGGCATTCCCACCCACCTCCAGAATGCCCATCAAAATCCCCCCACTGGAATGATGAGGGGACCTGGGAACCCTCCTCTGTGGCCCTTGCTCAATGTCCAGGGGAAGGGACCAACCCTCCAGAATCCCTGGCCAGGCTGGCCGAGGGAGAGATTCCTGCCTGACCCCGAAATGGAAAGTAGCATTCCCCTGGTCGTGTCAGAACTGGCCATGACAACCGAGCGGGGTGGAGACTCCAGTCCGGCCTTCAGGCCAGCAGCTTCTTTCCGCCTGGAGTGAAAGAGAGCAGCCTCACAGTGATAGCAAACGCACTCTTCTGTGGAACTGACATCATTCCCGTGTTGACGTCATCGTGACAGATGCTTCCCCTGTTTCCTTTGAATGGTGATACTGGCAGGGCCTGATCTGTAAAGGCTCCGCAGAACTTTTTTTCCCCCAGGAGCCCCCTTTGAGTTAGATTTGAAAATAATATGTGGCTACAGGGAATGTAAGAACACGCAGAACAAGTTAAAAACGTTACATACAGTTTGACTCTCAGTCTCTACCAAGTGTCAGAGATTGAAAAATAGAGCACCTTCTTGTATGTATGATGGGATTTTTGGAGGTCTAGGAATACTGGGATGGAAGACTGAAAGAGTTCTCACGATCTTGTGTGACCTTGTAACCCATCCTGAGCCCATTCGCGGGGAGGGGGGGTAGAAATGGAATTAAGTAAAGAAATAAAACCACGGGAATGGCCACCAGCTACTGGACTGTGTCCGGAATTCAGGACCATCCTGTCTCTCTTAGCCTGATAGCATCTTAGGGGAGGAATCGCTCCAGGTTCACGTGGGATTGTGGGAAGGGAACGGGAGGTAGAGCCAGTGGGACTGCTGAGAAGGGGGGCACCGCTTGTGCTCAGCCATCCTGAGTCTCTCTGAACACGGAGCGTTTGGGGGACCGGGCTGCTCTCTTTCACTCGGGGCAGGAATCAGGTGCTGGCCTGAAGGTCAAACTGGAGTCTCCAGCTCAGCTTTCGTGGCCCATTCTTCCATGCCCAGGGTAATGCCGATCGCCATTTTGGGGTCAGGAAGGAATTCCCCCAGGCCAGATTGGCCGCAGATCCTGGAGGGTGCCCCCCTTCCTCTGGGCTTACAGCAGGGGTCACGGGGGGGGGAATTCCCTGTGTTGAGCAAGGGTTGGATGAGATGACCCTTGAGGTCCCTTCCAGCTCTATGTTCCACTTGGGAAGGCTTGGGGTCGTAATGCGACTCCTCGTTCCACTGCCAGCTGGCTGGGTTTATGTTTGGGTCAGCTAGTGGTGCTGGGGAACCACAGGGGATGCCGACTGCCACTCTGCCACTCTTGACCACTGCCACTCTTGACAGCTCTTGATGGTGCTCCACCCTCGAGCCCCTCCGCCATTTTTAAGGTGCCTCACTGTGCCTGCTGATGCTGCGGTGAAGCAGGTCGATGCTCCTGGGAAATTGTCAAGCAGCTCAAGAGCCGAGTGAACAGCTGCTGTGTAGGAATTCCCTTCCCTCCCGGGCCATCACAGACACATTTCCATGAGGTTGGCTGCTTTCAGGATGGGTGGGAACCCAGATCCCATGCATGCTGTATCCCATGCATAATCTTATAAACCTCAATCATGTCACCCCTCAACCATCGATTTTCCAAGCTATAGAGCCCCAATCGCCTCAACCTTCCTTCATAGGGAAAGAGTTTCAACCCTTTTATCATTCTAGTTGCCCTTCTCTGCACTTTTCTAATGCTATAATATCCGTTTGGAGGTGTGGTGACCAGAACTGCACAGTATTCCAAATGAGGTCGCCCCATCGATTTATACAGGGGCATCATGATCCTGGCTGATTTGCTTTCAGTTACCTTCCTAATAATCGCCAGCATACCACCAGCCTTTTTTATTGCAGTGGCACACTGTCTCAACATTTTCAGTGAGTTATCTACTATGACTCCAAGATCTCTCTCTCGGTCAGTCTCTGCCAGTTCAGACCCCATCGATGCGTATTTATAGTTAGGATTTTTGGCCCCAATGTGGCTCCCTTTGCACTTGGCCACATCGAACCCCATTTGCCATGAATGGATATCGAACTCAGTCCCATGGCTTAGCCTCCTCAGCTCCCCGATGTCCCAAGACCAGTGTTCCCTCTAAGCTGAGATAGCGTGAGCTAGCTCACAGTTTTTTTAGACTCCGGCATGCACCTTTTTGTCTTAGCTCGGGAAGGATGGCTCCAGAGGAAACGAATTTATGCAGCAGCCAAATTGCTCACTTACAACTTTAAGGCTTGCTGCTCCCAAAGTAGAATTTCTGCTCACAAGACTCGACCGCTTCGAGGGAGCAATGCCCAAGACGGAGGCCCCCACCCCAGGAGGCAGCCTTCACCAGCGCTGGAAACAGCAGATCCAGAAGGCTTTGCTCTGATATGCTAACACCACAGGAGAGCCAAGAGAAACTGCAGCAGAGCAAAACTTCACAGCTGAAGCAAAAACCCTGCGGGAACCAACTGACAACCATCCGCTGCAACTGAACCCCAAGGAAGCGAGCCGGAGGGACAGGCTGACTGACGAGGAGCCAAGGAGCTCCAGCCCACCACGGGAGCCACGCAACCACCAGTCTGAGCTTCCTGCAGTCGGCCAGGCCGGCACCCAGATGAGGTGGGCTGGCCAGCACGATGGCCTGAGGCTCCCGCCATTCTGGCCATCATACGGGGACGTGGCAGGAAGGCCTTCCCCTGACCCCTCCCCTCCAGGTGATTGGTGAAGAGGCGGGGGAATTGGGGAAGGGGCGTTGCCCTTGTGGGGCCCCTCATGGCTACAGGACTGCTTGATTTGTCAACACTGAGCCCGTATTAATAGTGGCCACGGGGGCCAATGAGCAGCTCAGGTACATCTTTGGTTGAGGCAGCCTTTGTGCCCAGCAGTCAGAGGGAGGGGAGCTCCGTGAGGCGGGATGAAGTGGGAGACCTCGAGGTTGCAGGACAACGAGCAGAACCAGCCAAACGGAGGATGCCAAGCAGGAGCTGGAGGCTCCCAAAGATTGCCACAGTTTGCCTCACCTCAGGGAGATGCGGACAGAGTACCTCAGGACTGAACCCCGTTCTCCAACTAGGGGCAATGCATCCTGGAGGCTCTCATTCTATTTCAGAAGCTGCACCACTGTTTCCCCCCCCCCAAACAATCGCCATCACGCTGCTCCATACTGGGTGTTTGTCAGTTCTTGGCCAGAGGAAGGCATTGGGGGTGGGGCCTCAGTTAGCACACCCTGGGGGCTGGATGACCAGCCTTTCCCTTACAGAGAAGAGTCTAATCCTTTCCCTTCCATCCCACCAGGAAATTCCACACTCCCTTGGGGCTCAAGCTCCAAAGCTCAGTCATGGCATGAGCTCTGTGGTTCACCTTGAATGGCAGCCCAGGCCAGGGCAGCTCCCAAAGCCAGGTGCATGAAACGCTGATGGCCTTGTTGAGAGAAAAGATGCCTGCAGGTCCCGTAGTGCCCAAAGCCATGTCTTTTCTGGATCGCTGAGGCACAGCATTGGGGAGAGCTGTGTCCATCAGTCATGGCTGGAGGATGCCGAGACAGTGTCCCACTCGGGTTCCTGAATCCCTGGGCCCGTTTCCAGCAAGGCTTTCTGCAGGGGGCGGGGCATTCAGCACCCCCCACACCGGCTCCATCTTCCTTTCTGATGAAGCCAAGGAAGGCCTCCTGGTGTTCCTGCAAAAGCTGCTGAGGGAGGACCCATCTGCTGGGATCTTGCGGGGCTCCTTGTCATGAGCGTGTGGGAGAGAAGATGGTGGTGAACGTAGGTCGCTTTTGAGGCTGGGAAGCAAGGATGAGCCTGATAGGGAGAAATGAGAACATCAGCTTCAGTAGAACCACACAAACCAACTTCTTTAGACTTTAGGTGACAATTAACAATAATAAAAATATTATTCTCTGTATTTATTGGACACCTAGCAGATTTCGTAAATTGGGTTTCTCATGTTGGAGATGTGTTGGAACTGTCAGCAGTGAAGACCGGGTCCAGCCTATACGTTATATGGGTGTGTCCCGTTTTCAGCTGGCCTGAGGGTAGTGGATGCCAGCCCTGGGCTGGGAAATCCTCTGGAGATTTGGAAGTGGAGTCTGGGGAAAGCAGAGTTTGGGAAAGGGTAGGAACCTTATCAGAGCGTAATACCGTATAGTCCTCCTTCCAATGAAGCCATTTTCTCCAGGGGAACTGAGCTGTGTAGGGTTCCCAGACAACACCTGACAAGTTGGCGGAGGCAGCATTACGGGAGAATTAAAAAATAAACCAACCGCAGCCTCATGTACTCATTGGATGTTCTTACTGGAAGTGACAAAGGGCAGCTCTTGGAATCACTGGCCCATAGAGTTTTCAGAGATCGCCAGAGCTACCCAACCCTTTGTCACTTCCGGTAAGAACTTCCAGTAAGTACAGGAGACGGCATTTAAAATAAGAATCCGAGTGGCAGTGGAGAACAGGAATCTGGGGGAGAGGGATTCCCTACCCGCTGAGGGCTGGGCATTCTTGTATGAATGTACAGAAAAGAATTTGTATTAGTATTAGCATTAACAGTGATCTATTTTAAAGAAGATCTATAAAAGAGTGATATGCCCTTCATAAATATATCACGGTTGCCACTGGCTATTTTCTACTCACTTATCCCGTGGTCTCTCTTTGATTATCCTATCCCATGAGGAGGTTGGCGAGCTTACCTGAGGGCTTCATAGAGTTGCCCAAGAGTCCCAGGCTGGGACCTTCTTTCCTCCCTGCTAAGATGAACATCACGGATGTTGGGGGAGCAGGACGGGCCAGGTCCTCGAAGGGACAGGCGTCCTGTGGAACTTGCTTCCAGGAGATATTCTGTGTCCTTTCCATGCTCATCTGGGGCAGCTTGAGCGAGAAGACATCAACGGCCTCTGAAGATGCTCTCCGCCTCCGCATCCCCCTCTCCTTTCTTGACCTGCTGCCTCTTTCCGACTGAAGGCTGAGGGGCCTGGCTCTCGGAGCTTCTCCTCGTGTTCCCCACAAGAAGCTCTGTCAGTCCATCGAACTCAAGGTCATTTGCTCTGAGTAGCAGCAGCAGCTCTCCAGAGGGTGGAGTGGACACTTGCCCTGTGTTAGAATTCTGAATCCAGGCCGATTGAACCTCAGAGGAGACCTGCCTGGATACTTTTCACTGGAACGTGATCTCGGAATTCTAAAGAATGTGCATGAGGTGTGAGCCTTTCCCGAGGACCACACTCTACCAGCCAGCTTCCTCTGAAGACAGAGACCCAGAGGCCCACCCTGACTCCTGCAGCCAGGGAAATCCCACCACCTGCCTCCCAGGCGGTCCAGCCAGGTCTGAAGGAAAATGGCGGCTTAACTGTCTTTTGGGCTCTAAGTCCCACCTCCCACCTGCTCTCCCGATATTCTGAAGGCCCTGATTGGCTACCTACCTCATGAATATTTCAACCAGGTTTAATGGCGATTGGTCGCTTTCAGGAAATGGGCAGGACATTGACTTGTCCGTCACACAGGTCTCTATTAGCCCGACCTCTGTGGGACTCTTACCACCGAGACAAAACTTGGTATTTAAGAGCTGTACGTTTGGGTTTCAGCACTTGGGAGGAGGGAAGGGGAAAGGGAAGGCAAGGCACATACTTTGAAAGAGGTCTTGGAAAGGAAAGGACGAGGCTTCGAGGGAAACTGGGAGTGAGGATGGCAAGTGGTGGGTTGGAGCAGAGTAATCCCAAAAAGCGGATGTGGCGGGAAGTGAGAGGCAGATTTGCAGCCAAAGGAGGACTTGAGTGTGTTAAAGCACCAGACTCTCCAGTGGCCAAAAAACATGGTCAGAGGCAGGACTTGGGAGGAGGTTAGCGAGCTTACCTGAGGGCTTCATAGAGTTTCCCAAGAGTCCCAGGCTGGGACATTCTTTCCTCCCCGCTAAGATGAACATCAGGGATGTTGGGGGAGCAGGACGGGCCAGATCCTTGAAGGGACAGGCATCCTGTGGAACTTGCTTCCAGGAGATATTCTGTGTCCTTTTCAGCAGCTCTCCAGAGTGTGGAGGAGACACCTGCCCTGAGTGAGAATTCTGAATCCAGGCTGATTGAATCCCAGAGGAGACCTGCCTGGATACTCTTCACTGGAACATCATCTTGGAAATCTAAGGAATGTGCATGAGGTGTGAGCCTTTCCCGGGCACCACACTCTACCAGCCAGCTTCCTCTGAAGACAGAGACCCAGAGGCCCGCCCTGACTCCTGCAGGTGGGAAATCCCACCACCTGCCTCCCTGGCGGTCCAGCCAGGTCTGAAGGAAATGGCAGCTTAACTGTCTTTGGGGCTCTGTCCCACCTCCCACCTGCTCTCCCAATATTCCGAAGGCCCTGATTGGCTGCTACTTGCCGTATGAATATTTCAACCAGGTTTAAAAGCGATTGGTCACTTTCAAGAGATGGGCAGGACTTTGACTTGTCCGTCACACAGGTCTCTATTAACCCGACCTCTGTGGGACTCTTACCACAGAGACAAAACTTCCTACTAAGCACCGCTTGGTATTCAAGAGCTGCACGTCTGGGTTTCAGCACTTGGGAGGAGGGAAGGGGAAAGGGAAGGCAAGGCATGTGGTGGAAGGGGCCCACGTCAGCTGGCAGGCCCTGCTCTGCCCACCCCTCCTTCGCCGGACCCGGCACCTGAAGGGGCAGTTTTTCTCCGCTACTTCCGGGTATCGCTGCCACCACTGTCCCTGTCTTGGGCTCTGGTTAGGCGGGACAGCCTCCTAACCTCCCTCTGGTGTTCTTAGGAACCCACCCTGGGGCTTCCTGATAATCTTCGGGGCTCCCCTGGAGAGTTGGCAACTGGCCTTTTGCCCCTGTTCTCCTCCTCCAGGAGTCCCCGACCCACCTCTGGCGTGTCCAAGCGGCTGGGGGAACTATGCGGTACAGAGGGACTTCTCTAGGTCAACAGTAAAAAGGATTTATTGAACTTAACTATTTGCAGGCTTGTTAACACTGAACGGAAGAATCAAAAGAAAGGTGACAAAAACGCTCCGTCTCTCCCTTCTCTACACTCGTACCCTGCCTAGATGGTCTGCAGGGCAGGCACAAACGCTTCACTTCCCTGGAGGTCCGATCATCCTGCCTCCTGCAGACTCCAGCCACCACCCTGACGGCCTTCAGAGCTCCCCCAGACTCCACTCTGAATTCTGGCAGCCTCCCTGGCTTCCCTCAGACTGGCTTCCCGCCCAGAAGCTCCACTGTATCCAACCCAGCAGTTTCCCGCCCAGAAGTGGCTCCACCCCCTGCAGCATTCTGGGGCAGATCTCCTCACCACCAAGATGGACTTCCTGTCCTCTCTAGGGAGCTGCACTCTGACTACTGGTTGGAGACAGGGGGGGGGGCGAGGAGGAGACTAGGCCCAAGCCTCCCTCAGGTTTGATGGCCCCCTCCTATCCAGGCCCCACAAAATGGCGTTTCTCCACAAGGCACAGACTCGGAAAGAGGTCTTGGAAAGGAAAGGACGAGGCTTCAAGAGAAACTGGGAGTGAGGATGGAGACTGGTGGGTTGGAGCAGAGTAATCCCAAAAACGGATGTGGTGGGAAGTGAGAGACAGATTTGCAGCCAAGGGAGACTTGAGTGTGTTAAAGCACCAGACTCTCCAGTGGCCAAAAAACATGGTCAGAGGCAGGACTTGGGAGTTGCCACAGAGGGGGGAAGTGTTTGAGGGAGGGAGGGAGGGGCTGCCTTGGTGGGTAGACAGAAAGTGTTGCAGAGGCCCCTGGTATCAATGGGACTAGGGTCCTGTGGGGTCAGGCAAATCAGGCAGTAAGGATTCCAAGTTTCTGTCAGTCCCCTTCTTTGTTTGGAGGAATATGGCAAGTGCACTGAGGGCACTTTTCACACATGCTAAATAATGCAGTTTCAATCCACTTCAGCAACCCTTTGTGAGTGGATGTGGCCATTTAATCCAATTGCAAAGTGGATTGAAAGTCAATTGAAAGTATATTATTTAGTGTGTGTGAAAGCACCACCTGCAGAATAGATGCCCAGAGGAACCTTAAAGGTAAAGGTTTCCTTGCTCGAAAGGCAGTCGAATCCGACTGTAGGGTTGCGGTGCTCATCTCCATTTCAAAGCCGAAGAGCCAGCGCTGTCCGAAGACGTTTCTGTGGTCATGTGGCTGGCATGACTAAACACCAATATATCAAAACAAAGAAGCACTGTGATGAAATTGAACATTTAATAACAATTATGTTTATCTATAAAAAACTTTAGAAATTCTGACAAATTCAAGACAAAACTTTGGAATTTAAACATATTCAAAACAACATCCAATATTCTCAATGAGCACCCGGTTATACACTCATTTCAATAGTCTTCCTCAGGAGTAATACTCTAAAGTAGCAGGGTGTCAGCCTTTTGATACATTTTAACATGGCAGCATTAAACACTCATTTCAATAGTCTTCCCTCAGGAGTAATCCCTCTTAAGTATCAAGGTGTCAGCCTTTTAATACATTTTAACATTGCAGCATTAACTTCTTTTTCTAGCTTTCTTGCAGACCATAACTGTTTTTTGTGCCCTAGGCAAGGCTAACTACTTGTACCCCCATACACACACTGCTAACCAGTTTTCAAAAACACATGAATTGTGGGAAACATGAAAAGCACAAAATCTGAAATTGCTAATTTTTAAAAAAATTGCAAGAAGAACTAATACAGCAATCTTTGATTTTCTTTCGCAAACAGAAAACAGTTTGAGCACACAAATCATTTTGAATAATCCTGTTACTTGTGATGTTAAAATTCCAGTCTCTTGAATGTCTCCATTTCAGGCACATCAAAATCTCCTTTTGCCTGCCTTCTCCTTTGCAAATTTTGTCACCAACTCCTTCAGGTCAAGTGCTGATGCTTCCGTGTGTTCAAGTGATACAGTTGCCAAACCAAATAATAGTCTCTTTTTCAGCAGTAGTCTTCCTACAGTTTATCAGTTGTGTGGTTCTTGATGTCAGATTTGTCCTTTGGTATAGGGTTTCACCTGTTTGTCCTCTGTAGAGAACTGGAAAGCCAGTTGGGTGTAGTAGTTAGGAGCATGGATTGTAATCTGGGAGAACTGGGTTTGATTCCCCACCCCTCCTCATGCAGCTGTTGGTGTGACCTTGAATCAGGCAAAAGTTCTCTCAAGGGCAGTTCTTGAAAGAGTTCTCTCAGCCCCAGCTACTTCACAGGGTGTCTGTTGCGTGGAGGGGAAGGGAAAGGGATTCTAAACCACTCTGAGACTCCTTTGGGTAGTGAAGGGTGGGGTATATATCCAATCTCCTCCTCCTCCTCCTCCTCCTCCTTCCATGTCCTACCATATTATTATTTCAGTCTTGCTGTATTTATTGCAGGGCTACTTATGCAGCTTCACTCCAATAATCTCTTCCTGAGAACTAACTCCCCCTACCTGGAGGCAATAGTTGAGGAAATCTGTTTCAGTGTATTTGAGGAGGTGTGCACGTGCTGAGTCTCTGTTCTTGAACGTGCCCAAGGTTTATTTATTTGTTTGTTCGTTTGTTTGACTTCTATCCCGCCCTCCCGCCGAAGCGCCTCAGGACGGCTTACATACAACTATAAAACCAACATAAGTACATATATAAAATAACTGGACTCAATTCCAAATAGATACAGTTAAAACTGTTTGAGTGTGGTGGTGTCATATAATAAAGTGCAAGTACAGCTCAGCTGATATAGTATCGTTCCTATTGAAACGCCCGGCGAAAAAGTTCCATTTTCACGGCCCTGCAGAATTGCTGGAGGTCCCGCAGGGCCCTGATCTCGCTGGGGAGCTCATTCCAGACCGTCTGCGCCACCAGGGAGAACACCCTAGTCCTAGTCGCTGCCAGCCTGGCGTCCCTAGGCCCTGGGGAACATGCAGGGAAAGGCGGTCCCTCAGGAACAGATTGGTTAGTCTTGGGGGTTAGGGTTAGGTTCCTTTCTACCTTTGTCATATTATTTTCTGCATTGTTCAACATACCAAGTGTCAAATTGCTGTAATCCTAGTCTTATTGCATTGTTTATTAGATGTTTCACGTGAATGATTGCATTGACTCTCACTGTGTAATAGTCCCATTTTGAGTCTCAGTGAGAGAAGTAGACCATATATATAAATAAAATAAAGTGTATAGGGTCAGGCTGTGAGGAGGATTCTTCTCTAAGTGAACCAACATGGGCTCCACCAACAGTGGCCTGATCCCTGAGGTGCCCACAGGTGGGATCCTCTCCCAGCAACTTTCAGTCTTCAGAGCAAACATGAAACACCACCACCCTCCTCTTTGTGAATAAAATCCCTATGGGTTAGCATATATTTGCCAAAGAAGATTTGTGCTCACTTAACTCTGGACCTAAATTCCTCATTATGTGCCTCCTGTTCTGTCAAAAATAATTTCCCCAGCAATAAAGGTTCTACAGAACTATTATGAAACACTGTCCTGTTCTTTCCTCTGTCTTTTTCTTTATATCTGAGGCTGCTACAACACCTTTCTTATCCCTTCATTCCTTAATCTCACTTTCTGTTCAGTCCAACATAATTTCACTCCCCCCACCCCGCCAACTGCTAATTCTATTCTAGCCAATCACATAGAAAATTCATCCTTGGAAGATTTACGACAGGATTCCCACTGTTTACCTCAATTTCCTCCATTTTTACTAGAAAATTTACACCTTATAGACATGTGACAGATTTCACATCCTAATGCTGATTGTCAGTTCTGTGCCTCTCTGAGGTCTGTGCTCTAGGCGGTCGCCTAGTTGGCCTAATGGTAGCACCGGCCCTGTCTGTGCAGGACAACAAAATTTCAGTTGCTGCCATGTTCTTTCAAGCCTGTAGTAGCAACAGGAAGGAGCCCCTGTGGGAGAGCAACTAGAGTTGCCAACTGCAGGTTGAAAAATACTTGGAGATTTTGGGGGTTGATCCTGAGGAGGGCAGGCTTGGGAAGGGGAGGGGCTTCAGTGGGCTGTATTGCCATAGAGCCCATCTTTCAAAGCGGTCATTTTCTCCAGGGGGACTGATCTCTCTATCCCCTGGAGATCAGTTGTAATCCCAGGAGATCTCCAGCCGCCATCTGGAGGTTGTGCATATAACAACAGAGTCAAAAACTGTTACCCCAAAGTACTCGACTCTTGATTCAAAAGAAGCTCCTATGGCGATGCATTACATGGAGGCTGGCCACAGAGCGGAGGAGATTAGGTTTACTGTATTATGGCCCTGGTCGTACGGGCCAGAAAACGCGGAGGGGGAAGCGTGGCAGTTCACCCCGGAGCTAAATAAGGCACGGTAGCCCGATCTTACGGGCCACTGGGTTGCCATGCTCCAGCTCCAAGTGCTGATCACACCACGCTGCTGCAGTGTGGCAAAAAAGCGGCTCAGCAGACCACATGAGCCGCGCTTCTGCGAAGTGCGCATGTGCCGTTGGGGAGGTGGGCCACTGCCAGTGTCTTGGATATGTGCATGCGTCATTCAGCGTTGGTGCGCATCCCATGGAAACTTACAACATCTGGAAACCCCGGGATATGGGCCAGCATCGGAAGCCGCGGGATACCGGCGCTCCCGCGATAAGACGCCAGCCTTTGCCTCGGGGTTTCTGGAAACTAGTACTTCGACCCTAGTAGTTTTTTACTCCGCGTTTCTGGAGGGAAGCCGCGGGTTGGCCACGGGAGCGCTACGCCTCCCAGATGTGCTCGGATGATCACGCATGGAAAGTCCGCGGGGCTCCCGTTCCTTCAGTGGGGAAAATACTCTGTGTGAACGGGGCCTATATAGAGTGATAACTGAACGATCACCAAGAATTGAGATCCTGTTTACCAGGCTGTACTTAGCAGCTTGGACTGCCAGCCTGGAGGTCTCTTGCAAATATGAGTACAGCCTGAAGGCTGAATGCATTGGAAGGGTCAGTGGGGAGGTCTGCTGAATGTGGAGGGGCCAGGGAGAAAACAAGGGATCAGTTTCGGCACGTTCCATAATTGCACCAGCCTCAGCCTGCAAATCTCACTCTTCTGCCTAGAAATTCAGCCTCAGTATATGTGGAGATGTGTGCTTCCTTTACAGTGAGAGACAAGCACTCTGGAAATGTGCAGAGTGTTTGCAGTCTTAGCATTCATAGAAGAGATGATGCTTGGCTCAGATATATTTTGTTCAACACCAAGACTTCATCTCTCTGTAGCAAGTGATGAGGGGGATTAAGACTTCCCAGATATTGGGCCCCCCAAAGCCTTTTGGTCCTCTGCAGTGAAGTACTATCTTGTTTCCTTGTAGTTAGAGGTTCCAGGCCTCGAAGTCTCTGAGCAAGGGAAATCACAACACATTTAACACAAGATATTTTATCTGATCAAAAACAAGAGAACATTTTATAAATACACCATTTCAAACATTTGAAGGACGTGTTTTAAATTTCTTTATTGCAAACATGTAAACATTTACAACTGTGCAATGACATAAGCAAATAAAGTCATCATATGATAGTAAAGAAGAAAAGGGAACTCTGATAGAGTCCATATCCTCAGTTGAGCACGTAGTAATATCTTTTGCTGAGCATTATTTAATCCGTCCATTTGATTCCCATGATTAATAAAAGGATATGATTGTTGTACAAACATTTCTTGCATATACTTCCCCCCCTTAAATACCCCACAGTATTATTTTGTTCATATATATGTATATATAGCAGCTGCCAGGGAATGGCTTCGAAAAGAGCGAGTCCACGTGGGCTCCGGATGGTGCCGTGGGGGGGAGGAACAAGTCCTGCCTCTGCCCCCAAGTGGTATTTTTGGGTGAAAACCTTGCCGGGGTGTCGTTATTTCCCTAGTATTCCTGCCCCGTATGCAGAGAGACTCATGGCGCAGCAGAAATAACTCCTCCCCTGTTTGCTTTCTGCGAAAGAAAACAGCTTGTGGGGGAAACCAGAGCCCCGCCTCCCCCTGCAGGGCCACCCTGAGCCCATCTGGACTCTCCCTTTTTGTGTGTTTGCTTTTAGAAGCCCTTCCCCACAGCTGCCGTGTGGCCGCAGCAGGGAACACGTAAAAACACGAACAAACAATTGGGGGGGAGGGAAGTAATGTATAGTCTGGTTCAGGGCTTTTTTTGTAAAAAAAAAAACTCAGCAGGACCTCATCAGCACAACAGGCCACACCCCTGACAGCGCAGCTTCCTCTCAGTACCGGCTTCCCCAGGTGCCCCATGGCTTGCGGGGCTCATGGGGAACCCGAGGGGAGGAAGGCAGTTTCTGGATCGGCTTCCCCAGGCGCCCTGCAGCTGAGGGGCCCCTGGAGCACCTGGGAAGAGGAGGCAGTTTAAACTGCCTTCTCTCCCTGGACTGGCTTGGCTTCCCCAGGCGCCCCGCGACTTCTGAGGCAACTGGGGAACTCAAGGGGGGGAGGCTGTGGGCGTGGCCAACTTGAAAGCCAGCCGGGACTCTGTTCCTGTGCGTTCCTGCCCCAAAATAGCCCTGGTTTGGTTCTGAATTAAACATGTGTGCCAGTCTGGCCAGGGTATGCCACCATTGGTCTAGCAATTTAACTCAGGGTAGGCCTGATCTCCAAGTGTCTTCCTCCTTCCTGAGAAGCAGTCAGTCTCCCTGGAAAGGAGCCAGTCCCCATTCCCAAAGAGGCTCTGAAGTGCAGCGGAATTGACAATGGTCACAGCCTCTCTGGCCCTGAAGGTCGGCCCAGCCCGGCCTGGATGGTCTGCAGGCTTGATCACCCGCCCTTCCCATCAGCCAGCGGACTGACTTGGGTCCTTGCAGCGGCTCTGCAAGGTGGTTCTTTTGCTGTTTTCCCCTTTCCCCTACTTTTGGTGACTGGTGGCCAAGAGGAATACAAGTGACCGGCCAGGAGGGAATCCCCGTAGAGCGGCTTTTCACCCAGTTCTTGAGCTGCTTGACAATTTGCCAGGAGTGGCCGCCTGCTTCACTACAGCAAGAGCACAGCAGGCAGGGTTAGGCTCCTGAAAAAACGGCGGGTGGAACACCGAGAGCTCTATCAAGACGAGCAGAGAGGGCACCGTCTGGGCTCTGCCTGCAGCATTTGGAAGTCCCCCCCCCCTGGCTCCCAGCACCACCAGCAGCTGACCCAAATGTAAACGCAGCCCACTGGCAGTGGAAGGAGGAGCCATATCATGACCCCGAGCCTTCCCCAGTGGAACAGAAACAGAGAGCTGGAAGGGACCGCAAGGGTCCTCTAGTCCAACTAGGGTTGCCAGACACCCCCCCGTCTGGGGCAGTTTATCCAGTTTTTGGGGGGTTCAACCCACCCCCCAAGCCCGAGCACCTGCAACCCCCTCTCTGCCTTCTCTCTTGGGAGGGGGAGGGGTGGCTGCAGGCTGCATGCCTGAATTCGAAGCCGCATTGTGCTTGGAGATCAGGTGCCTGGGGCTGCTGGCTGGAAGCACTGAAAGAGAACCTTTGAAGTCCTTGCAGCCAGCAGGGACCAAGCCCCACTTGTCTGATCTCCAAGCAGTAATGCCACTTGGAGACTGGGCAAGCGGGGCCCACCCTCTGCAAGAACTTAAAGGAACTCCTTTAAGTGCTTGCAACTGGTGGGGACCGGGCCCTGCGTGTCTGATCTCCAACCGGAAATGCTGCTCGGAGATAGGATCTGTGGGACTTCCAGTTGGATGCACTTAAAGCGACGTCTTTAAATGTTTACAGCTGGCAGGGACCACACCGCACACGCCTGATCTCCCAGTGGTAATGCCACTCGGAGATCAGGCGCTTGGGGCTGCCAGCTGGAAGCACTTAAAGGGACAAGCACTTAAAGGGGTCCCTTTAACTGCTTCTGGCCAGTGGCAACTGGGCCCCATGAGCCTGAATTCCAAGTGGCTTTCGTGCTTGGAGTTTAGGTGCTCAGTGGCGGCCTCCTCCTCCCGTTTTGCAAGATTTAAAGGGCCCTTCACCTGATCAGGGGGACCTTTAAATCTTGCAGGACGTTAGGAAGATGGGTGGCCTCCTGCAATAGTTCTTGGGGGTGGGGGACCATGCCCCACATGCTTGATCTCCCAGTGGTAATGCCATTCGGAGATTGGGTACATGGGGCGGCCGGCTGGAAGCACTGAAAGGGACAAGCACTTAAAGGGGTCCCTTTAAGTGCTTCTGGCCAGTGGCAACTGGGCCCCATGAGCCTGAATTTCAAGTGGCATTGGTGCTTGGAGTTCAGGTGCACAGCGGCAGCCTCCTCCTCCTGTCTTGCAAAATGGAAAGGGCCCTTCACCTGATCAGCGGGCCCTTTAAAACTTGCAGGACGTTAGGGAGAGGGCTGGCCTCCTGCGATAGTTCTTGGGGGTGGGGCTTGGAATAGAGACATCTCTAATGTGACATCATCGTGTTGGGGATGCCACGCCCCCTCCGGGAACACCCTGTCAAAGTCTCCCGCTGGGGACAAAGTCGGACTTGGCAACCTTAAGTTCAACCCTTTCTCAACACAGGAAATTCCCCTCTTTGGAAGGGTCGCCAGCCCCCAGGTCCAGGCAGGGGTTCCCCCACTTCTGGGGGCTTCAATCCACCCCTGGCCAGCTGGCTGGTGGGGGAAGCCCCACCCCCAAGAGGGACCACCTCTCCGGCCACCCCTCTCCCTCCGCTCCCTTGTTTAACGGGTTTCAGCTGATCGGCGGGGACGACGTGGCCTGCTGACCAGCTGGAGGGCCCTTTAAAACTAGCAGGAGGGGGCGAAAGGGGCGGTTGCAAGCCGAGTGTGTGTGACCCGTGACTACTCCCCTCCCTCATTCTAGATTTAAAGGGCCCTCCAGCTCGTTGGCAGGTCACATGGTCCCCGCTGATCAGCCGAAGCCTTTTGAATCGGGCAGGAGGAGAGGGACAGGGGTGGCCAGGCAGGTGGTACCTTTTGGGGGTGGGGCTTGGGGCAATCCCACCCACCTCCAGAATGCCCACCCAAATCCCTCCACCTCTCAACCCTCCTCTGGGGACCTCTCAACCCTCCTCTGTGACCTTTGCTCAATGTCCAGGGGAAGGGATCAACCCTCCCCTTTGAGTTAGATTGGAAAATAATATGTGGCTACGGGGAATGTAAGAACATGCGCAAGAAGTTAAAAACGTTACATACAATTTGACTCTCCGTCTCTACCAAATGTTAGAGATTGAAAAATAGAGCACCTTCTTGTACGTATGGTGCGATTTTTGGAGGTCTAGGAATATTGGGATGAAAGACAAAAAGAGTTCTCACGATCTTGTGTGACCTTGTAACCCACCCTGAGCCCGTTCGCGGGGAGGAGAGGGTAGAAATTGAATTAATTAAGTAAAGAAATAAAACCACGGGAATGGCCACCAGCTACTGGACTGTGTCCGGAATTCAGGACCATCCTGTCTCTCTTTGCCTGATAGCATCTGAGGGGAGGAATCGCTCCAGGTTCACGTGGGATTGTGGGAAGGGAAGGGGAGGTGGAGCCGGTGGGACTGCTGAGAAGGGGGGCACCCCTTGTGCTCAGCCATCCTGAGTCTCTCTGAACATGGAGCGTTTGGGGGACCGGGCTGATCTCTTTCACTCGGGGCAGGAATCAGGAGTCTCCAGCTCAGCTTTCATGGCCCATTCTTCCATGCCCAGGATAATGCCGATCACCATTTGGGGGTCAGGAAGGAATTCCCCCCAGGTCAGATTGGCCGCGGATCCTGGAGGGTGCCCCCCTTCCTCTGGGCATACAGCAGGGGTCACGGGGGGGAATTTCCTGTGTTGAGCAAGGGTTGGATGAGATGACCCTTGAGGAGGTCCCTTCCAGCTCTATGGTCCACTTGGGAAGGCTTGGGGTCGTAATGCGACTCCTCGTTCCATTGCCAGCTGGCTGGTTTATGTTTGGGTCAGCTGATGGTGCTGGGGAGTCACAGGGGGATGCCGACTGCCACTCTTGACCGCTGCCACTCTTGATAGCTCTTGATGGTGCTCCACCCTCAAGCCTCTCCACCATTTTTAAGGCGCCTCACCCTGCCTGCTGATGCTGCGGTGAAGCAGGCCGATGCTCCTGGGAAATTGTCAAGCAGCTCAAGAGCCAAGTGAACAGCTGCTGTGTAGGAATTCCCTCCTGGGCCATAACGGACACATTTCCATGAGGTTGACTGCTTTCAGGATGGGTGGAAACCCAAATCCTGCCCTGCCCTCTCCTGGGCAGCAGGGGCTGGAAGCACCACACAAACTTCCTGGGGGCCTCTGTGGAATGTGCAGGCCCCAGGAGGGGACAGGGCAGTCAACTTTGCCCTTTCTGAAACAGGCAGTCAGGGAGGAGATTAGGTTGAGTGAGACTCGGGGCCAGCATCTTTACTCACTCCAAAGGAACATAAGAGAACATAAGAGAAGCCAACTTTGGACCAGGCCAGGGGCCCATCCAGTCCAATGCTCTGTCACACAGTGGCCAGAAATACCAGGTGCCATCAGGAGGTCCAGCAGTGGGGCCAGGACACTAGAGGCCCTCCCACTGTTGCCCACCCAAGCACCAAGAATACCAAGCATCACTTGCCCCAGACCAACAGTTCCTATCTATACCTTCTGGCTAATAGCCACTGATGGACCTCTGCTCCCTATGCTTATCCAATTCCCTCTTGAAGCCTGTCCATGTTTGTACCCGCCACCCCCTCCTGTGGCGGTGAATTCTATGCATTAATCACTCTTTGCATGAAGAAGTACTTCCTTTTATCCGTTCTAAACCTGACTGCTCAGCAATTTCATGGATTGCCCATTAGTTCTAGTATTGTGAGAAAGGGAGAAAAGTTACTTCTTTCTCTACCTGCTCTATCCCATGCATAATCTTATAAACCTCGATCATGTCACCCCTCAACCATCATTTTTCCAAGCTAAAGAGCCCGAAACGCCTCAACCTATCTTCATAGGGAAAGCGTTCCAAACCGTTTAACATTCTAGTTGCCCTTTTCTGCACTTTTCTAATGCTATAATATCCTTTTTGAGGTGTGGTGACCAGAACTGTACACAGTATTCCAAATGAGGTCACACCATCGATTTATACAGGGGCATGATGATCCTGGCTGATTTGTTTTCTGTTCCCTTCCTAATAATCACCACCACAGCACTGGCCTTTTTTATTGCAGTGGCACACTGTCTCACCATTTTCAGTGAGTTATCTACTACGACTCCAAGATCTCTCTTCGCCCGTCTCTGTCAGTTCAGATCCCATCAACATGTCTTTGTAGCTAGGATTTTTGGCCCCAATGTGGCTCCCTTTACCATGAATGGATATCGAACTCAGTCCCATGGCTGGGCCTCCTCAGCTCCCCGAGGCCCCAAGACCAGTGTTCCCTCTAAGCTGAGTTACTGTGAGCTAGCTCACAGTTTTTTAGGCTCCGGCATGCACCTTTTTGTCTTAGCTCACGAAGGATGGCTCCAGAGCAAACGAACTTATGCAGCAGCCAAATTGCTCACTCACAACTTTAATGCCTGCAGCTCCCAAAGTAGAATTTCTGCTCACAAGACTCGACCGCTTCGAGGGAGCAATGCCCAAGACTGAGGCCCCCACCCCAGGAGGCAGCCTTCACCAGCGCTGGAAGCAGCAGATCCAGAAGGCTTTGTTCTGGCATGCCAAAACCGCAGGAGAGCCCAGAGAAGCTGCAGCAGAGGAAAACTTCACAGGCCAAGCAAATAAGCCTGCAGGAACCAACTGCCAACCAGCCGCTGCAACTGAACTCCGAGGAACCGAGTCGGAGGGACAGGCTGACTGGCGAGGAGCCAAACCGCCACGCTGATCCAAGGGGCTCCAGCCAACCATGGGAGCCACGCAACCACCAATAGGAGCTTCCTGCAGTCGGCCAGGCCGGCACCCAGATGACGTGGGCTGGCCAGCACGATGACCTGAGGCTCCCGCCATTCTGTCTATCATACGGGGACGTGGCAGGAAGGCCTTCCCCCCTCCCCCTCCCCCTACAGGTGATTGGTGAAGAGGCGGGGGAAATTGGGGAGGGGGCGTTGCCCTTGTGGGGCCCCTCATGGCTACAGGCCTGCATGATGGACACATTTTTCTTTTTCTTTTTTTGAAACAAAATTTTATTGGGATACATTCAACATTTCCAATCACGTTACCAATACAATTTCAAAAAGGAAGATCCCCGTCCCAATCCCCCCACCCCCTAATAGGCTTCCAACACTGCTAATAACAAACAGAAAAATTATAAGGTAATCAAACTTAGACTTAAGTACATCGACAAACCAGGTAACACATTTCAATTATATATAACCTCTACAATTTCAGCATATTATATATAACAGTACATACAGTTCAAAATTCATTTCACTTCTCGTTCAATATCCATACGTATCCAAGTTATATATTTTCCCCTTCATTCTATATTCAGTTTCTAGATACAATTTCAATCCTTCCCAGTCTTTTAAGTACTGTTCTGCCATTTGTCCATTTAATTTCTTTGTCATTTTGTCCATTTCCGCTAAAAATAACAATTTTCTCAACCAGTCATGTATATCTGGCACCTTCTCCATTTTCCAATGCTGAGCAAAGGCCATTCTCGCCGACGTAATCATGTACCATAACAGTGTCCTTTTTTCTTGTGGAATTTTTTCCATTGTCAAACCGAGGAGAAGAAGTTCTGGCTTTCTCTCAATTGGGATTTTCAATATTTTCTGCATCACACAATGTATATTAGACCAGTATGCTTTCACTTTATCACATGACCACCACATATGGTAAAAAGAACCCTCTATTTTTTTACATTTCCAACACTTATTACTCAAGTTCTTATCCATACTAATATTAGCAATCTTTTTTGGTGTCATGTACCATCTATACATCATCTTATAGCAATTTTCTTTTACATTAATACAGGTAGACATTTTAAAAGATCTTTTCCACAAAAATTCCCATGATTCCATAGAAATTTCTTTGTTCATGTTTATGGCCCACTTTATCATTTGCTCTTTAACAGTTTCATCCAAAGTATATACAGTCAACAAAGTTTTATACATCTTTGATATCATTTTCCGCTCTTTTTTCAACCATATATTCTCAAAATCATCATTCATAGCTCTAAAACCAAACTCTTTACAATCTTTTTTATAGATGTCCCTTATTTGACAATATTGTAGCCAACCATACTCAAATTCTAATTCATTATTTGGTTTTAAAACATATTTTTTCCCTTCTTTTTGCAACAATTCCTGATATTTCAACCAGTCATTACCTTTATGCTCTGAAAACAGATGTATAACTGCAGCTGGAACAATCCACAGAGGCCTCTCATCCGAAATTGTATCCTTATACCTGGTCCATGCATCAAACAATGTCCTCCTTACATAATGATGCTTAAACATAGAGTCGACTTTGTTTTTCCCATACCAAAGATAGGCATGCCAGCCAAATCTGCAATCGTGCCCCTCAAGAGCTAAAAGTTTTCTGTTTTCCAAATTTACCCATTCAGATAACCAAGACATACATACTGCTTCATGATACAAACGCAAATTCGGGACTTGGAAGCCACCTCTGTCTTTAATATCATACATTATCTTCATTTTAATTCTTGGCTTCTTTCCTGCCCAGATAAACTTAAAGATTTCTCTTTGCCATTTTACCAACACTTTCCCATCTTTCACAATTGGTATTGTCTGAAACAAAAACATTAACCTGGGCAGTACATTCATTTTAATAACGGCAATTTTTCCAAGAAGAGATAATCTTAGTTTTTCCCATTTTTCTAAATCACTCTTTATCGAACCCCACAGTTTTTCATAGTTATTCTTAAACAAATCTATGTTTTTCATTGTAATTTCAACTCCCAAATACTTAACCCTTTTAACCACTTCACATTCTGTCACATTTTGTAACGTTTGTTGCTTTGTACCAGTCATATTTTTACACAATATCTTAGATTTATTTTTGTTGACATAAAACCCTGCAAGATCACCAAACTCTCTTACTTTTTCAAATACCTTAGGCATATTATTAACAGGATCTTCAACAATAAACATGATATCATCCGCAAATGCTCTTAATTTAAATGAAAAACCTCCAATATTCAAACCTTTTATGTTCTCATCATCTCTAACCGCTTGTAGCAAAATCTCCAAAATCCAGATAAATAACAATGGTGACAGGGGACAACCTTGTCTAGTACCTTTTCTTACCCGGAACATATCTGTTGGTTCTGCATTGACAATCACCGAAGCTTTTTGTTCTTTATATATCGATTGAATCATTCTTATAAATTCTACGCCCATCAAAGATTCCTCAAGCACTTTAAACATAAATTCCCAATTCAAGTTATCAAAAGCCTTCTCTGCATCCAAAAATAAAAAAGCAACTTCTTTTTCAGGGTGTTTATCATAATAATTGCGTCCAAAACAACCCTCATATTGTCTTTAATTTGTCTATTTGGTAAAAAACCAGCTTGATCCTCAACAATAGTGTCTTTCAAAAACTTTTTAAGGTGCTCTGCCAATATTTTTGCAAATATTTTATAATCGTTGTTCAATAATGAAATGGGCCGGTAGTTTTTAACATTTGTTAAATCTTGCATTTCTTTAGGAATTAAGGTGATTGCAGCTTCATTCCAGGAGTCTGGAATCTTTCCTGTCTTTCTAATTTCGTTTAGAAGAATCTCCAACACCGGGACCAAATCTTCATGAAATTTTTTATAAAATTTAGCTGAAAAGCCATTCAGGCCTGGAACTTTAGAGATTTTTGCCTCAGCTATTGCTTTACTAATTTCATCTTTAGTTATTGCAGCATTTAAAAATGTTTTCATTTCAGGGTTTGGTTGTATCAAGTTAGCTTTGGATAAGTAATCCAACATTTTTTGAGGATCTGTTTGCCTCGCTTGAAAGAGAGTCGCGTAGTATTTAAAAAATTCCCTCTTGATTCCTCCTGGGTCTAAAATCTCTTTATTTCCATCTTTCAAACAAGTGATTGTTTTATTTTCTCTTCTTTTCTTCAATTGCCATACTAAATATTTGCCAGGTTTGTTTGCACCTTCAAAGGATTTCTGTTGCAATTTTTTCAAGTTCCAAAATACTTCTTTGTTCAACCTTGCCTCATATTGCTCCTTTAAAATCCTCAATTCTCTCAGAATCTTCTTTTTGCCAGGCCTTTTCTTGAGTTCTGTTTCTTTTTTCCGAATATTTTCCATAATTTCTTTGTCTATCTTCATTTGTTGTTTCCTTTCATTATTATTAATTGCAATCAGATGTCCTCTCATCACAGCCTTGTAGGCTTCCCATACCGTTTGCGTCTGTACACTTTTATTTAAGTTTAATTGAAAGTATGTTTGGGGTTTCTGTCCTTATTTTATCCACAATATTTTGCTTGTCCAGCAAATCTTCATTAAGTCGCCATCGAAATTTTTTTCTCTTAACATACGTTGACCATTTTATCGGACTGTGGTCAGAAAGAATCCTAGGCAATATCTCAATTTTGCGTGTTTGCAAGATTAAATTCTCTGTCATCCACATCATATCTATCCTTGAAAAAGATTCGTGTCTTGATGAATAAAAAGAGTACTCTCTATCTCTGGGATTTTTAACTCTCCAAACATCTGCCAAGTGTTCATGTTTAGTCAATTGAAAAAAGACTTTAGGAAGTTTGCCCATGGCTTCAATTCCTTTTTTTGATTTTCTATCAACAACATTGTCAACAGTACCATTAAAATCGCCCATTAAAATCGTTTGCTCATAGGTCAACTGTCATAGTTGTTCCCACAAATCCTGAAAAAAGTTTTCCTTTGCCCCATTGGGAGCATAGAGATTAACAATTAATGTCTTTTTATTCTGCAACACAACTTCTACCGCCAAAAATTTCCCTTCATTGTCTTTAAAAATTTCTTTTGGTTCCAACTCCTTTTTAATATATGTAACAACTCCTTTTTTCTTTTGGGAGGAGAGTGAATAAAATTCCTCTCCTAATCTTTTTTGAATCAAAAATTTGGCATCTGATTTTTTAATATGTGTTTCTTGCAAGCAAACAATATCACATTTCTGTTTTTCCAACCAGAGTCTGACATTTTTCCTTTTTTGGGGTGAATTCAGTCCATTAACATTCCATGAAATTATTTGACTCTCCATGTTGGTTTTATAATTATTTATCAGAGTCTTTAAAATTATCATTGATTATCATTTGGTCAACTGACTTGATGGTGACTCTCTTCTGCTTGAACGAAAAACTGACGCCTTTAGGAATTTCCCATCTATATCTTATGCCCTCTGTTTTCACCTTGTCAATCAGATCTTTAAAAAGTCGTCTGTCCTGAAGCATTGCTCTGGGTAGTTCCTTTAGGACCATAATTTTCTTGTTGCCAATTGTGAAGTCATCCTGAAATTGTTGCTTAAACAAATCCTCCTTCAGCTTCTTAGATATAAACTGGACAATTACATCTCTAGGTAATTTTTTCCTTTGCGCAATCGCAGAATTGACTCTGTATACCACATAAATCTGTGCCGCCACTCTCTCCTCTTCCATTTTCAAAAAGTCTGCAACAGCATCTACCATAACTGAATGGATGTCCTCATTCTTGTCTTCAGGGATCCCCTGAATCTCATGTGGTTAATCATTGCATTATATTGGACCATCACATTCACTTTATCTGTTTCTATAGTGACCTCAGCTATATTAGATGCTACTCCCTTCACCCTTACATCCATCTCATCTGCTCTTTTGGTCAGCGTCTGTATCTCTTTTGTAATTCCAGACATTTCTTTTTTCAACTCTGTTACTTCTGTTATTACAGTCTTTTCCAACTTCAGAATCGCATCCATCACTCGTTTCTCCATAGCTTCCATCATGCCCTGTAGCTTTTTTCCTCTTTCCCAGCCATTTTCGGGGAGGACTAGGTATTTGCCCTCTGTCGTTGCCGCAGGTCGTAAGCTGTTGTTCAAAGTTTTCCCTCCAACCCACTCTAAATCAAAGTCCTTCTTGTGCCCACCTAAATCGCACTGGTTTCACTTTTTTATATTGAGTCTTTCGTTTAAAATCAAAGAAAATTTTTCTGACCTTCCCAAAATGGCGGGCGCAATTTCTCTATGGTAAATGGTTCTTCCAGGTACTCACTTCCTGTCCGGCAGTCTTGATGGTCCCCCTTGTTCCTGATTTCCTCCCTTCTTCCGGCCTCCTTGGTCTTCTCTAGGATGATTACTTGTCTGTTCTGAAGTCACTTCCTGTTTTGCCGATTTCTGCTGCAGCAGCTACAGTACTTTTCCACTGTAATTCTCGCGGAGTTACTGTTAGTTTCTATTTTAAAGTCAATAATCTAACCGCAGGAATGATCAACAATTCGGCTTTTTGGCCTTTTTTAGCTGTTTAACTGCACTTTTTCCGCTCCAATGTTAGTACGACAGATACAGCACGATCATGCGCTTCATCGGATGTTGTTTATTTTCGGCCAAAACGCGTCTCCGGTGAGCAATTTTAAAAAGTTACCTTCAAAGTCCGTGTCTTGTTATAGCAGTGTTTCCTTGATATCAGTTTCCGTAGAATGTCTTGGAGGTCTGGGTCATGCGTTCTTATGTTGAGAATCCAACTCGGTGGGGTCTTGTAGAGATTTTCCGAAGTGCCTTCTCTGGGGGAGGGGATCAAGGCTGGTCGCGACGCTCTTTAAAGCCCCGCTATCAGCCGATCTCAACTCCTCTCTCGGGCCAGGCTCTCTGCCAGTCACCCCCCTGCCTGGGGGGATCTGCGGTGGGCTGTGTGAAGCCCACCCTGTCGTCAAGACCCTCCGTATGCTCTGGGAGCTCTAAGAGCAAGCCAGAACACGTTAGGACGCCATGAATCCCAGACCGGAAGCCGATGGACACATTTTTCAACACTGAGCCCATATTAATAGTGGCCACGGGGGCCATGGAGCAGCTCAGGTACATCTTCGGTTGAGGCAGCCTTTGTGCCCAGCAGTCAGAGGGCGGGGAGCTCTGTGAGGCGGGATGAAGTGGGAGACCTCGGGGTTGCAGGACAACGAGCAGAACCAGCCAAACGGGGGATGCCAAGCAGGAGCCAGAGGCTCCGAAAAATTGCCGCAGTTTGCCTCACCTCAGGGAGATGCGGACAGAGTGCCCCAGGACTGAACCCCGTTCTCCAACTAGGAGCAATGCACCCTGGAGGCTCTCATTCTATTTCAGAAGCTGCACCACTGTTTCCCCCCCAAACACCATCACGCCACTCCGTACTGGGTGTTTGTCAGTTCTTGGCCTGAGGAAGGCGTTTTGGGGGGGTCAGTTAGCACACCCTGAGGGCTGGATAACCAGCCAGTCTCTTACAGAGAGGAGTCTAATCCTTTCCCTTCCATTCTGCCAGGAAATTCCGGACTCCCCTGGGGCTCCAGCTCCGAAGCTCAGTCATGGCATCAGCACTGTGGTTCACCCTGAACGGGAGCCCAGGCCAGGGCAGCTCCCAAAGCCAGGTGCATGAAACAGTGTTCACCTTGTTGTGAGAAAAGATGACTGCAGGTCCCATAGTACCCAAAGCCATGTCCTTTCTGGATCAGTGAGGCACAGCATTGGGGAGAGCTGTGTCCATCAGTCATGGCAGGAGGATGCCAAGGAGACAGTGTCCCACTTGGGGTCTTGAATCCCTGGGCCCGCTTCCAGCAAGGCTTTCTGCAGGGGGTGGGGCATTCAGCACCCCCCACACCGGCTCCATCTTCCTTTCTGATGAAGCCAAGGAAGGCCTCCTGGTGTTCCTGCAGGAGCTGCTGAGGGAGGACCCGTCTGCTGGGCATCTGCTGGGGCTCCTTGTCATGAGCGTGTGGGAGAGAAGATGGTGGCGAACGTAGGTCTCTTTTGAGGCTGGGAAGCAAGGATGAGCCTGGTAGGGAGAAATCATCACATCAACATCAGCAGAAGCACAGAAACCAACTTCTTTAGGCTTTAGGTGACAATTAATAATAATAAAAAATATTATTCTCTGTATTTATTGGACACCTAGTAGATTTCGTAAACTGGGTTTCTCATGTTGGAGATGTGTTGGAACTGTCAGCAGTGAAGACCGGGTCCAGCCTATACGTTATATGGGTGTGTCCCGTTTTCAGCTGGCCTTAGGGTAGTGGATGCCAGCCCTGGGCTGGGAAATCCTCTGGAGATTTGGAAGTGGAGCCTGGGGAGAGCAGAGTTTGGGGAAGGGTAGGAACCTTATCAGAGCGTAATGCTGTACAGTCCACCTTCCAATGAAGCCATTTTCTCCAGGGGAACTGAGCTGTTTAGGGTTCCCAGGCAACACCTGACAAGTTGGTGGAGGCAGCATTACGGGAGAATTAAAAAAACAAACAAACCTCAGCCTCATGTACCCATCGGATGTTCTTACTGGAAGGGGCGAAGGGCAGCTCTAGGAATCACTGGCCCATAGAGTTTCCAGTGATTGCCAGAGCTACCCTACCTTTTGGGCCAATCTGCATTAAGCATTTTTACCAAACCCACACTGGAACAGAAAAAGATGCAGTTCAAAACCACATTCAACTATCCCGGACCAACACTGTATTGACTTCAGAGTCACCCCCGAATGGCCATAAAACAGCCATAAATATACCCAGACAGTCACCATTAAACCAGAGATCAAATGAAGTGAAAGCAGCATGAAGTCTGGACACTGCCACAAAATGCGACACTCAATCAACGTGAAAGTGGCATGCAATGTAGACGGCAATTTCTGTTCCAGTGTGGGTTTGCTAAGACAGCGGAGCAAATGCTCGATGCACATCAGGCCCTTGTCACTTCTGGTAAGAACTTCCAGGAAGTAAATGAGGCAGCATTTAAAATAACAATCCGAGTGGCAGTGGAGAACAGGACCCTGGGGGAGAGGGATTCCCCACCCCACTGAGGGCTGGGCAGCCCTAGACCCGACCCGAGTCATCTGGACCGCAGCTGTGAATTCCTGAAGCTCTCCAGGCCCCGTGTGGAAAACTGGATGAGAGAAGATTTCAGTGAGCGTGAACATTATACGGAGAGACGGCATGCAGAGATGAATGCTGAGTAGGAAACGGTTCACTGGGTCTACACGTATTCTGCTCAGAAGAAGCCTTATGAAACAGGTATTGGAGCAAGCCTGTCTGCAGATTCGTGACCTTTATGCTATTTGTTTACAATCCAATAATAGCACAAGAAAGGCACAAAGAAATTTTACTGTTTGTAAGAACTTTAGATTATTGGACTGCGCTCATCAACTTCATAGAATCATTTTTCATGTTTATTCTTGTATGAAGGTACAGAAATGTATTTGTATTAGTATTAGCATTAGCAGTGATCTATTTTTAAAAAAATCTATAAAAGAGTGATATGCCCTTCATAAATATATCACGGTTGCCACTGGCTATTTTCTACTCACTTACCCTGTGATCTCTCTTTGGTTATCCTATCCCATGTGGAGTTTGGCAAGCTTACCTGAGGGCTTCATAGAGTTGCCCAAGAGTCCCAGGCTGGGACATTCTTTTCTCCCCATTAAGATGAACATCATGGATGTTGGGGGAGCAGGACGGGCCAGGTCCTTGAAGGGACAGGTGTCCTGTAGAACTTGCTTCCAGGACATATTCTGTGTCCTTTTCATGCTCATCCTGGGGCAGCTTGAGCGAGAAAACCTCAATGGGCACTGAAGATGCTCTCTGCCTCTGCCTCCGCCTCTCCTTTCTGGACCTGCTGCCTCTTTCCGACTGAAGGCTGATGGTCCTGGCTCTGGGAGCTTCCCCTCGTGTTCCTCACAAGAAGCTCTGTCGGTCCACTGAACTCATTTGCTCTGAGTAGCAGCAGCAGCTCTCCAGAGTGTGGAGTGGACACCTGCCCTGAGTGAGAATTCTCAGTCCAGGCCGATTGAACCTCAGAGGAGACCTGCCTGGATGCTTTTCACTGGAACGTGATCTCGGAAAACTAAAGAATGTCCGTGAGGTGCGAGCCTTTCCCGGGCACCACACTCTACCAGCCAGCTTCCTCTGCCTTCAGAGGAAGACAGAGACCCAGAGGCCCGCCCTGACTCCTGCAGCCAGGGAAATCCCACCACCTGCCTCCCTGGCGGTCCATCCAGGTCTGATGGAAAATGGCGGCTTAACTGTCTTTTGGGCTCTGTCCCACCTCCCACCTGCTTTCCCGAAATTCTGAAGGCCCTGATTGGCTACCTACCTCATGAATATTTCAACCAGGTTTAAAGGCGATTGGTCGCTTTCAGGAAATGGGCAGGACATTGACTTGTCCGTCACACAGGTCTCTATTAGCCCGACCTCTGTGGGACTCTTACCACAGAGACAAAACTTCCTACTAAGCACCGCTTGGTATTCAAGAGCTGCCCGTTTGGGTTTCAGCACTTGGGAGGAGGGCAGGGGAAAGGGGGCATGGCAGATACTCTGAAAGAGGTCTTGGAAAGGAAAGGACGAGGCTCTGAGGGAGACTGCGAGTGAGGATGGAGACTGGTGGGTTGGAGCAGAGGAATCCCAAAAAGCGGATGTGGCGGGAAGTGAGAGACAGATTTGCAGCCAAAGGAAGACTTGAGTGTGTTAAAGCAAAAGACTCTCCAATGGCCAAAAAACATGGTCAGAGGCAGGACTTGGGAGTTGCCACAGAGGGGGGGAAGTGTTTGGAGGGAGGGAGGGAGGGGCTGCCTTGCTGGGTAGAGAGAAAGTGTTGCAGAGGCCCCTGGTGTCAATGGGACTGGGGTCCTGTGGGGTCAGGGAAATCAGGCAGTAAGGATTCCAAGTTTCTGCCAGTCAACTTCTTTGTTTGGAAGGAATGTGGCAAGTGCCCTGAGCGGCAGTTTTCACACAAGCTAAATAATGCAGATTCAATCCACTTCAGCACCCCCTTTGTGAGTAGATGTTGCCATTAACTCCAGTTGCAAAGTGGATTGAATGTGAATTGAAAGTACATTATTTAGTGTGCGTGAAAGCACCCCCTGCAGAGTAGATGCCCAAAGGAACCTTAGCTGAATGTTTGCAGCTGCAGTCCTGAGGGTCCTCTATTCAGAGTCAGCCACAATGAGAAACATGGGCCTCACTTCCAAGTAGACCTCCTAAGGTCCCTCCCCGTGTCAGACTTTCCATCGCACAGGAGGTGTCTTTGTTTGGGGTTTCTCACCTAACCTGCAGGTGAGCTTAGAGGAGGGGGGCTCAAGACGCTTGTGTCAGGAGCAGTTCCCATCCCAGCAGGAGAGACCCATCTGCAGCCATGTGGCCAGGCAGAAACAAAAGCTGTTTTTTGCGCCCTGGGCAAGGCTAACTACTTGCACCCCACACACACACTGCTAACCATTTTTCAAAAACAGATGAATTGTATGAAACATGAAAAGCACAAAAAAGCACAATTTAAAAAAAAATTTCTATCTCAAAGAGAAAACAGTTTGAGCACACAAATCATTTTGAATAATACTGTTACTTGTGATGTTAAAATCCAAGTCTCTTGAATGTCTCCATTTCAGACACATCAAAATCTCATTTTGCCTTCCGTCTCCTTTGCAAATTTTGTCACCAACTCCTTCAGGTCAAGTGCTGATGCTTCCGTGTGTTCAACTGATACAGTTGCCAAACCAAATAGTCTCTTTTGCAGCAGTAGTTCTCCTATAGTTTATCAGTTGTGTGGTTCTTGATGTCAGATCTGTGTCCATTTATCCTTGTGTGGTTATGGGAGATTTTAACTATCCAGATATTTGCTGGGAATCCAACTCTGCTAGACATGGGACATCCCGCAGATTCTTGAATAGCCTTGAGGACAACTTCATCTCTCAGAAGGTGGAGGTGGGAACCAGAGGATCTGCTATCCTAGATTTAATTCTGACTAACAGGGAAGAACTGGTTGATGAAGTGAAGGTGGTGGGTTCCTTGGGGAATAGTGACCATGTCAGCTTGGAATTTGACATAGAGAAGACTGTGAAACCAGGACGTAGCAGAACTCATATCCTGGACTTCAGGAAAGCTGATTTCAATAAACTCAGAGATCTAATAGGTAGGATCCCATGGCTGGAAATGCTGAAGGGAAAATCTGCACAGGAAGGATGGGTGATGCTGAAAAATGAAGTGCTTAAGGCACAATCTCAAACTGTTCCGGTAAGAAAGGAAGGTGGGAGACGGGTAATGAAGCCAAGGTGGCTGAACAAGGAACTCTCTGAGGAGCTGAAATTAAAAAGGGAAATGTACAGGAAATGGAAGGAGGGTCAGATTACTGAGGGTGAATACAAGACACGAGCACAAATCTGTAGGAATGGTGTCAGAAAGGCTAAAGCACAGATGGAGCTGAGGCTTGCAAGGGATGCAAAAAATAACAAGAAAAATTTCTATGCCTATGTTCGGAGCAAAAAGAGGAACAGGGATGGAGTAAGCTCATTGCTAGGGGAAGATCGTCAAGCCTTAACAAGGGATGAAGACAAAGCGGAATTACTCAACTCTCACTTTGCGTCGGTCTTTAACCGTAAAGTGAGCTGTATACAAACTGAAGAATGCAGGGCATATGAAGGAAAGGGGAACTGCCAGTTCAGAATAAGTAAGGAAATGGTTAGAGAACATCTAGCTGCCTTAAATACTTTCAAATCTCCAGGGCCGAATGACTTGCATCCGAGGGTGCTAAAAGAAATTGCAGATGTTATTTCAGAGCCTCTGGCTATAATCTTTGAGAGGTCCTGGAGTATGGGTGTTGTGCCGCAAGACTGGAGAAGAGCAAATGTTGTCCCAATCTTCAAGAAGGGGAAAAAGACGGACCCGGGAAGTTATAGGCCTGTCAGTTTGACATCAATACCTGGGAAAATTCTGGAGCAGATTATTAAACGCTCTGTCTATGAACACCTTGAACAAAATGAGTTAATTGATAATAGCCAGCATGGGTTTATGAAGAATAAGTCATGCCAGACTAACCTTATCTCCTTTTTTGACAGAGTTGCTAAAATGGTTGACTCTGGCAATGCCGTGGATATAGTGTATCTAGATTTCAGTAAAGCATTTGACAAAGTTTCTCATGATATCCTCGAGGATAAGCTGGTTAAGTGTGAGCTGGATGGCGCAACTGTTGGGTGGATTCATGGTTGGTTGAAAAATCGTACCCAACGAGTGCTCATAAATGGCTCTGCGTCTACGTGGAGGGAAGTCTCGAGTGGAGTACCACAGGGCTCAGTCCTAGGCCCGGTGTTATTCAGTGTTTTTATAAATGACCTGGATGAAGACATAGAGGGGATGCTTATCAAATTTGCAGATGACACGAAGCTGGGTGGGATTGCTAATTCTGAAAAAGACAGAGTCAAGATTCAGAAGGATCTTGATAGGCTGGAACAGTGGGCTGAGACAAATAAAATGAATTTCAATAGAGATAACTGCAAAATCCTACACTTAGGTACAAAAAATCAAAGGCACAGATATAGAATGGGAAGGACTTGGCTTGACAGCAGCACATGTGAAAGGGATCTAGGTGTTATGGTTGATCACAAGCTAAACATGAGCCTGCAGTGTGATGCGGCTGTGAAGAAAGCTAATGCAATCTTAGGATGCATTAGCAGAAGCATTGTGTCCAGATCACGGGAGGTGGTGGTTCTGCTGTATTCTGCTGTGGTCAGGCCCACCTGGAGTACTGTGTCCAATTTTGGGCACCACATTTTCAGAAGGATATTGACAAACTCGAGCGGGTCCAGAGGAGGGCGACCAGGATGGTGAGAGGGTTGGAGTCCAAGTCTTATGAGGAAAGGCTGAGGGAGTTGGGTATGTTTAGCCTGGGAAAGAGAAGGTTTAGAGGGGACATGATTGCAGTCTTCAAGTATTTGAAGGGCTGTCGTGTAGAAGATGGAGCGGATCTATTCTTTCTTGCTCCGGATTGCAAGACTAGATCTAATGGGTGGAAATTACAAGGGAGTCGTTACCGGCTTAATATCAGGAGAAACTTCCTGACTGTAAGAGTGGTTGAGCAGTGGAACAGTCTGCCTCGGGAGGTGGTGGATGCTCCTTCGCTGGACGTTTTCAAGAGGAGACTGGACAACCATCTTTTGGGTATGTTGTAGGTATGTAGGGGTTTCGGCTGTGTTCCTGCAGAGTGCAGGGGGTTGGACTAGATGGCCTGCAAGGTCCCTTCCAACTCTAACATTCTATGATTCTATGATTCTAACTGCTCTGAGACTCCTTCGGGTTCTAAAGGGAGGGATATAAATCCAATCTCCTCCTCCTCCTCCTCCTCCTCCTCCTCTCAAGGGCAGTGCTGGAAAGAGCTCAATCAGCCCGACCTACCTCACAGGGTGTCTGTTGCGGGGAGGGAAAGGGAAAGGAGTTTGTAAGCTGCTTTGAGACTCCTTTGGGTAGTGAAGGGTGGGGTATAAATCCTATCTCTTCCTCTTCATCCTCCTCCTCCTTCCATGTCCTACCAAATTATTATTTCAGTCTTGCTGTATTTATTGCAAGGCTACTTATGCACCTTGACTCTAATAATCTCTTCCTGAGAACTACCTCCCCCTACCTGGATGCAATAGTTGAGGAAATCTATTTCAATGTATTTGAGGAGGTGTGCACGTGCTGAGTCCCTGTTCTTGCATGGACCCAGGGTTCAGCTTGGTTTGTCTTGGGGGTTCGGGTTAGTTTGCTTTCTACCTTTGTCATATCATTTTCTGCATTGTTCGACATACCAAGTGTAATTATTTTTGCTCTGTGTCAAATTGCTGTAATCCTGGTCTTACTGCATTGTTTATTAGATGTCTCACGTGAATGATTGCATTGACTTTCACTGTGTCTCTCAGTGAGAGAGGTAGACCATATATATAAATAAAATAAAGTGCGTAGGGGCAGGCTGTGAGGAGGATTCTTTTCTAAGTGAACCAACATGGGCTCCACCAACAGTGTCATGACCCCTAAGGTGCCACCAGGTGGGATCCTCTCCCAGTGTCAGGTAGTCCTGCCATGATGGATGGAGGGGAGGGGAGGATGGCTATGGGCGCCATGGCGGCGTGGAGGGCGGGAGGTTGGGATCGTGGGGGTGTAGATTTATGCACCTGGTGTGTGAGAATGGAATGTGACTCTGGCAGGCTCTATCTTGGGTAGACTTAACATTCTGACCTTGGAGGAGACAGGCTGCGAGCTTTCCTATCGCTTTCAAAGCTGCAGCTTTGCTGAGAATAATGGGGGCGGTGGGAACTTCATTAGCATAGTAACTTTCGATTCCCATTCGCATGTTATTCCCTGATTGGTAGAGAGGGGGGGTCCCCATTCACCCCCTTTCCTGTATAACTGCCTGCTTTGTGTAACCAAGTTATTCTGAACAATGTATCTGCTCCAGTGACCTTTCTATTGCAGCTTAACAATAAACACTATTCTTGCTTGAACAACAAGACCTGGTGTTTGGCTGACTAAGTTAGGGCTTCTGACAGTTTGTTCAGAATCATCAATTTTCGGGACTGGTCGGAAACCCGCGGCTCCAAAATGAGTGGCGGTGAAGAAGACACTCTCCCGATCGAAGATGAAAAGAAGGAGGATAAGAAACCTCTTGATAAGAACGTACCCGCGGAGACCCCTGACACCTATGTACCGGTGACACGGGGCCAGGAGTACGACTTCGGAGGGCCCTACGGGGATCCGTATGGGGCAGCTTATGGTGGGGTGACCACTCGAGTTAAACACAGACGAGACTGGGTGAAGCCCCTGGCGGAAACCCATGAAACGTGTTTTGGAACCCCAAGAGCATCGGTGAGGGTGAGCCATACCGAGAGATCAGTCCGCAGACTGGTTACGGCCGAGGGTATGGAAGACACCGGCCGAGACTCCGAGGACCTGGAAGGCGTCGTGGTGAGACGGAGGTGGAGTGGGGAACCGAGCCAAGACCGCTTGATGCGCTTCTTGGATGAATCCCTCGCCCGCATTCCCCAGATGATCGCGGAGGGCATCCGGGAAGAGCGAGAGCGGCAACGACGAGAGGAACCACCCGATCAACCTCCCCAAGACCAACGTCCGGTGCCAGGCCCAGACCAGCAGAACGTACCAGCTCTACCCCCCCCTCAGCCCGCGGGGCCGGGACCGCAGGGGCTGCCGGGGCAGCCACCCCCTCGCCCATGGGGGTTTTTGCCACCGAAACCTGCGGAACTTCTTGATGCAGACTTTGATGGAGACCCAGAAAAGTTCCCTTTCTTCCTCGTGAGGGCTGAGAGATTTATCGAAACCTGGGGCCACCTGTTTCAACGCGAAGACCGCATGGTAGATGTCATAGCATCCCATTTGAAAGGCGCGGCAGCGGACTGGTATGTCGGGCTTCACCAGGCTGACGGGCGGGAGCTGAGGGAAATCGACTCTTTCATGTGGGCCATGAAAGAGCAATTCGAGGATGTGAACGCAAATAAGACGGCCAAAGCAACAATCCAGGCCATCAAGCAAGGCGCTAGATCTGTAAGGGATTATACAGCGGAGTTTCGCAGGTGTGCAGCTAAAATCCGAGGGGTGCAAGATGGGACCCTCGCGGAGTACTACAAGTTGGGGCTCAACGCGGAGATTCGTCGGTCGGTCACAAAGACCCAAGACCCGGACACGTTGACAGGTTGGATACAAGCAGCCATCACTATGGAGAACCGCTTGAAAACCATCAAACTGGATGATGTGGCAGCGATGACTAACCGGGGCCAGCCGGGCCCTACACCGGCCGTGCGGGGAAAGAACCCCACACCAAACCCGAGACCGAAGGATGGAACGAGAGAACTCCGGATGAAGCAAGGTCTGTGCCTGAAATGCGGGGAAGGGGGCCACTTCGAGGCGAGCTGCCCAGGCTCCCCTGCATCACCCGGGGTGCCCAAGGGAGTCAAGAAAAAGTTCGAAACATCCACACCAAAGCCGGTGGCGAAGCCAAGAAGGGCGAAAGCCTTGCAAGCCAAGCTGCTCAGCGAGGCATCGGATTCATCGGATGGCGAGACCGTGCCGCCGGGAAACGAGACGGACCTGCTGTAAACAGCGCTGAACAGCAGGTCCCAGACTCCCAGGCGCAAATCCCGGTGAGCAAACCTCCCTCTCTTTTCTTTCTCACAGTGATTTTGGTGGACCCGGGTCTATTGACCCATGTGAGAGTGCGAGCTCTCATTGACTCTGGGTGTGGGAGAGATCTCATCAACCCCACACTAGTGACGGGACTGGGGGCAAAAGTAGTTAAATTAAATGACCCCTTGGTTTTTACGCAGATGGACGGCTCCACCATGAAAGAACCTTGCAAATACGAGACTGTCCCCTTGCGGGTGGGGATTGGGCATCACTGGGAGGAGAGACCCTTCGTTGTCACCCCGTCTGCCCACTTTCCCCTAGTACTCGGGAGCGCGTGGTTCTTTGATCACGATCCACACGTTTTATGGGGGGAGGGGAAAGTGAACTTTATTTCCAAGAAATGCCAGGCCCACCTGTGGAAGCAGGAGTGGGGGACCACGATGGGGGGCGCCCCTAGTAACGGCGGGGGTGGCAGAGGCAGAACTAGAGAGGATTCCAGCAGAGTATCGCGACTTAGCTTCCGTCTTTGGGGAAGAGGAAGCCGATGAACTGCCCCCCCATAGAAACTCGGACTGTGCAATTGAGATTTTGCCTAACCGGAAATTGCCTAAAGGAAAGCTATATTCTATGAGCCCTTCGGAAAAGGTGGAGCTGAGGAAATTTATTGACAAGAACCTGAGCAGGGGGTTTATACGACCGGCATCCTCCCCGTTTGCAGCTCCCATTCTTTTCCGGAAAAAGAAGGACGGGGGGTTGCGGTTGTGCACCGACTATCGAGGCTTGAATGCAGTCTCCAACACGAACGCTTACCCCATGCCCCTAATCAAAGACTTGTTAGCAGCGGTGGCTGGGGGGAAAATTTTCTCGAAGTTAGATCTCAGAGATGCCTACTTCAGGGTCCGAATAAGGGAGGGGGATGAATTCAAAACGGCATTCAATACCCCCCTGGGTCAATTTGAATATTTAGTCATGCCGTTCGGGCTTCAGGGAGCGCCAGGGGTCTTCATGAATTTGATTAATGAGGTGCTCCACAAGTATTTATTCAAGGGGGTCCTTGTTTACCTTGATGACATACTTTTGTATTCCCCTGACCTAAAATCCCACGTGAAACTGGTGCGGGAAGTTTTACAAACGTTGCACAAGCATAAACTCTTTGCTAAGCTGTCCAAATGTGAATTTCACAAATCGGAGATCCCTTTCTTGGGCTACCGCATATCCCAAAAGGGGATTGAGATGGACCCTGACAAAATAAAAGATGTGGTGGGGTGGGAGCCACCCAAGACCCGGAGGCAACTCCAAGGGTTCCTCGGATTCGCGAACTTTTACAGATCATTCCTTTCGAACTTTGCTCAAGTGGCTCTCCCCTTAACTGATCTGCTTAAAACGAAAGGGAAGTCACCTGAATGCACTCGACCCGGTGCCAAGCTAGAGTGGTCTCCGGAGTGCCAACGGGCATTTGACCGATTGAAAGCCCTTTTTACGTCGGAACCTGTGTTAGCCCACCCAAATGAACTTAAGAAATTCATTGTACAAGTAGACGCTTCTGACGTTGCTATGGGAGGGCGATCCTCCAAGAGGGGGAGGATGGTAAATTACACCCCCTTGCCTATGTTTCCAGAAAGTTTAACGATACTGAATGGAATTGGTCGGTGTGGGAAAAAGAGGCGGGGTCGATCCGCTTAGCGTTGGCAACCTGGCGCCATTGGCTGGAGGGGGCGCGGGTTCCCTTTGAGGTGTGGACTGATCACAAAAACCTCGAGCTTCTCCGCTCCCCCCGTTCCTTGAACGCCAAGCAGCTGCGTTGGGCTGATTTCTTCTCCAAGTTTAATTTTACACTGCACCACTTCCCCGGGACATCTAACTCGCTTGCCGATGCACTGTCACGCCTCCCACAGCATGATAGTAAGAGGGAGGAGATTTGTGACTCGGTTTTCACGCCTTCCCAGTTGGGAGGGGCAGTAACCACTCGGAAGCAAGCCAAACGTTCCCTGGCTGACTAAGTTAGGGCTTCTGACACCCAGCAACTTTCATTCTTCAGAGCAAACATGAAACACCACCACCCTCCTCTTTGTGAATAAAATCCCTATGGGTTAGCATACATTTGCCAAAGAACATTTGTGCTCACTTAACTCTGGACCTAAATTCCTCATTATGTGCCTCCTGTTCTTTCAAAAATAATTTCCCCAGCAATAAGGGTTCTACAGGACTGTTGTGAAACACTGTCCTGTTCTGCTCTCTGTCTTTTTCTTTATGTCTGAGCCTTCTAAAACACCTTTCTTATCCCTTCATTCCTTAATCTCACTTCCTGCTTCACTCCAACATGATTTCACTCCCCCCACCCCGCTAACTTCTAATTCTGTTCTAGCCAATCACATACAAAATTCATCCTTGGAAGATTTATGACAGGATTCCCACTGTTTACCTCAACTTTCTCCTATTTTGACTAGAAAATTTACACCTGATAGACATGTGACAGATTTCAAACCCTAATGCTGATTGTCAGTTCTGCGCCTCTCTGAGGTCTGCGCTTTAGACATTTGCCTAGTTGGCCTAATGGTAGCACTGGCCCTGTCTGTGCAGCACAACAAAACTTCAGTTGCTGCCATGTTCTTTCAAGCCTATAGGAGCAACAGGAAGGAGCCCCTGTGGGAGAGCAACTAGGGTTACCAACTGCAGGTTGCAAAATACTTGGAGATTTTGGGGGTTGATCCTGAGGAGGGCAGGCTTGGGGAGGAGGGGCTTCAGTGGGCTGCATTGCCATAGAGCCCATCTTTCAAAGCGGCCATTTTCTCCAGGGGGACTGATCTCTCTCTCCCCTGGAGATCAGTTGTAACCCAGGAGATCTCCAGCCACCATCTGGAGGTTGTGCATATAACAGCACAGTCAAAAACTGTTACCCCAAAGTACTTGACTCTTGATTCAAAACAAGCTCCTTATGGTGATGCATTACATGGAGGCTGGCCACAGGGCAGAGGCGATTAGGTTTACTGTATTATATGTAGTGATAACTGAACAATCATGCAGAATTGATATCCTGTTTGCCAGGCTGTACTTAGCAACTTGGACTGCCAGCCTGGAGGTCTCTTGCAAATACGAGTACAGCCTGAATGCTCAATGCATTGCAAGGGTCAGTGGGGAGGTCTGCTGAAAGTGGAGGGGCCAGGGAGAAAACAACGGATCAGTACCGGCACATTCCAAAATTGCACCAGCCTCAGCCTGCAAATCTCACCCTTCTGCGTAGAAATTCAGCCTCAGGAGATGTGGAGACATTTGCTTCCTTTACAGTGAGAGACAAGCACTCTGGAAACGTGCTGAGTGTTTGCAGTCTTAGCATTCATAGAAGAGATTATTCTTGGCTCAGATATATTTTGTTCTATACCAAGACTTCATCTCTCTGTAGCAAGCGGTAAGAGGGATTAAGACTTCCCAGATATTGGGCCCCCCAAAGCCTTTTGGTCCTCTGCAGTGAAGTTCTATTGTCTTTCCTTGTAGTTAGAGGTTCCAGGCCTCAAACTCTCTGAGCAAGGCAAATCACAACACATTTAACACAAAATATTTTATCTGATCAAAAACAAGAGAACATTTTATAAAGGACGTGTTTTAAATTTCTTTATTGTAAACATACATACATTTACAACTGTGCAATGACATAAGTAAATAAAGTCATCATATTATAGTAAAGAAGAAAAGGGAACTCTTGATAGAGCCCATATCCACAGCTGAGCATGTAGTAATATCTTTTGCTGAGCATTATTTAATCCGTGCATTTGATTCCCATGATTAATAAAAGGATATCATTGTTGTACAAACATTTCTTGCGTATGGTTTTTCTTTTCCCTTAAATACCTCACAATATTATATTGTTCCTATATATATATAGCAGCTGCCTGGAATGGCTTCGAAAAGAGAGAGTCCACGTGGGCTCTGGATGGTGCCGTGGGGGGGGAGGAACAACGCCTGCCTCTGCCCCCTAGTGGTATTTTTGGGTGAAAACCCTGCCCGGGTGTCGTTATTTCCCTAGTATTCCTGCGCCATATGCACAGAGACTCATGCCGCAGCAGAAATAACTCCTCCCTAGTATGCTTTCTGCGAAAGAAAACAGCTTGTGGGGGAAACCAGAGCCCCGCCTCCCCCTGCAGGGCCACTCTGAGCCCATCTGGACTCTCCCTTTTTGTGTGTTTGCTTTTAAAAGCCCTTCCCCACAGCTGCTGTGTGGCCACTGCAGGGAACACATAAAAACATGCATAAACAAGCGAGGGTGGGGAGTAATGCACATTTTGGTTCTGAATGAAACATGTGTGGCAGTCTGGCCCAGAGTATGCTACCATTGGTCTAGCAAGTTAACTCAGGGTAGGCCTCATCTCCAAGTGTTTTCCTCCTTCCTGAGAAGCAGTCAGTCTCCCTGGAAAGGAGCCAGTCCCCATTCCCAAAGAGGCTCTGAAGCGCAGCGGAATTGAGAATGGTCACAGCCTCTCTGGCCCTGAAGGTCGGCCCAGCCCAGCCTGGATGGTCTTCAGGTTTGATCACCCGCCCTTCCCATCAGCCAGCGGACTGACTTGGGTCCTTGCAGCGGCTCTGCAAGGTGGTTCTTTTGCTGTTTTCCCCTTTCCCCAGTTTTTGGTGACTGGTGAGCCAAGAGGAACACAAGTGACCGGCCAGGAGGGAACCCCCGTCGAGCGGCTTTTCACCCAGTTCTTGAGCTGCTTGACAATTTGCCAGGAGTGGCCGCCTGCTTCACTACAGCAAGAGCACAGCAGGCAGGGTTAGGCTCCTGAAGAAACGGCGGGTGGAACACCGAGAGCTCTATCAAGACGAGCAGAGAGGGCACCGTCTGGGTCTCTGCCTGCAGCATTTGTAAGCCCCCCTGGCTCCCAGCACCACCAGGAGCTGACCCAAATGTAAACGCAGCCTGCTGGCAGTGGAAGGAGGAGCCACATCATGACCCCGAGCCTTCCCCAGTGAAACAGAAACAGAAAGCTGGAAGGGACCTCAAGGGTCCTCTAGTCCAACAAGGGTTGCCAGACACCCCCCCAGTCTGGGGGGGTTTATCCACTTTTGGGGGGTTCAACCCACCCCCAAGCCCGAGCACCTGCAGCCCCCTCTCTGCCTCCTCTCTTGGGAGAGGGGAGGGGGAGGGGTGGCTGCAGGCTGCATGCCTGAATTACAAGCCGCATTGCCGCTTGGAGCTCGGGCGCCTGGGGCTGCTGGCTAGAAGCACTGAAAGGGAACCCTTTAAGTGCTTGCAGCCAGCAGGGACCAAGCCCCGCTTGTCTGATCTCTGAGCAGTAATGCCCCTTGAAGACTGGGCAAGCAGGGCCCACCAGCTGCAAGCACTTAAAGGGACCCCTTTAAGTGCTTGCAACTGGCAGGGACCGGGCCCTGAGGGTCTGATCTCCAACCGGAAATGCTGCTCGGAGATAGGATGCGTGGGACTGCCAGTTGGAAGCACTTAAAGCGACCCCTTTAAGTGTTCACAACTGGCAGGGACCAAACCCCAAATGCCTGATCTCCCAGTGGTAATGCCACTCGGAGATCGGGTGCATGGGACGGCCGACTGGAAGCACTTAAAGGGACAAGCACTTAAAGGGACAAGTCATGCAGTTTCAATCCACTTCAGCAACCCTTTGTGAGTGGATGTTGCCATTGCACACAGTAAAATCCATTTACAAAGTGGATTGAAAGTGAATTGAGAGTACATTATTTAGTGTGTGTGAAAGTACCCCCTGCAGAGTAGATGCCCAAAGGAACCTTACCTGAATGGAAATATCCTATCCTGAATCAGAAGTGAAGAGCTGGCAGTGCATGTTTGCAGCTGCAATCCTGAGGATCTTTTATTCAGAGTAAGCCACAATGAGAAACGTGGGCCTCACTTCTGAGTAGACCCTCCCCATGTCAGGCTTTCGATCGCACAGGGAGGTGTCTCTGTTCAGGGTTTCTCACCTATCTTGCAGGTGAGTTTAGAGGAGGGGGGCTCGAGACACTTGTGTCAGGAGCAGTTCCCATCCCAGCAGTAGAGGCACATCGGCAGCCATGTGTCTTTTGCTGTTTTTGCACCCTAGGCAAGGCTAACTACTTGCACCCCCTACACACACTGCTAACCAATTTTCAAAAGCAGATGAATTGTAGGAAACATGAAAAGCACAAAACTTGAAATGGCTGAATTTTAAAAAAATTACGAGAATAACTAATACTACAACCTTTGATTTTCTTTCTCAGTTTTAGCGCACAAATCATTTTGAATAATCCTGTTAATTGTGATGTTAAAATTCAAGTCTCCTGAATCTCTCCATTTCAGGCACATCAGAATCTCATTTTGCCTGCCTTCTCCTTTGCAAATTTTGTCACCAGTTCCTTCAGGTCAAGTGCTGATGCTTCCGTGTGTTCAACTGATACAGTTGCCAAACCAAATACCCCCTGCAGAGTAGATGCCCAAAGGAACCTTACCTGAATGGAAATATCCTATTCTGAATCTTAAGTGAAGAGCTGGCTGGCTAATGAGGTGGGCCAGTGACCACCAAACCATTCAGCCCCCTGCTGTGTGGCTGACTTTCCCCTAGGGTTGCCAATCTCCAGGTGAGGCCTGGAGACTTCCTGCTGTTACAGTTGATCTCCAGATGACAGAGATCAGTTCCCCTGGAGAAAATGGTTGCTTTGGAGGGTAGACCCTATGGCATTATTCCCTGCTGAGTCCTTCCATTCCCCCCCCGCCCTGGCTGCCCTCCACAGGATCCACCCCCCAAATCTCCAGGTATTTCCCTAATCAAAGGTGGCAGCTGTGCTTTCTCCTCAGTGCCTGTTGCTAGGCAACCAGGTTCTGTCAATAAAAGGCCTTTTCCACACCTGTTTTGGCCTTTGGGATGGAGATGGAAAGCTGAAGCCAGGGGGCAGATAATGGTAGGTTGACGGTTGGCTGAGAGGGAGATCAGGTTGCCAACATCAGATAGGGAAATTCCTGGAGATTTGAAGGGGTAGAGCCTGGAGAGGGTGAGGTTTGATGAGGTGTGGGACCTCAGACAGGTACAATGTCAGAGACTCCACCCTCCAAACCAGCCATTCCCTCATGGGGAACCATTGTTGCCAGTCTCCAGGGGAGGGATGGAGATCACGCAGAATTACAGCTGCTCTTCAGATGACAGAGATCAATTCCCCTGGAGAAAATGGTGGACTCTGTATCATAATACCCTGTGAGGTCGCCACAGCAAATTGGTGCTGAGTGCCCAGGACCGGGGCACTCTCCCAGAGCCTCTTTCTAGAGCTCGTTGTATTTATTTCCACAACAGGCCTTATTCCTAGTTTAGAATAATTTGGTCTATGACTGTTCTGCCATAAGGCAGACCAAATGTTAGGGAATTAGACTGGCTGTGAAGCCTTCGCAAGCTACTTTGCAGATAAATCCTGTCGCACCACTGTGACCTCCCCGCTACAGTTGAGACAGTAAGTGAACCCAAGACTCCATGTATGTCTTCTAGTCAGGTTATGGATTATTTCAGTCTGCTCAACCTGGAGGAAGTTGACAAACCGCTCTTAACTGTACGCCCTACCACGTGCTGCCTTGACCCGTGCCCTTCATGGCTAATTAAAGCTGGCCGTGTTGGGTTTTGAGATGCCCTAAGGGAGATTATCAACAAGTCCCTCTCGGAGGGACAGTTCCCTAGGGCACTCAAGGAAGCTGTGGTTCGTCCCCTCCTGAAAAAGCCATCTCTGGATCTGGCCAAATTGCCTAATTACCGGCTGGTCTCCAATCTGCCCTATTTGGGCAAAATAATTGAGAAGGCCGTGGCAATTCAGCTACAGAGCTTTTTGGATGACACTTCCATTCTAGATCCTTTCCAGTCTGGTTTCCGCCCAGGCCATGGGACGGAGACAGCACTGGTCGCCCTCACGGATCACCTCCGGAGGCATCTGGATTGGGGGGGGGATAGGCAGTGATGTTGCTGTTTGACCTGTTGGTGCCATTCGACATGGTCGACCATCAGTTACTGATCCACTGCCCCACTGACACTGGAGTCCAGGGGCCTGCCTTGCAATGGCTGGTTTCCTTCCTTCAGGGTTGGGGACAGAGGGTGGCGCTAGGGGAGCAGCTATCCCAAAGGCACCCACTGATTTGTGGAATGCCCCAAGGGGCAGTGCTATCTCCAATGTTATTTAACATCTACATGCACCCCCTTGCCCAGATTGCCTGGAAGCATGGGCTGGGATGTCACCAGTATGCAGATGACACCCAGCTCTATCTGTTGTTGTGGGGCCAGTCTGACTCTACACCAGAAGATCTGAACCGGGCGTTGCAAGACATGGCTGGTTGGCTCAGACTCAGCCAACTGAAATTGAATCCAATGAAGATGAAGGTCCTGTGCCTGAGCCGGGGTGGCCCGAGGGTAGGGATCCTACTTCCAACCTTCTATGGGGTGCCATTGGTGCTAGCGCTGGAGGTTAGAGGCTTGGGAGTGCTCCTGGATGCCTCACTAACAGTGGAGGCCCAGGTAACAGCCACTGCCAAATCAGCCTTTTACCTTTAGGCAGTTGGTTCCCTTCCTCAAATGCAACAGCTTGGCAACACTGATCCATACGATGGTCACCTCGAGATTGGACTACTGTAATGCTCTCTACATGGGGCTGCCCTTGACCCAAATCCAGAAGCTACAGCTAGTGCAAAATGCTGCAGCCAGGCTTCTGATGGGCCTCCTGATGCGGGAGCACATCCAGCTTATGCTGAAAGCACTGCAGTAGCTGGCGATAGAATACCAAATTCGCTTCAAGGTGCTGGTACTTACCTTTAAAGCTCTTTATGGTCAGGGGCCTACATACCTGAGGAAACACCTTTCCCCACACGTTCCCCAGAGTGCACTGCGCACAGGGTCACAAAATCGATTGGCCTCCCAGGTCCTAAAGATGCCAGGCTGGCCACAACCGGGGCTAGGGCCTTCTCAGTGGTGGCTCTGTACTGGTGGAATGAGCTCCCAGAAGAGATCAAGGCCCTCGGGACCTTTTACAGTTCTGCAGGACCTGCGAGATGGAGCTCTTCCACCAGGCCTTTGACTAAGGAGCCGCACCAAATAGCATCAAATAACTGAGGTGACAGTGCCCTGGTCCTTGACTTACCACCAACAGCCTGTGCTGTTGCCTAAATGTAGAGACCAAGACGAGCCAACCACCAATATAGATCATCTGATTACAACACTAGTCTTGGTTCCGCCTTCTGTAAGCATTGTTATAAGTACCTGATCACTTACTAGCACTCTATGATAATGTAGAGTTTTATTATTTGTTTTAAGATCGTATATAATTTGTTGCCTATATGTTTAAGTTCTCTGTAAGCCGCCCTGAGCCCGCTCCGGAGGGGAGGACATGGTATAAATTGAATAAAGTTATTCACGAACTCTTTCGTTTCTCAACAGTTTTCCACACTGCATCCACAAGCATTTTCCCCCCTTGTCCTCTTCTTCCATTGCTTTCTCAACTCCTTCTAGCATGAGCTGGCCCATGTTGAATCCCACAGTATCCATCACCTCTACTTTCATTGTCTCATGCTTTAAGAAGAGAATTATGTTTCTATACTTTGTGGAAGATTTCACAAAATCACTTTTACTCTTCGGAACAAAGTCCTTAAAGTACTTCATAACTAAACTGAAAACAATCTGTCTTCTCACTGGGAAGTCATCATGTTTCCCCAAAAATGCAGTAATGAAAACAGAAAAACACAAACTGCATTCACAAAAATCAAAGAAATACTGACTATACTGACCAATTTTTTAAAAAACTGACAAATTACTGACCAAGATGAAAAAACTGACTTACTGATTTTTACTGACCATTTTCCACCCCTGCAATCTCCTTTCCCTTCCTCTCCCCACAACAGACAGGTAGGTGGGGCTGAGAGAGCTGAGAGGACTGCTCTTGAGAGATCAGCTCTGAGATTAACTGTGACTGACCAAAGGTCACCCAGCAGCTGCACATGGAGTAGTGGGGAATCAAACCCGGTTCTCCAGATTAGAGTCCACTGCTCTTAACCACTACACCAAGACTTTGGATTTGTGAACTAAAACCCACTTTACATAATTACATCTCACGTATTCCCCACAATTCATAGCCCTCTCCTGCTTTTTACAATAGTTTTTGCCAGCTCTTTATGTTGGAATAAAATCTTGATAGGCCTTGAAGTGTCACAAGATCCCTGTTCATTTTTGAAAATCTGTACGGCATCATAGGATACAAACTTCCTTTTGGCAGAAAATTTGGCAGATAGCCTTCAAAAAAGTCTGTCTAGTAGAAATAAATATTCAGCATCTTAATCTCATTAACAGAATTGGGTGTAAAGGGTCTCAGAAACAGTGAATGAGGCCAAACCTCTCTCAGCAGTAGCAGCAGTACCTCCAGCTTAGACAGGCTAGCTTTGCTGTGCTCAGCTGCTGAAGAAATGGCTTTCTGGTCTAAGGCGTTACAGCCCTTTTCATGGGACCCCAAAGACAGTCCAGGCAGCATGAGATAAAATCTGTCTTTGAAAAGTAAACAATAAAATGCTTCCAAGTGAAGATCATATTAAATATAACTGTTATAAAAACATTCCAGGTATTTATAGCCTCTTCAGACATAAACCCTTGGGGTAAAGACAGAAGGCAGCTTTGCAGAGCCGCTTTCGAATCCTGAATTTATACTCATTTGCACACCTTTCAAAGCTGTTATGGTCCAGCAAACTCAAGTCTTCCCCAGAAACATGGACAACATACTTGCTTTCATGATGAAACCAAATCTTGCAGTTCTTAGTCTTTCAAGGGAGTGCTTGCTAAAAGAAGAGAAGCATTTCCAGTTTTTTAATGTTTGTATCAGAGACTAATCCTTTTTTTTTTTATCAAAACCCTCCTAAAAAGGAGAGGAATTTATTCTTTTTATAAATAGAAAAAGGTAGGGTATATAGAGGGATAAAGAAAAGAGCGGAGTGAGTATTCTGTTAATAAAGGTTAGTTTAAATCAATATAGATACAGTTTTTGGCAATCTCCGTGATTTGAGAGTCTTCTTTTCATCTAACAAAAATTCAAAATAACTCTGTTAATGAGGTTAGTAATGTCCTTTGGGGTTAATTATTAGTCATCTCCTTTTTGACGCTTCCCGAACAGTTATTTCTTAGGTTGTCTTCCTTTGGTATCCCTCAAGTTATAGGATGGGCCACCTTTGGTTTTCACTTCTCCCGCTCCGGCACCTCCCTCCTCTGGGCCGCTGTCATCTTCACTACTCAAATCTGTCCACGTTGCGAGTGCTGCCTCTTCCTCTGGACTGGCGTGTCTCTTCAGAAATTCCTGCGCCTTGAAGATGGAGTCAATCTTCTCTCTTTTATCCTTGTACTTGAACAAAAGGCCTTCAGGATAGGTCCATCTGTATATGACCTGTCTTCTTTGTAGAAAAGTGGTCAATCCTTTATAAGCTTTCCTTTTCATCCGGATTTCATAAGGCACATCTTTCAATATTCTGATGGTCTGCTCCCCAATTTTCAAGGGCACCGCTGCAACTGCACGCAAGATTTGATCTCTGGTACTCTGCTTGACAAACTTGACAACCACTTCTGCTGGCAGATTATTATTTTTTTGTAAATGTGGAGTAGGCCCTATAGACCTTATCCATTTCTTCTTTTAACTCACGCTGATCTCTGCCAGTTACGGGTGCCAAGGCATTCGCAAGTATAGATCTGAGATCTTCCTTCTCTTCTTCTTTAATGCCCTGAAATCGAAGAGTCAGATTCGATTTTTCCATTTGCAACATCAAAATTCTTTTTTCTTGCACATCCTGATGCTTTTCTAACTTGTTGACCCTTTTCTTCACTTTTCCGATGTCTTCCGACGAGACCAAACATTTCTGTGCGATCTCCTCCATCTTCTTTGACGTCTCTGTTAGTTGCCTCTGTTGACTGTTGAGAACATCTTCCATATTAGTTAAGGTTTCGCTGATTTTCTGTATTTGGACCAGCAGAGGGTGCAGTAGCTCGCTTGTCTGTTGACTGACAGTCGGCTCTGGAGGGGGATTACCCGGACCGGAAGTCCCGCCTCCCTTCTTCTCCGTTTTCAAAGGGACCTTCTTCATGGCAGACATTTCTTGTATTTGTTTACTTTATAAAAGTTCATGACGCGTCGCTCAGGAGTCCCGCTAACTCATTCGCTTCAATGGCACCCCAAAGGTAATTTCACCAACCCTTCTTCCCTTTCGTCCCCCTTAGCTTTCTTATGCAAGTCCCGCTTCTCAGTGTGGGGGGGATTCCCCCTCCTCCCAGCCGCTTATTCGCTTACGGGGGAAGGGCTCGGGTTTCGCTTCAAATTCAGACCTCCAACTCACGGTTCCTGCCGTTTCTTCTTTTTGCTTTAATTCATCGCTGTTCCTCACTCCTGTTGGAAATCGGTGGCGTTGCTAAGTCCCATTACGGGCACACCGCAGCGGGGCCGATTGGGGCGGGGAGAAAGCCTCAATTTCCCGGCTAACTGCCGGCAAAGAGGCTACTCCCCAAGCGCCCCCGGTTTGGAGCCTTTGCCTAAGGCTCACTAGGGTCTTGCAAACCTGCAAAGACCCCCCCAAACTGCGTGTGGGCTAACCACCTCCAGGAGCTTCTCGAAAGGTGGCCGCCATTCGCAACGCCGGAAACCGAAACCCTATCAGAGACCAATCCTAAATAGGTCTATTCTTACTCCCAAAAAAGGACTGTCAGACTCTAGATTAAGCAAATCAATGTCTGAAAAGCACCCATTTGGAAAAGAAATGCAACTAAGTAGTTTGATATTTTCCCCTTCTGACCGACCAGAGTGAGTGGAAATAAATCTACTTATATCTAAGTTTACCTTAAAATCAGACTGCAAGGTATATTTCTTATGTATGTTATCCTGAATAGAATTTTTTGAGATAGCAGCAGTGTACACTAGGAGCCAATTGCTGCCCACATTAATTCTCTCTGGGCTGGAATTAGCTTCCTGTTACTCACTGCAATCGTGTGTCATAACACTCTCTGGGTGCGTTCAGACGCGCCGTTTGAGCCGTTTTCGGCACGGCTCAGAAACGGCTTTTACCTGCGCGTTCACACGCCCAACATCTGCCTACCGTCCCCAGCCGTCGCTTTCTGGAGCAAACCCCCTTTGAAACGGAGTATTTTGACACCACTTACCCAAGTGGTGTTTTCCATGATTCTCCGTTTCAAGCCGCACTTTCCCTGTCTGATCGCTCCATCCAGCCACTTCCTGGTGCTTCAACCCCCCTCCCCTCTGGGAAGCTGCCTCCAGCTTCCGGTTTTTTAGTCCGCCATTTTTTCCCCCCTTAGCGGTGTGCGCTTGAGCGGAGCTCCGCTCCTAAGTTAAATGAAAAAAAGCTTCACTGGTGCCTAATTTAGGCATTTAGACGAGTCCGGGATCTCAGGGAGGCCATTTTCGGGGAGACAATGTAAAAGGAGTCTTCATTTAAACTTTAAAGGGACCAGTTAAGATCGCTCTTCTGCGCACGTGCCAAACTTCCTGTTCGGGAGAGGGCTGCCTGTGCGCATGCTCAAAGGAGAGGGGACCCCCCCACCTGCAGGAGGACGGCAGGGAGCTCCGAAGGAGGGAAGGAGGAGGTGAGTGTGATCGCGATTCTCCAGTTTAAAAAAAACGCATCGTGCCGGAGCAGTTTAAACCGCTCCAGCACGCTGTCTAAACGCACCCTCTCACTGGCTAATCAGACACACTCACTAGCCAAACCTAAATGTAAAATGTCAAGGCCTGTTGAGAGATTGCAAGAAAAAGTTGTTGTGTTAGTTCAAGGTCCCAATGAAGGCATCTGGAGCTCCTTCTGAACTGTTTAGGGCATCCTGCCAACTTGGCTGGCACTTCCTGCTCCTTTTTCCAGTCGGATTAAAGCTAAATACTGGATTCCGTTTTGAAAAACAGTCCCTGTCAAAGCCCTGTACACAAGCTGAAGAAGACTGTCTGGATTTAGAACCAGCACTGAGCATCACAGAAATGCCACAATTTTTAAAATATCAAATATCCCATTATTAGATGTTCTTGGTTTTGTCTTCTTAAATGCCAGAGTTTTCTGGTTTTCTAGTATCTTGTCTGTTAATTCCCTATTTCAGTGAGATATCATAGTAGTTTCTTTGGTGGCTAAAGGCTTCCAGAGAAAGCAGGGTAAAGCTTATATAAACATCCAAATGGTTAACTAGCCCCTTATTTGAAAGCCTAACCCCACAACACAATACTAAGCAGTGACACCATCTAACCCCACTGACTTCCATGGGCTTACAGTTACAGTGTAAGAGCCAAACAAGATGTTATAGATGCCATGGGCGTGACCTTTGGCTGCCGCCAACATTTTAAAGAAGAATCTGGCCATTTAAAAATCCTGCAAGGGTCTGATCAGGCCTACAGAGCAGTGGAGACAGGCAATCTTATCCCGTCCCAACTCCACACGTTTTGAAGTGGCGAAACAGACCTATGGCTGTTTCAAAACTTGAAAAGATGGGGCAGGAGGGGACATGATACTAGATTGCTTGGTCCTGCCACTCTGCAGCCTCACAGTATTTTTAAGTGGCCAAATTCTTCTCTTAAATGGTGTTGGAGGCCACAGCTCTGACCTGTGGCTACAGTACTGTCTAGTCCAACCCTGAGAAGCTGCAGTGTTGTGTATGTGGACCTTTTGTTGGGACAGGAGAAAAGGACCAACTAGAAGCACTGGATTTTGAGCTGGAATGTATTCTGTGCACTCTCAGAGGCTAGGACCTCTGTTGTAAGACATTTTGGGTAGTCACTGAGGAGAAGAGTAGGGCATAAATGACATAAATATATTCCAGTTTACATGCACATAATCTGCCCTTCAGTCCTCTGCAAAGCAAAATACTGTGCTTGGGAAGACTACTGCTGTGGGGGCAGGCAGTACCTGCACCTTTCCTGTCAATGTCTGACAAAAGGAGCTCTGACTCTCGAAATCTTGTTGGTCTCTAAGGTGCTACTGGACTCGAATCCAGCTCTTCTCCTGCAGGCCAGCATCTGTCTGAATCTGTCTGCTGTGACACTGGGAGTTTTGTGATAAGCAGTTTTAATTGTCACTGAGCCTCTATGCATCCCTGGGCAAAGCATGTCATGGTAGGTTTGCAGCATTCATTCAAAAGAGAATTAAGCAGCAGAACAAAGTCATGATACAACCCACACATTGAAGATAATGTCTGACTTTATGATAAAAAGGGGTATGTCCTTCAGCCCTGCCAACAGTGGCTAAAGACAATGACAGCCAGATTATACATTTGAAAGAGGAAAGCTGGAAACGGGGAGAAACACAATTCAAGCCATCTTCTTCGTTAAACCTTAAGTTTTGTTTAAAAAGCAAACAATTCAGGGATCCATCACTGGTCACGCTGACTGTAACAATTCACATTTCCCAACTGTCTGTTCTGGTGTTCTGGGAGCCTTCTTTGCAGACATTATACCTTCCTTCCTTTCGGGGTTCACTGAAGACTTTGGTTTTGGCTTTAAGGGAGACTCTAACAACTCTTTTCCCACGCCCAATTGTTTTGGAGCCTTGGCCTTCTTGCCTTGTTTGAGCTGTTTTGGGGTCTTTGGGCTTGACACACCCTTAGGAATTTCCATTCCTGTTATGGAAGCCACTGAAGACAAGGACGACTTTCTCTTGCCATGGAGGTGACCTCCGGGGTCCATCTCCATCCCTTTCTTTGCAGAAGGACTAGGCTCTGCCACCTATATTTTGGAGGAAAAGAAAGAACTGAGATCTTGTTCAGCTTCGATGAAGAAACCAGTTATAAAATACCGCAGCTCACCAGCTCTTGAGTCTGTATTACAGCACTGAAGAAAGGACAATACTAGCCCCCCTCCCCACTAGTAACCCACAATATATTCCTAAAAGAGGCCATTCCTCCAACAAGGCTCTCTGTTCACCAATCAAACCAGATGTCTCTCTTTCAAAGCTCACTAAGATTCTCTTTAGCTTCCCAATTCACAAGCACAAAACTCACCTCCTTCCGATTTTCATCCACTCTGACACTTACAGATAATCTCCTGTCTCTCAAAACAGGGGAGGGGGCAAGAAAAACCCTCAAAGCAACCAAGATGCCCAGTTTTCAGGTGGGCAGCCATGTTGGTCTAAAGCAGCGGAACGAAGTTGGAGTCCAGTTTGGGCAACTGGCTGTTACAGAAGTCTCTGAAGAGAAAGGCTCTCTTGCCATGGAGGTGATTCGTCCCTCTTCAAAGAAAAAGATGCTGTACGGCCACTTCCATGCTTGAGAGGAGACGGGTGGAGCGTAATGGCAGGGTCTCAGTTAATTACTCTCTGTATTCCACAGTTAAGGATACATCTGCCCATCAATCTCCAATTTTGACATATTTATTCCCTTCATTATGTTCCCCCCCAGAATTAAACCCAAAGAAATGGTAACCATATGAACTAGGCTTGTTATTCCCGTTTGGTCCTTGAATCAGTTAAGCATCTTCATTATGCTGTATGCTAATTTACTGCTCACCATTTACCTAGATGTATGGACTGGTAATTTCCATTTCATTGCATTTGAAGAAGCGTTTGTGCACACAAAAGCTTATACCATGAACAAAACTTTGCTGGTCTTAAAGGTGCTACTGGACTCAAAACTTTGTTCAGCTCAGTTTTCAGTTATCTGTAAAAGAGGCAACTTTCACCACCATTACCAAGCCCCCCCCTCCCCATATGATGGTCTGGGCAATACATCTGAATTCCTAGAAGTGCCTTCATAGCCTGGCTATGCCCAATCACTCTCCAAGCAAGAAAGTAGAGTCTACTGACAACTGGCAGAAGAACTGAGAAGGGATCAAAGGCATACACAGTTCTCAGCGGACAACACTGTACCCACCCAGAAAGCACATTGGTATAGCCAGGCTATTAAACCTTGCAGTTCAAATTCTCAAAGAAAATCCTGAGCCAGGTTAAAGCTCTGGGTTTAGCTGCACAAGAATGGAGAGTTACCTTAACTTTTGGCACAAAGCTTACCATTTCAATCGGCACCAGCAGTGGAATTCCTTCATTGTCTTCCTGCTCCGGTCCCACAACACCTGAGATTTCTGCTGTCTCCTCCTCCTCTCCCTTCAGACTTCCAGGAGCAGGGACATCACTTCCTTCAACCAGCTCTCTGGATTTAACTGGAGTCTGCCCTTTACTTTTATTCTTCCGGTTCTTTTTCTTCTTATTTTTCTTTAAAAAACAGATTAAAAAGTGTGTTAAGAAAGCAGCCACCATCAAATAGCCACTTGTCAAGGATCCCCAATCCAAGGGATTTTTGGTACAGGCTGGCAGAGCACAAATTTACCAACAAACAAACCCTGGGGTATGTGTCCACATGCTCATCCGTTCTGGCATCTGCTACCAGCCCCGTGGACTACCCACACAGTCAGAAGCTAAGGGGCAAGCTTTTAACCTTACAGGGATTAATCAAGAAAGTCAACCCTGCAAGGCACGCCACTTGCAGAATGAATTTCCTCAACAATTAACCTGGTAGGTGGACTCTTAAGGCCTAAGGTACTGGAATAGGATGGAGGCACCTGAAGCACAGAACAGCACCGACCCACCTCGATCCAGCTGCCTGCAAAGATCATCTGCCAAGGCTACCAATACATTCTCTGTCCCAGGACCAGGGCAGAAACCGTATTGGAATAGATCTAATGCCGATGTGTCGTCCAGGAAACCCTGGAGCTGTTTAGCTACCGCTGTCTCGATTACCTTGCCCAGAATACTGACTTTACTGATCATTTTTTTAAAAAACTAACTAATTACTGACCAAGATGAAAAAACTGACTTACAGATTTTACTGACCATTTTCCACCCTGCAATCGCAGTACACCAAGTTAATACAAGAGGAGCGGACAGGCAATCAGTATTGATGGTTGGTCCCATGGCTCTTCAACCTGCCTTACGGGTTTATTTACTTCATTTATACCCTGCCTTTCCCTGCAATGGGGACCCAAAGCAGCTGACAAAGTTCTCTTCTCCATTTTATCCTCACAAAAATCCTGTAAGGTTGGTTAGATTGAGAGTATGTGACTAGCCCAACATCACCCAGAAAACTTCCAGGGCAGAGTGGGAATTCACACTTGGGCCTCCCAGATCTTCAGCACCTGAATGTTCTCTGAGCCCACTACACCACACTAGGCCTCAACCTGGACAGGCCTGGAAAAATATGTCCTGTCCCTCTGATTGAGGCTTAATGGGATGTTATCTCCATGCCATGAAACCTCTATTAGAAGGGACAAGAAAACTCCAGCCTCACTGGCAATCCTGGCCTCTAAGAAGTTCTATAACCACAAGAAGCCCATTTGGCTTTTGGCTGTTATGACCCAAGTTTAAGTAACAGCATCACTCAGCCTTGCCATTTGCTATACTTCAAATGACATTGCTACTCACCACAAGCCTTTAGGCCTGGGTGGGATATAGGTGCAAATAATTCCAGACATCATCAACAGCAAAACCTTGTTTACAGTTGCAGCCAGACATGGATATTTGAGGATTAAACATACAGAAATGCTAAGAAGAGTGCCCAACTGCTACACTCAGGGTAGGCTCGTACCTTCTGCTCTTCAGCACCTGTCTGCTGAATGTTCTCTGAACCTGGATAACTCCGGTTAAAGATGGGAAGAGCAATGGATTTATCCGTTTTGAGGTGAAGAACTTTAATGCTGTGAAAGATCTGCAGGAATATAAGATGATAACTGAAGTCAGGCAGACAATACTCCAGGTGAGCACTTTCAGAAGCACAACCCACTCACAAGTTAACCAGTGAGATTCATGGGGTGGATTCCTGTGTAAAGGAGCACAGCACTCACACATACCCACCTGCTCAAGCAGATTTACCTTAGGAGCTTTAGCAGCAAGCACTGTCACAACTGCAACAACATTTTCCGCTATTTCCTCCGCAGTCATCCCAGTATGTCCGACGCGTGCTGTACTGAAAACAAAACAACATCCAAGGGCTTAGGTATTCTGCTAACTTCATCATACTTCAACTCTCTCAGACTTGGCTGCCTGTTTGACCCAACAACTTGGATCCACTAGGTCATTCAAGAACACGTACACCCCCTTGGAAGACTACTGGGTAGAAATACTACTGGGACTACTGGGTAGAAATACTTGCAGAAGCATCCGTGGACATTCTTCACCAAATCCTTCACAGAAACACCCCCTGGTGGGGTTTACTCCTAGACAAAAATTGGTCATGGCACTTCATAGCCTATAGAAAACAGCTACTTTGCATCCATTACTACCCTCTGTGTGGCAATAGTACTAAGTTACAGATCAGCTAGAATGACAGTCTGTTCACACACACAAGAGAATAAGATGTCACTGAGGCGGCAGAGTGGCCTGTGGCCTGCAGGTGATGACTTATTACTTCACGAAAAGCCTTCTATGCAAACAGAAAACTAGCACAATGGCCGGGGGGGGGGGGAGAGACATATCACACATAAACGGGGGTCGTCTAGGTCCCGATCTCGGTGTCTATTAGCAATAATTCTTTAAATAGCAAATGCAGCAATAACAGGCACTGCTTCCAAAATGAATAAATCAGCTCAAAGAAACAGTACCCTAAAGTGGCTTCAAAGAGTACTTTTCCTGGAGCTCAGATGCGTTACCATCTTGGGGCCAAAAAAAAGCACGGGAGAGGGGAAAAATATGGCTGATGCCTTTAACAGCCCTGCTTCCGAAAAAGTTATGCAGGATCAGCTCCCTTCCTACTTTAAACCCCTTACTGCTCCCTAGAACTTCCCTTAGTGATGTTGTTTTTTTTCAGAGCAGGTTAAGAGCTTGGGGATGCTCATAGACTCTAACTTGCTGTTTACAAAGGAGGTTGGTTTGGTGGCCAGGAGCACCTTTTGTCAGCTGCATCTGATTTGCTAACTCTCTCCTTACCTAGGCTCAACAACCAGGGATGCTGGATTACTGCAACACATTTTACATGGGGCTGCCCTTGGAGACGACCCAGAAATTACAGCTGGTCCAGTATGCAGCAAACCAACTACTGTCAGGGGCTACCTGCCAGGAACACCTACTGCCCGTTCTGAAACAAGTACATTGGCCGACAGACTGTTCCAAGGTGCTAGTTCTGACCTTTAAAGCCCTTCACGTCCTGGGATCCACATATCTGAAGGATCATCTCATTCTATATATGCATTTGTGCTGGCTACAGTAATCAAGCGGCCATCTGCTGGCTACCCTACCACTTAGGCTGGCCTGTCTGGCACTGACCAGAGCCCAGGACTTTTCCACTGTGGTTACTGCTCTGCGAATCACCCGCTATTGTCAAGTCCTACCTCAAGAAGACTATCCAAGAAAGGGGATTACTTGAGCACATGGTCTCATGCCCCCATGATCTGCTCTCCTGTACTTTTTGGTATTCCTCCACCAAAATTATTGCCTTCCTATGCTTTTTGTCTAACTATCCCAAATTATTTTAGAGCTTTCTTATCGCAATTGAATGTACAGCCCACTCATGTTATGAAGGGAAGATTTTGAAAGATTCCTTACTCACATTGTTTTTGTGATTGTTCTCTGGGGAACATTGGTACTTTAACATATTGTATTGGCATGTCCTCTTTACATTAGACTTAGAAATGGGTTTTTAGCACTGTACCTAGATAACTGTTCATTTTTGTCTCATCACAAGCTAGTTTTACTCATTTTGTCTGACAGATTCCCTTGCTGCTGCAAAATTTTTTCACTGGTTTAGCGTTGAGTCCAGATGAGGTTACTTAACAGAATGGTTTTTGATTGCTCAAGACTTTTAGTCAAGAAGCTTTAATCAAATTAAAGGAAAGGAAGGAATCAGCTCCTGAAGATTGGGGGGGGGAGAGAGATCTTCAGGAAGTGCTGCAAGACCTTTCTGCCAGGGCTTTTGAGTGGGGTAGGCATCTTTTGGCAGGGAGATATTTAAAGTTTGCTATTTTATTTTTGGTTTCACTGAAAATCTTTGTACTATTATTGTAAGATGCCTTGAACAAGCAGGAAATGTGGAATGTAAATGTTTTAACAAATAAATGAAGGAGATTGGTAAGGTTCTTAAAGAGAAAGAAGCCATGGCTGAGTCCGCAATGCAATCAAGTCTCACAAATCAGGAAGAAGTCAGACAGAATATTTTACATTTTCCCGGATTCATGGAATCTTTAAAAGAGCCAAATGCAGAAGAAACTTTTGTCCAGGTGCATTGCACAGCTAATGCCTGGAAGATGATGCAATACCTAACAGAAAGGGTTCATAGAATTGCCCTGCAACACTGTGTAACAAGTCCAGGCCAAGGAACATAACTGCTAGGTTTCTCCACCAGCAAACTAAAGAAGCAAGACGTAAGGGACAATGCCTTTTCAGTGTTCATCAATCCAGATTTTTCTAGACATATCCCCTGGTACACTAACAAAAGCTGGGCATTAAAGCTTATCACACAGAAAGAGACAGCAGCAAATATAACATATTGACTGGGATTCCTATTCCATCTAAATGTAAACTACAATGGTTCAGTACCACAAAAGCGAGAAATTTGGAATAAGGCTGCCAGCTTCTCAGAGCTTAAAAAAATCTTTACAGAAGACAGCTTATGGACTCCGATCACACAAGGTAAGTCTCCAGACTCAAAGGAGGAATACCCTCCGAAGTTTAATCACAACAATCACCAAGAGGAGACATTCTAACTACATTGCATTTGACAGCTATCTGGATATCAATACTGGAATCAACAGCCTGAGAGACATCTAATTAATCATTAACCATTTAAGAACTTCAGATGTTTGCTTCGGTTCAGAACATTCAGAAATCAGTAATTTCCCTCTAAAATACAGCTTAAGTACCTTCTTTGGATACATATATTATACATGTATCTGGTAGTAATGTAGCGATATAAGACCCTTTTGAATTTTAGTTACTTATCACACTGGAAAAACTACAAGATGTTCCATTCCAGGCAAGGAGAACAATTTTACGATATATTGAAAATAACCAAATACTACCAATCAGGAAAGAATTAATAAATGTATTGTGGATTGCAGCCAAAACACAAATCGCACACAGATCAAAGAAAGGAAAACTTCCAACCACGACAGCCTAGTACAATAAAATCCGTGATACTATAGTAGCAAGTAAAATATCCTCCCATATAAAAGGAATGGAAAATTGTAATCATCAATATAGATTTCATGAAAAATGGTTTCCTGCCTTGTTGTACACAGTATTATATCTGATGAATATAAGGAGAAGCTGAATCTTATATTTACGATTTAAGAAATATTCCAGACAGTTCATTGATATACAATAACTTGTAGGTATCACTGGCTAATCTAGTACTCAGTATCCATACCAATATATGCATTTATTGTAATGCGCGCTGAGTTCATATTTAATGTAATTCATCATTCTACTACATCAGTTAAAATTAGACACTAGCACAACAGCTTCATGTTCGGGATTCCTCCAGGGAATTCTTAACATCAGAGGACACTTCGATAGAAGATCCTGCATGATCCTCCCCTTCGGTCTGATGTGAATCCATGTCCTTACATCTGTGCATCTGTAAACCAGCCTTCAGTGGCAGCAGAGGGGAGCAAGCCCAGTGCTTCCTGTCTGGAAAGTATAAATAGCTAGAAAGCTCATATCATTACCTTGCTCTGAGTATCCCTTTGTCTATCCTCCTTTGTGTGATTGCCCTACATTCTAGGACCATCCCAGAAGGATCTAGCCATGTACCATGATGCAGTGCGACCCTAAGCATATTTTCCCACGAGCTTTTTAGAACTGAGTCACTTCTCCACCACCAAATGTTACTTAATGTGTGTATAGCTCAGTGCCTTCCACAGTGCTTCAGGCATATTATCATCGCAATCCTTACAGCCACCTTGTGGCTAAAATGTGAACTGAAAACTTCCCAGGACACAGTTCCTTTCGTCTCTCAAATTCCAAAGGTGCCCGCAGGCTCTCTGCTTCAGCCCCTATGTTCCTGCATATTCTCTATTCTAATGAAGATAAAGAAGAAAAATACTCACTAGCAGCAGCCCTTGTTGGTGACTGGAAGAACAGTTCCTTGGATACGCCTGTTTATTTCCTTGGCCAGATTCTTTGCTTTCAGGTTCACGGAGAGAGGAACCCTGACATTTTAAAAAATACGAAGTTTCAGTTTAAGTGGTTCAGTTTCCAAAGAGAATCTTATACAGTAGATTGCGCAAAAGCAAGAACACTTACTTTTTACTCCTATAGAAGTGTTTCCCTATGTGGGATGGTAAAAGCCTTCTAATGCGGTCATCAGACAGAAAGAGAGAAAATCTATTCAGAAAGCGACGCTTTGATTCAAATGACTTGTATTCTTTTGTCAGGGTTTTGTAAGAAATGACCTTCGAAAACAGAAAATAAAGTGAGTGTTGGCTGTCACAATACTGACTCTCATGATTAATGAAACAAGTTGGGGGGGGGGAGAAAAATCAAGCCACCACACCTAGTGAGGGGTCAAAGTAAACCATCCTGGTCACCAGATGAACCTATAAATTTGCATCTATAAATCTGATGTCAGAACTTCTGGAGCCAGACATAAGAATTCAGCATGGCAACAGGCCTGGGGTGCCAAAACCTTGGCAAAGATGTTTTTTCCTTCCAGCTTCCACGCTTGCTTTAAGCAGGCACTGGTATCTGGGAGGCCATGACAGGCATAAATTCATACAAACCTGCCCAAAGCTCATTAAAGGATAGAGAGATACTGGACACGCAAATGTCCTCACGGCATTTATGAGGCAAGAAGGGTCATACAGGTTTTTTTTCATCCGCACACTGCAAAAAAGCTACCAGTGATAGTGAGGAACTGGCAGACCATGAGTCCAAACTGGCCCAATTAGTCCACCTAATCCATCACTCCATACATATCTATATCTATCTATCTATATTTAAAACCCTTTTCCTAGACTTGTTTGTTGTGGGCTTCATGGTCTGTGGTCTTTGTTTCTTCCCAGAACATGCAGCACACTTAGAAAAAGAGGCTATCTTTTGAGGAAGACGAGTGTCCTTGATACCTCTGCGATGTTTGTGACTCCACGTTGACTCAAGAGTTTTCTGTACATGTTCTCAGACTGTTCAGCTGTTAAGCCCGGTTCATCCTTGGTAAACAGGCAGACCTCAGACGTTGAAGGAAGAATACTGTGAGGGAGTGTTCTATAAAAAAAAAGAGAGACAAGATTTTTACCATATATAGATTACGGATAGGCAACTGTTTTGGACCGAGTGTGAAGATGTTGGTGTGCTGGCAAACAAAAGGGATGTGTGTGAGAGAGTTGGCTGGACCCACTCAAAGCTAGCCAAACACGACCAGCAATGCCAGCAGCTGAGGGATTTGTCTTAGACTTGGTTGGTGACTGGTATCTTAGACCGGTGTCTTAGACTCGGTTGGATGCCATGACAGGCATATATTGCACCCACTGCATTTTCCTGCACCACTGGCCACAGGCTGTTGTGCCATTTCTGGCACATTTGCTGGAGGTGTCTACCCCAGTACAGACCTTTTAACTGGAAACACCTGGAATTGAACCCAAGGCCTTCTGCATGCAAGCAGATGCTCTGCCACCAAGCTACATCCCCCTCCTGTGCATCTCCTTACATTTTGACTACTTGTTCACGCGGAGGGATTTTCCATACTGTGACCATCAAAAAGACATTCAGGTCTTCGTTCAGCAGCAATTTCTCAGACGTTTTCTGCCTGGTCTTGGTGTAAGCAAGCAGGGCATGAGCTGCCTTTTTAATCTCAAAGAACAAAGATACAATAAAATTATTAAGGCTGCATTTGTGTTCTCCCCAAAACTCAGAAAGACACCACTCTGGAAGCTAACTTAGGTCAACAGTAATTTTTTCAGACCTGCCCAATTGGCTTGAGTGACTGGATACGAACTTCAATTTTCTATATACTGAGCCCATTACTGAAGCCTGCAAATAAACACTCAAGGACACTAAAGTGTCAAAGCAGGTGAGTACAATCACCACCACCACACACATTTATACTGCCTGCCAGCAGCTTCTCTTTCATCCTCCTCCAACTTTTCACTAATGAAAATAGCAACTTATAACGCTCCTGTTCTTACACCAAGGATCACTGCCCGTGTCCACTGCAGCCATGCATTGATAAAGACTGTTCCTGCTCTGTTATCACCTCTGAAACAATCTGTTCAGCACTCTCTTCTGACTGTAACTGTTTGTTATTTAAGAATTTACTCATGGTGATACATCACAGAATGATTGCAGCCTTAGCAGGCTCCAGGTTTTTCTACAAAGGAAAAAGGGCACAAGACACCCCCCCACACACAAGTCTATGCTGGGGATCATGTGACCTGCATGGACGAAAGCTGTGTTCAATGGGGGGCCCATACTAAAAGAATAAACAAATAATATGGCTCAATCCAACCCACTACCTAAGTACATGGGTAAGTTGCGGAGAGAGACAGAAAAGGCAGCCAGTGCAGTACACTGATTAGTGTGCCAGACTACAACCCAAAATACCCAAATCTGAGACCCTACTCTGTATGGAAGCTTACTGGGTGATTTGGGGTCAGGCATACACTCCTTGCTAAACCTATTTCTATCCCACAGAGCTAACGTGAGTTTAAAATGGAGGAGTGGAAACTAATGTACGCCATTGTAATCTCCTCGGGAAAAAGGACAGGATAGACACACCGTTAATTTTTAAACACTCGATGGAATCCATGGCGCTTCTAAAACTAATACATCCTCCCATATTAAAACTACCCTTTACCTTCTCCCCATCCAGGGGCAGCGCAGTATCAGCTGTAGCCATGCTTCTCTTCCGTTTTCCACGTGCACCCCAGGTTGTGCGCGTCGCACTTTAATGACATCAGCAGAAACCGAGCTCCCCCCTCCCATTCCAGAGCCATTTCTCGCTCGCCGGGTCCGCGTCTCTCGCTGCGCGCAAATCGGTCCGGGCGGCTTCCACAGCGGCCTCTGTCGGCACTAGGTGCGGGAAGCAGGACGCTTCGCCGGGTTTGCCTGCGCGGTAGTTGGCAAGTCATCCTCGCTTCCAGACAGTGGGTCTGTTCACTCAAGTCCCACTTGGTAAACTGACTGACCCGGGGGGCCAGGCGATAAGGCTGCAATATTCTGCGTGTTTTCTTAGGTATCATAGTATTTGGTGTTCCAGTGTACACTCCCTCTTCCTACAGGGGTTCCATTTGGCCATGCCAGCGCACAGCTGATAGTACTCGCCTTCATAGACTTGCCCAGTGGCCCCCCCATGGGATACAGAAGTCAGTGAAACATTTGATAGCAATATTTTCTTTGCTCTCTTCTGGGTTTCCATTGATTTCTCCCATTTAGACCCTCCTCTTCCTTTAGAGTGCAGAACAATCTAAGGTCAGTAGTCAGTCGTTTTTGTTTAATCTCCACAACACATCCTATTAATAAATTCATATCAGTGAAGGGGAGGGGTGCAGTGGCTCAGTGGTATAGAAGAAGAAGAGAAGAGATTGGATTTATACCCCGCCCTTCATTACCCAAAGGTCTCAGAGCGGCTTACAGGGTGCGCGCCGTTTGAGCCGTTTTCGGCACGGCTCAGAAACGGCTTTTACCTGCGCGTTCACACGCCCAACATCTGCCTACCGTCCCCAGCCGTCGCTTTCTGGAGCAAACCCCCTTTGAAACGGAGTATTTTGACACCACTTACCCAAGTGGTGTTTTCCATGATTCTCCGTTTCAAGCCGCACTTTTCCCTGTCTGATCGCTCCATCCAGCCACTTCCGGGTGCTTCAACCCCCCTCCCCTCTGGGAAGCTGCCTCCAGCTTCCGGTTTTAGTCCGCCATTTTTTCCCCCCTTAGCGGTGTGCGCTTGAGCGGAGCTCCGCTCCTAAGTTAAATGAAAAAAAGCTTCACTGGTGCCTAATTTAGGCATTTAGACGAGTCCGGGATCTCAGGGAGGCCATTTTCGGGGAGACAATGTAAAAGGAGTCTTCATTTAAACTTTAAAGGGACCAGTTAAGATCGCTCTTCTGCGCACGTGCCAAACTTCCTGTTCGGGAGAGGGCTGCCTGTGCGCATGCTCAAAGGAGAGGGGACCCCCCCCCCACCTGCAGGAGGACGGCAGGGAGCTCCGAAGGAGGGAAGGAGGAGGTGAGTGTGATCGCGATTCTCCAGTTTAAAAAAACGCATCGTGCCGGAGCAGTTTAAACCGCTCCAGCACGCTGTCTAAACGCACCCACAAACTCCTTTCCCATTCACTTTGCACAGAGAAAGTCCCAGGTTCAATCGCTGGCACTGGTAGGTAAAAGGATCTGGCTGTGTGAAAGAACTCTACCTGATGCCCTGGACAGCCACTGCAGTCTGAGTAGACAACACAGCCCTCAATGGACAGATGGTCTGATTCAGTATAAAGCAGCTTCGTGTGTCCAATATCTCCTTTGAACTCTTTGCTGCTGCTGAGTAGCATGATTAACCTGCTCCAGAACTTGTTGTCAACCTCCAGGTGAGGGCTGGAGATCTCCTGGAATTACAACCAATGTTCCCTCTAAGCTGTGGAGTCTTGTGAGCAAAAATTCTACTTTGTGAGCTACTGGCATTAAAGTTGTGAGCAAGTGATTTGGCTACTGTACAAATTAGTCTGCTCTGGAGCCATCCTTCCTGAGCTAAGACAAAACTGTGAGCCAGAGGCTAAAAAACTGTGAGCTAGCTCACACTAACTCAGCTTAGAGGGAACACTGATTACAACTGATCTCCAGATGACAGAGATCAGTTCCCCCCGAGAAAATGGCTGCTTTGAAGGGTGTTGCTTATGGTATTATACCCTGCGGAGTCACTTCCAGGCTCAAACCTCATCCTTCCGAGGCTCCACCCCCAATCTCCAACAATTTCCCAACATGGAGCTGGCAACCCTAAGAAGAACTGATCTCCGTATCTGGGCAATCTGTTGAGATTCCTGGAGAGTGGCTGCTGCCGCCCCTGCTATGAGGAGTGGAGGAAGTAGGTGGGAGGCCGAGAGATTGACAGGGGCAGAGTGGTGGGGTTGGGGCAGAAAGAAAGTGACAGGCATGGAGGGGAGAGAGAGAAAGAAGAGGGGTGAGAGGAAGGAGCGTGTGAGAGAAGTAGGGAGGAGAGGGGAAGAAGCAGAGGTGGGGGAAAGGGGACAGCCACTCTTCCAATTTTCTTGCGGATTCCCACTTGTTTTAATATGTTTTCAAAGTCCATTTACACATTGTACCAGTGTAGAGAGAGTAGCTTGTGTTCTTGAATACCTCTTTTTAGTGGCTCTGGCTGACCTATCTGCTGGGAAGACATGTAGAACACGTATAAATAAAACCCGGTTGACATTTTTGTATGAACTGCTATATTCTTGCCTGCCCTCTCCAGCACTGTGAGGTCACATAATGTTCAATCTATACACTGGAAGTGAAATGAAGGACAGGAGGGCTGGAACAAACATCCCAAAAGGGACAGGCCGATTAGTGAGAACTTGTCAATTCACAACATGTCCTAGTTTAGGGGTTGTAGTAACCAGGGGCTATTTTATTTTTTAGTTGTTTTTGGAAGTCTTTTCTTACCTTCTTTGTCAAACTTTGGACCCATAGCTGGGTATGTTATCAGTGCTAACGTTTTTCCATTTGGGGAAGCCTCGAACCTCTGCTGGAGAATTGAGTGTTGTGGTCAGCCCTGTTGAACTGTTGTAAGCAGATTGCTTTATTTATGTTCAAGAATTGCTGTGGATACCGGTGCTGTAATATCCAAGGTAACTAGCTAGAGATCTTAAAAACCGTTTTTGTTTTCTGGGCACAGCATGTTGGTATTGCTTTGCACCTTAAAATAAAGCTTTTAGTTACATACTTGGGTGGTGTGTTTGTGTCTGGGGTTTTTTTAGTTGCCTTTGTGGCCCTACCAATAGTAACTGTGTGGAACTCCTGACCGTGGAGAGGGTCTGGATTTCTGGGCAAAGTCCTAAAGGAAGCAGGGTTGACCTGTGCCTTGCGTTCCTGAATGAAGCAGGTCTGGTTGCAGCCTGTCGTGGGTCGGAGCAAGAGGAACTTGACTCCTGATTGTGTTAACATTAGTCAGAGTGCCCTGTCTGTCAGTCCTCCAGCCCAACCTCCTGCTGGGTTGGCAAGGGAGTGTTCGAGGCCTGGTGGTAACTGCCTGGCAGTGGCACCACAGGGGTCCCCAGTATGGTGCCCATGGGTGCCATGACACCCACGAACACCTTACTTGGCACCCTCCAAGTGTTTGTAAAAAGTAGGGGGAGAGGGGCTTTTGCTTGGCCACTGGAGTTTCAATTAGCCATGCAGTTTTTAAAAATAACATTGGTTTGGCAGCAGCTGTCACCGCAGCACAAGGATCTCCACTGTGTGGCTGTGACAGCCCGTTTGTGGCTGGCCCTGCCTCCAGGGGCAGCCATTTGTGGCTGCGCCCACAACACTGTGTCAGAATTTCAAAGGTGCTTGCAGGCTCAAAAAAGGTTAGAGGGGCCTTGCTATAATCTATTCAGAATATTGTAGCTTTCCCTGATTATTTTAGAGCAAATGGCAAACAAAGGGAAAGAAGATAGATTCAGATGGGTAGCCACGTTGGTCTGAAGCAGTAGAACAAAGTTTGAATCCAGTGGCAACCTTTAAGGCCAACAAAGCTTATTTCGAGGTATGAGCTTTTGTGTGCATGCACATCACATGATTGTAATGTGATGCAATGACTAATAGAATGTAATTGTCATTCAGAATGGTAGATGGAAATGTATTTCTCTGGTCTGGTGAGAGAGGAGACATAATGCTGCACCTCAAAGAAAAGGATGCTGGTAGTTACCGCAATGCATGACAGATGGATGGAGATTTACGCATCAGTCTCCAATTTTCTCCCTCATGGATCACTGCCTTGTCGTGGCGAGGGGGCTTGCGTGGTTCAATGAGGCTGTGGGCTATGCCGTGGAGGGCCACCCAGGACGGACAGGCCACAGCAGAGAACTCAGACCAAGCGTGATCCCCTGGAGAAGGAAATGGCAACCCACTCCAGTATCTTTGCCAAGAAAACCCCATGGACAGTAACAAAAGGCTAAAAGATATGACGCCGGAAGATGAGCCCCTCAGGTCGGAAGGTGTCCAATATGCTACTGAGGAAGAGCAGAGGGCAAGTACGAGTAACCCCAGAAAGAGTGAAGCGGCCGAAAGCCGAAAGGACGCTCAGTTGTGGATGTGTCTGACGGTGAAAGGAAAGTTCGATGCTGCAAAGAACAATACTGCATAGGAACCTGGAATGTAAGATCTATGAATCAAGGTAAGCTTGACGTGGTCAAAAATGAGATGGCAAGAATGAACATCGACATCTTGGGAATCAGTGAACTAAAGTGGACAGGAATGGGCGAATTTAACTCAGAAGACCATTATATCTACTACTGTGGCCAGGAATCCCATAGAAAAAATGGTGTGGCCTTTATAGTCAACAAGAGAGTGTGAAAGGCAGTATTGGGATACAATCTCAAAAATGACAGAATGATCTCGGTCCGAATCCAAGGCAAACCATTCAATATCACAGTAATCCAAGTCTATGCCCCAACCACTGCTGCAGAAGAGGACCTAAAGAGCCTTTTGCTCAGGGTGAAAGAGGAGAGTGCAAAAGTGGGCTTGAAGCTCAACATCAAAAAAACTAAGATCATGGCATCTGGCCCCATCACTCCTTGGCAAATAGAAGGGGAAGTCGTAGAAGTAGTGACAGACTTCACGTTCCTAGGATCCCAGATCACCGCAGATGGTGACTGCAGCCATGAAATTAAAAGACGCCTGCTCCTTGGGAGGAAAGCGATGGCAAACCTAAACAGCATGATAAAAAGCAGAGACATCACCTTGCCAACAAAAGTCCGCATGGTCAAAGCAATGGTATTCCCCGTAGTAATGTATGGCTGTGAGAGTTGGACTATAAGGAAGGCCGAGCGCCGAAGAATAGATTCTTTTGAACTATGGTGCTGGAGAAGACTCTTGAGAGTCCCTTGGACTGCAAGGAGATCAAATCAGTCAATCCTAAAAGAAATCAACCCTGACTGTTCCCTGGAAGGCCAGATCCTGAAGCTGAAGCTCAAATACTTTGGCCACCAAATGAGAAGGGAGCATTCACTGGAGAAGACCCTGATGCTGGGAAAGATTGAAGGTCAAAGAAGAAGGGGACGGCAAAGGATGAGATGGTTAGACAGTGTCATCGATGCAACGAACATGAAATTGAGCAAACTTCAGCGGACAGCGGAAGACAGGAGGGCCTGGCGTAATCTGGTCCATGGGGTCGCGAAGAGTCGGACTCGACTGTGCGACTGAACAACAACTCCAATTTTACGCATCTCCAATTTTACGCATCAGTCTCCAATTTGCTTCACTATGTCTCCCCCTCCCCCCAGAATTAAATCCAAACTTAGCTTGTTATTCCTGTTTGGTTCTCGCATTTGCTAAAACATCTTTGTTATGCTGTATGCTAATTTGCTGTTCACCCTTTACCTATATGTATGGACTGATAGCTTCCATTTCAATGTATCTGCTTGCACATGGAAGCTCATCCCTTGAATAAAACTTTGTGGGTCTTAAAGGTGCCGCTGGGATTCAAACTTTGTTCTTAAGGGAAAGAAGATCACACAATCTGTATAGACACATAAAGCTGTCTTCTACTCTAAACCTTTTTTAAAAGCCTATGAATTTTTGATATCCTTTTGTACTGCTTATTGATTGGAGGGGCTGGGCTTAGTTCCTTGGGAAAAAAGACTAGCAGACAAGGCCTATTTTTTCTCCTCCATGTTTCAACAAAATCAGGTGTAAGGGTTTTTTTTCCTTGTGTGGGGGAGGTACTTAATAATTTCACAGATTACCAAAACATTCAGTTCAAGGACACAACATGGATAGTTTATGAGCTGTGTGCATCAAAATAATCATTCTGAGTTGTGGTTATGATGAACTTAGTTCAGGTCTTCCGAGCTCAAGTCAATACAGGCTTCTTTCAGCTAGTAAAGGCTGACTTTCACAAACAAAAAAGGAGGGAGGCTTTTTTCCAAAGAAGGACAAAGATGGCAAAAAGTGTAAAAAAAGTTTCGTCACCATGTGTGAAAAAGCAGCATCACAACTACAAACATACCTGTAATTCAGGGAGGTATTTCATATTTTGGGTGGAAGGTGTTGAATTTGTTCTTGATGATCCACCCGTGCATAGGGCTACAAAGACAATATATTAATATTGGAGGAGGGGAACAGAAACACTAGAATGTGGACTATACACTGTTTCATAGTTGAGGCATTAGGATTGCACAGATCAGACTACTACTCTAATGAGCTATGAAGCCCAGAGGAAGCTCTCCTTCAACTGATGTGTATAATTATTACCACCACCACCACCACTGAAATGACCACATGACTACAGAGTCCACATTCCACACACAGGCTTTTGGGAATAAGAGGCTATTCCTGAGATTCAGCAGCCGTCTCTTGATTCCACCATCAAATTTGGCTATCAGTGTGGTGTATGAAGACTTCTACATAAAATCTGAGGAAGGGTCAAACAGCTATTAGTCAGCCTTAATCTTGTTCCACAAATTGTAGCCAGCTATTCTAAAGTGCGTGATGTTGCAATTACCAAGCATTGACAATTTAATGTAACTGAACAGAGCAACTTACAACCTAATCAGGTACCTGGTAGAGCTCTTGAATTGGAAGATGTGTCTCGCAGTTCAGTAGTACTGTTACAATTAAAAGAAAGGGCCTAGTCCCTATTATTATTATTAAATTACTTTACTTTATACCCCACCTTCTTTGCCAACAGTGACCCAAAGCAGCTTATATCATTTTGCTGTCCTCCATTGTATTCTCACAACAACCCTATAATATGGGTTAGGCTGAGACTGTGACTGGCTCAAGGTCACCCAGCAAGCTTCCATGGCATGAGTGGGGATTCAAAGATACCAGTCCAACACTTTTAACCACTACATCACACTAGCTGTCATGAACAAAACCCATTTCTAATTCCATTGGGATGGTCCTCATAGTTTAGTATTGCAATGATAATGGAACGTTATAATTTGGTGCAGCAGCCTGCTTTTTTTAAAAAATCCTGTTATCTAGACTCAAGAGAGAAAGATCCATCTTGGTTCACACATTTTCATTTACACTGCATCAGACAGAGAAGGATCTTGAATAGGTTGCTTCAGAAAAGTGTTCAAAAATAATAAAAACAGGAGCATGAAATTCATAGTACAATTTAACTCACTGGAAGACCTAAGATCTTATCATTGCTTTTAAAAAGTTATTTTAACAAGTTCAGATTCGCAGAATAAAAAGCTCAGGAAATTTGCAGACATAATAAAATTTATTTAAATTTCATGCATTACGGTAGCTACAAGTGTAGTCATATGAAACGGAAGGACAATCAAACTTTTGCTCTGTCCATACAATGTAGCCTTAAATGTGAAATGGATGGGAATTCCACAGTTACAAAGAAACAAAAAGGGCAAACATTTTTTAATTTCAAGGTGCTGTTTTTGTGAAATGGTGCAGTCCCAGGACTGCAGAGATACTGGAGGAATAGGGTATGGTATATTATTACTTTGTACATACAAAAACAGCAAAAAATTATTTAATTAGGGGAGAAGTATTTTGAACAATGTTGGCAATCAGCCTTCTAACTGAATTTGAGTGGGGACTGCTGTTCATTCAGTCCTTATGACTATCAGTGAATCTTCCGCCCTATTTTTTGATAGCATTGGTACAGAATCCACACCCAGCCTACCGCTAAGTACAAGTTTGCCACCTTTGTTCCTTCAAACTGTAACCACAGAAAACTCGAGGTTCACTATTGCTTTTCTCCAATGCAAATTTGCTTTGTGGTGCAAACGAAAAAAATATAGAATATGCTTGATTCTACTTTCTCTCAAATTATTTAAAAAGCAAAATCTTTTGGATTTTATTACGAAAGTGGGAGAACAGTGAACATCTGGTATTGACTGCCAATTTCCAATCTCTCTTTAAAAAGCAAGGATTCACAAGTTGTCCTTGTTAGACAGAATGAACCAAATTACCCTGGTACTTGAGCTCGGTTTGCAGCATTATTGCTGGAGTGACCACATAACAGTCCTTATTGTTTAGCAAAGAAGGACTTTGATGCTGGACTTTAAGCAGACACAGCAGCCAGATGCAGTTTCGTTACAGGGTCTAAACACTCCTGTTCAGTCAACAACAACAAAAAAAATTTGTAGCTATAAAATGATGCAGTGTTAATTAAATAGTACCGTACTTGCATGAACATATTTAAGTATTCTTTTTTAAGCCACCATAAGGGCAAAACAAAGAGGCTTTTTTCTTTAGCACAATTTTTGTCAATTGTCTAATTGCTTCATTTAAAACTTGACTGGGGGGGGTGTCCACAAAGGGATGAACTGGGGGAGGAGGGGATTTAGAAAAGCCCAAGTAAATTGATGGCTCAGATTACTTGGCAAGTTAAAAGCTAAATGCAGTGGTGTTACATCTGGATAGAAACATTATTCAAAAGCAATTAAGATACCAAAAAAAGGGATTTCAAATTGAATAGTTTATTAACATGGTAATTGTCTTTATAACATGTGCACGCACGCATATTCCAAATGATCTGCCTTGAAAAATGTTTTAATATGCTGGGTATTGGAGGGGAAATTAAACATAAATCCTATAGATTTTCATAATTCTAGGCAATTATGTCCACATCACTTACAAAGCTATTGCCAAATCTTTCAAAGGAAGCAGAATTTAGGAGAAGGAAAAAAAGTTTTTTTGGGAAAAAATTCAACAGTGGCATAGCAGAGCTCTCAATATGAGAAAGCTGACATAATGTGGACCTTTGCTGTGAAATTTGTCATTGCAAAATATAGGAAGAAGGTTATCAATGGGAAGGAAAAGAAGAAGGCGATGTGAAGTGGGCTTTTGATGAGTCAGCCCCCCCCCCCACAGTATTTTGTGCAGGCTGGTTGAAAACAAGGCTCAGTCCTTCTCTGGAACCAGTTTCAGAACTTTCCCAATCGCAATGGTCTTACCTAGGTAATAAATAAATAAATGGATGTTAGAAATAATTCATAGGTGTTAATGGTTTGCACAGGAATGGACCCACTGAACCCTCACTGGAACAACCCTATTTCATCCCTCTTTGGGCCTCCAACAGTTGCTCCTAAGGACTGAAGGAAGCAAGAAGGGGGATTGGCTGAAGTCATTCCTCACATCTGCTCCTGCAGAAGAGGGGAGAAAGTCAGCTGCAGCTCTTGAGTCCCTTGACCCCCAGAGGACACAAGGACCCATTTCACAAACTCATTCCCAGCCCTGGTTGACTGGATCCAACCCTTTTATTGAAAATCCCAAGCAAAGAAATAATCACAAGGATTTCAGCCACAAGCAGAATTTTATTTCCTGTTTGCAGCTTCCTCAGCCAACAGTGTTAAAGTGCTGCTTCCAGCTCCGAATCGGAGGGTTCTCTTTTGTACTAGAGAAGCTCCACATTACCTGGAACAAATCTGCTCCAACAGCTTTCTCTGCCACTTTCAAAAATGGGACTTTTTGAGCCTTGCTAGACATTTCTAGTCACACAGCAGTGCTTGACAGCCAAGGTGCAACAACACTGAGAACCTGACAAGTTAACTGGCTGGTGATCCCATGTCTGAGGCCTGCCAGAATGAAAGCCAGCAATGCCAATGCATCTAAACCCACTTGTGTTTGAAGGGCAGGATTTTGCTTTCCAAAGATTGAAACTTTCCACTATTTCCCTTTTCCCCATTCAGTTATTTGTGAATATATGTTCTGTTTTCTGCTAGCAGTTGCCTAACTGCCACTGCACCACATTTGATGAGACTACCTTGCAGTTCCACTGTACAACGTCCACTTCCCCCAAGCATTCAAGGGCTGCTGATGCACAGGATATTTGGACGGGTGGAGAGGGGACCATGGAGCATCATGGACCACACCCAATGTTGGCCGCCTGGGGGCTAACGAGAAGGCCTTCATGACCCATACTGAAATCCAAACAATTTGCTGGGAAATCCTGTACAAATAGGGTCCAGAAGGCTTTGTTGAAAAGCTCCAGATTAACCTCCATCCCTGGTGCAATGCTGCCCAGCGAGGCACGCAATGTTCTCTTGCCTCCGAGGCTCACGAGGGCAACTTGTGTGATGGCAGCCAGCCTTTGCCAGCTCCCATACTTCTCAGACAGCAGGAACAGAACCACACCTGGGATCCTGAGCAAGGATGGGCTGCTGGATGCTCTAACCCAGCGGTACTCAGTCTGCAGCTCCCAGGGAGCCACTTCTGCAATTACTATCAACCAAAAGGGCCACATTTGTTTCCATCCCTGGCCTGAGGCCTGTACCTCAAGGAGGCTTGCAGCTTACCTGATCCACCGGCAGCACCTGTTTCAAGGTGGAAACCACCTGCCAACTAAAGGGTCCCACCAGGTGCCTTGCCCACCTTCCTGAAACATGGGGCAGGTGCCACCACTGGGGAACAGTCCTCAGAAGGGCCTCAGGCGGCACCCGAGTCACTGAGTATCGCTGCTCTGACTGAAGAGGGGAACAGTGGAGGGGGGGTTTAAACTGGAACTTGCCTCTGACTCCCCAACTTGCTCAGGGTTCAAGGTTGCAAGCCGCAGCATACACAAGGATCAAATGGATTGCACGATAAGTACACCTGTCACCCAACAGCCTACGGCCTCTTAGGGCGTTACTTTCTTAGTGCAGGAACTGCCTCCTTTCCTCACCCCATTCCGTTAGAAACCCTGGACTCCTCCGTGGCGACTCCTGGCTACTTTTGTGCACAGGGAGGAACCACAAAGCAGCAGCTCCCCATGGCACCAAGGCAGCTCCAGAAGGCACCCTGCGAGGTGCAGGCAGCAGTTGATGCAAATCACGACTCCACCCTTCCGCACAGTGAAACCTCTCTGGCCATAGCAACTCACTGGATACCTACAGAGGAGGGATGAACCAGAGGAGCCTGGCTCTGGGGAACTGGCTGGCTCTTGGGACCCCGCTCTTAGTTTTGCCATTCTTCAAACCACAAAAGGTTGTGTGTGGTTCTCCACCTGCACCTAGCTGGTGTTCCCAGCAACAGGCAGTTGCTCAAGGCTTCCTTACCCTCATCTCTTAAAGTGAAGCGACCCATCTGAGGGAAGTCTTTGAAGGTCTCAAGGCAGATGGTTCCTGCTGTCCTTAAACGGGCAATACAAACTTGATCTTGCTTGACAAAACGGGGCCGTGTCTTGCTTTTCTCTCCTGATTTTTTGTCTACCAGACAGATTAAGGCCTATACGAGAAAAAGAAAATTGTCATAAGACTGTACTGGGATTGCAAATCTCTCTCTCGCAACAGAAGCTCTGGTGCCTTTAACAGACTTGGCATTTCCCCTTGTTGCACACCACTTCACATATTACTACCATGATCCTGACAACAGCCTTGAAATGTAGGCAAGAGTTACAGGGAATTAGGAAAGAAAATGGCTTGTCTGTGAACTCTGAGTTTATGGCAGAGGCCCCATATGAACTGGGGATGTTTTGTAAGGATGTCCTTTCTGCTAAGGAGTTCACATTAGAAAGAAGGCAGGCTGTCAACTACTATTCCCCATTCCCAAATTAGGCAGCACTAAGTTTAAATCTAACAATATGAATATCCCCATCTTTCTGCCTTGCAAGGTTTTCAGAGCAGTTTGCAATCTAAAATGAAATCAGATATAAAGATTCATGCAAACTAAAAACTACTCTCACACACCACAGTAAACACTCGCCATAGTAAACAAGCAGTAATTACAATAGCTACAGAGATTTTACGATCTTCCATCACAACATTTGAAAAAAACTATGTTGCGTTGTATATCTTGAGATGGTATTCCATATAACCAGTGTGCCACCACCAGGGAGCCCTTACCCGTGCCCACCCTCTAAAGAAAGAATCATCTGGACCACCATCTTAACTAAATGTGACCTCAGATGGATCACTGTATTTCTTTAATAAAAATAAAATACCTCAAAACAAAAGTTTTCAAAATTCTAGATGACAGAATTGTTAGTGTTAAATAAATGCCATATGACATTTTAACTTCTTGAAGCAGGAAAGGAACCCTCCTGGCCTACTCAATTAATACTCACTGTGATCTCAACTTCTTCAATACAGGTATGAATATGGAGCACTGCGTTGTAACCTGGGCAGATGATAGATTTGTGCTCAATTATCACTATCTGCAAGGAACAATGATTTATTTATTGGCATAGAAAAAACATCAACTCAGATACCATATAACACACAATCCCTCACCACATGAAAGCTGGATGCTGAGAAAATGGAGTCAGATTCCTGCCTTAACTGTAATGAGATGTGTATGGAGACTGTCTTAAACTAGCCCTGACAGAAAAGGGCTTAGTGCTGGCAAAGTCAGAATTCATCCATGACTGAATATAGTCTTAGCTCAGCATTAGCTGAGAGGAGTTTGAACACAGTGAACTGGGGAAAAGTTTGGCAAGGAGGTTTGGGTAGCATAAGAAGTCTCCCATTCAGGCCAAAGGAAAAGGATCTTCTAGAGAGTGAAGACCAATCCCTACCCAGTCAAAGAGGGAATGCTATCTCTGAGGAGTAGAGATCCCTGATCTAGTGTGATTGGAAACTGCTCGTGGAGACTTTAAAAGTCAGTTAACAATTCAAGAATATTTCTGGTGTTCCAAGAGAAGGGGTTTGGGCACTGGGAAGAGGGTACCAGTCTTCTGGGCACCAAAAGAGTCTGCTGTTATACCAATACAGTCTGCTGGAGTGGCTTGGGAAAACCCATAAACAAAAGCCTCTCAAAATTAAAGAACTATAGTAACTGAATAATTCAAGCAACTCTCACTAGCATGGTATATAAGAATAAAAGTTTGTGCTTATACTATTTTACTAGTATTTTCAACCCCTGACTTCACCTGACCCTTTCCCTTGATCTTAAATAAAACCTTCTGCTATTTTTGAATTTTAAAAGCATCTCAAATGCCATTTTCCGTAATTTAAGTTGGAGGGAGACCCTAACTCTTCCCTCAGGACCTGGGCTGAGAAAACAACCATTACATATTACTGATGCAGGGTGGGACTGCTAAAACTACTTTAAAGAGAATACACATTACCAGGGCTACTCAGTCAGTGAAGGGACACTAACAGAAAAACAGAGCAAAAATCTTGCCTAAAGGGAGGGAATTGGATGGGTCTGTCATAACTGGCTATCACCACAGTAAGAGTCTGTGCAATCTACCATTGAGAGGTGTTGTTTAGGCCACTTTTTATTAAGATTAATTTGTTAATTTAGCCATAAGAACCCACTGCTACAAGATACAGCACTGCTAGCTAAGCATCTATAAAAGTGGACCCAACAAATTCATGGAGAAACAGATCCATCAATGGTTATTAACCGAGATAGCTAAAAGGAATATCCATGTTCAAGGATACAGTGTCTGTGTTGCTGAGAAGCCAACAGTAATAGGCACCCATGGCTTTATTGCCCTCTTTACAGGCTTCTTTTGGGGAAGGGGGGCAGGCAGAGGTCTGGTTGGGAGAACAGAATACTGATCTAGGTAGGCTTTTGGTCTGGTCCAGCAGGGTCTCCCTGAACATCTTTTGGAATCAGGTTTCAACAATCCAGGTGTTAGAAAAACTCAATGTGCTTTGGTGCAACTTGTTACGCACAGGAGACCTAATGATCTCTTCCCAGATACATACCTGAGCATCAAAAGTACGCCCTGAATGACACAGGTTGTTACTATCGCAGAGTATAAACCCTGGGAGGATCTCCTCCTCTTCAATTCCTTTCAGCCGTATCTTCAGATTTTCACCTGGAGCTACAGACTCGGTTTCTACATCATCAGAAAGGATTCCGAGGACTTCCACATTGTGCTTTTAAAGAAGAGTGAGATCAGGATCAGTCTAAGATGCTGCAGTGATTGTAGGCTGCATCTATTACAAAGGCTAGATTCAAAAACAAATTCCAGTGTAACTAAATTCCAGAACCTGTCATTATTCTAGGCAGAGGTATTTCCTATCCAAACCAGACAGCATTAATAATTCTTAGCAGTCAACACTGACTTTACTTTGTGACACACTATTTTTAATTAGCATTATGTTAAAATGATAGAATATTGTCCACAGCTGAGCAAGATTGGAAGATACTAACAGTACAATTTTTTAGAGTTACTGCCACTTACAAAGTAAATAAGTGGGTTTAGACTGGGGTAACGCTGCACAGGAATTTTGAACAGGAGGAAAGTGGTCTGAAAGGGATGGGTATGTAGAATGGGCAGGAAACAAAGAATGCAAAGTCGGATTTGCGCATCAGCTGAAATGTTCTGCAGCATATAAAGACTTCTGTTAAGCGGGGGATTAACTGGACATTTTTCACAGGCTGTGGAAGGTGCTCAAAGATCTTGCAAGTCTGCAACAAAACCGGGACTTAGAAAAATACAAAGCCTGTCTTGTGAACCATCCCATCAGCTCCCTAACCTTCAATTCTATTCCAAGTTGCTGTTCTCTTTATGTTAAGGCTATTCACAAGAACTTGAATTGTGCCTGGTACAATATTTTGCTTCAGATCCATTGGGGGGGGGGGAGAACTTGCTGTACCTTGTTTGGCATCATCACAAGCTGCTGGCCTTTGCAGATGGAGCCCGATTCCAGCTTCCCCAGAACCACCGTGCCCATATCCTTCACGAGGCAAACAAACACACATGAGTTAAACTAGGCTCTGTTAGTTATCATTTCAAAGGCATCTGTGGGTATATCAAACTGATTCAGCCTAAAGTAGCAAGACACTTTTGTATGCATAATTACATCAAGGGGGGTAAAAGTGCAGGAATGTCCCTGCATGTCTCCAGTGAAGTGAGAGATTTATGTGCCACAGCAGTATTTAAAATCAGTTAACAGCACCCTCTTCATACCACCACCCAGTGAAACGGTCAGCTAGGCTTGTACCGTCAGGGAGCGTGAGGTTGGCTCACCCAGGGCTGGCTCGCTCACTAGGCAAACCAAGTATTCGCCTAGAGCGTGCCGACCCTTGGGGCGCCAAAAGCCCCTCACCAAAAGACCCCGCCCCTTCCCTGGCTTGCCAGTGCTCAGATGGAAGGGACAGGGTTTTAAACTTCCACCCCTTCCCTGGCTTGCTGGCGCTCAGACAGAAGGAATGGGGGTTTAAACCCCTGCCCCTTCCCTGGCTTGCTGGCGCTCAAGCAGAAGGGACAGGGGTTTAAACCCCTGCCCCTTCCCTGGCTTGCCGGTGCACCACACAGCTGTGGGGTGCGCAGGCAAGCCAGCGCTCAGACAGAAGGGACAGGGATTTAAACCTCCGCCCCTTCCCTGGCTTGCCAGTGCTCAGACGGAAGGGACGGGGGTTTAAACCTCCGCCTCTTCCCTGGCTTGCCAGTGCTCAGACGGAAGGGATGGGGGTTTAACCCCCCGCCACTTCCCTGGCTTGCCGGCACGCCCCGGCGGCGGGCGAGAGGGGGAAGGAGGAGGGGAGCTCTCCCTCGCCCTGGGGAGCCCCGGCGACAGAGAGGCGAAGTGGCTGCCAGCGAAGGAGAGCGGCCAGGGGCAGCTGCGCCTCTGCTTTGGCTCCACCGTCCAAAGCAGGAGAGGGAGGACACGCGAGCAACAGGGAGAAGGGCTCTCTGGGGCGTGCTCCAGGAGGCTGGCAACCCTGTAATTGGGTGTCAGAAGGTAGCCCTGGCTAGGGCGCAAAAAAACCTCGGGCCGGCCCTGGGCTCACCTCTTTGAAACTCCTGCCCAAATGTTACTCTAGTTAGGGAGAAGGATCCAGCACTGTACTGTTTTAGCTAGAGCTGGCTGGTTTTTAACTGGGAATTTTTGGCTGAAGATTTTGAGCCAGGGTGGACCCAAAAGAACATTGCTGAGACCCAGTCATAGAACAATCAGGGCAAGTGGCGATTTACTGTTAGGCTAATGGAAAACATGATGATAAAGGTAAAATGCCAAACACCACAAGTATGCAAGACCTGAACACCAATACTTCCAAAATTTCCAAGACTCTGGATCAGGACATTGTAGGCATGAGCCAGCCAAAGCTAAGCATTTTTATAAAAATACCATCTGCTTTGACGGCAAACACTGAATGAATTCTACATAGTTCTCCCATCTATAGGAATGAAACTTAGAATTGCAGGGAAAATCTTGGAAAGCCCGATGTCCTCCTGATATCCAACCCCTGGGTATCCCTGTCACTTCTAAAATGATAGATCGGGGGGGGATAAAATGGTACATTTTAGTCCAGTGGCAGAGGTTGCATTCAGACACTACAATAAGATGAAATTAACACAGAGGTCTCTCAGAATCTGACATGAACACAGCCTCACCACCATACTTACAATTCTCTCTTCATTTAAACTCTTACAAACAGTGCTCAAATAAAAACCTCTGCAAATTGGAGTTTCTTTGCCCCAACAAGCCAGGGTTCTCACCCTTGTTTCAATCCCAGTTTAGAAACCCAGCAGGTGGGAAGCAAAATCCCAGCCTGCCCCAGGAGGCCTGCATTTGGACCTCGGGGGGCACTGGAGTTAGATCAAAATGAGAACTTTTCAGTCAAGTTCCATATGACAGATGGGGTGAGGAGAGACTGCAGGCACAGCAAGTGAGCCATGATACTCCCCAATGCTGTTAAACTAACTGTTAATTTATTGTGAGACCTCAATACAGACAGAATTTGGATCACCGCAGAGCTTCTTTGGGGTGGCGATGGTGAGCTACCAAACCAGGGGTGGCCAAACTGCAGCTTGAGAGCCGCATGTGGCTCTTTCACACAGTCTAATTTAATGTTTATGAAAAGCAAATTTGCATATTTTTCAATTAAAACATGTGTGTAATATTTGTTCATGTGTTGTGGCTCTCAAACATCTGACGTTTATTCTGTGTGGCTGTGAAGTTTGGCCACCCCTGCACTAAACACACAGCCCATAATGAAAACAAGACACTGACAAGTGAAGAGCCGTAACATCACAGGATCTGGAAACTATTTAATTTGTACCTTGTATTTATCAACAATTGGCAGTCTGATTGGTCCATCAACTGATCTGTTGAAATTTGGCAAATTGTCCAGATATGGAATAAATGGTAGCCCACTAGAAGAAAAAAAGGGGGGGGAGGAAAGTCATGTAAGTCTATGCTCTTTTTTGTAATTCTCCAACCATAACATGTCATTAAGACAGTATATCCATCTGCATCCATGCACAGATGCAACCAAAGTCTAATTCAACAACGCCCCTTCCAGTGATAAGTTTACTTGCTTCATGTCTGTTGAATAAGTAACACTCTACAAAATTTTAATAGCACAGCAAATTTTAAAGCCATATCTCTATCAATTCAGAAGCCCTCCCCCCCATATGCATCCAACTGAGCAAAGAGCCACTCAGTCATCATGACTTCTTTTTAATTGCAAAGCAATATTTTCTGTATATTAAGGAGTCTCTCCAGTATGCAGATGTCAGACTCCTGCAGCAATCAGAATCAACAACTCGCTTCTTCAGAAGGAAAGTTTATTGATATAGTATTGGCAGAGCATCTCTACTTCAGGTTCTGTGTTAAGACTTAAGCCAAACGTGCAGGGGGGACGGATATACATGGTTCAAAGGGATCACTGGGTGGCATGGAGCCAATCAAGGTAAAACACAGGGCCCGCCAGAACATAACAGTCCAGCGTTCCCAGAGATGGTGTTACAGCTAGGAAGCAAGGTCAGGCACATAAAACATATAGATAAGGGAGTATTACCAAGACAGCAAGATAATCGAAACCAACACTTTCCAAGTAGCCTCCCCCTCCATCCCTGTCGCTATGGCAGCGAGCTGACAGCAGAACCTTGCTTGTGTGGATGGCAATCAAAACATCCCAGTGATCAAGGGTTATGAACTCTACTCATACAGGTCATTACAAGGGTGAGTCATTCTTCTTTAAAAAGGTATGAAAGACAATCAAGTTTCAGGTGTGATTTGAAGATACGTACATGTACCAAGGACAAAAGTCTGATTGCTCCTTGAGGTTTGCTCCAGTCAGTCCCGAACAGGGCATGAAATGAATGTCTTTTTTGGGGTTGAAGCCAACCTTCTTCAAAAATGGCACCAGTTTCTCTTTACATTCTTCATACCTAAGTCAATGAGAAGAACATGTCTCAAATAATCTGCTGCTTGTGACAAGGTCTTGGACAACCATGCACCGGAACAGCCATCTCCAAGTTTCCCAGGACAGAGACCTGCCTGAATGGCAAACCTATGATAGGAAGCCATGTGATATCGGAATCATTTGACGAGGAAAAAGGGCAAGGGTTATGCTGTCACCAGTGTTCCCCCTAAGCTGAGCTGCCATGCACTCACCCACAAGTTTTGGTATAGTGGTTAAGTGCACGGATTCTAATCTGGGAGAACCATGTGTGATTCCCCACTCTTCCACTTGCACCTGCTGGATGACCTTGAGCAAGCTATAGTTCTGTCAGAGCTGTTTTCTCAAGGGCAGTTCTCGAGAGAGCTCTCAGCCCCGCCTACCTCACAGGGTGTCTGTTGTGGGGAGGGGGAAGGGAAAGGAGTTTGTAAGCTGCTCTGAGACGCTGAGTGAAGGGCAGGCTATAAATCCAATCTCTTCTCTTCTCCTCTCTTCTCTTGGCTCACAGATTTGGTTCCTTGGCGCACAACAGCGGACAAACCAGGCATGGAGAGGGTGAAGGCTTGCCTCTTTCCTTTCTGGCCTTCTGGCGAACAGAGTGAGAGCTGACCAACAGGGAGGGCCAGAGGGAGAAGGGGACAGACTCAGCCCAGCTGCAAGGGAGATGGGACAGGAGGAGGAGTCTCCTTGTTGTGCTCTACTGTGCACTCACTCACCTCTGCCAGTGGTGGCAGGCTCTGGAGGGAGGGGATGGGGATGCACTGGATAAGGGGAGGAGAGACAGTCTTCAGCAGGGTTTGGGCCCAGTACCTGTTGGTGGTGGCCCCAAAGGTGGTCCCCCCGGCCAGCCTCTGCCTCCATTCCCATTGCAAAGGAGGAAAAAAAGGGGGCAGGGGGAAGAAAAGAGAATTTGGGATGCTGCATCCTCACCTTGGTACTGTCTAGCGCAATATTAGATATGTCTACTCAGAAGTAAACCCCACTAGCCTCAAGGGTGCTGATTTCCAGTTCAGTGCATTTCAGATTGTACCCTAAATCTTCCAGAGCAAACTTCCTCTGATGTAAACTCCTCTGAGGTATGTCCTATGATGTAAAAAGGGAGCTGAGTGCCAGAGCTTTTTAAAAACAATAACATCAGGAGCTGCCCGAAAGAGAGCAGGGCTGAAGTGCAGCTTGCCAGCTCAGAGACGCAGTACAGCCAGCCAGGGGGCCCAGCCAGATGGCAGTGGCTCCTGAGGTGAGTGTGCAGCTAGGTCTCTGTGTGAGTCCCCCCTGAAGTTCTCAAAGGCCTAATGAGTGGAGATGGGGGGAGGGGGGTGCCTGCTGCTGCAGCCGACGTCTGGGAAGGGGAGGACAGGGCAAGGGCAGGGATGCTGTCTCCTCCAGCCCCAAGGAGGCCTGCACTTTGCTCAGCTTTTTGCAGAGGTAGCTAGAGACATGCGAGTCTCTTCCCCCACCCGCCAAACTTCCATGGCGCTCCTCTTTCCTGCAGAGGGTGGTGGTGCATGTGTTTATATATGTTTGCAGGTGAGTACAGCCTGGGGTTTGGCTCTCTCTCTTTCCCTCTCTCCTACCTGTTGAATGCTGACCTTTTAAATCACATTTAGTAATCCAAAGAAATGGGGAAACAAAGAAATCTGGTGGCCCTGGTGACCCCACACTGAACAAAAGAACTCATTCCAAGATCTTAGACAAATCCTGGATCATGATGCAATCCTGTAAGTACAAATGATACCACCTTTCCTCTCCCTGGCAGCAGGACCCCCCAGGCACGCATGCAAGCACCTCTGGCTTGCAGCCATACTGTCATGCCTGCAATAGTGGATACCATAAATAGGTGCCACTAGACTGTTTGTTGTGCTCATACTCCCTGTTCACTGTCTACAAAACAGAAATCGTGATCACAAACCCCACACAACATGTGAATGAGTAAGATAAGACTATAGTGTAAATAAACTGCAGGAAACACATTAAAAATAGCTCCATTGATCTATTTGTTGGTCAAGAACCTAAGAGAAGCCATGATGGATCAGGCCAATGGCCCGTCTAGTCCAAAACTCTGTGTCACACGAGTGACCAAAACCAAGGTGCCATCAGGAAGCCTTCCTCAGTGGTCAATATTACTATTGTAAAACAACAAACATCCAGAAATAAATGAAAAAAGATTTTCTTTAGAGCCAGGTGTTGCTTTCTTATGTGATGTGTGATTGCTAAATGTTTACACAGTAGTCCATGGATAATCTCTCATGGTAACTGCACATGCTCTCCAAATTGTTCTCAAATATCCTACGTGTCTGGAAATGTGTCTCCTACGTGTCTGGAAATGTGTCTCTTCCACCAAAGGTAGTAAGGATCTAAGGGGCCAAAACGCATATGGTCTACTAGTCATAACATATACCCATCGACTATATATGTAAAACTACCCGCTCTGCGTGTAAAAAGTTTTAAGAGTCGGATATTTGGATCATTTATTTTAACCTATTTTATCTTTTACTAATGTGTACACCATAATAAATATTTGTTTTCTTATAATAGCATATTTTGTTAGCTTGACCCTCATATATCACAACACAATGGACTTCACCTGCCAAGGAAAGGGAAGAATGTGTTTGGCGGAAACCTGGGGAGAGTCATCAAGAGGGCTTCAAACTGACACCACAAGGGGAAGGAGACGACCAACATAGGGATTTAAATGAAGGAGAGCAGAGGCCCACCTGGGACGTCTGGGTTTAAGGGAGCCAAAGGTGTGGGGCTTCAGGTGTCTATGTACCAATGCTCAAAGCTTGGGCAAGAGGAAGGAATAGCTTGAGATTCGAATGCACAAAGAGGAATATGATTTAGTAGGCATTACAGGTGGGATGATTCCCAGTATTGGAATGTAAGAGTGGATAGGACCCTCCTTGTACAGCATGGCAGGGTATCCAAACAACATGACCTGGTAGTTATGGTTGACTTCAACTTCCCTGATGTGTGCTGGGAGACCAACTTTGCAAAGAGTCCACAGTCACGCATGTTCCTGTCTTGTCTTGCCAACAACTTCCTTCATCAAATGGTGGAGGAAGCTATGAGGGGGCTTGGCCATACTCAACTTAATATTGACAACAGGCAAGAAATGGTAGATGGGGTGAAGGTGGGGGGGGGACCTTAGGGGGCAGTGACCATGTCCTGCTAGAATTCCTTTTGCTGTGGGGAACCAACGAAATTCATAGCCACATGTATATGTCTGATTTCAGTAGGGCAGATTTTAATAAACTCAGGGACATGATGAGAATTATTCCATGGACAAGACTGCTGGAAGGGAAGGGAGCAAGTGAAGGGTGGGCTCCCCTAAACAGGACCTCTTGCAAGCTCAGGCCGCCACTATTCCAACAAGAAAGAAATATGGCAGGGGATCCAAGAAGCCAATGTGGATGAACAGAGAACTGCATGATGCGCTAAGGGAGAAAAAGGAAATGTTCAAGAAATGTAGGCGACATACTTCAAAAGAAGAGTATCTGAGGGATGCTAGGCACTGTAGGCCAGCCATCAGAGAGGCCAAAGCTCACAGTGAACTAAAGTTCACTAGGGAGGGCTCACTACAACAAGAAAATCTTCTTCAGATATGTGAGGAGCAAACAAAAGAGAAAAGAGGCAATGGGCCCACTGTTGGGTGAAAATGGAGAAACTCTGATAGAGGACAGAGAGAAAGTAGAGAGGCTTAATGCCTATTTTGTCTCGGGTTTTTTCCCTGAAAAAGACAACAGCCTCATCTAGAGATGGAAGTAGGCAAGGCACGGCATCCGGGCTGCTCGTTGACATGGGCAGGGAGGTAGTTTAGAAGCACCTGGCTGCATTGAATGAGTACAAATCCTCCAGGCCAGACAGTATGCACCCAAGAGTGCTCAAAGAACTTTCTAGAGAGCTTGCAGAACCTTTGTCCATCATCTTCCAGATGGAGGACCGGAGACATGTCACAAGACTGGAGGAGGGCAAATGTTATCCCAATTTTCAAAAAATGGAGGAGGGATGACTCAGGAAACCAGGGCCGGTGCCAGATTTTTTTTGCACACCAGGCGAGGCTACCTTCTGGCGCCCCCTCCCCCACGTGCGCCCACCAATTTTCAAACATAAATGCATTTTAGGAAGAATGAAAAACACAAAATTTGAAATTGCTCATTTGGAATAGTAGATTGGAATAGTGGTTGGAATGTAATGTAACGAATATTGGACTGTATTTCTCTGATCTGGTGACAGAGGAGACATAACACTGCACAACCATTCACCCCCCCTCAAAGAAAAGGATGCTGTTAATTACCTCCATGCTTGAGAGGAAACAAATGGAGCGTAATAACAGGGTCTCTGTTACTTGCTCTTAGCATTCCATAATTAAGAAGGGTACATGTACACATCAGTCTCCTATTTTGCTTCACTGTGATCCCCCCATAATTAAATCCAAACAAATGGTGACTATATAAACTTAGCTTGTTATTCCTGTTTGGTCTTTGCATTTGTTAAAACATTATGCTGTATGCGAATTTGCTGTTCACCCTCTGCCTATAGGTATGGACTGTTAACTTCCATTTCAATGTATCTGAAGAAGTATGCATGCACACAAAAGCTCATACCTTGAATAAGACTTTGTTGGTCTTAAAGGTGGTACTAGACTCAAACTTTGTTCTACTTTTTTAGACCAACATGGCTGCCCATCTGGATTTAGTTCAGTACAGTAAGCCTTTTAAATACAAAGCTTTTCAAACACATGCCACATGCCATCCATTTTTTAGTGCATTTCTATTCCACATATCAAGGGAGGGGGAGGCGGGGATGAAGGGACAACATTGACAACACCAGGTTGGGAAATAAGTCTTCTAGCCAGCCCCTCTGCAATTATACAGGAATAAGTTCTACCATTTTAGTGAGACTTGCTCCCCAAAATGAATTCCAGCCTTATGTTTCAACGATTAAAGAAGCAGCATAACCTATCCCATTCTAATCGTTCTTGAGAACTCCCCTGGTGTGATCTTTGTGCTGGAGCAAACTATCCTGTCCCTTTAATAGAGGCTTCCTGTGTGGAAATGAGCCCTTGATGTTTCTCAGGGCAGGAAGGTAAGTAACAGCGCCTGGGAGGGAACATCTCGTTGATCCTCAATTAAAGCGGCAGGATGGGTTTCTTCTCTCTCTCTCTCTAGGCACCAATGCAGGCCCCACTCTCTGCTAAATTGGATTCTGCTCTCTCTGTCCCTGGACTTGACTATCGGGAGTAGGGGATAAGGAGAGCGGAGGGGGAGGCTCGGCTGGCTGGCAGATGCTGCTGCGCCCCGTCTGCTCTTCCCTGCACTCTCAGCCGCCAGCCGCAAATGGATCTGAACTTGCAGGCTCCTTTGTGTGAAGCACACTCAAAGCAGCAGCGCATGCCCGAGTCTCTCTTCTCTACCCCGCAGCCGGCAACGCAGAGCAGCCATTCAGAATCCCTGCTTCCTTTTGACTTGGCAGCTTTTTCTTCATCCCTCTTTCTTTTCTACTCAAGGTGAAAAGACAGACATCTGAAACAAACCCCCAAAATAAAGAAAAAGAGAGAGAGAGAGAAGAGGGGCTGGAAGGGGGGGGGAGCCAACTCTCCACAGAGAGCCCGAGCGCGAGATCCATGCCCCACGCATAGCCGACTAGAGCGTGGTGGGCGGAAACAGAACTCGAAGTTACCGGCCCTGCGGTGGTCCCAAAACCCTGCCCTTGCCCTCCCGCCCCTCCAGGACCTTGTGGGCAGAGGCAGAAGCTGCTGCGCGCTTCTTGGCCGCTGGGCTCTCTTTCTCCCTTCCATTGCAGCGCATGGTCAGACAGAGCCACTGGGAGAGTCAGCCAGAGAGCAGGGACAGTGTGCGAATATATGGGTAGGCCAGTGACGCCTCCTGGAGGTGGCACCGTAAGGCAGCCGCCTAACCTCACCTCTATGGACCAACCGGCCCTGCAGGAAACTACAGGCCAGTCAGTCTGACCTCTGTCCCAAGGAAGATGCTGGAGCAGATTTTAAAGGGATCGATCTGCAAACATCTAAAGGACTACTTGGTGATCCAGGGAAGTTAGCATACTTTTGTCCCCAACCGGTCCTGCCAGACCAATCTCATTTCCTTCTTTGATCGAATGACAAGTCTTTCCCTCTAATGAAAATGGCATAGTGGTGAAATGCTTCAGAATTTTGAAGGGAGGTTCCAAGAAATGATTGATTCTCCATTGGGTAAGAATTATTTCTTTGACCATTATTGTAATATTCTATGTATTGAATTTTGCTTATAATATTATGAGTGCAGTCAAGGGTCATTTCGTAGAAAAAGAGGTGCAGGAGCTCTTTAGCATAACTCATTAGCATAATTTATTTACATATGCCACACCCCCTGACATCACCGGAAGTGTGTCAGATGTCTGCTCCCACTGCTCCCACACCCACTGCTCAGGCTCCACCCCAAAAATCTCCCTCTCCCAGATTTGCAAAGCATGGGAATGACAGCAGGGGTTTGAATATGTGCATGGTAGGGTTGCCAGGAGCCCCTGAGTCACTGGTGGGGGATGGAGGGGCAGGGTTGCCAGCTCTGGATTGGGAATCTTCTGGAGATTCAAGGGTGGAGCCTTGGGAGGACAGGAACCTCAGTGGGGAACAATGCCATACAGTCCACCCTCCAAAGCATCCATTTTCTACAGGGGAACTGATCTCTGTAGTCAGCTATAATTCCAGGAGATCCCCAAGTCTCACCTGGAGGTTGGCGTCCCTAGACTGGATGGAGGCAAGGTGAATGTTGTAAGCTGTTTTGGGGGTCCCCCTTGGAAAGAAAAGTGGAGTCTAAATCAAGTAAACAAATAAAGGTCTGTCTTCCCCTATATCCACAGTCTGCAGAGAAAGCAACTATCTATTTTAACATAACCAGCAAGTATGCTAAAGTTCTTTCCTGGAACTTGCAAACAGCCTGTCTCCCAAGGAGGTGCCTTTCCACTGCCAGAAAGCCTCCACTAGATATATCCCAGCAGGATGCAGCAGTCCACAAGCTGAACTAGGGTCAGGGAGACTGGAGTTCAGATCCCTAAGTTTCAGGTGATTTTAGACCAGTCACCATCTCTCAGCCTAACCCATGTTCACAGGACTGTTATGAGGGTAAAAAAGAGGAAAAGGGGGGAGATCTATGTATGCTATGCCGACCTTCCTGGAGGAAAGGAAAGGTGATGATAAAAATGGTCACATTAACTCAAAGAACAAGTCACCATGAGGCTGGGAGCTGTTGCCTGACAATATGAAACTTCCCCATACATACACAAGGTTGGTTTTGTTTGTTTGTTTGTTTTTACAAGAGGGTGCTTTTGAGCTAGTGCCAGTCTGTATGCATCCCAATGTAGCAGACTTAAGAGAGAATGACAGTGGCATGTTATATCTACAACTTTCAACATAACAGTTCAGTGTAAAAAAACCCAGTTTACTAGGACTGAACCGGTGTTGCCTTTGGTTTAAGTCATCTGGAAACTGGGCAGGAAAGGAGCAGGCACCTCAGGGAAGATGCCTGGAAGATTCAGGTGGTTCATTTTTCATCAATAAAGCAACCTTCAGCCTTTTACTCTCAAAACATTTGCCAGTAATTTCTTTTGAAGACAGGCACCCATGGTCTTTGCTACACATAGTGTCTTTGCTTTCTGTAGTATGATCATGATTCCCGCCCCTAAAGTTTTTCTGTAGACGCAAATGGTCTTTTCTCCAGTTTGACAGCACATGTGGTATGTGATGTGGGGCTTGGATATTTTATGAACAGGTGGCTACATTAATGGAAAAGCCTGCCAGCATGTCCACTAGCAGCCCTTGCATATTATTAGGAGGGAAGGTACTGCCTCAGTACCAACTCTTCTCTTTGAAAGGGCACATAGCCATGTATTATATATGTTAAATCTTTGAGCCAAGTTTGGAAACCACAGGCCCAGTTACATCTGATCCCCACATACTACACTAACAGGGCACACAAGTGTGTAATGAAGAGAATTCCACTCCTAATACAAATGAAAGCTTAAGAATCATACAGTACATAGAAAGCACAGAAAGCCGGAAGACTTGCTACATTCACAAATCATTTTGTTTCTGAAGTATTTCATGCTCACCTTTCATTGCTCCAGTTCACAGTAGGATCATCCATTTTATTAATAAGAACTATTAAGTGTTTTACACCAGCTGTTTTGGCCAACATGGCATGTTCTCTTGTTTGACCCCCCTTCTCAAAACCAGTTTCAAATTCTCCTTTCCTTGCAGAAATGACCTAAATATGAAGGGAAATAAAATCAGATAGCACCATTTTTTTGTTTTTTTAGACAGAATGAAGAGCAGTGCTACAACAATGCTTGGACTGCAGGCCTTTTGAAACAGCCAAGAACTGAACAGCTCAGGTGGCAAATCTCAGGACAACTGTCATGAACACAACTGACACCTATCCTTACAAATACTATTTCCTAAGCATGTACAAAACACAAACAAAAAAAATTACAGAACAGAGCCTAGTGCTTAGAGTGACTGAAGAATGGGGAGATTCAGGTATACAACTTCAGTCTCTGCCATGGAAGCTTGCTGGGTGACCTTAGCCCAGTCACACTCAGGCTAAACCTACCTTACAGGGTCATTGCAAGGACAAAAGGGGAAAGGAGGGGAGACCATGTATGTCACCCTGAGCTTCTTAGGGAAAGGGAAGTATAAAAATATGTGGCTAGATGTAGACCATCACAAAGATGTGCAGATATTGCAGTACAAATAAGAGAGACTCAATGACTTCTTACCAGCACAGCTAGATCGGCTTGAGAAGCACCACCAATCATATTTGGAACAAAGCTCTTATGCCCGGGAGCATCTAGGATTGTGAAGTGTTTCTTCTCTGTTTCAAAATAGGCACGACCCACTTCCACTGTTTTACCTTTGTCACGCTCTTCCTGGTTTGTGTCTAAGGCCCAGGAAAGGTACCTGCATCAAAAGAGCAAAATGCAGGATGGCATCCTTTCTTTGTGACAATATTTTAGATGACCATTCACCAATTCCTTATCTGAATTTCCTCTAAACCTCTGAGAATAAGCAACACTTTAAATGCAGCAGCTGGTGTACCACAGTCAGGGCACACACAAGGAAGCATGATGGATGTCTCTGGGATATGCCTACATTAAATGAAGTCAGCTGTGGAAGGGGAGCAGAGCTCAGGCTGGTCCCAAAATTAGTCCACAGCTGCCCAGTGGGGACAGACTGTGTGGTACAGTGGTTAAGTGTTAGCCTAGGGAGAACCAAGTGGTTGTGAAGATTCGATGGAGGAAGGAAGAATGCCACCCAGAGCTCCATAAAGGAAGGGTGAATTAAGTAACTAAATAAGAGGGCTAATGTAAGCTGATGCTCCAGGTGTTAATATCAAAAACAAGCATAACCTTCATCTGTTGTGTCTGAATTCCTATGGGTGTGTGGGCGTGTATTTTGTGTGTATGCCTGGAAGTCATAGTTGACTTCTTGCAAGCCCTAGTGGGACTCGGATGTTTCAGAGAGGTGGCTTCCTATTGGTTGCCTCTGTGTCCCAGCCCTGGTATTCCTCAAAGGTGTTGTTACAAAACTTTGGGCATTTTATAGACCTATGAGCTGTCTTGGTATGTTAAATTATTGAACTGCAGAATGTTTTTATTGTTTTATGAGCATTTTTCATCTGTTGTGAGCCACCTTGAGCCCTGCATGCAGAGAAGGGCAGAATAGAAATCCAAACAATAAATAAATAAAATTGCTTATAGCACTGGAGTGGGACAAAGGAGCAAGGTCAGGAGGCAGAAGCTGGAGAGGTACTCTGTGTATTGCTACAGGGGGAGTGGGGAGGGAGGCACCCCGTGCTGCACTTTGCAACATGGCTTGTTGCCTGAAGTTCCTCCTTCTTAAGCAGTTATTCTGTTACACGGATGAAGTCAATTTACACAGCATCTAGTAATCTATCGACTAGCAGTTTGGCAGAAAATGCAAATATGACTCCTGTTAGCATTTTGCTGTTAACACCCCCCCCTCCCCCGAGAAAGATAATTCATACCATAGTATTACTATGTATGGGTGTGAAGGCTGGACAATGAAGAAAGCTGTCAGGAAGAAAGTTGATTCATTTGAAATGTGGTGTTGGAGAAGAGTTTTACACATACCTTTTTTTTACTGTCAAGTCACAGCCGACTTCTAGTGACCCTGGAGGGTTTTCAAGGCAAGAAACATTCGAGGTGGTTGACCATCACCTGCCTCTGCATAGTGACCCTGGAACTTTATGGAGGTCTCCCATTCAAATACTGACCAGGGCTAGGCCTGCCTAGCTTCCAAAATCTGATGACCATCAGGCCAGCCTGGGCTATCCAGGTCACTGGATGCCATAGTTCCAAAGTGGTCAGCCATATTGGTCTGAAGCGGTAGAACAAATTCAGAGTCCAGTAGCACCTTTAAGACCGACAAAGGTTTATTCAAGGTATGAGCTTTTGTGTGCACGCAGGGCCGGCTCCAGGTGTCTGGGCGCCCTAGGCAGGACAGCCTGGGGCGCCCCCCACTGGGGATGCCAACCTCCCGGTGGGGCCTGGAGACTGGGGGCGGCGGCGGGGCGTTGGCTTTCCTGGAGGCTCCGCAGCTGCGGGACCCCCAGGAAAGCCAGGGAAGGGGCGGGGTCCAGCCTCCGCCCCTCCCTCCTGGCGCCGGCTTTTCTGGGGGCTCCGCGGCTGCGGGACCCCCAGAAAAGCCGGGAAGGGGGCAGGGGGGTCTAGCCTCCGCCCCCTCCCTCCTGGCGCCGGCTTTTCTGGGGGGCCCCCTGTGTGCACGCACACATTTCCCAAATACATTAGAATGGAAGGTAAGAGTTCAAACTTATAGACAGAGGCTGAACAGCAAATTAACATGTAACATGATGATGTTTTCAGATAATGCGAAGACATAACTAAATAACAAGCTAGGGTTATAAAGCTCAATAGTTGTTTTGATTTAATTAATTAAGGGAGGGACAGTAGTTTCAGTTTACTTCCCACAATTAGAAAAGATACCTTTGCACGTTTATCTCCTATTCTGACATATTTGTTGCTTTACTGTTTTCCCCCTTAATTAAATCAAAACAACTGTTGACCATATAACCTGGTTTTTCGGTTTCGGCGCTGCGAATGGCGGCCGCCTCTCGGGACGCTCCCGGAGGCGGTTAGCCCACACGCAGTCAGGGGGGGTCTTTGCGTATGCGAAAGACCCTAGTGAGCCTTAGGTAAAGGCTCCGAACCGGGGGCGCTTGGGGAGTAGCCTCTTTGCCGGCAGACAGCCGGGAAATTGAGGCTTTCTCCCCGCCCCAATCGGCCCCGCTGCGTTGTGCCCGTAATGGGACTTAGCGGCGCCACCGAATTCCAGGAGTGAAGACAGCGTTACGATTTAATATAAAAAGAAGAAGTGGCATCGAACCGTGAGTTGAAGATCGATTTTGAAGCATGAATTAGAGCCCCCCCGTAAGCGTTTAAGCGTATGGGAGGAGGGAGGAATCCCCGCCCCTTTTGAGAAGCAAGATTTACAAAGGGTGCGCGAGGGGGGGCAGAGCGGAAAACAGTGTTGGTGAAAGTACCGTTGGAGTTGTATAAAAGAATCGATCCTATTAGCTTCCTTGGGGATGCGGCACGAACTTTATAAAAGTAAATAATAAATCAAAATGTCGACTACGGGGAAAGTCCTGCAGAAACCGGAAGAGATGAGAGGAGGGACTTCCGGCCCGGGTAGCCCCCCCAAGAGCTAGCTGTCAATCAACAGGATCTGCGCCCTCTGCTGGAGCAAATACAGAAAATCAATGAAACTTTGCTTAAAGTGGAAAGTGTCTTGGTTAGTCGACAGGGGAAACTGGAGAAAATAGAACAGAAATCGGATTTGATCTTAAGTTTTCAGGGCGTGAAAGAAGAAGAGAAAGAGGATCTCGGATTTACCTCGACAAATGTTTTGGCACCCCTAACTGGCAGTGAAGCGAAAAATTTAAAAGAAGAGGTGGACATGGCTCTCAAAGCCTATTCCGCTTTTATAAAAGAAGATACTCTGCCAGTAGAAGGGGATGTTGAATATAGCGGGCAATACACCAGAGATCCGATTCCATGTGCAGTAATTATGGCGCCCTGGAAATTTGAAGGCCGGAAACATAAGGAAAAAGAGAAAAGAAAGAAGATGGATTACACCTTTAAAAAGCAAAAATCTTTGAAGAGACACGCCAGTTTGGAGGAAGACGCAGCATTTAAAATTGGCAGAGAAAAAGACGGCAGCCCAGGGGAAGGAGGCGACGGATTGGAAGACATCAAAATTGAAAAGGACTCAATCTACAACTGGAAGAGACCTAAAAAGAAGACATTTTAAGGACTGTTCGTGTACCATCTACAAGGAGCTGTTTGACTACTAACCCCAATGGACTTTACTAACTGTATTAACAGAGTGATTTTGGACTTTGCAGTTTAAAAGAAGATCTTCGAATCGTGATAGATGCCAAAAATGGTATTAATTACTAATTAAAACTAACCTTTACTAACAGAGAAAACTTCACTCCATCTTTCTCTTTCTCCAGCTGTCTACCCTTCCTCTTTCTTATAAAAAGAATAAAATTCTCTCCTTTTTAGGAGAGTTTTACCAAAAAAAACAAACAAACAACTGTTGACCATATAACCTTAGCTTGTTATTTAGCATTGTCTTCACATTCTCTTAAAACATCTTCATCATGTTACATGTTAATTTGCTGTTCACCCTCTGTCTGTAAGTCTGAACTCTTACCTTCCATTCCAATGTATTTGAAAAAGTGTGCATGCACACGAAAGTTCATAGCTTGAATAAACCTTTGTTGGTCTTAAAGGGGCCACTGGACCAGTGTTCCCTCTAAGCTGAGTTAGTGTAAGCCAGCTCACAATTTTTTAGCCTCTGGTTCACACATTTTTGTCTTAGCTCAGGAAGGATGGCTCCAGAGCAAGCTAATTTATTCAGCCGCCAAATTGCTCGCTCACAATTTTAATGCCAGTGCAGTGGCTCACAAAGGAGAATTTTTGCTCACAAGACTCCACAGCTTAGAGGGAGCATTGCACTGGACTCTATAAATTTGTTCTACTGGATACCACAGACTGCCAAAAATAAACGGGTTGTAGATCAAAACAAGCCTGGACTCTCCCTAGAAGCTAAAATGATCAAGCTGAGGCTATTGTGGTTTGGTCACATTATGAGAAGACAAAAGTAATTGGATAATACAATGATGTAAGGAAATGCTGAAGGCAGCAGGAAAAGAGGAAGACCCAACACAAGACAGATTGACTCAATTAAGGAAGCCGCGGCCTCCTGAGCAAGGTGTTCTGGACGTTATTAATTCACAGGGTCACTATAAGTCAGAAGGACTTGACAGAACGTAACACACACACTCCATCTCCTAGCCTACACACCCTCAATCAATACAATGACATAAGATTTGGAAGGAGAGAAACACCATCTCCCTAGCAGGTACAAAGGGCTCCTTCAGGAGAAGGGCCTGCCTCTAGAAGCCCTAGTTGGGTGTGTAAAATCACGGCTCCTGTTTGGAGATGTGTTCACCCACTAGCAGACTGCATATGTGGTGATGTGCCCATGGAATATCACCACCAACATTTTAATCCAAGGTATGTACTTCCAATCCCCCAGTTGTACATCTGTCAGAACCTACAGTACTGAATATGTGATCGGAGAGGAAGGTGAGCCGCAGACACTCACAAGTCTTGGAATTTGAGCCATTTAACATGTGTTACACTGGAGATCCCCAAATGGGAAAGTGGTGAGAGAACAGGAATCATGTGCTGCAGTGAAAACCACCCCTCTAAATCCCAGAGTGAACACAGTTCAAAGCATGATGCAAGCTTCATACCAGGTTTCTCTGTTTTTCTCTTTTGCTTCTCTTTCATATTTTTCAAGTGTTCTCTTATCAACCATGCCTGTCAAGTACCTAGAAAAGAGACATATTACATTAATTTGCAATGAAGAGGCTACGTACAAAAAGTGAGCCTTGGGACCCAAGCCTTACACATACTTATTGAATACTGCAATCAAGAACTTGTGGAGATTTAAGGACTTCTTTACATTCATAACTATAAAGAATTTTAATTTTTAAAAAGGGGTTGCTTACATTATTTGTCCTCCAATAGTTGATTTGCCAGCATCTAAACAAAATCAATTGGACAAAGAGAGAGCAGTTTAGGAAATGCAGGTGGATGTTAGGATTCTGACTGACTCAAATTTCTTAACCTTTTGGCATCAAGAGAGCCCAAGTCCCTTCCCATTTGTTCAGTCCATTTTTAATAACAACACAGTGGTTATTTCATTCCAAAACAAAGGCTGAGATCCAAAGGTTCTGCTTCCCTCCTTTCTCTGTACTATTGAGTAGCACAAACCATTTTGGAAAGGAAACAGCTTTTACAAGGTATGGCATGGGGGCCTCCTATTCAAAAAAGAAAGTAAAATATCCTTCTGGACACACATCTTCAGTCTTCTTATTCCAAGCACAGTCAATAATTATATGATGGAAACAATCAAATGGAAGAGCTCCAGTCTTAAATATCCCAAAGTTCAGTATGCATTTATTTAAACATTCTATATCCTGTCTCTCCACATGCTGTAGGTGGCTAGCAACCACAGTTCCCCCTAAGCTGTGCTACTGCACAAAATTTTAACAGGCAGCTCAGAGGTTGTGAGCTTCTGCTCACAAGACATTTCCCCCCCTTGTAATGATTCCTTGTTTTAGTAGGTGTGAGTCTTTAAATGTTTGGTTGCAGAGCAGTGCTAGAAGAGTAGAGTGATTGAGGGAGACAAGTGTGCTGTGACTGGAGGATGACTGAGAGTATGAGAGGAGGTGTTTGAAGTGAATCTGTGTGTGTGTCTTGAAGTCAGTCAAATATAGAGAAGTCATTTATAGAGAAGTCAGTTATAGAGATTCAGTTATTCAGTTAGTGAGTCAGTGAGTGAGTGATATGACGTTCTGTGTGGAAAACTTAAAGAGTTCAGTACGTATGTCTGTAAAAAGTTTAAGTGTGGAGGAGCTATGAGAAGGGTCTGTGAGACTCTAAAGTTATGAAAGAGAGTCAATAATACAAAGATCTTAGCCAGTGTGGCTGCCTATGTGAAAGAGAGATTCCTGTCAGTGTGGGATCTTATTGTCAAAAAAGACCTTGCCAGTTTATTTACCAGTTCCTTTCACCCAAAACAGTTACAGATAACCAGCAACTTATTTTTGTTCCTTCAACAATAAATCATATTTTGTTTAAGTTTAACCCAGAATTCAGTTCAATCCTTCCTCAGGGCAACATAGACTTCTGAATAGGCCAGACCCTAGGCCACATTACCAGCAGCAGATAGATGATTTTGGAATTTCTTAAAATTCCTGGTGACAGCAGAAACTACCCGGTTTATAAACACAGAGAGTAATTTTAAAGTGAAAAACAGTTCCCCCAATAAGCAGAGCACCACATCCTTCCATTGGAAACAATGGAAGATGGGGGCACCTACTTTTGGGGCCCACAGAATTGGATCCCCTAGTCCAATCTTTTTGAAACTGGGGGGGGGTTTGAGGAGAGGCATAAGCAGCTATGCTGCAAATCTGGTGTCTCTACCTAAAAACAGCCCCCCCACCCCGAGCCCCAGATAACCTTAGATTGATTCTCTGTTATAACCTATGGGGCCTATTGACTATATGCTTTTCAGTATGACTTGTAAGCTGCCTTGAGTCACAGGGAAAAGTGGGATATAAACATTTGAATAAATAAGTAGTCTAGGCAGGTTAATAACATTTAAGCAACTTCCTGTTTGTTAGGTTAGGCAGGGTTCTGACAGTGATTGTTCCTCCTCTGTTATACCTGACCTGTAATGCTGGTTGTCATATTTCACTAAAAAAAGCAAAGCAGACTGCAAGAGTCCCCCCCAAGTGCTGGTATGTTTTATACGGCTCAGCATAAGGTGATGGTCCAAGACCAGGTCTATTAACAGAGTGGACTGGGGGGGGGGGAGAGACCTGTTCTCTGGAGGCCAGGTCTACCAATATAGTGGAAACAGGTGGGTAAAATTGGACTTGATTCTGTTTTCTTTTATAGCGTTTAAATTATTCTTTAAATATAGTTTAAATATAATTTAAAAAATTATCCTGAGATTTTTACAAGGTTATGGAAGTCATCTTCTAAAAAAACTAATTTATGCGATAGTCAATGTATACTCACTCACAACTTTAATGCTACTAACTTTTTTCACTCACAAGGTAGAATTTCTGCTCACAACACTGTGGAGCTTAGAGGGAACATTGCTAGCAACCAGCTTTTTTTTTTTTTTTAAATCACCTTAAAATATGAAACACGAAGTACGCAAAAATCAAACTTCAGCAGCCAGAACAACTCCAAAGCCACGGCCCACTCCACCTCCTCTCAATGATCACAAGTGGCACAACTTTATGCCTTCTGAATGGGAGGAAGAAGACCCCACCTTATCACCCACCACTCCTTGTTTCACATTATAAAAGTAGTATACTCCCACTTTTCCTACTTCACCTCTAAGCAGCTCACAAGACTCCTCACTTAAAACCATGTAAAAAACCCTTTAAAAGTAAAACAGTTTACAAACATTTGCCGTCCAAGATAGAAAACTTCATAGCAAAAGGCTTCCAAGGAAGCTTGTGGCAGGCTCAGCAGCATTCTGACGAGTGGCAAAAAGTCCATCTCATTCACACACTTTTACAAGCAAGCACATCCACCGTTACTAGCAAGGTTAAGGAGCTTAATGGATTCCCTAAACCTCTGCCAATCGGTAGGCAAAGAACATTTGTGACTCAGGTTAATCAGGGCTCAGCTGCATGAGACAATGGGAATTCCAAGAACAGAGCTCCGAAGGTTTTTTCCCTAATCTCAAAATTGGCCACATGGGATCCCCAATTCGGGTCAGGACCATGGCATAAGGGGAGGGGTTTAAGTCTTCTCTCATGTGTCATGTTCCTAACACAAAATAGTTCTGGGGAGCTGTGGCTTGGCCTTTTGGTTCAGACATACATTCAGTGATGAAGGCACTTGTTTGCTTGCCGCAGTGGGGGTACATAACGGGTCTATTTTGGATCAGCAATAAACCCATGGGGGAGGCTTCAACTGCTGCTCCTCTCATACTGTTGAGTCAGTCTGATAGGGGGAGAGGTATGTGTCTGATTTCTCTCTAAGAGTGCCCTGAGTACTCTGCATACACAATACCTACCGTCTCACAGAGTTGAGCCTTTAGTCTGCTAATATCTACGCCAAGGAAGCACTGGAGAAGATATCCTTTGATGATCAGAACACCTACCCAATTCCCTGCAGTTATCTGCAACTTACCTACATGTCCAATGAATACTACATTTACATGTTCTTTTTTTGGAGCACCTGGTGGTGCTACCATGGATTTGGGTTTTGGTATCTCCTCCTCCTCCTCCATCATCTCCTGGGTACCCTCCTCAATAGATCCTGCATCTCCGGAAGGTCCCCCTCCTAGTTCAGGCTCAAGGGCTTCTTCTTTGTGGTCCCACGAATCTTCTGGGGACATTTCAGTTTCTCCATTTTCTACTGGAATTTAGTTTTAAAAAGAACTTGTTAAAGAAAGGGCAAAGCTTTTTTGTCATCCCCCCCCAGGCAAAATGTATCAGGACTTGAAAACCAGGGGTGTTTTACTTTTAAGCACTCAAATGTTACAATTCCCAATTTTTCAGATTTTATTCCACTGTCTTGACAGGCTCTGTTATTTAAAGTTGTGTTCTAAGTTGGATATTGTTTTTGCAAAACAGCAATCCAACTATGATTCAAGGGAATTAGCAGACTATTTCAACCCAGCAGTATTTTTTGCTGGGAGGAAAGATGAGTGGAAAACCACCTCAAAATTGTACAGTTTCAGAAAAAGGAGAAACATTGTTTCTGACAGCCAATGAACAGCTGCCCTCTTGCAGGACAACTATTTAGGTTACTCAGATTCCAATGGCTTGTGAAAACCAGACACCCTGCCTTTAGATAGGATGTCAGTTGTGTACAATTTAAAAACAGCAGCAATGTTCCTGATAATTCTGAAATAGGTTACAAAACTTAATGCAAATTTACTTGAGTGTCCGCTTAAGATATCATAGAATCATAGAGTTGGAAGGGATCTCCAGGGTCATCTAGCCCCAACCCCCTGCACAATGCAGGAAATTCACAAATACCTCCCCCCCTCACCCCCTAGTGACCACTGTTCCACATCCAAAAGATGACAAAAAGCCTCCAGGATCTTCAGCCAAACTGGTCTGAAGAAAAACTGCTTCCTTAACCCTAAAGTGGCAATCAGCATTTCCCTGGGTGTGTAAGGAGGGGCCACAAGAGCTAAGCACTGATGTAAACTTTCCTGCCCTCCCTATCATGATCTGCCTATGTTAACAGAATCAGCATTGTTGTCAGATGGCCATCTAGCCTCCATTTGAAAACCTCCAAGGAAGGAGAGCCCACAACTTCCTGAGGAAGCCTGTTCCACTGAGGAACCCGCTCTAACTGTCAGGAAGTTCTTCCTAATGTTTAGCTGAAAACTCTTCTGATTCAATTTCAACTGGTTGGTTCTGGCCTGACCTTCTGGGGCAACAGAATACAGCTCCGTACCATACTCTATATGACAGCCCTTCAAGTACTTGAAGATGGTTATATCACCTCTCAGTCATCTCTCCAGGTTAAACATACCCAGCTCCTCCTTCAACCTTTCCTCATAGGACTTTGTCTCCGGACCCCTCACCATCTTCGTTGCCCTCCTCTGGACACATTCTAGCCTGTCTATATCCTTCTTAAGGATACTCTAGGTGAGGTCTAAGCAGAGCAGAGTAAAGCGATACCATCCCTTTGTTTTATTTGTTTTAGCCCAGTTTTTCAGACTTTCAAGATCATCCTGTATCTGGACTCTGTGTTCTACCATATTTGTTACCCCTCCCAATTTAGTATAATCTGCAAATTTAATAAGCATTCACTCTATTCCCTCATCCAAATCATAAAGATGATGAGCAAAACAGGTCCCAGGACAGATCCTTGAGGCACTCCACTTGTCACTCCAAGAGGATGAGGAACCATTCACAAGCACTCTTTGGGTGCGATCCATCAACCAGTTACAGATCTACCTAACAGTAATAGGATCCAAACCACATTTTACCAATTTGCCAACAGAAATATTATGTGGAACCTTATCAAAAGCCTTACTGAAATCAAGATAAACTATATCTACAGCATTCCCCTGATCCAGCAAGATAGTAACTTTCTCAAAAAAGACATAAGGTTCTGCCTGTCCTTCTCTCACAACAAAACCGAGGAGCTCCCAATTAGGAAGCTTTTCAATTACAGATATATTAGAACAAGCCCAGTGCTATCAAAAAAAATTTTCTTGCCATATTGCATAATTTCTCTTACCAACTGGTTCAGAGATTTCCATACTGACTGTACTGTTCAGTCCTAAAGAAACAGAAGCATATCACATATTTAACAGGAATTCAGCTGTCCCAGTTAAACAGTCCTCTACTGCAGATCGGTTTAGCAAATGTTTAATAATGACATGTTTCATGCAATAAGCTTTTCATCAGATTTTTCCAACAAAGCACATTACCGTCACAAGATGAGGGCTGTTCCTCTTGTGAAGATTCCGCAGATGCCCCTTAAAACAAATTAAGAGATTCAACAATGAAACAAATACCATGCACAATTGCAATGCAAGTTCAAGAACTAAAATAACCATTATATGCAAGGTAAAAACAACCAAAGGTTTCTAGGAATGTTTCCTCTCATCACTTATTTATTTTTATTTAACCAAATTTAAATCCTGCTTTTCTGCCCCGATAAGAGCAGCTAACTAATCAAACAATAAAAACACATCTTAAAAACCATTAAAACCATGAAAAAACACACCGCTAAAACCAGAGATAAAATACATACAAAAACATAAAACAACAATTAAAATCTTGGGCAGGAAGAAGGAATCACTGATACAATGCCAAACAAAACAAAAAAAAGTCTTCACTCATTGGAAAATGATAACAGAAGGGTCAGATGAATATCCCTGATGGGAGCGCTCCAGAGTTTTGATTTGACTTTAACACCCCTTGTTCTGTTCCTTCAGTTCTCGAAGACTATAGATGTTAAAAGCCCATTTGTAAAAAGACTCCGAAAACATCTGTTTAGATGTGGGGTCAGTATCTGGGATACTTTCAAACTGAGGGGTTTTTTTGAGGTAGAGGTAGCCCAATTTCTCACTTGTGAAAACATAACCTTGTATATGGTATGTAATGCAAAAATTTCTATGCCCATCTCAACATGCAAATCAAGACAGCAAAGTACTATGAAAACAGGTAATACAGAAGTGTTACACCAGCAAAAAGTAATCTTTTAGCAGACATGGCCCCAGTGATTGGTTTCTGAGGCTCTGCAAATCCACCCTGGCAACTAGAAATTTGAAACCAACTTGAACATTTACAATGTACTAATTACTGAAAATCACCATCTAACTGTGCATTTATGTATTCGATTCAGAACCTTCACTTTTGAGAAACTGTCCCAAAAAACAACCCTGCACAATTAGAAGTAGACATCAGCTCCTGGGCTGGCAAGATATTTCCATATGCCGGAACACCATCTCTATATGGCAAATACTTTTGATACAAATGCTCTTAGATGACTTCTTAAATTAAAAAAAAATCAGTTTGGGGTTGGTGATGGAGGGAACAGATGTTTGGCTATGTATCCTGTCCAGCTTGGCAACACTCAAGTTCACTGGATGACAACACAGTGGATTTGTAAAATAAATTTCCAGCTGGCCCTTAACTACCACAGGAACTGGGCTCTCAGCCATTTTGCTCCAGTTTGCTAACATTTCAGGCTCAAAAGCCACAATGGCAGGACACGAACATCCCAAGCAAATAGGCAGGGTGAACACAGGCCAGGCAGAGCTGGACATGGAGAGGAGACACAAAGGCAACATCCAATTCAGTGCAGTAATTAAACGTGTCAGATTACACCAGACCAAGATCAGAGCAAATCATGTCAAACACATCAGTGACTACCTGGAGCATACAGGAAGGTGTTGATGTACAGGTCAAACCCTCCTAAGCACTGAAATTAGTTGACAGATTGCAAAAACCATAAGGAGAACAGAGTAGAAATGCACAGAGCTGTCCTCCAGGGGAAAGACAAACATCACATTTCAATTCAGACCTTCCCCCACCACACACCATTGAGATAAACTAAACTGGAGAAGTGACAGGGAAAAGGCTTGTTTGTAGGTTTGCACAAGCTCTAAGTCATCAATAAATCTCGAGAAATAAGTCAAAACAGCTCCCATATTTTTTTGGGGGGGAGGGAATAACAGTCAAATCTAGGAAAAAGTTGGCTCCCCAGTGCCCTCAGAAGTTTTCTTATGTCACTAGCATTAGACAGACAGCTTGCCAACACTGGTCTACATGAGAACTTCAGTGAAAAGACCAAAGGACTCTCCTGCTTCCCTGGCATACACCACCAACCACACTTTTACCAGAATACAGCGAATGCATTTTAGGCTTGAGAGAACGCTACATTGGACCTTACCTGAAGATTCTCTCTCTTCCGTGGGGGAGAAGTCATCCAGGAAGTGGTTAGGTCATGCCTCTGCTCATTTGGATAGGCTATGCAAATTTCTTTATTGCGTGGCTCCTATTGGAAGGACCTAGGTGGGAGAGTTATGTCCAAGCCCTGTGTTGTTTTCATTTTAGTTCTTGTGCTCCTTCTGACCCCGCTGCTGGGTCCTGGCATCTGGACAGGAACCTCTTGACCTGATGGTTCATTGAGCTCACCAGTAGGTCCCGCACAGGAGTCTTGAAAACGCGTGTGATCTGGGTAAAGACTTCCTTGCTCCAGGCCCATTCCCCTGGATTCAGGTCCTTACCGCTCAGCCTGTTTTCCAAAGGCAGGCAATGCTGTGGGACACCTTGTTGCTGAGAATGGAGGAAGCTGATGGTCTTGCCCCAAGTTTGATGATACTGCCCACCATTCAAACTCCCTCATGAGTCCTGCCCACGGGATCGTGTCTATGATTGATTTTAGTAGGCCCTGCAGTACTGGCAGGTGCAGCTGGACTGCCGTTATCTTGGACCTGACACTCCATACACCATCCCATATGTTTAGCTTTATTCCTTCTGGCAGAAAGACGGTGGCCTGCTGTGTGGTCAGGCTGCCCCGCCCCCCAGGTGCGCAAGATCCTGTGTAGGGATGAAAGGCTCTGTTGATGTGGGACCTGTGTGCACACAGGATGCTACTGCCCTCTGTGTGTGGAATCTCCCTTCTAGGCATAGTGATGCTACCAGAGTATCCCAGATCTTGGTAAAGACTCTGGGTGTTGAGGAGGGGGCCAAAGGGAAAAACCTTGTACTGGAAATGCTGGAGTCTGGGTGCACCAGGATATGCAAATATGCCTGGGAGACCAGGAAGTTCCCCTTGCTGTAGTATCTGCAAGATATGGTTCAGGGATTTCGTCCAGAATGTGTGTGTCCCCCCCTTTTTGTTGAGACCTCGCAAGTTCTGTAGGGCTCTCCAGTCCCCTGACTGCTTTAGAATGATGAGGATAACAGAGCTCCCTCCTCTGCAGTGCTGTTCCTTGGAGACCTCTTCCATGGCACCTCTGTCCTTCAGGTGCTGACTTGGCTTTGCAGTAAAGTAGCCTTGCCTTTAGTCTTGGGGCTGACAAAGGCCCACTGGTGTCTTGTGGATTAAGCTCCCAACCCTTGCAATGGCCAGGAGCCGGCTGCCAATTTGATAGTCATGCTTGTTGTTTTCGGCTGTGGCTGCCCTATATAATCCTGAAGGATGAGGCCTGTTAGGTATTGGATCTCATGCCGTGCTTGAAGGGTCTCCCTTCTCTTCCTCTACCTGGGGTGAGAAACCCATGAATGGAACGGCATATCCGTGCCTGTGGTGTCTCCCCCTGCGGCAGGAAGGTGACGGCATTGCCTTCTTCACCTTCATCTCAGCTAACATCTCATCGATTTTTGAGTCCCGAATAGAAGCCTGCCTGAGGACCACTCTGTAGCTAAGTTATTCCTTAACAGTGTGATAAAGGTTTCCCTTGCTCAAAAGCCGGACGAACCCGACTCTGGCATTGTGGTGCTCCTCTTCGATTCCAAGCCAAAGAGCTAGTGCTGTCCGAAGACGTTTCCATTATCATGTGGCCAGCATGATTAGACTCCAAAGTGCATGGGAAGCTGTTACCTTCCCACCGAAGTGGCACCTACTTATCTACTTGCAACTTCTTGCTTTCCCACTGCTAGGTTGGCAGGAGCTGGGACCAGGGATGGGAGCACTTGGGCCATGCACTGCCAACTACTGACCTACTGGACTGCCATTCGGTGTCTTAACCATTGAGCCACCGCGGCCCTTGCTGTCTCAGTCTTTCTGTCCCCGGCATCTTAAGGCCTTCTCCCCAGTCTTGGGGAGCACTGCCCCTTAAAGTGGAGCCACCACGGGTGTGCCGATCAAGGGACCTTAAGGCTCTTTAGGTCCCCCATGGTCTCCTCTGTCAAGGATCACACATGCTTTGTGACAGACAAAGGGGAGCTCCCACCTTTAGGAACAGCCTACTCTGCTCTGATGATGTTATCAAGGAAGGCAGGAGAATGGTACAAAAGTCTGCACCTAGACCGGTTTCTTAAAGCCTCTGGTTTCCCGCTTTCAAGAGACTGAAGATACAGGCTTTCCTGCCACTTCCCAACTGGTAACCCAGCATGGAATGCCGTTGTTCGACAGCCTTCAGAAAGGCTCAGACTTAAAGCCAGTCGAATCCGACTCTAGGGGGCGGTGCTCATCTTCATTTATGAAGACATCTCTGTGGCCACATGGCTGGCATGACGAGACGCCGAGGCGCATGGAATGTTGTTACCTTTCCACTGAAGTGGTACCCGTGTATCTACCTGCAATTTCTTGCTTTCGAACTGCTATGTTGGCAGGAGCTGGGACCAGAGGCAAGGAGCTCACTCCGCCATTCAGCACTCGGGTCTTGACTGCCCAACTATCGACCTCCTGGTCTGCAGTTCAGCATCTTAACCACTGATCCACCATGGCCCCTTCTTCCTTCTTTGTATTTCCGTCCTAGGAAGTGATGGTAGATGTAATTTCGGCCTGCCAGAACTAAGGTAAGTGATGTGGCTTTCCTTCCTGCTGGAGCCCCTTGGAAGATGACCTTCCCCTGAATCCTTGCTTGCATGCACAGGTTTTGGGGTTGTGCCGGGGCTGCCGCCCCACCCCGCTGGCTTCCAGTGTCCTGAAGCTGTTGGGAGCCACCCCAGGCCACTCCCATTGAGGGTCAGATCCAGTTTGCACGTGTTGTTGGGGGCGTGCTGGGGCCGCCGCCCCACCCCCTGTCTTCCAGCGCCCTGAAGCCCTCGTGGTGCCACCCAAGGGACTCCCATTAAGGGCCAGATCCAGGAAGGTCCTGGCTGAAACTGTGAGGGACTGAATGGACGTGGCGCCAAGCAACTGGGCCCTGCAGTGGTTGCAGCTGGTGAGCCCTGCAGCGGCTGCAGCTGGTGGTGAAATTGCAGCTGTTGTGGGTTCTGCGGCAGGGGCCAAACTGCCCCCATAGCCTTGTTGCCCCCATCCCGCCCCAAAGGCCTGGACTTCAGCCCTGGGTAGGTGCAGGCGCACCAGCTGTGGGGCTAGTCCCAACGAGGTCTTCCCCCACTGCCGGAGTGGGCCCACCACGTGAGGCCTTTTGTGTCTCCTGTGCCGCCAGCCGATTACTTGGCTGCCTCCCTTGGGTGCGGGGGTGGGCGGGGGCCTACTGGCTTCATCTGCTCAACCCGCCTACCGGCTTCTAGCTGTGTTGCTTCTGCTGGCGCCCTTTTCTTTGGGTGGAGTGGAAGCCCATAGGCTTCGACCTCTCAGAACCTCCGCCGCTGTCCGCAGCCTTCACATCGTCCTCTTGGACAACTTGCAGGGAGAGGAGAGTGGGGACCGACCGGCTCATTGTGTTCAGCCAGCCCCACGCTGGTGGAGCTTCCCCTTCCGATCAGTGTAGCCCAACCCCCGGATTCCTCAGGAGTAAGGGATTGAAGCTCCATGTGGACCTTTATCGTGGCCATTTTTCCGCCCTCCGACTCCTCGGATGGCAGGAGGGGCTGTTCCAACCTTTTGGCATGAGGGTGCGCTGCGTGCTCAACCAGCTGGCCCACCTGCACCATTCCACTGGGTCCCTGTGCCGGCTAGGTTTGTGCAGAAATTGCACCTGTTGCTGCAAGGGGCCCCCTTCACCATGCTGCTGGGTCCCCATGCTGCCTGGGGTTGGTGTAGGAACTGTGGCTGAAAGGGGCCCATCTGTCCCCATGGTCCTGCCACCCCAATGTCTCCCCAGGGACCTTCACCTGATCCTTGGAGCTAACCAGCTACATCTGCGGGGCTGCCCCCCCCAGGCCACCCCTCTGTCAGAATAAGCTCACAATGGGGGCTTGCCAGCCCCTTCTGCTTTCCACATTGATTTGTTCCGCGGCTGCTGGCTGCCCTGCAAGCCGATTTTGCTGGTATTCTATTCTTGGCGCGGGCACCAGAGGGCTTCGACCACTTGGGGTCCCCAGTGCTGGCTGCAGCCTCCACGCTGCCATCCTGGGCCACATGTGGGGGGGAATGCGGGAACTGGCCAACTCAGTGCGTTCAGCCTGTCCTGCCCTGGTGGAGCCTCCTTCCTCTGTTTGGAACAGCACTGCGACTCCCAGCCACTGATCTGTCTGTTGCCTGCCTCCCGAAACCTCGGGGGCAACGGGTGCTGCTGCACGGAAGTCTCAGTCGCAGCCATTCCCTCTCCTCTCGAAACCTCAGGAGGGGTGGTGGTGGCTGAGTCTTCTTCCTCCTGTCTGGTATCTTCGGGGTTCTCCAGCTTCCTCAGAGCCTGGAAGGTAAAGGTAGGTCTTCAGACGTAGACCTTCCCGCTCTGCTGCAATCTAACTTTTAATGTTTCCAGTTTTAAAAATAGTTCTTAAAAATAGTTTTAAAAATAGAGCTCCAGATGTCCTACCGAGCGCAGGGCTATGCAGAAAATGGAGAGGTCAGCCTAGGTCCCTCCAACAGGAGCCACGCAATAAAGAAATTTGCATAGCCTATCCAAGCAAACAGAGGCATGACCTAACCACTTCCTGGATGACTTCCCCCCACTGAAGGAGAAAAGGCCTCAGCAGTTATTTGGCCAGGATAACTAAGTGTAAATATCATATTTAGAAAAAGAGATAACCCCTCTGAATATCAGATGCTGGGAAGAAGCAATAGAGGAGGACTTATTTTCATGTCCTTCTTGAGGGCTTCCAACAGTCAACAGCCTGGCCACAGGATGCTGGACTAGCTGAACCTGAAACTGATTTAGCAAGGCAACTTTACGATGGAGATCTAGTCCTTTCAGAGGTTGGTTTAAGCACTCTTCACCCCGCCCCCCAAACTGTTATAGTTTATATCAGTCCTCTCTGATGGGTGAACTAATTAGATAGTTCCCTAGATAAGCTGTGCACCCTTCCTCAGTGCCTTGGCTATGGCCACACTTTACAAATAAACCAATGCTACTCTGTGTGACACCATACCTAATCATTTTTGGAAATCAAAACATACTATAGGGGACAACATTTTTTCTATTCCTCATTCCAGAAGTTGCCTTCTAAAAAACCGAGAGAGGTAGAGGAGGATTAACCTTTTGGTGGTCAATTCACATAGGGATAAAAGTAATTTCAGTTTGTGCTGTCCTTAAGATTCCCCCGAACCCCTTCACCTTCTGTTCTAGCACACTGCATATTGAAATAAAATATATCAATTAAATCAAGAAGTTTTTTGATACCTTAACACATGAACGTCAGGTGTCCTTCCAAGCAAAGCGTGTTAACTGCGAGGCCTTGGCTATTTGATTCACAGTTCTGCATGTTCTTGAATAAAAATTATCTAGCTTTTCAGATACTCAGAAGAGTTTTAACCTTCACTCCAGTTTTTGAAGTACTCGTTTCCATTTGCATCAGTCATTCCTTCACCATGAATCACAGCAGAGCCAATCTCATCCTTACCTAACTGAATACTTCAAAAAGGACCACATGCTCTGCTTGCTCAAGCCCTCCAATTATTTCTCACTCTTACTGGCTCCGCTTGTTCTTACTACTTATGTAACTTCAGACACACTTTGCTATCATCATTCACTTGATTCAGTAACCCCTCCATTGTCTGACCTAGATTTGAGTGAAGCTGGAATTATTGTGTATGAAACACCCCATTTCTGAACCAAGGCCTTTTGGGTTTTTGATATATACAATACGCAAGCATACATTTATGTGTTAGTTTAGTAGTAAGGTGAACAAGCAACATAGTGGGGGGATATTTACAGTAGCTGTAGGTTTCTTTGTTATTTTTCTTATTTATAATGTTAAATTTTAAAAAGTATAAAAAGCAGGTACTGAGTCTGAGGAAAACAGTTTGGCCACCATCCCTGAAATACTGTGGACAAAATCATCACTCAGCATTAGAGCATGTGATCTGCAAGCAGAAAAGCCCAATTTAATCCCTAGCATCTTCAATTATGAGAAAGCAGGGCTGGGTTCTTGGAGAGTCCTTGCCAGTCCAAAATAGGCCATGTTCATCAAGAGGAACAAATGGTCTTGTTCAGTACAAGGCTGTTGCATTTTAAGATTCAAAAGCACTTCAGTGTTGGCCAAAACAGACTTGGCAGCCACCCAATCCAATGTGGGTTATGTCCATTTTACATGAAGTGGGGGGGAGACATACATGAAACAGCCTTATACAGAGGCTATACAGAGATCAGGATTATTTATTCTTACTGGCAGTAGTTTAGTGTAGTGGTTAAATACTCAGACTCTAATCTGGGAGAAGCGGGTTTGATTCCCCACGCCTCCACTTGTAGCTGCTGGAGTTCTGTCAGGGGTGTTCTTGAAAGAGCAGTTCTCAAAAGAGCTCTCTCAGCCCCACCTATCTCACAGGGTGTCTGTTGTGGGGAGGGGAAGGGAAAAGAGATTGTAAGCTCCGAGACTCCTTCAGGTAGTGAAGGATAGGGTATAAATCCAATCTCCTCTTCTTTTTCTCTTCAGGATTTCAAGCTGAGATCTTTCACATAACCTACTACCTGAACCTTCCAACTATGGATGGTAGGGACTGATCCCGAGACCTTCTGTGCACCAAGCAAATGCTTTACCCATAAGCCATAGCTTCTTCCCGAAGAGCATGTAATAGGCAGCATGAATGGTAGAGCTGATCCCTTCCCCACTGTGCTTCTCTTGCCAAAACTGCTTCCTCCCAAGCACATTTCCCCACAGCAGAGTTTGCCTCTGGTTTCTTGAATGTACCAGAAGAAAAATATTTGGGGAAAGTTCACTGCCCTTTGTCAGAATTGTATCCACCTTGATGAGCTTTAAATGCCCTGCCTTATGCTCCTGCTTTATAAGAACTTATAAGCCACTCAATTCTGATATAAAGATACACCATATATCATTTGGCATAACAGTCTAGAGATGACATGCACAGTTGAAAATACAAGCACTAAAAGTTCAGAATCTTTACATACTCAAAAGGCTTAACAAAACTGTCATTCACTTTCAAACTGTTACCACAGTTTTGCTGAATCAGGGGGAAAAATAAACCCATGGCAATCCAAAGTATTCTGTTGTGCTGAATGTGTGACTACTGCATAACCTCCGTGAGCTTTGATGCCTGCAACAGAAACAATAATGTGCAGGAGTTTTCCACAGAAGTCCAAGGAAGGAAAACTCTGGCACATACATTAGCATGCAAGTATCCTGTTAAATCTAAGCTTGGTTGCCAGTGACAAGGGAGCACTCCTTCAAGGTAAGGAAATGTTTGAGTGCAAACTGATACATATGTACTCAAGAGCCTGTCCCACTCTGGGCAACAGGGACAAATGTGCACAAGAATGCAGTAAAGGTAGAAGATAACTGGTTCTCTTCTCTTTCAGGCTGCTGGTGTATCTTGAGTGAGCAACAGACATATGTGGACCAACTAATGACACAACTGTGGGCATGTACTAGTTCTCAGGGGTGGAAACTAGTCAGAGGGTCAAAAATACTGATTTTACTGACCAAAAATCCAAAAAAACTGACCAAATACTGACAAAAAACTGACAAATTACTGAACAACTTAATGTCAGCCTACTGAAAAACTAGTGTTTTAAATGTAATATTAGGACTTCATTAAAAATTATTATCTGTCTTCCACCACCCCATAACCAGACCAATAGTTAGATGTGACCCAGATAAAAGGATTGCACACCTTTTTGTTAATTTTTTTTAATGAATAGAGGACAATGTTTTCATTACTGTACAAAATTTAAGGCAAAAAAAGATTCCCTTTTAAAAATAATCACATACTGCAGATAATAAAACAGCAAAAACATATTAAAAACCAAGCATAAAGTAATAATTATGACAACAAAACATAATTACTGTAAGGTAAGACTTGTCTTTGCTTTTACTTTTATCTTTGGTTTTTTGATGAAAAAAGAACCGGCCAGCAGCCCATGTCGGGCTGGGCACTGGAATACCCTAGACTGATTGTCCTGCGTAATTTCAATGGTCCATGCGGACGATGTGGCCTCCACTCAGGTGATGGACCTAGTGTCATCTGTGGTGGTGCTGGGACTCCCTCAATATGTAACGACTCCCATTCAACAGGCCAGACACGCGCTCGATCTGATCTTCGTGGCAGGGGTCACAGTGGACCAGGTCACTGCCTCAGCAGTGCGATGGTCAGACCATCATGCCCTGAAGGCCCATCTGAATGTTTCACCCCGACCCTGTCTGGGCAGTGAGCAGTTTTCAGCTTGCCTATGGAGCCAAATGGACCCTATGTGGCTTCAAATGGCCCTGTGGGATCCAATGCCCCCTGGTGGCTTGTTAGATGAGTTTGTGGAGGATTGGCACAGCTGACTCTCAGCAGCCATCAATGAGATTTCTCCCGGGCGCCATCTGTGCCCTCACTCTAGGCTGGCTTCTTGGTTTACCCAGGAGTTGAGGCTGATGAAGCGAAGGCTAAGATAGCTTGAGAGAGAGTAGCAGTGTGCCTGCAACAAAGCCACAAGAACATCTTATAGGACGTTTATGAAATCCTATGAGATGGCAGTCAAAGCCGCTGAGAGTATTATGTGGCCACAATTGCGTCTGCAAGCTCATACCCAGCCCAATTATTTAGAATAATTTGGTCTATGACTGTTCTGCCATAAGGCAGACCAAATGTTAGGGAATTAGACACTGGCTGTTAGGCCTTTGCGAGCTATTTTGCAGATAATCCTGTCGCTCCGCCGTGATCTCCCCGCTGCAGTTGAGACACTAAGTGAACCCAAGACTCCATGCATGTCTTCTAGTCAGGTTATGGATTATTTCCATAACCTGACTAGACAAACTGCATTATGATAAACTGCTCTTAACTGTATGCCCTACCATGTGCTGCCTTGACCCGTGCCCATCATGGCTAATTAAAGCTGGCCATGACGGGTTTCAAGATGCCCTAAGGGCAGGGGTCTTTTTGGGGGGAGCACACCGGAGCACAGCTCCGGGAGCTCAGGAGCCAAGCCCCGCCCCCAGCCGGCATCCCCGGAGTCTTTCAGGCAGCCAAATGTCAATTTCAGCTCCATTATATCCTATGGGCTATTGAAGTCAATGGTGAAAACATAGGCTATATTCTGGGGGCTGGAGGGGAGGGGGTTTGAGGAAGAGGCTCCAAACTCACAGGGTAGCTGATGGAGCCTCTCTCCAAGACACCCACCAAGTTTCAAGAACATTGGATCAGGGGGTCCAATTCTATGGGCCCCCAAACAGGTTGCCCCTATTCCCTCCATTGTTCTCTATGGTGGGAAAAAAGTTACTTGGGGATCTTGGGGAGAGGCTCCATCAGCTACCCTGTGAGTTTGGAGCCTCTCCCTCAAACCCCCTCCCCTCCAGTCCTCAGAATATATCCTATGTTTTCACCATTGACTTCAATGGCCCATAGGATATAATGGGGCCAAATTACCACCAACTTTCTTTCATTCCCTCCTTTCCTTCTTTCACACCTTCTTCTCTTCTCTTTTTTCCTCCTTTCCCTGTTTCCTTCCTTCTTCCCTCTCTTTCTTTCCCTCCTTCTTTCCTTTTCTTTCTTTCCCTCTTTCCTTCTCTCTACTCTCTCTCTTTCCTTCCCTCTTTCCTCCTGTGGCCCAACTCTAGTGAGAAGGAGTTTAAACTTTAAACCCCCTCTCTCTTAGCTCCCCCACCCAGGCCAGCTGGGGAAGGGAAGGGGAGGCTTTTGAAGATGCCTCCGCCCCTTTTGCTTCCCCTTCTGACATCACTTCCGGTGATGTCAGGGGGTGTGGCATATGCTAATAGCCTAATATCTCATTAGCATACCATATGCTAATGAGCTCCTGCAGCTGTTTTTCTACGAAAAGACCCCTGCCTAAGGGAGATTATCAACAAGTCCCACTCGGAGGGACAGTTCCCTAGGGCACTCAAGGAAGCTGTGGTTCGTCCCCTCCTGAAAAAGCCATCTCTGGATTTGGCCAAATTGGCTAATTATCGGCCAGTCTCCAATCTGCCCTTTTTGGGTAAAATAATTGAGAGGGCCGTGGCAATTCAGCTACAGAGCTTTTTGGATGACACTTCCATTCTAGATCCTTTCCAGTCTGGTTTCCGCCCAGGCCATGGGACGGAGACGGCACTGCTCGCCCGCCGGAGGCATCTGGATCGGGGGGGATAGGCAGTGATGTTGCTGTTTGACCTGTCGCTGCCATTCGACATGGTCGACCATCAGTTACTGATCCACTGCCTCACTGACACTGGAGTCCAGGGGCCTGCCTTGCAATGGCTGGCTTCCTTCCTTCAGGGTTGGGGACAAAGGGTGGCGCTAGGGGAGCAGCTATCTCAAAGGCATCCACTGATTTGTGGAGTGCCCCAAGGGGCAGTGCTATCTCCAATGTTATTTAACATCTACATGCACCCCCTTGCCCAGATTGCCTGGAAGCATGGGCTGGGATGTCACCAGTATGCAGATAACACCCAGCTCTATCTGTTGTTGGGGGGCCAGTCTGACTCTACACCAGAAGATCTGGACCAGGCATTGCAAGCCATAGCTGGTTGGCTCAGACCGAGCCAACTGAAATTGAATCCAACGAAGACGGAGGTCCTGTGCCTGAGCCGGGGCGGCCCGAAGGTAGGGATCCTACTTCCAACCTTCTATGGGGTGCCATTGGTGCCAGTGCTGGAGGTTAGGAGCTTGGGAGTGCTCCTGGATGCCTCACTAACAATGGAGGCCCAAGTAGCAGCCACTGCCAAATCAGCCTTTTACCTTTAGGCAGTTGGTTCCCTTCCTCGAATGCAACAACTTGGCAACAGTGATCCATGCAATGGTCACCTTGAGATTGGACTACTGTAATGCTCTCTACATGGGGCTGCCCTTGACCCAAATCCAGAAGCTACAGCTCGTGCAAAATGCTGCAGCCAGGCTTCTGATGGGCCTCCTGATGCAGGAGCACATCCAGCTTATGCTGAAAGCACTGCACTAGCTGGCGATAGAATACCAAATTCGCTTCAAGGTGCTGATACTTACCTTTAAAGCCCTTTATGGTCAGGGGCCCACATACCTGAGGAAACGCCTTTCCCCACACGTTCCCCAGAGTGCATTGCGCACAGGGTCACAAAATCGATTGGCCTCCCAGGTCCTAAAGATGCCAGGTTGGCCACAACCAGGGCCTTCTCAGTGGTGGCTCTGTACTGGTGGAATGAGCTCCCAGGAGAGATCAGGGCCCTCGGGACCTTTTACAGTTCTGCAGGGCCTGTGAGATGGAGCACTTCCACCAGGCCTTTGACTAAGGAGCCGCAACAAATAGCATCAAATAACTGAGGTGACAGTGCCCTGGTCCTTGACTTACCACCAACAGCCTGTGCTGTTGCCTAAATGTAGAGACCAAGACGAGTCAACCACCAATATAGATCAACTGATTACAACACTAGTCTTGGTTCTGCCTTCTGTAAGCATTGTTATAAGTACCTGATCACTTACTAGCACTCTATGATAATGTAGAGTTTTATTATTTGTTTTAAGATTGTATATAATTTGTTACCTATATGTTTAAGCTCTTTGTAAGTCACCATAAGCCCGCTCCGGAGGGGAGGGCATGGTATAAATTGAATAAATAAAGTTATTCACGAACTCTTTCATTTCTCAACAGTTTTCTGCACTGCATCCACAAGCATTTTCCCCCCTTGTCCTCTTCTTCCATTGCTTTCTCAACTCCTTCTAGCATGAGCTGGCCCATGTTGAATCCCACAATATCCATCACCTCTACTTTCATTGTCTCATGTTTTAAGAAGTGAATTATGTTTCTATACTTTGTGGAAGATTTCACCAAATCACTTTTACTCTTCGGAACAAAGTCCTTAAAGTACTTCATAACTAAACTGAAAACAATCTGTCTTCTCACTGGGAAGTCATCATGTTTCCCCAAAAATGCAGTAATGAAAACGGAAAAACACAAACTGCATTCACAAAAATCAAAGAAATACTGACTATACTGACCAATTTTCTTTAAAAAACTGACAAATTACTGACCAAGATGAAAAAACTGACTTTTACTGATTTTACTGACCATTTTCCACCCCTGTAGTTCTGAACCCCTTTCCAAGATTGCCTTCTCATAAACAAAAACAGGAAATCATTCACACATTGCTCTGCAAGTGACCCAATACTGTAAAGCTCTCTGGGCAAACTAAAACACAAATGGTTACTGTGCAACATAAAGTTACCATGTAACTTTAAGTTAAACACCATTTCCAACAGGTGCACCTGAGGGGGGAAAAAAAACAACCCTTAATTTTGGGGACACAACAATAAGGAATGAGGAAATCAAGGGCTCCTTCTCTAGACTGCAATGTTGCTCTTCCGACAGTGACATCCAAGTACTGGACAAGAGAAATCCATCTTTCTTTCCAGTTTTATTCTGTGCATTTGACGGCAACAACACTACACATATAAACTCCATCTTCAGCAAGGATACTAAAAGAAAAACAAGAACACTCTACATCATCCGAAGTATTATGTAACCAAAATGTATCAATGCATCAATGAAAAAGCTAACTCACATGTTTATGACAATGAAATTAAAAAGATCTGTTGGCTTGTACCTGCACTCTGGAACCAACATTCCAAGGCATTAAACATTTAATTTAATTTATAGTTCTAATTAGTTAAGCATACTACTTTAACACCATTCTGAAGTAGCTCCCGACTGCAACACTGCATCTACCCTCCTTAACACATATTTTACTGATGGTAACGTTAGAACAGCGAGTGTTAGGAACACATCATTCCAGATAGGCTATGGAGAATTTCAAAGATGACTATGCCATATTACCAGTATTAAAAGCCAAGTAAGAGAGGTGGTGAACTTGATGGAAATCAAGCTGCAAACTGGAAACAGACTTTTTTTTTTTTTTAAATGTAAACTCACCCTCCATTTTGGAATTTAAGAAAACCCAATATTGCAACAAAAACAAACACCCTCTGAGCCAATTTTTTCCCAGTTCCTTGGATCCAATTCTGCTTCAGGGGTTAAACAGAATTCAAATACCTAAGCACCAGCCTGAGACTTTTTAAAAAAACTGTGCCTAAAAATTTTCCAACCCTTTTAAGATCCCAGAGATAGGGAAACCAGAAAAGCAAGCATGGAAAGCTTACAGCCATTTCAGGTTACATACTGTTCTGGTTCACACACTGACCTTCCTGTATACTGTTAAATCTTTAGCATGATTAGCATATAGTACAGACCTTGCAACTCTCCAAGACCTCCTCATGGTCTCAGATGTGTGGGGCTAGTTCTGGAGGGTGCATTCTGCATATGCTCTGAGGAATACTAATCTCAGGTAACTAGCTAAGCTCAGGCAACCACGAAGCTCATGCACAATCCTAGCTCAAATGAAACTCTACTTAATGTATAATGGAAGTGCAGCAAGTCCCCCAAAGAATTTCAATAGTATCTTGTGGAAACAGCAAACATGTTAGCAAAATAAACAAGAGTCCTGTAGTATCAACTGAAGGTTAGCCCTGACAATGGCTTGAGGGCTCACCAAATCTTGCTTGTGCTTCTTGGATGGTATTCTGGAACCTCATTTATAACAACATCCACTGAAAGCATTTCACAAGCACCTCAATGAATTCAGTTGCTTACAGCTGACTGGCATAACCCTTTTCTCTTCTCTCTAAGCACCACTTTGCCAAATAAATAATAAGCAATAATTAAACCTCACACAAATTCAGGGGAAGACAAGAACCCCAAATTTTTAATTACCCTTAAGGCAAATGGGCTGAAAACACACACACAACAAATTCTCCTTTGCCTAAAACATTATTTTGGTACCAGTAGGGGAACCGGAACTTTAGCAGCACCTTGCAGGCCATGCTGCAGTGAGCCTTTCTGTTCAGAGAACTGAAGGACTCAGGAATAGGATAGTAGAATTTTAAAGAGAAGCTTCTCTGAAGCCGAAGATGTATGTGAGTTTAGGATGGGGGAGAGAAGAGGGTGCACTTTCAGAAATAATTAGTAGTTCAGCAACACTGCAGAATGCTCTTGTTTTGCATGGAGAAGGTCCCAGGTTTAAACTCCAGATAAATTGCTACTTGAAACTTTGGAGAGCTGCTGTCAGTCAGGGTACAAAATACTGAGGGAGACCGACCATCCAGCCATTGGTCTGACTCAATATAAAAGGCAGCTTTGTATGTTCAGTGCCAGAGTAGCTCTGATTGCAAAGGCAGCCTGGGCAAGCATCTTGAAGTATACACATTTTGGAATAACTAGAACTGAATGATACCCCACACCTTGTAAGAAGACCTCAGCTGGCCTACCCACATGAACTACTCACAAAGGCACTGCACCCAATCCATCTTCACCCCTAAGCACTAGTCAATTATTAAGCACTTTTGTCAGCCACACCAACCAGTTCTCCACACCCAAAATGGAAGGCACCCTAATTCAACCAGCTCTCTCCATCCCACCAGATTTACTATTAATTGGAGCGCTATAAAGCAAAAACAGCACTTCTTATTTACTTTTCTTCCCATCCTCCTTCTACATAATGCAGCTCCTATCAAAACCCTGCTCCAAGTGTCAGTCAAAACACTCATGCTTGATTCAGCTCCTCCTTGCAGATGTCTCACACAAGGCCTTCATGGGATGGGCTAGCTGAAATTAAAGAACTTTTGAATAGTTCATTCACCAACATTACTGTGCAAACCAGTGATTACTAAGGTGATCTAAATCCTGAGCGGGGGGGCACAGTTCTTTAGGGAGCTCCTTTTCTTTACATATAATGACAGCACGCAGAACAATTGTTTCCTACTACTCACCCTGCTTTGAGGGGGAAATCCCAGGTTTCTCTCCTAGGCCTTTTTAAAAAACTGGCATGCAGAAAAAAAGAATCAAGCCTAGCACTGAGGAGTTGGCTTATGGCCATCATGCTCAAGGGCCTAACTGAATATATGCCTGAAATTATCATAAACATACTGATACAAATAAAGTTGCCTGCCTGGAGTGATGTTTTATGCTTTTTAGAAGATTGCTCACTTGTTATAAGCCTGTCCAGCACCTCTACTCCTAGGACCACCTTCTGGTTGAATCCTCCCTTTAACCTGACTGTTCAGCCACAGCAAGGGCCCAGACTTGCTTGCTGGTGGCTCCAGCATTACAAAACACCCTTGACACTAGGAGTGTCAAACATATGGCCCATGTCAAAAATAACGGAAAATGTAGATGGAAGAGATGTATACAAATCTTCTTTAGATCATGCTATGATTTGGTTCCCTATTGTGGAATATTTAATTGATCAGGGTGAAATCCCTACTACAGTTAATGACTTAAATTTATGGTAAGATGTGAATGTCTCCTTGATTTGAAAAATGTAAACTGATACTGTAACTTTGAAAATGTAATACTCTTTTTAGTAACTCTAACACTCTTTTTGTGTATACTCCAACTTACCTGTTTTGTCAATTGCTATTTTTCTTTTTGCATTTATTAATAAAATGTTATTAAAAAAAACATATGGCCCATGGGTTGGAACTGGCCCCTGCAGAGCTCCTATCAGGCCCACGAGCAACTGGCCCCCTCCTGCTTCCTGTATCACAGCTCGCTTTTGCCCAGCTCTCTCCAGCTTCCTGCTTCCAGGGGAGAGAAAGAAAGCCAAGCTGATCGCTCCTCCCCTCTTCCTCCTTTGAGGAGGAAGGGAGGGGAAGGGAAAGAACCAGAGAGAGAGTCCCATGGCACCTTTAAGACCAACAACGTTTTATTCTGGGTATAAGCTTTTGTGTGTGTGTACATTTCTTCAGGGAGGCAGGGAGAAAAAGAGCCGGGAGGGGGTGGGGAGAGAGAGACCATACTATGGTATTTGAAGAGATCCCCCTTTCCAGTTCTAACAGATGGGGGAGAGAACCCTAACAGCACAACTTGAATTCTTTATTAGTGGAAGGGAGCAAGAGTCCAGTAGCACCTTAATGACTAACAACATTTGTGGTAGGGCATGAGTTTTTGTGAGTCACCACTCACTTCTTCAGTACACCTAGAATGTGAGTCCATCTGTCCTTACATCTTGGAAAGTGAAGTAATTTCAGATGCCAAACTACAATAGCAGGCATTGGTAATGAGAGACCTAGGTCTCAATTCAATCCAGGAGGATGCATTGTCTTGAGCTTCATTATCAGTTGCAATTCAGCAGTCTCCCTAATCTCCTTCTAAATTTCGTTTGTAAGAGAACTGCTACTCTTAGGTCAGCAACTGAATGACCTGGAAGGTCAAAATGTTCCCCCGCTGGTTTTTGAATATTGTGGTTTCTGATAGTAGTAGAAAGAGTAAGAGTCCAGTAAAACCTTAAAGACTAAAAAAAACTGTGGTATGGTATGAGCTTTCGTGAGTCACTGCTCACTTCTTCAAACTTATTTCCATTTATTCTTTGCATCCTCTTGGACTGAATCCTCCTGGACCAAATTGAGACCTAGGTTTCCTGTCTCATTACCAATGATGATATCACCATGCCTACTACTCTTCTGCATATCACACCTAATCCAATCAAGCTTGCTATTGCCATTCGGCACCTGAAATCACCTTTATAAAGTTTATATCTCTGGTACCTCACCTTACATTTTATGGTACACATGGCTCGGCTCTACACTGTTCTCCTTCCATAAGAAATATAGGGCTGTTCTTTTTCAGGTAGCCATTTTGCAATTAATTTTGTAAGGGCAGTATCTTGAGACAAAGCTATATAGCCATGTTTTCTTGTATATTTCAAATAGTTTGTTACCTGAGCATTGTTACTTTTGTAAGTTACCTTGAGTCACTGTGCTTTGCAGGAAAGGCAATGTATACATTTTTTAAGAAAATAAATAAATTGGAGGGGAGTAGAATTTGACAACCTTTCCTTTCGTACCCTTAGAAGCTCATTGATTCACAGATCTTGAGCAGCAGAAGACAAGAATTTGACAAATCTACATACTTGGGTGGTGACAGTAAATTAAATGCTAAGAACAACTGGTCTAGACCTTCAGAACAAATATCTACCAGCAAAGTGCCTATTTCAGAAGGTCCTTTGAACTTTATCAAGCAAGGCTCCTTAATAGGAAAGTCTAGGCCTACCCAAAATGCAGCTAAGAATTAACCTTTACTGGAAAGAAGAACTGAGTAGGGAGCACACAGTGGGGGGGGTGAGAAGAGACTAGCCACACAAAAAAGAAAGGTACAAGAGCAAAGTAACCTGGACACAGAGACGGCAGATGATGCAACTCCTAACTCCAAAGTTACGAAGGTTCCATCCAGAATGCACACTATGTTGCTTTGGGTTTTTTTAGAGAAAGGGTCAGAAAGAAGAGACTAGGTCCTCAGCTTGCAGGTCCTTGAGGGAGTGAAAGCTTGTCCCAAAACACAAGCCTTCCCATCAGTACATAAACTGACAAATAAGTGAAGGACACACAAACTCCTGAGCTATATTACTCACATCCAGTACCTTACTGACTGGGAGCAGGCTGAATGTTTCTGCCCAGCCCTTATTCACAGCAAGAGTGTGGGGAGCAATCATGGCCACTCCTAGAAATTTGCCTTGTCTACCCAGGCATACCCAGTTCTCACTAATGCCATTGCTCTAGAGCAGTTTGCAATGGACAAACTACCCCTCAAGAGATTTAGCCTGGCTCTTATAACCCTTGGAATGTAAGAGGAACAGACCTTTAATTATCTGGTTTACCTGGGGAAAAAATGCCAGTTGTTCAACACTGGGGAGAAAAAGAATATCTATAAATGCTTGAAGGTACCAACTTCAACTAGCAATGCCTGTTCTGTTTTGGGAAAGACTGAATCTGTAAAATCTTCAGTTCTAAGATGAAGCAACATTCAGGAGAAACAAGCAGAGACAGGAAATTAAGACAGTCTTATATATACTTAATTGGGACTAAGTCCATTTAATTCAGTGAGTCTTACAAGTAAACCCGTACAGTATCAGACTGCAAGTTATCTCAACTATGTTGTGATAATTGTCTGTCCACCTTCCCAGGGAAGATAAAGACCTCTTTTACTGAGCTAATTTAACTCAGTTAAATTAACAAGACAAGTTTATTTTTGAGCAGTTGCTTCTGGTTTTATGGCCATTTTATTATATTTTATTGGAGTGTTCTTCCTGGTTGAGAACTGCTACAACAGCAGTACAGACTTTTGTTGAATAAATCCATTTGAGGAAGCTGTAGGTAACACTAGAGCCAGGGAATTGTTTGTAAATAGGTTCAACCATGCTTGAATTGAGGTCTTTGGCTTTCAACCATCAAGATAGTAAATGCAATAAATCTGTCACTATTTCCATACAACATGCCCTATAACTTGCAATAACATTTCAGCAACATCTATTGATATTGAATACTTAAAGCTTAAATACCTTAAAAACTGATTTAGTGACCATATGTACAGTAAAATACTACTAAATACAGTATGTGCAAAGACATCCTTATCTGCTGATAGAAGCCTGTACCTACAACCTATGGATTCTTCTTCGAAGTAGTTGTCTAGAACCTGCAAGTGGGTCACAGCATAGCACCACCATCTGTTCAAGATTTTCTGAAGCAGCATGAAAAAGATGGCATAGGTAGGAAGAATGAGAGACAGCATCAAAAAGCAGGCAAGCAGAGATGATGAAAGACAATTAAAAAATGGGTCACAGGTCTGGAAAGGTTGAACAATACTGGTCTGAAGAGAAAATTTCTACAGCTCTGCATTCTGCCGTGTGTAGTATCATCCGTCTACCACTATGAATGCATTTCCCAATCCGAGAAATGTTCCAGTGCGTGAGTGTTCTATCAGAGGTGGGGCTTGGCTGCCTGCTTGCTGGCTGATAACATGAAGGACATCTTATGCCAGGCTTTTTTTCTTTTTGGTATAGATGTTCTGTTTTCAGCCTTTTCCCAGAGATAGGATACCCGCGACTATAGGTGTACCAAGTTTTAGCTAACAAAAATTTGGAGCTAGTCAAAGAAATCAAGCCACCTTTACAGATGATGAAAGAACAACCACAGCACTCAACTCAATGTTCAACGGCCACAGCACTCGGCAGCCACTGTTTGGCCAGTGTCATGTCTCCCTCTGACAAACTAAGTGATTTCAATTCAGACTCCTCGAAGAGTCTGAGGAGCCAGAGTCAATGGCTAAGGACACAAGCATTGCAGAGACTTCTGCTGAAATTAACCACCAGTACCAGAGACCACCCAACCAAACCCTGCAAGAGAAACCTTGCCACTGGCCGCCGGGGAAGCCACCACCATGCAAGACTGGAACAGCAGTGGACAAAGGCCTGGGCTGAGGTGGCACAGAGGAGGTGAAGTGCCAGACTGGCTACACACAATCCAACTATTGAGCTGGGACAGTGCTCTGATGGTGAAGGTTCCTTGCAGGATCGTGGCCAGAGTGCAGCACAGCTTCAGAAACTCCAGCACTTGCCTGCAGTGCAGGTGGAGTGAATTACCTCTCAGTCTATTTAGGCCAGTCCAGGAGGAGGAGGAGGAGGAGGAGGAGGAAAAAAGAGATTGGATTTATACCCTGCCCTTCACTCAGAATGGCTTACAAACTCCTTTCCCTTTCCCTTCCCCTCTCCACAACAGACACTCTGTGATGTAGGTGGGGCTAAGAGACCTCTTTCAAGAACAGCTCTGACAGAATTATGGCTTGCCTATGGTCATCCAGCAGCTGCAAATGGAGGACTGGGGAATCAAACCCAGTTCTCCCAGATTAGAGTCAGTGCACTTAACCACTACACCAAACTGGCTTGCGTCCCAAGCCCTAGGCCTTGCCAGCCCTAGTCCAGACGTTAAGGTACTATATTTCAGGGCAACCTGAGTGGACCAGGTTGCAGACAGCAGGACATTCAGCATAAGGAGGTTACAAAATCAAAACTAAGCCTGAGGTGACCTGGGTTTTAATTCCCCCCCTCCATAGCCATGAAGCTCAGTGGTTGATTCTGGGGTAGCCATAAACTCTCATCCCCAACTACATCACAGCACTGTTGTAAAGAATAAATAAAGGAAAAATCATATTCCACCTTGAGTGACTTGGAAGAAAAGTGGTTTAAAAATCTAAGGGATTTGATTCATGGTATGCTGCACAAACAGATGAACAACAGATACCTTTTACTGGTCAAACTTTTCAAGATGAAAGAGCAAGAAAGTATTCCTGCTAGTTTAACAGTGAAAGCTAGGCTATCGATCTTAACAAATTTATAATGGTCTGTGTAATGGTTCCATGTTTTGGTGTGTGTGTGTGTTCCTTTAAATGTTTGGTTTGACTGCAGTAATATGAGAAGAGTGATAGCGGGTGACAAGTGTGATTTGACTGGCTGCTGATTCAGAGTGTGGTAGGAGGGGAGTCTGAGAGGATTCTGTGTGTGTGTCTATGAGGAGGTTCTGTGATATGAGAGAGACAAGTATGGAAGAGTTTTGAAGAGAGTCTGTGTGACCCTGAGAGTTATGAAGGATTCTGTATGTGAAGTTTGAAGAGTGAACATAGTCTGTGTGACTATGGGATTTTGAATCTTTTTCTGTGTAATTAAGACCAATAATTTAGTCTGTGTGACTAAGAGATTTGATTCTATTCTGTGTGAATAAAACAAAGAGACTAGCCTGTGTGGCTATCTATCTTATATATATATATCCTTCCCTATTATATAAAAGAGTAGTGGTCAGCCAGCTTGACCATATAAGGGAAAAATGCGTGGCAGAATCCATTGGCCATGGGGGCTGCCACTCAAACGTGGGGCCCTGGACATTAGCTGCCGTGCCTGGCTGCATGGCCTCAACATTGCCCACGCTGCGACAGAGGGAGCCGACAGGCAGCATGAGAACTTCACGTCACCGGCAAGAGAGGGGAGGACTGGGCATTCGGCGCCGTGGCTCGCCTTGCACGGTGCGCATGGGGCCACCGTGCCTGGCCAGGGCTGGGGAGCTGGAAAGGGGAGCATGGGACCTTCGGCGCACATGGGCCGCCGTGACTGGACAGTGCTGCAGCACTGAGGAACGGAGGCGAGGGGAGGGGCAGGAACTTCGCGGCGGTGGCTGCCTTGCCCTCACAGGGCCTTAGGCAGGGAGCCAGCTAGCGCCCATTGCATATGAGACCTCAACGGGCTTGGCCTCTAGTGTGTGTGTGCATGCATATATATATATATATATATATATATATATATATATATATATGAGAGAGAGAGAAATTATACTGAGTGTATAAGCCTGTCAGAGTGGAGTTTGGAGGCTGACAGATTGTTTGTAACACCAAGCTTTGCCAGTTATATTTACAAGTTCCTTTCTTCAGCAGAAACCTGTTTTGTTCTTTATTAAATAAATCAAATTTTGTTTAGACTTATTCCAGAAATCAGTACAGTACTTCCTCAGGGTCACATAGTCCTCTGAAGTGCCCAGACCCTAGATCATACTAACAAAAGAGACAGATTTGGAATTTTTAATTCTTGGTGGCAGCAGAAAACTACCAAGTTTATGTACTCAGAGTATTTTTAAAGGTAAAACCCATTTCTCCTATAAGCAAGGACATCACAGTCTGCTTCAATGTTCCCTCTAAGTGGTGGAGACTTGTGAGCAAAACTTCTACTTTGTGAGCTACTGGCATTAAAGCTGTGAGCGAGCGATTTGGCTACTGCATCAATTAGCTTGCTCTGGAGCCCTCCTTCCTGAGCTAAGGCAAAAATGTGTGAGCCGGAGGCTAAAAAACTGTGAGCTAGCTCACACTAACTCAGCTTAGAGGGAACACTGGTCTGCTTCTATTCTGTATAGTTTTTATGCTGCTTATGGTCAATTGTTTGTGTTTTAATATTGTGGGTTTTTTAATTGTAAGCCACCTCAAGCAAGACTCTGAGAAGGTAGTATAGAAATATTTGAAATAAAGAAATAGGTTCACTGGCAACTTAAAAGCTGAAATTCTCCATACAGACTTCCTCCTTGCCAGTAAGACTACAAGTTCACAGGTCTGCCTGCATATACCTAGGTCATTCACTTGGGGCACAATGACAGCCTGCAATGGGGGGGTGCAGAGAATTCAGTGTTTTCCAGCTTTCCCTGCTTGGTCACCTGAAAGCAATTTTTACTCGTCACAGGGCTATCAATCAAGTGGCTATTTAATCAGTCATAAACTCCACTGAATTAAATGGGGTATATTCCAAGTCAGTTACGCCTGCAAACATGCACAAGTTCCTGTGACAAATACATTTTAAGATCCCAGTTTTAGGCACATCAGGTAGAAAAAGGCCTGAACACAAATGATCAAATATGTTCAGATACAATTGCAATACTGTTGAATGATTTCATCCAGATTACTACAATCTCTGTATCTACAGTGCAGGGTTAACTAGTGCCCACATAAATTTCTAATCTGAAATAGATTCCAGTTATCTTCAAAGCTTAGACAAGTCCCAGCCTGGTTACCGCATGCAAACCATTCATATTTTTTCTGTAAAAAAGTGTCACAGACTCTCTCTTGCCCAACAAAGTGAGAGGGACAGTTATTATAAGGAAGGTCTTCACATCAAATGTTGCAAACTTGAAACAGGTATTAGGAACAGAAAACCTTACAACTCCTGGTTTCCATATTCCAAAGCATCTTCAGGATTCACTTTGGGACCTTGAAATGTTTGCCTTGCACACAGCAGTCTGAGACTGGGTAATACATATAGATTAAATGCACACATGAACTATTTGCAGAGCCTACAGGAACCTCTTGATGTCCAAGTGGACTTGTTTAGAATTCTCCATGTTAATCAAATTTCTGCCAGCCTGACCTTCTGCCCACTCAGACACCTTAGAAATGAAGTAAACTGTTTAAAATTAATGAACGCACACAGGTAAAGAAACAAGATGGTCTGTGCCTCAGGTACATAATTTCTCTTGGTTCTCAAATGTATAATACCCTGTTACTTTCTCCACACAGCTCCCACACATACTGTGAAGGTCTCTATGTGAAGAGGAAGAAACACAGTGCAATATAATGGACAGAATGCCAAAAAAGGAAAGAAAAAACAACAACAACAAATAATGGACAGAATACCAAAACTTAGACCAGCAAGTCCAGAATTTAAATATCCACTCAGTCGGGCGAACTGGATGGGAGACTTGGACCTATCCTTATTTCTCTGTGCCTGTCCTACCTCAAGGATGAAACAGAAGTGGGGAGAACCACATATGCTACCCCAAGTTCCTTGGATGAAGGGCAGAATAAAATGCAACAATTTATTTTAAAGCATACCTTTAATAGGTGGCTAGGGCACCCATTAAGTCTTCATGATCCTTTTTCATTGCAGCTTTCTCTAGTGGAAACTTTACTTTTCATCAGCTGCCAGTTTAGCCAAATGCCACATCCCAGACATGCTTCACAACAATTAACATCCTCTGAGTCACTCCATGTCCATCGGTCCCAACCACATCAGGCCAGGGCTGACATGACTCTGTCATGCTACCCAGCACAAAAATATTTAAAGCCTCTATTTTCAGAGGTACCTATTGCCACTCCCTAGGAGTTCTGGTTTCAGCTCCTTTCACCACACCCATTCCCTTCACAACTCCTATACTGGCCCCCACCGCTATCAAACACACATCGCCATGCCATGCCATGGTGACTACTTCCTCTACCTGCAAAATTGAGGGACTCTGTGTATGTGTGTTAGGGAAGGGGGCTGTTAACATTTCTCTCACCTTGTTTCCCTGTTCTCTGTAGCCCTACGCTAATAGCCCACTATTTCAAGTTTAGGAAAAGTAGCAGCCTCTCTCTACCAGAATTATTTCAGCCTAAAAATGCAAATGAATTGGCAAGTCAGTCCCATTGAAACCAGCACTTACACGAATAGGACTGTACTATAAGAAATATAATTCTTATACTAGCCAGGAGATATATAAGCTCTCCGAAAGCTTCTCAAGGGCAGCAGGGGAAAAATTGTGAATTCTTTTTCAGCCAAACACACCATACTAAACAGATTTATTTAGAAGTAAGTCCCCAGCAATATTAGCTGGGAAGTCTAATTCTTTATAGCCAGTTTGTTGTTGGTCACTGTATAAGGCAGGATGCAAGCCTAAATGGACTACTGGTCTGACCCAGCAGGGTTCTTCATATGTATTTAAATTCAAATGAGGATTACAAAGATGGACAGACTGGCAGCCAAAAGAAACTTTACCAGCATTGCCAAAGTCCAGATATATTTCTGAAACTTTGAACACTATAATGCAAATATTACAAATGAGCAAATCTTAGGGGAAGCCTTCCCCCATTCTATCAGAACATGAGCAAGGCATATGCTGGACTCAAGCCTGGACAAAGTAAGCTACTTTTAAAAAGCATCAGTAATGTCTAAACACAAAACAGTCAAGAGGATTTTTACTTTAATAAACATACCTACAACCTCTTAAGGCTGAACGTTCATACGGGGCAAGGTGTATTTTTAAAAAAAACACACACACACGATATTTGAACACAGGTGACACACCAGCCAGGCAGAATATTCAGACACAGCACGTTTCTCCCCTTTATTCTTAAAGAACAAAACCACCACCACCACCCAAAAAAAACCCACCCACAGTGCACGCCAGATTCGAGTGCACTCATTCCGACGTTATCAGCAGCTCGCATCTCGTCCTAACACCCCTCCCCCACCCCCGGGTCGGCTCCTTCCCTGACAAGCAGATGTCTCCGGCCACCCACCACACCACAGCCCCGGTTTTGCGTTTCCTTAAAGTGGTGCGAGATCGTCCCCCTTCCCCCTTCCCCCCCTCTCCCGCTTAGCCCCCGGAGGCGCTGGCCGCTCACCGAGCGCCTGTGCGGGCGGCGGCAGGCCCGGCGGGGGCGAAGGCGGCGGCAGGCCCGGGGCGGGCGCGGAAGCCGGGCTGCTTCTCAGGAAGGCCGGCACGAACTCGGCGGCGTGGACGTTGGGCACGAAGGGCTTGGCGTTGACGTTGAGGTGCCGGCTGAAGGCCGCACCCAGCAGCTGCTGCTCGTCCGCGTCCAGCGAGGCCGGGCTGGGCGCCTCTTCGTCGGCGGCGGCGGCGGCAGGGCCGCTGCCCGGCTCGAGGTCCGCCTGGTCCCAGCAGTCGGGCGCCGAGTCGCTGCTGCTCCCGCTGCCGTTAGCCTCCATTTTGGGCCCGGCCCTCACAAGGCTCTGGCTGCACTTCCCCCGAGGAGTCTCCCGGTGCCCCACGAAGGGACGGGGCGGGGGGGCAGCGGCAGCCGGGAACGCACCGGCGCCGACTCAGCGCTCGCTCCAGACACTCCGCGTGCGCCCCACCACCCCGACAGCGCTGCGCAGTATGGACTCCTTCAGCTGCCGTACTCTTCTTCCCCCGTCCGACCAAAGGAGCAGCGGCCATCTTGGTAGTTCAGAAGCCACGTTCACGTCCCTTCTGAAGTATAGACGGTCTCAGGACGCGGGGACTACACTTCCCAGGAGGCAGAGCGCAAACCCGGCAGGGGAAGAGGGAAAACGCAGCTTCCTTCCCCCCCGTTGCGACACGAACGACAACTCCCAGCGGTCATTGCGTGACGAGTTCGCTTCTTGAGGAGCATGCAGTGAGCTGCTCTTCTTCTGTAAAAAGAGAGAGAAAAGTATTTGTAAATCCCAGCGGGAGTAAGTGCCCGATTTATTGGTTGGGTCTCTGCACTTGGGATGTTACAGAAAGTAGTTCTAATTTTAATCAATGCGGTCTCTGATTTGATCCTATTTCTGCAAAGGAGAAGGCAAATGAGCATTACTGTCCTGGGACAAAAGAAATCATATGTGCACTATTGGTTTATAGGCAGGGCTTTTTTTGTAGAAAAAGACCGGCAGAATCTCATTAGCATAATAGGCCACACCCAACAGCAGGAACTCATTAGCATAATAGGCCACACCCCCAAAACACATCTTATTAGCATGTTACACCACACCCCAGGCAAGCCCAGCCCTTCAAGGGGAGGGGAGGCAGTTTAAACTGCCTTCCCTTGGCTTGCTCCTGCTGTGGGGAGCCCAGGCAAGCCAGCCCTAGGACAGGCTGGAAGGCATGGGGGGGGCATTTAAATGCCTCTCTGATCTTTCCAGGGCCCTCTCTGCTGGGCTTGGAGTTGCTGGGGGAGGGGTCATTCTCCATGCCTTCCCTCTAGCCATGCAGGCAGAGAGGTTTGGGCTCTTGTGGGTGTGGCCAACTCTGAAGCCAGCTGGAACTCCTTTCTGTGCATTTCTGCCCCAAAATAGCCCTCTTATGGGGAACATTAATAGCAGTTTGCTTATTTATTAATGCAAGTCTTCCCTTGTGATGGCAGTACCATAAACAGTACTTGGAACACTAACCTTTTGCCATATGGACAGCTTTTAACCATCTTCTGATTTGTTGCAGGACCTCAGTGATTGTTTACTCAGAAGTCCCACCTTATTCAGTTAAGCTTACTCTTGAGTAAGCTGCACTGAATGGCAAGCTTAATAAAGTCTCTTCCCTCTTCTCTCCTTATATATAATTCCATTTTGGTTGTGGACTTTTCCATATGCTCCCAAATCAGTTGGATTGCTGGTGTGTCACTATCCACTGGCTGCCTTGCTGGCTGAGTTGCTGTTGTCCAGCCCACAGAAGCGCCGCCCAGCGTCTTAGCTGCAGTGTGTCCGGAGCCGGCAGCCAGGCCAGACGCTTGAGCAGGCGGGCGCTCATCAGGCAGAGCCCGATCCTGCTGGTGCTGCATCAGACGTCATTGGCCAAGCCTGACTGCAAGTACCCGCCCGGGCTGTCACCAGACGCAGGCCAGCGTGCCGCTGGGGCAGAGGGCGGCAGAGGTGGCCCAGTGGCTGCTGGACGCAGCTGGGTGTGAAGCCAGTGGCGAGGCTTTCTGTAGCCCTGGCCATCACCTGCTATTTTGCAGCCTCCCGCCCTGCACAGAGCTCTCTGCGGGTCACTAGGGCGCCTTCCGACATGTGGTGGGTCTCTTTCAGGAGGGAGGATGTACTTTAAGCCCTCTCCCCTTGCCCTCCCTCCTCTCCTAGGCCTTCAGCTCTGCTGTTTGCTTTGGAGGTGGATGTTGCTGCAGCTGCAGACAGGGGGGGCGAGCCAGTGCTGCCCCCCGCAGGAGAAGGAGGAGAAGGCAGGGGTGGTTGCAAAGGAAAGCACTGCCCCAGCTCAGACTGGCTGTCAAGTTCTCCAGAGAGTCAGTCAAACACCAGGCTTCATTTGAAGATAGTATTTATTAAAGACCAGTCATAGAGCTGCAGGAACCAGTTCTTTGTCAGTGATACCAGGTAATACAAAGCAATAGCAGATATAGCCCATTCAAACTACCCCCCCACCTACAAGCCAATGAATACATTTTGCGTGCGCGCTAAGCCGTGAAAGAAAACACCTAGACCAGTAAATTTCCCATTCCACGGCGGCATGAGACCCAAGGTCAGGCAAATTGATAAGAAGCAGAACAGACACTCTTAAATCAGTGAGACTGGAGCCACCAGTCCCTCCCGCATTCCAAAGCAGTGAAAGAAGCCTGATGTCTTCCCCCCCCTCCCCACTCCCAGCAATGGCAGGGCTACCTGACACTGGCTCAGCACTGCTGCAGCCGGAGGAGGAGAAGATGAGGGAAGGTGGTGGCACCAGCAGTGGTGGTGCTCCTGGCCACGGCTTGGAGACGTGTTGGCCCCGGGCAGCATGGAGGAGGTTGAGCTGGAGGCGGTGGTGGCAGCCTCGTGGAGAGCCGAGTGGTGGTGGCCGAGAGGGCCCATTGCCCCTTGACTCCGGGGTCTGGGGAGGGTGGACAAAGCAGGGGACCGGTGGCCCTGTGTCAAGTCTTTCTAGGGCTCGTTGTATTCCTGTTACAATGGGCTTTGCTCCTGGTTTTAAATAAAACTCAACATCTGGGCTACTTGCCTGAAAATAACGTTTTGTGTTAGCATTCTAAATTTATTTAGAATAATTAATTATCATAGACTTGGAAGGGACATCCAGGGTCATCTAGTCCAGCCCCCTGCACAAGGTTTAATGGTTTCAGGATGGATACTATTCTCTTGTGCTGCCTGAATAGTTATAATCAGACGGTATACCTGATTGTTCAGGAACTCAAAGATGTAGGCATACTATATTAAACCTGAGCAGTAATGTTGCATGAATTTGGGAGTTAGAAATATAGGATTGTACTGTGAATTGTTTTGAGAGATGTGTGGGAGTGTGCTCTGAACATTACTTCTGCTACATAGCAGTGGAAAGTTTTGATCAGACAGAATTCTGATCCTATGCTCTCTAAGCATGGCACACCATACCTAAGTGAGGATTCTTTTTGCAAACTTGGCCTGCATTGGTTTCTAAGGCACATAAACTTGTTCCACAAGCTTCTTCCTTTGTTAAGTTCAACTGTGTACTGTATAGTGCTAACCTGGGAAAAGGGTGGGGCGGTTGTGGTTCTCAGGCAGTATTAAAAGTTGCACAGGAGCTTAATCAGTACTATCATGATTCAGTTGCTGCGTGAAGTGGAGTGAACTCCTCTTCTAAATTGGTTTTACTGCTAGAGGGCCACTTGAGAAGAAAGTCCACTTTCCTGTTACCATCCTGTTCCTCAACACATGACACAGTAATCTGACATAGGCTAACACTGGTCAAGTTTACATTGCTTTTTCATGCTTAATACTTCTAAACAGATAGCATGACTGAACAACAGGCTGTATTTCATGGCCTTTTTGAACCTTACGCAGAGGCAAACTTGAACGTGCCATCTTTACTCCCAGTCTCCTCTCAGCTTACCTTGTTCCTACTACCTCCTGGCCTTGTGACTGACTTATGAGAGAATCCCAATGATCTTTGGGGACTTGATGCCTAGAGTGAGAACCACTGCCTCAGGATTTGCTAACCTGACAATGCATGGACTTAAAAGCCATAACTTTTCATGCATTTTAGATCCACATTCTCAAAATGGAATTAATGAAGTGATGACACTCCTGGAGATAGAACAGACAGTGCTGTACAGGATGAATATGTATGGAATAGCTTGTTCTTTCATGCACAACTTCTGTGCCGAATCCTGCAGTACAAGCAGAGGATCTGTATTATCTTTTTATTGTTGACTGGTAGTCAGTTTTAAACCAGATTGTAATAGTGGGTTTTAACTTTCTATCAGTGTCTTGCTGTATTCTGTATTTTGTAACGGCCAATGGCTTTATACAATAAACCTCTACCTACCTACCTACCTACAAGCAGAGGCTTGCCCCACAGCAGGTGAAGCTCAAAGATCGGGAATCTGTGCACATTCCAAAAAGAAACAAAACACACTTCATTGCTGAGAAAAACCAAATCCTACAACAAGCCTAAATTCAATTAAGACGCACTGGTACCTGTTTTGATTAGTTCTTCTTTTATAAGTTGAACAACAGGTTGCTGGATATTAATTCCACTGGGTACTGGAAACTCCTACTCATCTCCATCTTGGCTTCTGAGTTTTGTCCCAGGTTTGCCCACATGCATGTTCAAACCTTGCTGCAAGCAGCACCTGTTTATTTGTTTGAAACAGCTCTGTATTTCCAACATGCCTTCCAATCAATGCGGCTCATGCCAAGACCAGCAAAATAAAAAGCAACAAACCTAAAAACCATTTCAAAAATAATTAAAAACAAACAAAATGGCACTACACCTAAAAAAATAGCCAAATGAAACGTTCTTTCACAGGGGAAAATCTCTTAGATCAGCCACAAACAGAAAAAAAAAAACTTTACTGCTTTTCAAAGACAGGAGAATTTCTCAGTTCCACAAGCAGGTGGTTCCATAATCTCAGGGTCACAACTTCTAGCAGTAGCAATTGTATCTTTGTAGAGGGAGAGGTAAGTCCCAGTCACAACATCAAGTTCAGTGTGTCACAAGCTCAACCAAGCATCAGAGGTGTTGTGAGTGCCTACTAAACAATGCAGAAATGCTTTGCATGCAGCAAGGACGAATATAAACAATTAGCCTGCGCTTGTAAGGAGTGTGTTAGAAAAACTGAAACTCAGTATGAACTTAGGCTTGCAAGAGTGGGCTGTTTTTGTAGCAGGAACTCCTTTGCATATTAGGCGACACCCCCCCAATGTAGTCAATCCTCCAAGAGCTTACAGTAGCCCCTGTAAGAAGAGCTGTGTAAGATCTTGGAAGATTGGCTACATTATTGGCTACAATATGCAAAGGAAGAGGAAAATGGATTGTAATAGGTGATTAAGAGAAGGCAGAATTGCTCAATTCCTATTGTGTCTCTTGTCTTCTCTTGCAAGGGAAATGGTGCTCAGCCTGGCAAAGAGAACACATGATAAAGGAAGGAAGGAAGTTGCAGCCTAGGTTCTTTAAATTAAACCAAGTCCTCAGGCCCAGCTGAATCGTGTCCAAAACTATTGTCAAGGTTTTCTTCTCTCATCCCAGTCCAGGGATGAGAGTTAAAAACCAGGCATTCAGTAACAATTAAACAACCCCCAGGAGAATGTCTGTACACACTCCAGGCTTACCAGTAGTCACTGCCACCAGGATCTCTTATGCAAAGGTCCCCACCAAAGACAGGAGCAGAGATCCCCAATTCCTGCCTGGTCTCTGGGACGTAGCAATTTATCAGCTCTGTATCAGGGCTGTAAGCAATTCATTAACACAGTGGTAGCCTCATCAGCAGAGACAGCTTAGGCTCAAGGTTTAATCTTAGAGATCAAGTTGCAACAGAGGAGACAGGTCCAGATAATATTGATTATATATTATCTTTATTCAGTGCAAAAGCATGCATATAACACCAGACTAGTAAAAGGTAATAAAACAAGTAATGCCTATAGCATAGTCAGCTCTAGCTTCACAATAGAGGTATTCCATAATTACCAGGCTGTTAGAGGTATCAGGTGTTCAGTGTGCAAATAGTCCAAGGTTTCACCAGGGAATCTTGAGAAGGAACCCCATAGTGCTGTTGGCAGCTAAGTCCAGCTCTGGCTGCCCAGCAGTAAAACTCCATGTTAGCAGAACGGATGGCAAGCAAGCAACCAGTCCAAAATGAACTCTTTGTTTCCGGAGAGGAACTAACTTTTCCCACAGGGGTTATTACAATTATACCCCCTTCTCCGTCACCACCAGGTATGGCCATTACCCAATAGTGAGAGAGTGGGGAGGCGTGCCCAATCTCTGGTTACCATGTGTTGCCAGACAAGGTATACTTTGATTGGCTAGGAGTTGGAAATCCTGTCTGCAGTTCAGGCACCCCAACTCCAGCCTCTTCAAGTGTCCATGTGTCATGTCAGGGAATGCTTTTGATGTGCTAATGTACTGGGCATAGCTCTTTCCCTGCATGTCTCTCTGCCCCAGCAAAGGTGTCAAAGTGTCCTGCATATGGATATGAGGCCTGGCCATTTGGTAGGCCATCTGCTCAGGTGACAAAAGTCACACTGAAGTGTCACCAGCTAAGGCTATCTGGCCCAGGCAGGGAGAATTCAGAAATGACTTTTTCTGTACAGGTATCAAAGGAACTTATTTGCTGATGTAATTTCAGAGCCTCTGTCCATCATTTTTTTTTTAATTCTTGAAGAACTGGTGAGGTGCCAGAAGACTGGAGGCAGGCAAATGTTTTCCCCATCTTTTCCCAAAGGGGAAAAAGGAGGATCCAGGTAACTGCTGACCAGTTAGCTCTACATCTATACATTGTTAGACTTTAGAACAAATGAAAAGTCAGTCCTTGAGTATTTTAGAAAACATTGCTCTGATTGCTAGGAGCCAGCAGAGCTTCCTTAAGAATAAATCATGTCAGATTAACGTTATCTCTTTTTAGAGAGCGTCACTACTTGGTTGGATCATGGAAATGCTGGGGATGTAGTTTGTTTTGATTGCTGTAAGGCTTTTGAGAAGGTTCAACATGATATTCTTGGTGACAAGTTGGTAAAATGTGGTTTGTATCCTACTATTTGTTAGGTGGCTTTGTAACTGGTTGACAGATTGCACCCACAGAATGCTTATTAATGGTTCCTCATCTTAGAGATCTGTCCTGAGCCCTGTGTTGTTCAACACTTTTATAAATGACTTAGATTTATTTATTTATTTAACTTATATTCCCCTCCTGGAAGTGGGGGCCTGCAGTACTCCTGGGGGAGATCCAATATCCCACACACACAGTTTCTCTCCAGGCATAGTGCAGCCCCCGTGTCAGGTAATCCTGCCATGAGATGGATGGAAGGGAAGGAGGGAGGGATGGTCTGCAACTTTTCATGCTTGGAATGTAGGGAGGTGTGCAGGTTGCCTAGGAGATTCAGGATTCCATGGCCTGGGCACTCTGTTATCTCACCAAATGTCCTTGGTCTCACAGTTCTTGTTTCCTCTGTCTGAGACACCTTTGGGGCAGTTTGGTTATTTACTGCTTTAGTACTTTCGCACCTCTTCCCGTGCGCAGGCTTAGTGGCTATTGGTAGATGGAGAGGGGGGCACTTTGAGTGGGTATAATTGTGGGTGCCTCTTTAGATTTAGTCATCCCTGACAAAGAGATGTTAACATGCCTTTAGAACTGCTTTCAATAAACGCTATCTTCTTTATGAAGCCTGGTGTTTGACTGACTTTCTGAAGAGCCTGACACCCTGGTCTTCCCTGCAGCTGCCAGGCCCACTGTCTTTCCCCCAGCCCTACTCTGGCAGCTCTCCCAGAGCTGCTCCAGGTGGGTTCACTAAGGCTTCCTTTCCTCCCTGTTATGTATTCAGTTTACTGTGTTATTAATGTAAAGAAAACGTTTTCTTAAATACAGAATGTTTGTCTAACCTATGGTTCAGGCCTGGTATGGGCCTGCAATAAAAACTTCTTAAGTGACAAACGGTTGAATCTCTCCGTTTAAGGCAGAGATAGCACTAAGGAGCCCTTGGTGTCCTTGTAGAATATTCCCAGCTGCAAGCTGATAAGAGGTCCAGAGATGACCATTCTCCACATTCCAGTTAATTAACCTTCTAACACCTGCATGGAAGCAGATCGTAAAGTTATGCTGCAGTTAACTTTTGATTCCCTCCACCCTGCCTGAATATTATGGACTATCATGAAATATTCTGGGATGTAAAGTGCCTGGCAACCTGAAAAGTTGACATCACTTTTCTGGCCTCTTATTGGGTAAGGCCAACCTGGTGAGAGACCATTTTTCCTATAAGTTGAACTCTAGCTCCATTGTGTCTGTCTGGGTCTGTGACAGCTGAGCCTGGTCTGGTCCAGTAGTTCAGAACCCCAGCTATGGCGTTCCAGTTCACTTATGCCTGCCAAGGCTAAGAGATGTCTGCTATATATGCAGACCACCTGAAACTCTGTCTTATGGAGAGGTAATACTGAATTGCTGCTTCATGTTTAAGTTAGGCTGGTCAAGCTAGGATTTCTTTTGTTTTACCCTGCACAGTTTTGTCTTGTGATTTCTTGCTCCTAAATAAACTAGAAAATATTTTACTTTGATAACTTTGTGTGGCTCTTGTGTTACCAAGTCTCAAAGCCTAAATCCTGTATGCCTAGACCCTTTTGACTATACTTCCAGAACGTTTTGTTTTGCTATATTGCTTTTTGACCTGCAGTTCCATTCTGCAGACTTGTTTTGTGCTGTGGGAATTCCAGAGTCAAACAGGAGTTTTTTAGTTCCTTTTTCTCCTGTCTTGTGAGGAACTAAGACAAAGGAACTTGGTGGCAGTACTACTGTGATATTTTGTTTTTGGGTCTATTGCCAGCAGGAAAGAGAATCACTTCTCACTTTTCATGTTGGAGAGTTTTATTTGCCTGGTTTGGATAAAGCCCCATTGTGTCATATTTTTACAATTAGATGTGAGCTTAGGTCACAGCTCCATAGAAGCCCAGCATTCTAAAATATGCAACTGGATTGGTCAGTGCTGCAAACAGACCAATCCAGAGAGACCATGACTTTCAACAGAAACAGTTCTCATTGGTCCCAAGCACCGTTTTATGATTGGACATTATTGTTTCAGGAGGTGTGGTTTCAGGAGGTGGAATGTCATCAAAAAGTATATAGTTGGCTTGTTCTGTATGCTGTTTGTTGAGTTCTGAGCTGAATAAAGAAATCACTTGTTTGAACACTGCCTCAATCTCAATACATAATACACTCTCCCTGCTCTCAGCAGCTCAGCCAGAGCTGCTCCAGGTGGGCTCACAGAGGCCTCCTTTCCCCACTCTGGGGGGCTTGCCTGGAGCTGCTTGAGGCAGGCTTGCCAAGGCTTCCTACCCCCCCGGCCCAGTGCAACTCATGGTTTGCACTGCTACTGTGGCGTGCTCCACCGCTGCCAGGCCCAGTGAGGTTCCTGGCTTTGCCACCACAGCTGAACCCAGCATGGCTCCCCAGCACTGCCAATGAACAAGGTAAGTTCATTATCTGCATTTGCACAGAGAATGCTACTTTACTTTGGGGGGAATTACTCCCCCTCATATAGTTTTTTTAAAAAAAGATTTAAGATTTTTCTGCACACCAAGGGATGCCTCAAATGTGCAGAAAAATCTATTTACCCTCCATATGTCCCCATCTGTGGAAATAAGTATCTGCACATGGAGGCACAGTTGGGAATTAGAAATACAGATGTACATTAAATCTGCAGATGATACTATGATGCCTCTGTCCATCTCCCTCCCTCAGAGGCAAGATTTTCCTTCTGTTTTTCTTTCCCTTTTGTAACTTGTTGTCTGTTTTATTTCCTGAAGAATTCTGGCTGTCCCACCCTGACACAATATAATCTTTTGGCTGTTGCTCAGCCCAGGAACCTGGGGGAAGGATTGGGGCCCCCCTCTAACTTATATGACTTAAATGGCACTCAAGAAGTTTTTATATTTCAAATTAACAGAACATTTTATTCAACATAGAGGGGAAAAGTCAGGTGAAATCAGGGGTAAAATTAACTCAATATAGATAACTCTGAGGTAAAATTAGTACATGCACAGACTTTAGTTCTTATGTTTCAGGCTCATCAGAGTTTCTTAAGCTATTAACAGTTACTCAAAATCTTTATGTTGAGAGGCTTTCCAGTGTTTTCCAAACACTCCAGCACACTTTCTTTGAGTATTCTCTAGCTCTTTTGGTTTCTAGAAGGCTGGTACATTCTTTCCAGTACCCAAACCCCTTTTCTTGAAACACCAGTACTTGTGTTTTTAACTGACTCTTAAGGTCTCCAAAGGCGGTGTCTAAGCACACCAGACCAGGGATGTCTCCACTTTTCAGAGCTCCTAGTTTGACTGGGGAGGGAAATTCTCTCACTAGAAGATCTATCTCTTTTTAAATACTTTATAACATGCAAAATTTCTTGTTGTGTAATATCTTCATTTAATATTAACAAATTCTCTTTCTTAATTTTATTATCTATAATTTCATCAAATTGCTTACTTTCTCCCACTGTAAATAAATTTTGATAGAATCTTGTAAACACTTCTTTTGTCTGGTTCTTCTTATAAATCTTATTTCCAGTTTCATTTTTCATACAAGTTATTTTTTGCCTTTATCTTCTTCTCTTCAAGTAATTTGCTAACCTCTTCATTGTATTTATATTACTACTTTGGTATTTCTTTTTCACGAATAGCTCCTTTTTCCGCATAGAAAGTGAATCCAATTCCTGCAGTTCCTTTTTCAGAGTATTCAATTTATCCTGAATTTGCTTTTCATATTTTTTTTTGCAAACTTCTCTGTAATTCAAATATTTCCTTTAACTTTTTGTCCCGGCTCGCAGCTGGTGCCCCGCGGCTTGGAGCCGCGGGGGCTCACCAGCCGGGACTCAGGTCGCCGGGGGACGCAGCGGCCAGAGCTGTGTCGCCCCGCAGACACGCTGCAGCAACGGACGTGGCCCCCGCCCTCCCGTTACTCCAGGCGGGGCCGCCGACGGCCAGCTTGCCCAGGCGCCCCGCCCAAGAGGCGACGGGACGCCAGCTGGAACGGAGAGAAGGGGCGGGCCGGCCCTCCCTGGGAGGGCGACAGGCAGCCCCGACAGAGGGGACGGTCGGCGGCAGCACGCTAGCGGCCAGGGAGACGCCGGCAACCGAGCTGCCCAACGACCACCTACCCACGCAGGCTCAGTCACCCGGGGCGGGAGAACCACAAGGGGAGGCGTCTGGGGCGACAACAGACGCCGGGCGTCATACACCTCCCGGGGAGGTAGCCAACAAGAGAAATCCCAACAGGGTGGGGCCAGGGTACACACGGGGACAGCCCCAAAGCCGCTGTCACTTCTCCCCGAGGCTGGGTCCCCTAGAGAAACCCTTACCTGGTATTCAGGAACGACGGGACACACCCAAAGTGGAACCCTGCTCTCAACCGGCCCCCAGCCCTGAGAACTGGAAGGGGCGGAGTCTCCAGCCAGCCTTAAAAGCAGAAACACCTTGGCCAATAGAGGAGACGATCCCAGGAGACGAACAGGGTTGGAAACCAATGGAGCAACGGTCAAGGGGGGAGGGCGGGGTCAGGTGTTGGTGGAAGGGAATAAAAGAGTGGTGGATGCCAGAGCCGGGGAGGAGAGCAAGAGCTTGAAGGCATAGCCTGCCGTCTGAGAGAGAGAGTGAGGAGGCTTACCGCTGTTGAAGCTCCGAGGAAGTAGGCTGCTGAGGTGAAGCAAACCCAGGCCCTTCCGCTATCTGAGGCTCACGGCAAGACCCCTCGGCGTTCCCCTTCAATCAGACCGACCCGGCTCACCCTCCCACGCCCCCAGGCTGGACAGGGGGCGTGACACTTTTGTTCTCTTTTAATCCTCATTTTCTTCCTAAATTATATTTCTTTAGTAATACATATTCCTCTCATGACCGGAAGGGCACCAGGTCTGGATAGATTTCTGCACACCTGGGAACTGCCCCACGTGTGCAGGAAAATCTCCCTGTGCCCCAGGTGCCCCCAATGTGTGGATTTAGATATCCGCATGCAGGGGGCAACTTGGGAATTAGATATATAGATTAGGATACATGGACATAGGATAGGGAAGGAGGAAATTAAACTAAATTTATTTACAGATTATATATTATTAGTGCTAGAGAATCCCCTGGAAGCTTTGAGGAAACTTATGATAATGTTACAGGACTTTAAAATATATTCAGGTTTAGGGGTAAATTCAGAAATAATGTTTAGTAGGACAGACTTAAAAGAACAGAAAGTAGTAGCAAAAATAACAGGCATGAAACTAGGAACTCAGAGGTTGAAATACTTGGGTGTAATGATAACAAAAATATTAAAAACTTGGTGGGGATAAATTATAAAATAGCATGGAGAAAGATACAACAAAAATTAAACCAATGGAATAAAAAATATCTGAGTATACTGGGGAAAATAAGGGCAGTGAAAATATTTATAATACCTAAGATGATATATTTGTTTCAGATACTTCCAGAGTGGAGATCCAGAAAACAGTAACATGGGATCAGGAAATTGAAAACTGGGTGTTTGGGAAGAAGAAAGCTAGAGTAGCAAGGAAAGTGATATACTCCCCAAAGGAGGAGCTAGGTTGGAGTACGCCACAATTGGAAAGGTATTATTTAGCTTTTGAAATAAGAATGATGATGGAAATAAATGATAAAAGTCTAGAGAAATGGGTGAGATGGGAGGACACTATAAATGGAGGAGCAGGTAGATTTGGAATATTTACACAGAAGATAAAAAAAGAAATTGAAAATATGATAGGCCCAAGACAGACAATATTAAGGATTTGGGAAAAGAAACAAGCTGTTTGGATACCAATGCCTTCAAAATGGGCTCCACTTGCATCTTTAAATCAAGAATTTAAAAATGTTGAGATAATTTTTTGGAAGGAGTTAAAGGGAAAAGGATTCTTTAGGCTGAAAGATTTTTATAACTCTCAAGGAAAACTGATCCCAATACAAGAAGTATTGGAGAAAGTGACAGGACAATATTGGTTAGGGACTATGGGATTATATAATGTGTCGAGACTAAAGACATTCTCTGAAGCAGTAAATAAGGAGGATAACCCTTCTGAAAACCTTTATAGTTCTAAAGATGATAACAAGAAAGGTATTGCAAGGCAAGTGTATAGTCTATTGAAACAAGATAAGGACTTGATGATCAGGATAATACAATCTAAATGGGAGAAGGAGATGAACCTATTGGTACAGGAGGTAAATAGACAAATGAAGGGAATACTTGAAATAAAAATGGAGAAATGTAAAGAACTGGAAATGAAATTAATCTTGAAATGGTATACGACACCTGCTCAATTATCGTATATGATCAAGGGAATGAAATAAAAGTGTTGGCACTGTAAAAGGGTAAGGGAATATTATGCACATCTTTGATGGGAATGCCCTAAGGTAATGGAATTTTGGAATCTTATCCTGGAAAAGGTGGATAATTTATGTAGTCTTAAGAATGAGTTGAATGAGAAAGTGTTATTTATGGAACTGCTGTGAAATAATAAAGTAGATAAATCTAAAAAGGATTTATTTAAAGCTATGATTCTAGCTGCTCATGAAGTAATAGCATATGGATGGAAAGATGCTTTAAAATGGACTCTGGAAAGATGGAACTGGTACCTTTATGAATGGAATGGAAAGACATGGGAAGATAAGGCATTGGAAATAAGGAAGAAATGGTTTGGGTATATAAGATGGGTAAGAGAAGGAGTCCCAATAATGATGTATTTATAAAACTCCATAGGATGTGCTCATGGTTACAGATATAAGAATAAGATTTTTTTCTGGTCACTAGGGGGAAGGGGGGAGGGAATAATAAAGGGGAAAACTGATGTATTTGATGTTTGGTTATGTTATGTAATCTGGAAGAAAAGGATAATGAATGAATATGAAATTTTAAACATCAATACAAATAAAAATTAAAAAAACAAAAACTGAACTAGAAGGTCTATCTCCTTTCTTTGGCCCAAACGGGAATCTCCATTTAACTACCCACTAGTCCTTGCCAATTTTATTCCAGTTCTCTTGTCTGTATTAAACTGCTCCCAGTCAGGGCTGAATTCCAAAACTGTCAGTACTCAACTCTTCTCAGCTAGTGTTAAAATCAGACTGAATTCTCCTCAGCATTCAGCTCTAAAGTCTCTCTTTGCTCAGCTGATGCTAACCAATCAGATTGCTTGGAGTAGCCTGTCACTCAAGGCTCTCTTGTTTCTGTGATGAATTAACCCTTCACAGTCCTTCAGCTGTTTGTACAGCACTTCTAAGCTTTTAAAAGTGCAGTCGGTCACAGATACTAAATTGAGAGAAGTGGTAAATACAGTAAAAGACAGAATCAAGAGAGAGTCTTGACAGGCTGGAAAGCTGGGTGAAAACTAACACAATTAATCTCAACAGAAAAATGTAAAGTTCTGCATTTAGGTAGGAAAAATCAATTATAGTATAATTATAGTATGGGGGAGACTTGTCTTGGTAGTAGCACATGTAAAATGGATCTAGGGATCTTAGTAGATCATACACTGAACATGAGTCAGCAGTGTGATGCAATAGCTAAAAAGGCAAATGTAATCTGGCTGCATCAACAGAAGTATCTAGATCATGCAAAGTTGTAGTATAAGTTTACTCTGCACTGGTTAGATGTAACGTAGAGTGCTGTGTTCAGTTTTGGCATCACAGTTTAAGAAGGATGTTGACAAACTGGAATGTGGAATGTGCCTGCTCTGGCCTGCAGGTCGTGTTCCGCATGGCCCTCCTAGGGGTTCCTAACTCCCTCAAGGGGCTTTTCTTCCACTCTCTGGGTAGTCCACTGCCACCACCTGATTGTTGTTGGGATTTCCCAATGGGAGGATCAGGACTCCCAACTTCCCTTCCAAGTTCTGAGGCCTTGCCCCTGTGCCTCCAGCTGCCCAGCATCTATTCGCCATGGGGAAAGTTCACTACCTTGGGTGCCCCTGAAGGAATAGCCATTTGCCAACAGCTTGGTTTCACCCCAGCACCTCTTTTAAAATAGCATGAGACAGTGGAGGTCTGTGTGGTACAGAGAACCGTGGCCAGCATCCAAAGTTATATTTATATAAAAAAAGGTTTACAAACATACATTTAGCACAACACCAAATTTGAGTAAGGGAAACACAAGAAACACAGATCATCTTTCCCTTTCTCTATACATGCCCTATCAAATGTTAAAAAATAGGACAGGCTCCTAAAGTTTATGTAAAGGTAAAGGTTTCCCTTGCTCGAAAACCAGTCATATCCGACTCTAGGATTCTGGTGGTCATCTCTGTTTTCAAGCTGTAGAGCCAGTGCTGTCCAAAGACATTTCCGTGGTCATGTGGCTGGCATGACTAGATGCCGAGGTGCATGGAACACTGTTACCCTTCCACCGAAGTGGTACCTATTTGCAATTTCTTGCTTTTGAACTGCTAGGTTGGCAGGAGCTGGGACCAGAGAAAGGAGCTCACTCCATCATGCAGCACTCGGGTCTCGAACTGCTGAACTACCGACCTTCCAGTCTGCAGTTCAGCATCTTAACCACTTGAGCCACTGCAGCCCTTTTTCCTAAAGCTTAGGATGATATAAATCTCTACAGTTTCCATTTCCTTGTAGTTGTCTGTAGCTTTTTGGGTGAGCACATGGTCAAAAATGGCTGCCTTCCCAGAGGAGAGGTCTGTGTGCATTCATGGCTGCAGCACCCAAGGAAGAGAGATTGCCTTCCTGTTCCAAGGAGATTTTATCATCTCTCTTACTCCACCCCTCTGACCCAGATCAGGCCAGGTCAGAGAAGAGTTTCCTGAAAATTCCTGGTTTTTGTTCTAATCTAAAATCCTCCAAACCTCTGTTCCCTGCTTGGAGGGAGGGGAAGCTTCATCATCCAGTTGTCTAGACTTATTAGCATTTGTATGAAGGTGGACTGAGGTACAAGCGAACTGACTTCCTCCCCTGCCCAGAGAAAAAAAACCCACAACCGTTAAAACACAAAGTGGAGGCTTTGCTCCTTGCCAACCTCCCAGGAGAAAACGCACTTCTTCATAGAGGGCAACAAAGGAGACCAAGTCCTGTGAGGAAAGGTTGAAGGAGCTGGATATGTTTAGCCTGGAGAGGAGATGACAGAGAGGTGATATGATAACCATATCAAGTATTTGAAGGGCAGTCTTATAGAGGATGGAGTGTTGTTGTTTTCTGTTGCCCCAGAAGGTCAGACAAGAACCAGTGGGCTGAAATTAAATCAAATGTTTTTGGCTAAAAATTTGGAAGAACTTCCTGAGAATTAAAGTGGCTTCTCTGTGGAACAGGCTTCCTTGGGAGGTGGTGAGCTCTCCTTTTTTGGAGATGGAGAGGCTAGATAGCCATCTGACAGCAATGCGGATTCTACAACTCAAAAGAACATAAGAAGAGCCCTGCTGGATCAGACCAATACTTCATCTAGTCCAGCCTTCTGGCTCACACAGTGGTCCACCAGTTCTTCTGGAGGGCCAACAACAGAGCATAGAGGCCAAGGCCTTCCCCTGATGCTGTCTCCTGGCCCTGGGATGTTGGTTGTTAATATCCAGCAGCTAGATCAGCATGATCTAACTGACAGCTGGCAAGCTGCTTGGAACAAGTCCTGACCTGTTCAGACCGGCCCAGGTATGAGGTCAGTGGGCAATGACTCAGCATGATGCTGATTGGTTGTCATATGTATAAATGTAAATGTCTTGTACTGTACACTTCTTCTTCTCTCAAAGTGTGTGTCTGGCGGAGCAGTTTGTTGGTGTATCTTGTGAATAAACACTGTATATAGTTTTCCACAGCTCTGACTCTGTGTGGTGCTATATAGCAGTTACTTTGCTAAAGTGCTGGAGTTGCTGCACAATCCTGGTGGCTCAAGGTGGCTACACCTTGCTTACGCAGTCTGCGCGTCAGGGTTATGGGCCCAGCCTCGCGGGAGGACCGTCCAGAGCAACGGTGAGCCTACCAGCCCAGTGGGGATTCCTGCCTGTCGGGGACTGGTGAGTCTGACAGCCAGCACTGCTATCTGAACAACGCCGGTGAGCCAGACCGAGAGTGAGTGTGCCACAGTGGACAAGGAGCTGAGAGTGCTGACTTCTACCAGGAGTGGGGGAGTGAACAAGCCTGCCCGGGAAAGCCTTGGCTGTAGTGAGTCATGCTGTGTGTGAGAGAGAGACTGATAACAATTCCAGCCCGAGCGTGTTGAGAAAGCCGGAGGAAGCATGGCTTTGGTGCCAACAATGCAGGTGGTGGACAAGCTGACCTCCACGAATTATGATATGTGGGCGTTTCGGATGAAACACTATCTCATCAGGGAAGGGCTCTGGGTGTACGTTAACGACCCTCCTGATCCAGTTCCAGCAGCAGATGTGGCAAAGGTCGAGAAGGCTCTGGCGTGCATCGTTCTGGCCGTGAGTGATGACCAATTAATACATATTTCGTCTGCGATTGATGCAAAGGCAGCATGAGATTCACTTAAAGCTGTCTACGTGCAAACATCAGCAGGTACTATTATGTCTTTGATGCGACGCCTGTACAGAAAGCTTCAGGTTCCAGCAGAGTCTGTCCGGGAGCATGTGAACGCTCTGACAGAGCTGTTTCAGCAGTTGCAAGGAAGAGGAAAAATTATAAGCCAGGAGGACAGGTGTTATTGTTTATTAAGTTCATTAAATGAAAACTTTGACACTTTAGTCACCTCCCTGGAAGGTTTACCTGTTGAACAATTAAATCTGCAAATGATTGTCGGCCGTGCGCTGGAGTACGAGGCTAAGATCAACACTAAGCACTTATCTGTTTCCTGGCAGCATGCCCAGCCTGTGGAATGCAAAGGGGCCGGCTGCAGGCAGAGAGAGCAACTCAGCGTGAAATGCGAGCCGGCAAGAGCTCTGCGCGTGAAAAAATGCTTCCTATGTGGGTCTGTGTCTCATTTAAGAAAAACCTGTCCCTTGCAGCAGAAGAAGAAACCCGTCAGTGGACAGCAGGACGTGTTGTCTAAACGTCCTAATGCCTCGCTTGTGTTGACAGGTACTGATTTAACACATGACTGGGTAGTGGATAGTGGGGCGAGTCAAATTTTCTGTAAGACTCCAGATATGCTGCAGAATCAATGAAAAGCACAGCTACCACATGTGACCCTCGCTGATGGTCACGTGGCTACTGTATCTTGCTGTGGAGAACTAACTATTTCCTGTCTAAACCATACTTTTCAGAACATCCTCTGTGTCCCCTCCCTTGAGAATAATTTGCTCAGTGTCCTGGCGTTGGACAGAGCTCAGTTTGAAATAGTGTTTGCAAATGAGTCTTGCAGCATTAGCAAAGGTGGGAAGGTGAGGGCTACTGCTAATTTGAAAAATGGTGTGTATGTATTAGATTGCCCTGAAATGGCAGCGACAGCAAGCGTGCCTGGGAACAAGAATCCACACCATGAATGTTTACATCTTCTTCATCGTCGCCTAGGCCACGCCTCCTTTCATTCCATAAATCAAACCCTAGCTCTAACAGGCAGGGAAGGAGTGAATGATTGTAAAACATTCCTTGACTGTCAGGTCTGTAAACAAGTTAAGTCACAGGCATTTCCTGTAGCTTGTAAAAGTGACAGAGTATCAACGCATGCTTTGCACTTAGTGCATGTGGATCTAATGGGACCGTTTCCTCCTAGTTTATCTCATAATTGTTATGCGTTGACGATAACGGATGACTATTCTCATTATTCATGGGTGTATATTTTAAAGAGTAAGGCTGATACTTGCCAAACCTTGAAATACTGGCACAAGAAAGAAATCAATTGGGTGAGTTAAAAGCCATGCAAACTGATATGGGGGGAGAATTTATGTCAAATGCAATGAAACAATGGTTGCAAAAAATAGGGGTTAAACACAGGGTTGCTAACCCAGCGGCATCACCCGAGAATGGGGTTGCAGAACGAAAAAACTCCACCCTACAGACCATTATGTATGCAATGTTGGCTGATGCCCAGTTACCAAAGTCATTTTGGGCTGAAGGTTTGAAATGTGCAGTGTATGTATCAAATAGGACTTGGTCAAGAGTCTTGAATAACATCCCTTTCTTTTTGCTTTATGGTAAAATGCCAAAGTTGAATTATCTTCGTGTGTTTGGGTCTAAAGCGTGGGTTAACATACCTGTAGATCAGTGCAGAAAGGGTGGTCCCAGATCAAAACAGATGCTCTTTTTGGGATATCAGTCAGGTATGAAAACCTACAGGTTCACCAGATCACTTTCAGCAGGTCTGCCAATTTTTCTGAGGGCAAGAATTGGCACAATATTCATGCAAACTCTCTACCTGAGCAAACAATGTTGCCTGTTACTGGTGAAACAGATACTGATGTAAGTTCTGAGGTTCCAGAGGCAAGTTCTTCTCAGCCTAGTGTAACAGGTGGTGTTAAAACAGAAAGCACCACACCCAGGAGGTCTGAGAGAAGTACAAAAGGTGTCCTGCCACAAAGATATGGGTTTGATACACAAGTGGCAAATTTTGTGTGTGTAAAAGAACCTACTTGTTACAATGATGTAACTATGATGCAAGAAACTGAAAAACAAGCATGGTTAAAAGCAATGCAAGTGGAGTATGATTCTCTATGCACAAACGAAGTGTTTGAACTGTCTGAATTGCCTGAGGGGAAAAAAGTCATAGGGTGCAGATGGTTGTACAAACTGAAACCTGTGCAAGGTGAAATGCCTCAGAGGAAGGCTAGGTTAATAGCACAGGGGTATACTCAGGAGTTAGGGGTGGACTATGATGAAACGTTTGCTCCTACAGTAAAAAGTAATACTTTGAATGTAGCATTGTCAAAGGCAGGTGCAGAAGGGTTGAAGGTTCAGCATTTTGACTTCACAACTGCATATCTGAATGTAGCTCTGGATGAGCAGCTATACATGAAACAAATACCTGGTTTTGAAAGTACAAATCCCAACCTGGTATTAAGGTTGAAAAAGGGATTATACGGTTTGAAACAGAGTGGGCATTTATGGAATGTATGTCTCACTGGTACCTTAACCAACATGGGGTTTAAACAAAGCGTTGCTGACCCATGCATGTTCCACAAGACAATTAATGGAGATAAATGCTACCTAATGGTGTTTGTGGATGATATCTGTTTTATGTACAAACAAAATGTACAGTTGGTTTGGTTTGAAGAAACTACAAAACAGCACTTTAAAATGAAGAATCTGGGTGAAATCAAGTACTATTTGGGTATGGAGATTCCCAGAAATGAAAAGGACTACTTTACCATTAGCCAGGAAAACAAAATTGAAGCCTTGTTAGAAAAGTATAAGATGGCTAATGCAAATCCTGTTTCAACGCCTATGTCCACTGGCTATGTTAGGGAGCCAGATGATAAGCTGTTTGAGCAAAAACAATTGTACCAATCGCTTGTGGGTTCATTGACCTATCTTGCCACATGGTCTCGCCCTGATATTAGCAATGCAGTCCATTTACTGTGCCAAAAGAGTTCAAAGCCCTATGTAAGAGATTGGAATGCTGTCAAAAGAGTCTTGAAATACTTAAGGGGCACATCCAAATACAAGTTGGTACTGGAAGGGAACCATTCTCAACAGGTTCGGGCCTACAGTGACTCCAACTGGGGTACAAATAATGATGCCAAGTCTACTACTGGCTATGTAATATTTGTAAATGGATCCTTGGTTATGTGGAAATCAGTGAAACAATATTTTATTTCCACTAGTACGTGTGAGTCCGAATTTGCCGCCATTAATGAATGTGTTATTCAATTGGAGTGGCTAAAACAATTATTGGATGACTTTGATGTGAAATGTAATATGCCAATGACTGTAATGTGTGACACAACACAAATAGCTGCAACACAAATAGCTGATTCCCAAGGGATTAAGCCTAGGTCCAGGCATATAAACATCAGATATCAAAATGTGAGAGATACTGTACAAAGGAAACTTGTTAGTTTGCAACAGTGTTCGTCAAAGGAAAACATTGCTGATATGTTTACAAAGAGTGTTGATGAAACCAAATTCCTGACCCTTAGGAAGCAATTGCATCTGATCTAACTTTGCTGTCTATTAAGGGGGAGTGTTGGTTGTTAATATCCAGCAGCTAGATCAGCATGATCTAACTGACAGCTGGCAAGCTGCTTGGAACAAGTCCTGACCTGTTCAGATCGGCCCAGGTATGAGGTCAGTGGGCAATGACTCAGCATGATGCTGATTGGTTGTCATATGTATAAATGTAAATGTCTTGTACTGTACACTTCTTCTTCTCTCAAAGTGTGTGTCTGGCGGAGCAGTTTGTTGGTGTATCTTGTGAATAAACACTGTATATAGTTTTCCACAGCTCTGACTCTGTGTGGTGCTATATAGCAGTTACTTTGCTAAAGTGCTGGAGTTGCTGCACAATCCTGGTGGCTCAAGGTGGCTACACCTTGCTTACGCAGTCTGCGCGTCATGGGATTCAGAGGTCTAGTGCCTCTGGATGTGGAGGTTCCTCTAAGTCAATATGTCTAGTGGCCATTGATAGCCTGAATATATCCAACCCCCCTTTGAAGCTGTTTATTCCATCACTCCATCTTCTGGTAGTAAATTTCACATTTTAATCACTCTCTCTGTAAAATAGTATTTCCTTTTGTTTGTCCAGAACCTACTGCCCATCAGCTTCATTGGATGCCCTTGAGTTCTAATATTTTGGGAGAGGGAGAAAAAGTTCTCTATGCATAATTTTATAAACCTCTATCATGTCCCTCCCTTAGTTGTCCCAGACTCTTCAGCCTTTCCTCATAGGGAAGGTGCTTCAACCCCCTAATCATCTTGGTCGCCTTCCTCTGTACTTTTTCCAGCTCTGCAATGTCCTTTTTGAGATACTGTGACCAGAAGTGTACACAGTATTCCAAATGAGGCCACCCCATAGATCTATACAGGGGCATTACGATATTGGCTTGGTCTCCAGATCCCTCACCATCTTTGTTGCCCTCCTCTGGACACATTCCAGCTTGTCTATGTCCTTCTTAAATTGTGGTGCCCAAAACTGAACACAATACTCTAGGTGAGTTCTAATCAGAGTAAAGTAAAGCGATACTGTTATGTCCGCTGACTGCCACTAGGCACCAGCGGTATGCAACCAAATCTTGGCTCCAAAGAACAATAGGGACTAGGATCCTGAGCCTCCTAGTTAGCACCTATAGGAACTGTGGCAGGAAGTTTAAACCCTCCAATGGAACCTGTGGGTGTGTCTCAAGGACTGTATATAGTTGGCTGTTTTGGCTGGTTGTGGTTGTGTGTTGTGTACCAGTAAACTATGAGCTGTTAATCATGTAGCATCTGTCTTCTCTACGTGTCGAATCCAGTACACAGCAATGGTGACGAGGATGGGATCCCACTGAGCTGGCCGGGCTGCTGGGCATCTGAGGAAGACTGGGAACTGCCGCTGCTTCAACCGATGAACACCGAAGGTGCACAATCTGCTTCCCCGCAACTACCATGCAGCACGAGGGCAGTTGCTCCAGGAGCAGGACTCATCCCTCCATTCGACCCTACCCAGCTGCATCACTGGGAAGGCTGGGTCGAGGGACTCAAGTCCATCCTGATCTTCTACGAGATCACTGACAGAGAAAGGAAGAAGGGCCTCCTTATCGGCTCATGTGGCCCCGCCACCATGGAACTGGCTTGCAACCTGCTCTCCCCAACCAAGCTATCCGAGGCCACATTCGAGCAGATTGTCAAGGTGCTCCAGGACCACTTAGTTCCCTGGCCATTGGAGATCTCATTGCCATGTGGCATCAGCAACCACGTGAATCTGTTGCAGTGTACCTGGCTGAGCTCCGCAGGCTCGCCTCTAAGTGCACTTTCAGGGCCCAACTTGACCCTCCGTGACAGACTGGTCTGTGGTCTCAGTGATGAGAAGCTCAGGTGATGGATCCCGGAGGATGAGAAGTGCACCCTTGCATCGGCCTCTCCACTGCCTCAGCTTAGGAGGGGACCCATCCTGCTGCATCGACTGCCGCACACTGGGCAAGCACTGACCCAACAGACCCAGCAGAGGAGGAGGTCCACCGGACCCAACATTCCGACCGGAGGCGAGATCCAGTGGCTGCGCCCCGCTCCATTCGCACCAAGGAGTCCGAACAACATGAGTGTGTCAGCTGGGGAGATAGGCATGACCGGAAAACTTGCCGTTTCAGGGATGCTGTCTGCCGGAGCTGTGGTCACATGGGACACATCGTACAGGCCTGCTGTTCCTGGGGGTCCTGAGCCCCGCCATCACAACCCCAGTAAGGCCACAGGTCTGCCACACATTATGAGGACAACACGTCCCAAGAAGAGCTTTGCCTCCTTGCGAGCGAATTGTCAGAACAGGTACTGCAGTTTCCAAGCCAGACCTCAGCCCTTAAAATCCAGGTCCGGGTCAAAATAGAGGGGTCCCCGTGTTCCATTGAGCTGGATTCCAGCTCCGCAGCCTCCATCATTTTGGCGGAGACCCTTAAGAGACTGTGTTCTTAGGGGGGACCCCACCTACGCCCATCTCCTGTGACTCCGACAGACTTTCAGAGGAACTGTGTTCCTGTCCGGGGTGTGGGGAGTTTCTGGGTCCAGTACCGGAGGTTTGATGACTACTTGGACTTAATTGTGGTCGAGGGCAACCTGGTTAGTCTATTGGGCCATGCATGGTTCGCCCCTTTGGGAATTTCGATTGAGGGAGTACAACTCTGCGCCCCACGGGACTGCAGCGAGGTCTGCAGGGAGTTCCAGGCTGTCTTTGACAGGACTCTAGGTCACTACACGGGTCCCTCCATGTCACTGCAGCTCGACGCACACGTGGCCCCCATCCACATACATTCCAGGAAGGTCCCATTCAACATGTGATGGACTCTCTCTTGAAAGGGATCCCGGGTGTCACGCTGTTCTTCAACAATGTGCTGATCGCCACGGCAACGCCAGATGAGTTCACCTCCAGACTATGTGCCGTCCTCCGCCACTTCCACAAGGCCGGGCTGAAAGTAAAGCAGGAGAAGTGCCTGTTTGGGGTTCCATCTGTCGATTTCCTGGGCTTCATGGTCGACGCAGACGGCCTCCACCTGGCTAGGGACAAGGTGAAGGCCATTGTCGAGGCTCCCCTGCCCAAATCCAAGGCTTCTGCCGTTCCTGGGGCTCTTGAACTTTTATCACGCCTTCCTCCCCCACAAGGCGATGGTAGCTGAGCCCTTGCATCACCTCCTGGATAATTAAATCCCTTGGTCTTTGGGCCCCAGTTAGGCTGCTGCCTTCAAGGCTGTCAAGGTGCTGTTGGTCTCGAACAAAGTCCTGGCCCATTTTGATGAGTCTTTACCGGAGCTTGGCTCCAAAGAACAATAGGGACTAGGATCCTGAGCCTCCTAGTTAGCACCTATAGGAACTGTGGCAGGAAGTTTAAACCCTCCAATGGGACCTGTGGTGTGTCTCAGGGACTGTATATAGTTGGCCATTTCAGCGGTTGTGGTTGTGTGTTGTGTACCAGTAAACTGTGAGCTGTTAATCACGTAGCGTCTGTCTTCTCTACATGTCAAACCCAGTATGCAACAGGTACTTTGCGTGATCTGGACACTATACTTCTGTTGATACAGCCCAAAATCACATTTGCCTTTTTAGCTACTGCATCACACTGCTGACTTATATTCAATGTATGGTCTACTAAGACCCCTAGATCCTTTTCGCACATACCACTGCCAAGACAAGTCTCCCCCATCCTATAATTATGTATTTGAGTTTTCCTACCTAAATGCAGAACTTTACATTTATCCCCATTAAAATTCATTTTATTTGTTTTAGCCCAGTGTACAGAAAGTTTAGATGCTGTAGTGAGCCAAAGGCAAGACTGATACTGGGAGCTGGGCTAGATGTGGAGCTAATGAGATTCACAGATAGAAGGGTCTGTCCTAGGAACTGTCAAAGTATGCTGCTATGGGACAGCCTGGTGCAGGACATACACAAACCATACGATTGGGATAGCAGGGACACTCCATGTTGTGAAGCTAGGCCTAGTGGAACCACCAATGCAACCTGTAAAGGTTCACACGAAGCCAGGTCCAGTGGAACCATCAATGCAACCTGTAAAGGTTCACACTAGCCAGCAGATCAATGGCAGCTGGTCATTTAAGAGTCAACCAGTCAATGACAGCTGGCCCTTTGACAGCCAGCCATCTGATAATGAGCTGTCTAGAAGCTCTACCACAAGGCTGGGAAAGGGGAGGGTCAGGGCAGATATTGCTCAGAAGGTGCTATTGGGTCCTCACAGATTTGGCCATGTACCCAAAGGGCCTCTGGGTAGAGGGATGCTATTGGACATGTTCCAGGCCTGGGAAGAGCCCTTAAAAGGCTTCAGGAAGTAAGCTTGACGAGCTCTAGATCCCAGCTCAGAAGGAGTAAAAAAGGGAGAGGAGATGGAGTTAGTGTGGCATCATTGTCTTGAGGCTAGGGTGTTGTAGTGGACAATGATAGGTTTGAAAGGGTGGTGTGGCTCAAGTCATGAAACTTCTCATGGATATTCATGCAGAGGTCTCAGACTGTACCGGGACACTTTGGGCTTCAGTAACTGAAAAGTACAAAGATAAGAAGAAAGGAACCACATGATATTTAAATACAGGGAGATGGGATCTCTGAAATAATCTGATTGTATTAAATGTTGCATTATACTTTATAAACCTTGATGCTTGTCAGCCATCTGTGTGTTTTGGTGCTCACAGGTTTGATGTCTGGAAGGTGGGAACTGATTTATTGCTGAGCAATTATTTAGGTAGAGTCCAGCCTTACGTTTTCACGAAGAAAAGGTACTAGACACTGATTAAACCATGTATGATTTAAAATTCAAATTATCTCCCAGAAGGGGGCAGACCACTCCAGGTTCCTCCATCACCATAGTCTTTGGAAAGTCCCTCTGATCACTGCTTAATGAACAGTGCAATCCTAAATAAAGTTACATCCTTCTAAACCTATTGAAGTTGATGGGCATAGAAGGGTGTGACTCCATTTAGGATTACACTTGAAGTGGTTCTGCATATAGCTGTGGTGTGAAGTATAAAACTTTCTAGGAGTGCTGTAGAAATTAGGAATGCTGCTCAGGACGGCATCAGGTGAAGGACTGCCTCTTCATATGAGTCCACCCACCTACTGAGATCCAGTGAGTGGCTATTCCTGATAACTCCGCTCTCAACATTAGGTTAGAATTGCCTGATCTACCCAGAATTGGGAGGTAGAATCCTCAAGAACAGGCTGTATCACTTCATACTGCAGGTGTTTGGAGGCCTGGGCTGTCATTCTTATAATGTTCCCCTGTGGAAAACTCTGCAAGTAACAAAGTGAACAAGACAGGGAGGTTCTTGGAAGATAAATGGGATAAAAATTAAAGCAACAAATGTGTGAGTTCAGTCCTCAAGTTTGTCAAGATAACAAGTAGTATGGGACAGGGAGGGTTTTTTGACGAAGATCTACAGCAGGAGAGTTGAGTACCACTAAACATTACAGGATGTTCCCACCCCAGCAGGCACACTTTTGGATTAGCAGCTCCTCTGGATAAGCATGTGTGTGGGGTCATTTCCAGGGGTAAATTAGTGCATAGAAGGAAGGTCTAGGCAACCCCATCCTGTGCAAGTACCCCCTTACCAGCCCTCCCAGTGCCATTAGGTGGTAAAGACAGAATGCAGAACCATTTTCCATGATGTAATGTCCTTAGCAGTGTAACCCTGAGAACACTTGGCTGGGAGTAAGCCCCACTGAATAGACCTGAGCAGGATTCTGAGTTGTCCCGTTTATGATGGCACTGTTTGTGTGCATTCAGGTTGCAGTCACAGACATTCTGAATCTCATAACCGTCTAAAAACATCAGTGCAGATGAGACCTAGGAAGTGGGTCAAGTAGGTAAGTAACAATTACAGCCTTCCACAGAATGACTGCTCACAACGACTGGTTCCTAGTTCTGTGTACACTAGAAGGGTGCTAGGGACGCCAGCCTCCATGTAGGACCTGAGGATCCCCGGAATTACAGCTCATTTCCAGACTACAGAGATCGGTTCCTCTGGGGAAGATCGATGCTTTGGAGGGTGAATTCTGTGGCATTGTACCCCACTGAGGTCTCTGTCCTTCACAGGCTCTATCCCCAAATATCCAGGAGTTTCCCAGCCTGGATCTGGCAACCCTATTCCTTCATCCCCCGCCAGTGGCCGAGTGGGGGACCTGGCAACTCTAAGGGGTGCCCATTTTGTTTTCCTTTCACTTTCAGTAGCTTAATTTTTTGCAGCCCTTTCATTATATTACGTGTCTCTGTTTCCATTACCACCTGTACCCTTTCCCCCAATTATCAGAATGTACCCCTTGCAAGGTCAGTTTTTGAGGATTCCCCCATCCCTTTCTTTTGGTTAATCTACTGAGTCATTTTTTTCTGCAGACCCGGGCATTACTCAGAGTATGCACCTTACTTGTGGTTGTCTGCATTGGGTGATTTTTGACATCCATACAGAGACTAATCAGTTTATACTGTAGGGCAGTTGGCTGGGGGCAGCATTAGGTATAAATAGTCTGAGACCATTTGAGAACAACTTCCTGCAATATAAACCTGCCAGCTGATTAAGCTCTACATTAGAAACTGTTGCCTGTGTGCTCCTGCCTCCCTTCAGAAACTAGGTAAGGAGCTACTGGAGACAGTTGGGGGCCTTTTCTATTGTGGTACTTTAGAGATATAGAACTGCTTCCCCTAATACATTCACCTTTGTTTATTTATTGTTTATACTTTTAGGCTGCAAGTGTTCGAGAGCTGCAAGGTGATGTTGGAGGAAGAGGCAGGTTTGGGGGAGTGGCCTGAAAGTGACATCACAGGAATAGTGGGGTTTTGGTGCAGGATATGACATTATTGGAAGGGGTGGAGCTTAGGAAGTGACATTGCCTGACCTTTGAGCTAGAAGTGACATCACTGTCCTTGCTAGGTGCCACCCCGCAAATGTCTCCTGGCTCTACCCCCAAAGTCCCCAGGTGGTAAAAACAAAAACAAAGGGGTAAAAACAGATATTGCTAATGATATCTATTCTAGTATCTGGTTAAAACAAGAGGCAGAGCTCCATAGGTTAGTTATCCCTTGTGTGAAGTAGTTTCCTTTTTCAGGTTGCAGCTGTGTTGATCTGAAGCAGCAGAGTAGAACAAATTTTGAGTCTAGTGGCACCTTTAAGACCAACAAAGGTTTATTCAAGATATGAGCTTTTGTGCACACGATGTGCACACAAAAGGTCATACTTTGAATACACCTTTGTTGGTCTTAAAGGTGCCACTGGACTCAAAATTTGTTCTAGTTTCCTTTAACAGGATTTTTAACAGGATTTAGTGCTTCAGGAGAGCAGATGCTCACATTTCTGCCTTCACAAACATGTAGGCAACTGCATGTGTAGCTTCTCAAGGCAGGCATCCATAAAGTCATCTGATCCCTGAAGAGACCAATAGCTGCGCAGAGATGGGCAGTCTGTGAGCAGGTCAGCTTGACTTCCATCCACAAGTCCCCCACACTAAAGGGCTCAGTCAGGCTATACATGGGTCAATGGAAGAAGAAGAGGAAGAGGAAGAAGAAGAAGAAGAGATTGGATTTATACCCCGCCCTTCACTACCCAGAGGAGTCTCAGAGCGGCTTACAAACTCCTTCCCCTTCCCCTCCCCACAACAGACACCCTGTGAAGTAAGTGGGGCTGAGAGAGACCTGACAGAAACTGCTCTTTTTCAAGAACAGTTGTGCCAGAACTATGGCTTGCCCAAAGTCATCCAGCAGGTGCAAGTGGAGGAGTGGGGAATCAAACCCGGTTCTCCCAGATTAGAGTCCGTGCACTTAACCACTACACCAAACTGGCTCTCACTGGAACCTTGAACCACCTGATCCTGACTGGACCCAGTACAACAGCTAGATTCAGTCCAGTAGCCCCTTAGAACCAGCAAGATTTTGGGGGTATGAGCTTTCGAGAGTCAAAGCTCCATCAGATGCTCAGTACCATCTTCTAGCTAGCTGAACTGGCAGCACTGGAGTCAAGCAGCAGGCCCATGGAGGCGGAGTGAGGGCAGAGGTCCCACTACCTGAGACCTCAGTGCCCGACAGCAGAATACCATAAGAAAGCTATGAGCAACAGTGGGTGCAATTCTGGATCAAATCAAATCAAATCAAGTAAAATCAAATTTATTATTACGGCCAATTGACCAGCAGTGCAGTAGAATAGTACAACAGTAAAACAGTACAATCACAAACAATAGCACAATCATAATACAAGCCACAAACCCCTATTAAAAACGTAATTCTATTCCCCAAATTCTAAACCTTGTCTAAAATTCTGTGCTTTTTGTTAAAAACTTTCACTTATTTATTACTAAAAAACAATATTTTCCTCATATCAGAGTTACCGACTTCTTGGTGTCTTCCAAGAAATATTTCAGCAGCATAGTATCTGCAAATCTCAAGTAAAGGAAAAATTAGCTGGTGTCTCTCTCTGGCATAGAGTTTACAGTGTAAAAGAATGTGTGTGATTGTTTCAACTTCTTTGTCTGCACATAGATAACATCTTTGATGGATAGGCCAGTGGAGATACTTTCCTTGCAGTAAGTTAGAAGGGAAGGCATCAAAACATGCTCTGGAAAAAGCCCCATCGGTACTTTTCATACGTAATGTTAGAGAGATATGGTGCTGCTGCAAATCCAGGCCAAGATTTTAGGTTACTATACATCTTGGGTAAAAGCGCTCCATCAGTTTTGAACCTCAGTATCAACCAAGCGCTGATGAACCAAAGGTTTTGCTTTCCAGAAGATTTGCTGGACATAACCCGATTTTACCTAGCTTATCTATTATTCTGGTGGACCAGTCTGGATATGGGGTAGAAGCTAGAAGCAGGGGGTCAATCCTATAGGCTTCAGATGGATTCTCAACCAATAATAGATCGAAACTGTCCAGATTTCCAGTTCCACTCTTGGTACACCAGCCTCCTGTCTTAGGACCACATTAGCAGTACATTTTGGTACATTAAACAGTGCTCTGAGAAATTTAGATTGTACTCTCTCTAATGTCTTATAATTACTCGTTATTTAAAATTATTTGCATCCCAAAGATAAGTTGGGTCAACACTTTGGCAGGAAAGAGCTTTAGAGCTGCCGGTGCTAAACCCAGGCCCCCATTTCTGAGAAATCGAAGGACAGCATTGGCACTTCTCTCTGCTATATTGACTGCAGCTGTAATGTGGGCTGATGGACTGCCATTGGGTGAGAAGGTTATCCCCAGGTATTTAAAAGATTTTACTTGCTCAATGTTCTGACCATTAATTTTCCAATTATATTTATTGTATGCTCTACTAAGACGTATTATTTTGGTTTTTGAGTAATTAATAACTAACAATTCATTATCACATTGACTACTAAATGTCTTCAGAGCACGTTTTAAACCAATTTTTGTTTGTGAAATAAGAACAGCATCATCAGCGTACATAAGTATTGGTACATTTTCCCCTCCCATAAATTTAGGGGCATGCACATCTATCCCTTGTAAGCATTGGATTAAAGAATTTATGTATATATTAAATAGAAAAGGGGCGAGCAGGCAGCCTTGTCTAACTCCTTTTTGTGAGGGAATGCATTTGGATAGCTTACCCTCATAGTTATACCTGATTTGTAATTGAGTATTCTCATGTAATTTAATCATCAAGCTTAACAGCCTTCTGTCTATGGTTGAACCTTCTAATTTTGCCCAGTCTCCAAAGGCCGCCTTAAGATCTACAAATGCAACAAATAATGAACCCTTAGCTATTCTTGCATACTTTCGGATGAAATAATCTAAAATGAGGCAATGGTCCAGAGTTGAACAACCTTGGGTGAAGCCTGCTTGCTCAATTTCCAAATAACTCTCTTGATCTAGCCAGCTACACAGTTTCATACATAGATGTTTAGTGTACAATTTGCAAATGATATTTAGGAGACTAATTGGTCTATAATTATTTGGATTGGCTGTATTGCTTTTCTTATATATGGGTACAATAATTGCCAAACCCCAGTCTTTGGGTATTTAGGCAGTTTGATCTATATAGGTTAAAAAGATTAGCCAAAATTTTGCTTTTAATAATTCAGCTGGGACTTCCCGGAGCCTTCTCCCTTTTTAATTGATTTATCAGGAAAGTGACTTCTTCAACTGTAACTGGGGGCCATGAGGGAGTACCTTCTAAAGGAATCTCAATGGAGAATGCGGGACAAAGGTCCTTGCATAAAGCTGCAAAATGTTTCTCCCAAGACTCTGCGGGAATAGTGTTTGCCATAACTTTACTTCTATTTCCATTCCTACCAGAGACTAATCTCCAAAACCCTGTAATGTCATTGTTTTTAGTAACCTCAATAAGAGTTTGCCACTTGGAAAGCATATGGGTTCTCTTTTTTTGACTGTAACAATGCTTTATATGCTTTTTTGTTAGCCTGAGTTTTGGATTTTGTATTACAGTTTGGATTTTTTTGGAACACTTGTTATGTTTCTGCTTTGCCTTGACACCACTCTTTATCAAACCAGTCTTGATTAGGTACCTTTCCACTAGGTTGGGAATTGCCAGATCTTGTTAGCAGTGGTTTGAGTTGAGGGGTAAGTTCTGTATAAAAATTTAAGGGGGAGTCCTCTTCCTTTGGGGGATTTTTTATCTTATAATAAAGTGCCTTACCCTCTTTTGAATGTGTCCAAGAGATGAATTTCTCATTAAGTGGGCAACTCTATTTAATTTTCAGTCTACCTCCTGCTACCTCCTCCTTATAGTTAACTCTGGATCGAAAACTCTCCATTTCCTGGGTGCTCTTGGCCACCCCTCCCCCCCAAAAAAAACAGTCCCCACCACCCAAAATCTTCCTGGGCAGCCTGTGTGCTCTCGGCCACCCCTCCTGAAAACAGTTCCCGCTACTCACACACAGCCTGGAGCAGCCTGCCCCCCAACTTACCTGTGGCAGCCACAAAAGGAGGAAGGACGTGTAGCCACCAGCTCGTTTTAGCTGGCGCTACCGAGTGCTGCTGAGGGCAGGGCTTAGCTGCCAATAAGCAGGCCCTGGCTGCCCCCCCACCTACCCAGCTCTCAGAAAGGGGGAGAAAAAAACCCTCCACTTTCAAAGCAGGGGGGGATGTGGGGGGCATCAAGCCTCACGAGCTGCAGAAGAGGGCTCCAAGAGCTGCATGTGGCTTACGAGCCACAGTATGGCCACCCATACCAGTAATCCCAGTTCCTGAACACTCCTGCTCCACCCTGGGGCTGCTATTCCACTCCGTGGCCTGTCATCCCTGTTCCTGAACACTCCTGCTCCACCCTGGGGCTGTTATTCCACTCCGTGGCCTGACATCCCTGTTCCTGAACACTCCTGCTCCACCCTGGGGCTGTCATTCCACTCCGTGGCCTGTCATCCCTGTTCCTGAACACTCCTGCTCCAGCTGGGGCTGTCATTCCACTCCATGGCCTGTCATCCCAGTTCCTGAACACTTCTGGTACACCCTGGGGCTGTCATTCCACTAGGTGGCCTGTCATCCCTGTTCCTGTACACTTCTGTTACTCCCAAGGGCTGTCATTCCACTCTGTGGTCTCTCATTCCATCCCTAGAGTAGTGTATTTGGGCCCAGAGACCCCAATGGAAAATCCATTCTGCATTTTTATTGCAACTCTACTTGTACTCCAATGTTTTCCAATGGAGCCCATGCAAATCAACTGGCATTCCTGGCTCCCATTATTTCCAATGGGCCTTCATGCATCTCCCACTGTTCCCAATGGGCAATCCTGTCCTTCCTTTTAGTACATCCCCTACCTCACCCCACATTTTATCCTCACAACCCTGGAATAATGCACAGAAATGGTTAAGTAGCGCACTCAGTGAGCTTCGTGCCCGCGCAGAGATTTTAACCAGCATCTCCCCTCAGTCCCGACCACACTTCAGCGCAATTAGTGCCTCTAATTAAAGGCTATAGATCTGTAGCTAGCAAGCAGGGCTTGCCCTCCTTGCAGTACTACAGACGTCTACTCTGAAGTAAGCCTCGTTGATTTCAAAAGGACTGACTCCCAGACAAACACAGAGAGGACCGCAATACCCTCAAGCCCTCCTTATTGAGGAAGCAGCAAGCGTCGAGCGAGGAGAAAACAGCTTCCCACACCGACCGAGCGGGACTGTCTCGTACGCCTGGTTTGGCACTCGCGTCTCCTAGTTCCCGCAAGAAAAACTTCCGGGTTTGGCGAGTTTTGTTTCCGGGCCGAGGTGGAAACATCCGGGGCCGGGATGCTGGGCTGCGAAGTCGCTGTTTCTTGGAAAGCCGTGAGAGGAAGGCGGGAGGCGCTGGTGGAGGCTTCGCCTGGTCGCTGGCGGGGCTGGGGGACACCATGAGCGGTAAGTGGTCCCGGAAGGCTTGGTGCCGGGGAGGCTGCCTCTCCCGAGAGGTCCCGGGGCTCAAGCTGTTTTGGAAGCCTTTCCCTTTATCAGCCCTGCCTGTCGTTTCGGAAGACTGATTGTGGTACCTGTGTCGGGTGAGTGAGTGAGTGAGCGAGCGAGAGAGAAGATAGGCACTCTGCACATGCTCAGGATTATTCTTCTCACTCTCATCTGTTACCACAGAAAGGTGGTTTGCACAGGTTTTGAGGAAAACTGCCCTCTGCGCGAGTTCACAGCCACCCTTCTCAACCCTGCCTGTTGGGGCAACCAGATCGTTAAACACTTGAAATATATATTTTTTAAATTCTCACTGCTCGTATACCAAGCTACATCTTATGTAGTGCTTTAGTATAGGTGTTGAGAAGGTTCGAGACGCTTGTGATGAAACACATAAGAGGAATTACTTGAAAATGGTTGGTGGGGAGACCAGAAATTTTTATCCCAGTTCAGGTGTTATTTACTGCAGTTATTGTTGTTGGAAGTTGGCACTGTGTGTATCTTGTACGCATTTGAGCTTTGCATTGAAATGTTATAGGCTGGACTTGTTGAATGCATGCCCTTTGGGCCTCACCGTCAATAATTTGTATATATCTGACAAGGATATCCTTTAAGCATTTCATGAAGCAAATTCTAGCGTACACAGTTTTTGCCGTGTTCGTAAGACTAGACTGCAAGCGGCATGACTTTAATATGTGTTTGATAGCTTTTATAACTGTGGATGGAAGTGGCATTTTTATGTGTCACAATAAATTGGTTTGTTGCTATGTCCAAGGTAGCAAATTGGGTAGCTGTGTTTTGTAGTGATCATTATTTGTTGTGATGTCCAGGTTCACAATTTGTATTCCTGTTGTGTTTCTGATGCTTGGGTAACTGGGTTTATGGGACCTTTCCCCCAGGTCCTGTAACAGCCAGTGCTGTTTAGCTTTTCAGTTCTAAATATAATATAAGTTGGATGGATCAGTGTAATCTCTTTTCATGTGCTTTCTGGCTATATATAACATCGGTTGATAATAATATTTGCGATAGCTTAAGCAGCTAGGAGGTATATGATATTAATTGAATGTAACTTTGATATTTATTTTAGTAGATTGCTTAATGCATATTTTCCCTATTTATTGTATAACATCAACCTAACTCAAATATTCCTCCCCCTCCCTTCCAATTCTTTGCTGAAAGCTATCAGTCAAGATGACATATGCCAGAAGGGATAATTCAAGGAGCATTTACTTAGATTTAGATGAGACTGGTTACTTGTCTCTCCCCTATTTGTTCTGGAAGAAAAAAGCCCCATGGATTTCAGTGGAACTGATTCCCAAGTAAGAATTTCTACGCAAGAATATGATCTGAGGAGAGCTAGTATGCCTGTGCCCCAGTGAATTCAGCTACAGTTAATCTTCTCCAGGAGGTGTTTTAAGGTTGTAGTCTTACAAGTTAATTATTCTGCTACAGTCAATGATTTAGATACAGTAATTTGGTTTTAGATTTGGATATAGCAGCCCCAATTTATAAAGAGGCAGGTATTACGGGTGGGAGCAAAGGTTTTTGGCCCTTCCCCAGATCAGCAGAAGTGTCCTAGGATAGAATGTGTGGTCTTATTAGAACATCAACAAATGGTTCGGGCTTTTGATGATTACCGAAACTCAGCCTCTCCGGAAACTATTGCTCATGCTGTGATGAAGTGTGTGGCTGCCAGGAGAGAGTGGACTGCTGTAGCAAAAGTCTTGAAGTGGCCTTATGTTTTATTTCAGGATTGGGAGACTATAGTCTTGGGACTGCAACCGCAAGGGGATTCTGGCCAACCAGGAGTAAGGTGGTTTCAGGACAGAAGGGGTCCCGGTATTGTCTTGAGGTCTTGGAAAAAATGAAAGTGCCATGCTGAATGTAGTTATGCTTCAAACGGTTTTGAGAAACAGACATGCAGAAGCATGTTTAAAGACCCTGGTTAATATAAAAGGAACAATTGCAGGGGGTTTGTGATCGTTATACAGAATTAAAATATGGGAAGAGAAAAATACGAAAAGGGAAATATGGTGGAAAAGGTGGCAGTGGTTTGAAGAGGTTAATCCTCTGGTCCCATAGGTCATCTTTCCTTACATTCCTTTCTTTCTTTCCTTGTAGGTTAGATTAGCAAAGGTTAGGTTAGCAATGTTATTGAAGGTATTAATAGTGTTGATGTAATTAATGTTATCAATATTATCATTAATGTTAATAATAATATTAATGTTGTTAAAATGGTTAATCTTGTTAATATTGAATTATGGAATTAGTGAAATTGGTACATCGTAAGAAGTTGATTCTGGATTTCTAATTGGTTATTTGTGTTGTATTTTATGTTTTGTATTGTGAATGTTGAAATGTTGAAAATGTTTTCTTAGTTTGTATGTTGAAAAGTTTTTTTTTAAATAAAAGTCTCTATTTTCCTAAAAATCTCTATTTTCCTGGGGGACTGTTAGAGGCACAGAGCAAGCTGACCTTGTGTCAGGCTGCTGTGCAGGAGCGGGGATTTCCTTCCCTTTGATGTACCCGTGGCTTGCCAAATGGTAGAGTCAGATGTCCAGAGCCAGAGCCGGCCCTAGGGTTTTTTGTGCCCTAGGCGGGGCTACCTTCTGGCGCCCCTCTCCCGCGCCTGTGCCTGCCAATTATGGGTTTGCCAACCTCCAGGCGGGGCCTGGAGAGAAGTCCAGCTGGTTTCTCTCCCCAGACCCTTTGGGCCCCTCCCCCAGGGTCCTGGGTCTCACGTCCCTTCGCCTGGCCTTTGCGCGTGGGGATACATATAGGGAGTTCTGGGAAATGTAACTAATAAAATATATTTTTATCTGATTGTGCACCTTCGGTCTTGGCCTTTTTTCCCATCTCCTGTGACTGGTGCAGCTCTTGTCTCTGACCCTTGAATAGGCACCTAATGTATACAGCCTCCCCCCAAGCCTCTTCCTCAACTGGCTCCCCTGGGTATCTCTGGCCCACAAAGGGAGGCCAGCTCCCTCCCGCAACCTCCAAGGCGCTGGAAAAGTTGGGCGGGTGGGATTTCAGCTGCTAGGTGAGGCTCCTCCCGTGGCTGCCCTGATGGGCTCACTGGAAGAGTGGCGTTGTGATCCCCCCACTTCATCTGCTGGAAGGACCCTGGCCCCGCAGCTGGACCCCCCTTGGCCACCCTGGCTAACTGGCGGAGGAGGGGGAATGGGAAGGCGCTGGCGGGGAGGAGAAAGTGAGGTGGGGAGCACCAAGCTGAGATCCCATGGGGGGTGGGCTGGGATTCCCAAGGGGAGTGCTTGCAGGGGTCATCCTCCTCGCCCCTCTGCAGGAATGTCTCTTGGGCAGGAACGCCCCTCAGCCGCCGCCACCACCACCTGTGCACCTTCTGGCCCAGAAGTTCTGAGGTGGGGGGGAGGGAACTGTGCTGGCCGACCTGAGGAAGGTGGGAAAACCACCCTCCGCAGGCGCTGTTTGGCAGGAGGGACCCGCGCCAAACTGAGATGCCATGGGCGGGGCGGAGAGGCCAGGCAGGCACCCGCTGAGCACTGCACGGGTACCCTGGGGAGGAAGGGCGCACAGGGATGCGAGTCCGCAGCCCTGCCCAGCTCCCTGTTAAGAGCGGGGGGCAGCCCCGACGTGATGCTTTCTCGGGGGGTGGAGAAGACGGGTTGGCCACCTGTCCCCTCCCTCCCTCCCTGCCTCCCTCGGGCCAAGTGCCTTGGTCACCCACGTCTGAAGAGAGCTCTCCGGCCAGCCCCCCTTCTGGGCAGGGACGCCTCCTCAGGGATCCTTGCTGCCTGGGCCCCCACTTCATGTGCTGCCCGGGACTCAACCGCCACCTGGTGCCAGTCCCTTGCTCTGGCCAGCTGGCTACTGTGGGCCCTCTGCCTCCCGCCGCTGCCTTTATAGCTCCCCCCATGGCATTCTGTACTGGCTGTGGCAGCGGCGGGGAGGTGGTGGCAGCAGGCGCCCAGTTAGGGCGGGGGGGCTTGGGGGGCGCCGTTTGGCACCCCTGAGGGTCAGCGCAAGCGCTTAGTTCACCTAGCGGGCGAGCTGGCCCTGTCCAGAGTCCGCTTTGTTTATTATTCTACAGTTTGTATACAGGGGCTATGTGCTAGGGAGGGTGTAGGCAATGGCTAGGTTAAGGGAGGGGCTGCTTGACTGTTAAATGTAGCGGGGAAATACAAGGGAGTGATTGGGTCTTGGAGTTTATTACTCCTGTTTTAAATTGATATATCTGTAACCTTACAATGGTCGTCCTTAGTTCTAACAAAGGATTTGTGCAGAGGGTATCTATCACTGATCTCGATAAAGTTAGTTTCTATGAAACTGGCTGGTGTTGAGAACTTCATCACCACTTTTGTGATGAACTGTGAGGATAAGGAAATTCCTAGAACTACGACAGATGGAAACGCACCAGAGCAGCAGACCACAATGGCTCCAGGAATGGCCGCCGAACCTAGAGGAACAGAGGGTGGAGTGCGGGCTCACAACTCTTGGGCACCGCTTCCCACTTGGGCTGAGCCCACCTGGCTTCTGACTTCCGACCCAATGTCTGAGAGACTCACGGGTGATGACGCCCAACGACGTTATGGGTGCTCGCATCAGGAAGAACCAGAGCAGTTCCATGGGTTGGTGGATACTGAGGTTGAGTGCCTCCATAGAGAGTTCAGAGGTGAGACTGAAGACATAAGGCACGAAATGCAAAATATGGTATTGGACATTCTGGGCATAATCATGGAGGCCATCCAGCAAGAATTCTGGAACCTGGAATGGGCCTCTGATGAAAATAGGAGGGAGCCGCCGGTGCCTCCACAAATGCCTCTGCTCCTTCACCAGGCACCTCCGGGAGTTCCTGCTGGCCTGGCTGGGCCGAACGGACTGCCCCAGAGCGACCCTGCGATGCTTTGGAAGCTACGTTTGATGGCACTCTGGAGAAGCTGGCATTTTTCATGCTGCAACTACATAAATTTCTGCATGACTGGAGCCCTACCTTTGCCACCGACAAGCACCGTGTGGACTTCATCGGCTCATGGCTCTGGGAACAGGTTGCCAATTGGTTTGTGGGTCTCCACAACGTCCAGGGCGCAGAACTCCGGGATGTGGATGCATTTATGTGGGCCCTCAGCCACCAGTATGAAGATCCCCTGGAACTGGAGAGGGCACGCACCCACCTGAGAGGCCTGCGCCAGGGTGGCCGTTCAGTGCGAGAGTATTCAGATGAATTTAAAACCTATGCTGCGAAGCTCCAGGGGTGGCCCGAGGAGGTCCTTATCGAGTTCTACCAGGCTGGGCTGAACCATGCCATCCTGGATCGGGCACTGGCCCAGGGCAACCTGCTAACTTTGAATGGGTGGATATAGGTGGCCTGTGAGGCAGAGAACTGCTCCAACCTCTTCTGAATGTACCAGCTGCAAACTTCCTCGAAGGTAGTGGCAGCAGCGGCGACAGCAGCAATACCATGGAGGGCAAAACCCAAGACAAAAGAGATGGTAAAAGATCAGCAGATGCGGCAGGGCCTATGCCTGCGATGTGGGACCGCGGGGCATTTCAAAGTCAGTTGTCCCCTCAACAAAGAATCTGGCGACAGGAAGAAGCGAACACCTCTGGAGGGGAAGCCGAAACCACAAGGAGTGAGGGAGAAGCATCCCAAAGCGCTTCAAGTAGGAGAGCGACGAAAACCTAAATGCACCTCCTCCAGTGGGGATGAGGTGGATGAGCTGGTGGGAAACAGATGGGACTTGCTGTAAAGGGCGCAACCAGGCAGGTCCAAAAGTCCCATGCGCCAGGTTCAGTGAGACCCTCTCTTCCTCTGTTTTATGTGACTGTGACAGTAATGAATCCCGAGCAGGGCACTCAATTCGAGTGAGGGCTCTTATTGACTCTGGATGTACACAGGACTTCATCAGACCATCGCTGGTAACTGGGCTTGGGGTACCTATCCAAGTAATGCCAGAGCCTGTACTTTTCACACAGATGGATGGGTCCCCAATGAAAGAGGTGTGCAAGTATGAAACTGTGTCAGTAATGATGAGGATGGGACCTCATTGGGAACTACATCCATTTATTGTTACCCCTGCAGCAAAATTTTCAATGGTTCTGGGCAACCCCTGGCTCTAAGACCATGATCCATATGTCCAATGGAGTGGGGGTTTTTTTGCATTTCCCTGATTCCCGTTGCAAAGTGCATGGGTGGAATCCCACGTGGGGGAGGGAGCTGGATCCCGTGCTGGAGTGTGCTTGCTTGGCTCAGGGTGAGCTAGATCTCATTCCCCGGGAGAGCATCTGCCTAACACAGGAGAAGTTAGACCTCATCCCTTTGGAATACAGGGACTTGGCGAAAGTGTTCAGAGAGGAAGAGGCTAATGAACTTCCTCCCCATCGAAAGTCAGATTGTGCTATTGAGATTTTACCTGGGCACCAAATGCCTAGAGGAAAGCTGTATGCAATGAGCCCATCTGAGAAAGAGGAGTTGCAAAACCTGGCACGAGGTTTCATCCGCCCAGCCTCCTCTGCCTTTGTTGCTCCTGTTCTCTTCTGAAAGAAGAAAGATGGGGGGGGGGTTGTGGTTGTGCACGGATTATCGAGGGTTAAATGCGGTGTCCATGTCAAATGCATATCCCCTCCCACTCATCAAGGACCTCCTGGCAGAGACTGCTCGGGGTGCATTTTTACCAAGCTTGACTTGGGAGATGCTTACTACATATCTGTAACCTTAAAATGGTCGTCCTTAGTTCTAACAAAGAATTTGTGCAGAGGATATCTATCACTGATCTCAATAAAGTTAGTTTCTATCAAACTGGCTGGCATTGAGAACTGATTTAACTGGGACTCTGACACCTTGCTTTGTTAGATAAGATGCAGCTGGATGTAGAGAGCCTTGCACCAGGTACCAATTAACATTCCAAGCAATTGAGGTCTTTCTGTGGATTTCACCTGTGGGAATGGGGTGGAACAATTTGCAGTAAAGTTTCATTTCTTCCTTCTGGTCAAGTCACTCCATGGATCATGAGCTCAGCAACAGTTACATCACTCCAAAGGCTTCTGATTGGCTTAAACAGGCCTGGAGCCAATTAGAGACCCTCACCCATAAAAGCCTTTAGCCTTTTCTAGTTGTTTTTTGTCTATGCTTCTAGCTCTTTGCTTGATGATTACTGTGTGCCATGCAGCCATCTTGCTTGCTTGCTTGCTTGTGACACAGCTTGCTGGCCCAGGCTAACCCTGGAGAAATAGAGCTGCCTTGATGCTGAGACCTTCAGCCTGAGATGGATTAACATCTGGTAACTTGGAACCTGGTCTTACTGTATTAGCTAGTAATTTAACTTTTAGATTTATTATTTTCTCTCACAGTCTAGTTGTCTTTTAATTATTTTTTTTCACCTTAATAAAATAACTGTATTTTATCTTGTGGTTTTTGCCTCCATTGACCTCAGATCCAGTGTTCCTTCTAGGCTGATTTATTGTGAGCTAGTTCACATTTTTTTAGCCTCCGGCTCACACATTTTTGTCTTAGCTCAGAAAGAATGTCTCCAGAGCAAACTAATTGATGCAGCAGCCAAATCGCTCACAACTTTAATGCCAGTAGCTCACAAAGTAGGATTTTTGCTCACAAGAGTCCACAGCTTAGAGGGAGCATTGCTCAGATCTAAATCCAAGGACCAGCAACCTGGTAACTGTTTAGTGTTTGGAAACAGGGTTGACTTTCTTGTAATTCCGTGAAAGGCTGGGAGACTTGCCTGTTTGCTCCTGAGCTGTTGGGTAGACTTTAATGGGCTGGTGGTAGCCTACCTTCTTAGTGTGAGGACAGCATCACACTTGAGTTTTTTGTATTGTTCCTTGTAACCCTTCCACCCAAAAGTTCTTAGCTGGGACTTCGTTGAAGACTTTTGATAATACTGACACTGATTTTACAGGGTAGATTTTTTGAATAGGCTCTGTTCTGACTGAAATCTGCCCTTGTGGTCATAATAGGATAGATACATCCTTCCATGTCCTGCTTGAATGCAGGTTCTTTGAGAGTATAAGGGATCACTAGATTAAGCTTTTAATCAACCAACCATCCCCCTTCACTCTGGAAACCCTGGCTCTTTTGCTCAGTGATAAAGATCCTAAGTTAACTCTAGCAATGTTGCTGATCCCCCCCCCATCCTACTGACTTGAGCTCTACAGCCCACTGAAAATGGGACAATCCCACTTGGAAAAGTAGTACTGTATATTTTACAAATGAATCCACAATAACATTTTGGGATCCTTTCAGCTTTCAAAAGATAAAATCTTTAATGTACTGATCAGAATGGCCTAGGCTAGTCTGAGCTAGTCAGAACTGGGAAGCTCAGCAAGGTCAGCTCTGGTTAGTGTTTGGGTCGGAGACTGCTAAGGAAGTCCATGGTTGCTATGCAGAGGCAGGCAATGGCAAACCACCTCTGTGTCTCTTGCCTTGAAAACCCTACGGAGCCATCACAAGCCGGCTGCAACTTTATGGCACTAGCCACCATCACACTGAGTTTCCATGTCAAACGCAGGTGTCTTTTGAAAACATTAATGACACATCAGACCTTTTTCTAACCAAATCCAACACAACTTTGATGCAGGACACAAGAAGTCTACATTCAGTCCATGGTTTCTGAGAATCTTTAGGGGACTGCATAGGGGAGTTGAACAGGAAGATAGTGCACCCCAGGCACTGCTTGCCTTCCGGATCAGAGAGAGAGAATCCACCTTCAGGCTGCACTTTGTGGAATGTGGCACTATTGTTTGCTCTTTTTGTTGAATGAGAAAAAGCTGTCTTAGAGCCAGAAACCAAAATGTGCTGGGGGCTGTTGGCAAGGATAGGCGGGAACTGCTAGGTACAGGTAGTTTTTATGAATTGCAAGTGTTCTCTCACTTCTTCCTGCCCTCTTTTTATCTATTTTTAATTAAGGCTTTATTACCTTCCCCCCCCACTGTGAATGGCCTCCAAGGTGCCTGGTGCACTAAAATTAAGACAAACTAATAAATGATAAAATAGAACAATTAAAACAAACTTTTAACACTCAGCATTAACACAATTACTCTTTACTTGGGTCCTAATAAAATATATTATCTTACTGCTGCTTTTGAATTTTTCTAACAAACCAACAAGGTCTCTTGCCGTTTTGTTTAGCCGTGCTTAATTTGATTTTTTGTTTAGCTGTGTTTAGTTTGATTTTTAGTTCAGGTTTGGGAGTCTGCAACTTTAGGGAGCAATGTCCCTGTAACAGTTGTTGTGCAAATGTTTTCATTTTGATTACTCTTTCAACAAAGCTTGTTCATTTATTATTAAATTTTTATCCCATCCTTCCTCCATGACATTGAACATGGTTTCCCCTTTCACTGCTCCATTTTATCCTTATAACAACCCTGCAAAGGATACCTCAGGCTGAGAGATCTCACCCAGGGAACTTGAGTTTCAGTCTTCCATGTCTCAGTCTCTAACCACCATGTCTCTAACCATCACAGTGTCTGGCTCTTAGGTGTACATGTAAAGAGTGAGAGAAGAGTTTGATACCCTGAAACTGAGATGGGGTTGTAGTTGGCTAAGGAAATGTTGTGAATTGTAACTTTTTAAAATGTAGTTTCTTTTAAATTTTGACATAGTTTTGCTGGTTAATATCTGCCCAGTTGCAGCTGTGATGTCTTTTATTGCACATCAGTTTAGCTGTAGATGTGTCTGTCAAAGTGGAACGGAGGACAATGACAGGAACCCAGTGCGGACCATCTCTGTAATTACGGGCATAGACTGTGTCGACCGATGCGAAGGACTTTGTGCTCCTGGAGGTGATGGGGTCGTGGCTGGTGTCTGGTGCAAGGTCCGGGTGGATGCGGCTCAAGCGGGTGGACAGCTGGTGTCCCTTGAGGAGTTCTGCTGGGGTCTTCCCTGTTCTGAGTATGGCGTAGAATGCTGATGGAGCAGAAAGTCGGTGAGGTTGGCCTGGAAGTTCCCTTCTCTGATCCTGCGGAGTGAGTCCTTAATGGTCCTCACCATGCGCTCCGCCTGGCTGTTCATCTCCGGTTGGAAAGGAGCCGAGGTGATGTACCTGATGCCCCACTCGTCCACGAACCTCTGGAATTCGGCGGAGGTGAATTGAGCCCCGTTGTCCGAGACGAGGAGGTCTGGTAGGCCAAATGTGGCGAATAGGCGATCCAGGCAGCAGGTGATAACAGCTGTAGTCATGGCAGTGACCAGACACACCTCTAGCCATTTCAAGTAGGCATTGATGCTGGAGCATTCTGCCCTGAAAAGGGCCGGCAAATGTGGATGCTGGCTTCTCCCACGGATGGACTGGAACTGAGGGGGCTTCAGTTCTCGATTCCTGGCAGGGCTGACACATTCGGATCCAGTGCTCAATTTGCTGGTCAAGCCCCGGCCACCAAACATACCTTCTTGCGATCCTCTTCATCTTCACGATGCTGGGTGTCCCACATGTAGGATGTCTAACACTCGCTGTCTTAGTGGGGGAGGGACTATGACCAGTGTTCCCTGTAAGCTGAGTGTTCCCTGTAAGCTAGCTCACAGTTTTTTAGCCTCCAGCTCACACATTTTTGTCTTAGCTCAGGAAGGATGGCTTCGAAGCAAACTAATTTATGCAGCAGCTAAATCACCTGCTCACAACTTTAATGCCAGTAGCTCGCAAAGTAGAATTTTTGCTCACTGGACTCCGGAGGGAGCATTGACTATGACCTGGCTTCCCCACAGGAGGCAGCCTTTGCTCACTGACAGTTCTGTTGAACGTGACTGGAATTGCTCGAATTCAGCCTCAAGCTTCCCGGGTGGCCATCCCCTCCACATGCAGTTGAAAATGCGGCTGAGTGTCCGGTCCTAGGAGGTGTAGAACACGACATCGGCAACCATGAGTAGAGGCTGTGGCAGTTCGTCGATGAGCGTTTCCTGGATTTGGGCCTCTTGCTGTTCATGCAGCGGCAGGCAGCTGAGGGCATCAGCATGCCTGATGGTTTTCCTGGGCCTGTGTACAAGGGTGAAGTCATAAGCGGAGAGGAGGACGGCCCAACGCATCATCTGAGGTGACAGGATCTGCGGGGTTTAGTGATCTTGTGAAGATGTCAAGCAGCGGTTTGTGGTTGGTGATGATGTCGAAGTCATGATGGTAGATGAAATTGTGAAATTTCTTCACTGCTGCGATGATTGCCAGTGCCTCCCGGTCTATCTGGGCATAATTTCTCTCTGCTGCGGATAGAGTCCTTGAATAGAACGCTATGGGGGCTTCTTGGCTGGTTGGCAGCCTGTGGCTGAGGACTGCCCCGATCCCATAGGGTGATGCGTTGCATGCCAGGATGAGGGGTTTCTTTTCATCGTAGTGGATGAGCACTCTGTCGGAGACTAGAAGATCCTTGATGGCTTGGAACGCTGCTTGCTTCTTGCGACCCCATGCCCACAATGCTGTTTTGTCTAAGAGCCGATGGAGAGGCTTAGCAACAGCTGCTTTACTTGGCAGGAAAGAATGATAGAAATTAAGGAGCCCTAAAAAGGACTGCAGCTCTTTCTTTGATTTTGGTGGGGGTGCCTTGTGGATTGCGGCAACCTTCTCTGGCGCAGGATGGATGCCATCTTTGTCCAGGAGAAAACCCAAAAATTGGACTGCAGGGACAAACAACTCGCACTTCGCCTTTTTCACTGGAACGCTGACCTTCTGTAGACAGCGGAGCACCTCTCGCACACAAGCAGTCAGTTCTGGTTCAGAGGCCCTGCTATCAATACATTGTCAAAATAGGGGGCTATGCCTGTTAAGTCCTTAAGAAGATGCTCCATCAGCTCCTGGAGAATTCTGGGGGCGACGCTTACCCCAAACAGCAAATGGTTCACCCTGAAGGTGCCACGATGCACCATGATTGTCTGAGCCTCGGCTGTGGCTGTGTTGACAGGCAGTTGCTGGTACGCCTGGGCTATATTGATTTTGGCGAACACTAGGCCACTGGAGATGGATGCTAGAAGATGGCTCACCACAGGAACTGGGTATGCATGCAGTTGCAGGACCTTGTTAAGGGTGCATTTGTAACCCACACACAAGCGGATCGAACTGTCTGGCTTGATTGGAGTGATGATTGGAGTTTCCCATTTGGCATTGGGAACGGGCTCCAGTATGCCTTGAGCTATCAGCTTATCGACTTGCTCATTGATACATGATTTGAGAGCGATGGGGCATCGCCGCGGCTTGAGGTGTATGGGTTGGACTGCAGGATTCAACATGAACGAGACTGGTGGACCCTTGTAACAGCCAAGTTCTGAGCTGAAAACATCTGGGAACTCCTCCATGAAATTGGCAACACTTGACTGACTGGTGTGGTTGACGCCAATAATGCCAATACCGAGGGTGGCAAACCAGTCCAGACCAATAAGACTTGTACAGTGACCTTCAACGATGAGCAAGTTAAGACAACTGTTGAATTTTTTGTACTTGACGGACGGGGGTGATGCCAACGACAGGAACTTGGTTTCTGTGGAAATCGAAAAGTTGCAGACTGCACTTCTGAAGATGGTGTGCAGGAAACTGGGGACAGACTTGTTGGAAAGTGTTCCACAAGACGATTGACAGTGCGGAACTGGAATTGACCTCCATCTGGCAACTGTAACCTTCAAGGAAGACAGTCACCTTGATCTTGGGACAAGTGTGAAGACCTTGGTGTATGTACAGGCAATTGTTGTAGTCTTCTGATGCTCTTGCTTCGTTATTGTATTGTGGCCTTTGATTGAATGATCGAGAAGATGGAAAATGAGACGAATGGCAAGATTTACTGGAAGCTCTTCCCGGACGATGGAAGACTTCAGGTGCAGAATGACCTTGTGATGAGCGGCAGACTTTAGCAAGGTGGCCCGTCTTCCCATAAGAATGACAGATGGTGTTGCAGAATTGACAGTCTCTACGAGTATGTGCGCCACAGCAGTCAGCACATATTCCTCTTTGTGGCCATTTTGAGAACGGTGTGGCTTCTGGTTGGCTCCCATTCTGTGGATTCCATCATCAGACGATTCTGATTGGTTGCCTTGGAAATCAGATGAGTCTGCGGTATCACCATGGTGAACAGCGTTGGTGTGGCTTGACATGTGACTCTGAGCACCCAGTTGCAGTCCGTGAAGAGAAATGTTGGCGGCCTCCACTTGCAGCGCTTCTTCAATTCCTGATTCATAAGTGAGAGTCTTTTATAGTAGAAGTGCCCACTGGATGCTGTTGTCTCTAAGGCCACAGAGTAACCAGTCCATTAGGACTGAATTTAGATTTGGGAACTGACAGTCACGAGCAGCCCTTCTCAGTGCGGCGATGTATTCAGTGACAGACTTGCCCTCTTTCTGGTTTCGTTGGTGGAAAGCACACTGGTGTACAGCAGCAGATGTCTTTGGCACAAAATAATCATTGAGCTGTGCCTTGGTGATGCCGATAGGTGTCTCCAGTAATTTGGACAGAGCTACTAAGTCCCAGGCAATGTCGAATACAGCCTGGCTGCAGGTACTCAAAAAGTTGGTGCAGCAGACATTGTCTCCTTCAATATTGTTTGCTATGAGGAAGCATTCAAAATGGTCGAGGTATGATTCCCAGTTCCCAACCTTGGGGTTGAACAGTTCGATATGGCCCTTGGATGCCGTGCCTGTAGTGATTTAGCTCTAGCCGCCCTTAGTGATTTCAGTCTAGGCAGGTGGAGAATGATTTCCCTCGTTCAGTTAGGCCTGGGATCCCATCCTCTTTGCCAGTTTGAAGTACTGAGAGGCAGGAGACGATGAACAATAACAAGGCTTTTATTCATGACATTGCTCAGCTCTGATCTGCTCTGGTAAGAGCGGCACCCATACTTATACTGTTACACAAGTGAATTATATACAATGTCACTACAAACAACTACAAACAAGATTGGAGCTAAGCGGAGCTTTCTGATAGGTTACTCTGGGTGGCTTCAGGACCACTAGAAGGTCTTTATTAGATGTCCAATCACAATATGGGAATTAGGATACCATAGGGCAATCCATAACTCAAAACAGCATAGAGTGAACCCAGAACATAATACATACCTTCTTGCCTACATTTCCCAGCAGCTTTGAATAAAAAGTGCGGGAAAGTAGGGACTCTCCCTGGGGGCGGAGCCACCCAGATAAAGGCTTCTGCCTATCCAGGGAGGGGCTGGTCTCAGCCTTCATCTTAGCCTTGGACTACAGCTTCGAGGGGCTGCGCATGGGTGGGACTCCTGCTACCTCACACTCCGTGGGCCATCCTGGCCACTATAAATCATGGTGGAGAGCCAGGAGGGTAGCAGTATTGGTGACCAGTCCTGAGGGCGGGTCTGAAGTTTCACTCCAATGACAAGGAGGGGGAGAATGAATCCTATCCTGCAGCCACTACGGAGGTAGTTAGATCAGGGATCAGGATATGTGTAGGGACAGAGGAATTGTGGTTTGATCCTGTTTATTTTCTGCCCATTTGTGTTGAAGTGCTTGTGTTATGTCTGTGCCTAACCTTGTACATAGTTTAATTAAACCTTCTTTTTTAATTATAAAACCTGGTAGTGCTTTGACCACATAGTCCTCCCTGCCCAGTACGTTACACATGGCAAAGGAAGACCAGGGAAGCTAAATGGGCCCATTTGGAGGGGTTGCCAACTCTCCAGGGGGGTGCCCAAAGATTAAGGTATCCACTTCTTCAGAATCAGCCAGAGGGGTCTCACTGTCCCTCTAGGAAGGTGGTGTAAATTCAGTGAGTGGTGGCAGCAACTGTGGAAAGGAAATTGCTCCATGCCCAGAAAATGGCAAGAAACCCTCCAGGATCCCTAGACAAATTGGCCTGGAGCAAATTGCTTCCTGACCCCAAAGTGGCGGCTGGCATTTCCCTGGCTGTGTAAGAAAGGACCAGGAGAACTAAGCATTGATGCAGCCCTTCCTGCCCTCCCTCTCATGATCTGCCTAAGTTCACAGATCAGCATTGCTGCCAGATGGCCGTCTAGCCTCTGTCTTGCTTGATATAGAAGATCATTTATGTTTTCTTGAATTCTAGGGCTGCAGAACAATGTTGATAGAAGACAGTTTCTGCTTGAGAGGTTATTGGATGCAGTGAAACAGGTAAGAATCTGGAGCTCCAAATGGGAGAGAGTCCTTGCAACTTGGAAACGTTTGTAACCATCACTGGAGCTCCCATGTCAGCGAATAATTAGGAGCAATTGTTATTTGTTGTTTTTTATACATGTATCTATCCATTGTTGTTCTGTAAAATAAATATGCTTGATCTTTAGCCATATTTATTTATTGTTGTTTCCATAAGCAGTAACAATGTGCATTTCCCCTTTTAACTGTGTAGATCTTTTAGCAAATCATTTTCTGTGATTGATTTTTGTCTGAGTGGTAATATGTTTGGTTAGAGCAAGTAATTCAGCAGGACTTTGCCACGTCACCCAGTGGTGGTGGACTCTTCTTCTTCTCCTCTTCCTCCCCCTCCCCCCTCTGTTCTTTGTGAAAGTATCAGGGCTTGCAAGGGCATTAGTGTGTTGGCTTTGTTGAAAGGCTAAGTAGTACAGGAGGTTGGTGCTGCTGCTCCTGCAGACACGTTCATACTAAGTAAAACAAGGCCGAGCTTCTCCCCAGCATTGCACAGAGGACTCGGAAGGGACAACCTTTAGAGAAGGAAAGAAGATACATGAATCCCTCCCTGCTTCTACCTTCTTAATCATATCCTGAAAATAGAGGATAGGCTGTGTGGAATCAATGGGTACGTTCAGACGCGCCATTTGAGCCGCTTTCGGCACGCATCAGAAACGGCTTTTATGTGCACATTCACATGCCCATCATCTGCGCACCGTCCCCAGCCGTCGCTTTCCGGAGCAAACCCCCTTTAAACTGGGGTATTTTGGCACCACTTACCAAGTGGTGTTTCCCAGATTCTCCGTTTCAAGACGCACTTTCCTGATGTCTGATCGCTCATGGAGCCACTTCCGGGTGCTTCAACCCCCCACCCCTCTGGGAAGCTGCCTTGGGCTTCCGCTTTTGGTACGCCATTTTTTTTAATGCCTTAGCGGTGTGTGCTTGAGCAGAGCTCTGTGCCTAAGTTAAGTAAAGAAAAGCTTAAATGGTGCCTAGTTTAGGCATTTAGACAAGTCCGGGATCTCGGGGAGGCCAGTTTTGGGGTGAAAATTTAAAGAGAAGTCTTCATTTAAACTTTAAAAGGACATGTTGAAATCGCTGTTCTGCGCACGCGCCAAACTTTTAGTTCTGGAGAGGGCTGCCTGTGTGCATGCTCAGATGAGAGGAAAAAAAACTCCACCTGCATGAGGATGACGGGGAGCCTGGAATAAAGAGGTTAGTGTGATCGCGATTCTCCAGGTTAAAAAAAACAACGCATCGGACTGGAGCAATTTAAACCGCTCCAGCACGCTGTCTGAACACACCCAATGACATTCCCAATTTATGGCTGGCTGAGCCAAAATGTGTGGATTCTTGTGAATCAATGTGGCATTTTGCCTTATGCAGGCAGGTTTTGTTTGCAACTGTAACACCTTGCATCTTTGGTCTACTTCACAGGTTTTAATGAAACAGATCTAACTCTGAGTGATATTTTCTGTTAAAAATAACTGTTCTTCTGATTTATTTAATGGATGTGGTTGTGCTTATTACAGTGCCAGATCAGATTTGGAGGAAGGAAAGAGATTGCATCTGATTCAGATAGCAGGTAAGTCTTAGGGAACATGTAAAGGAAAAAATCTTTATATGTATAGTCAACTGGTTACTTGGTAGTCACATTTGTTCTGGTCTGGGGGGTGGAAGGGGGTTAGTTGTATGTCTTATAGCGCCAAAATTATGGAACTTACTTCCCAGTGATACTTATCTCTCCCCTTCTGTCATTGTCTTCTGCCAGTGAGTAAAGACTTATTTTGCTTTGTCTTACATTCCCTCAGTGATCCCTGCTTTATGCCTTACGTTTTATAGATGCATTTTTACTTTGGTTTTATGATTTATGAATTATGCTGTTTTAGTTGTTAGCTGCCTTGGTGGCCACGACTGGGCAGAAAGGTAGGATGTAAATATAAGAAATAAAATGTGTATGCCTGGGATTTTGAGGCTGAAACTGAGATATTAGGGTCCTGACTTCTGGCTTCATGCCTTTGAATGTGGCCTTTGACCCAGTGCAGGGAGTTGTGTTCTGAAATGCAAAAAAGAAGAAAGAAATCAGGGAAACCCCAACACTGTGTCCTTGCAGTGAATATTGGATGTAAGCCTTCAGTGTGATTCCCGCCCCTCGTCTTTTTTGAAATGAAGGGAGAAATTCTGGTGCATAAATATAATCAAGCAGCTGGAAACCAGGATATCTGGAGGATCGCCTACTCCCATATACTCCTTCCCAGCAGTTAACATTTACATCACAGGGCCTGCTTTATTTTCCATCAGTACTGGGTGCGAAGTAGATTAGAAAATGAGCGTTTTCTGTTGTGGCTCCCCCAACTTTGGAATTTCCTTTTCCCTGGCTAATTGACTGGCACTGAATCTTGTGAGCTGGTGGTGGCAGGTGGAGGCATTTTTTGTTTATCTAGGCCTTTTATTAGATTGAGTGACCAAGGTATTTGGGCTGTGTATATCTACTGGTATATGTTGTAGTCTCCACTGATGCCTAAATTCTGGTGACGGATATTAAATCATAATTGGATGTTCTCCGTTATAGGTAGAGTCCAGTGCATGATCAATGGGACTCTTGCGTGTATGTTGGGCTTTTCTGGGAGTTACTGTGGCTAGGGTACAATTATTGCTCACAGAGGTATTTATGGTTGTTTTCTTAAAACATGTTCTGTGGTTGATTCTCAAGCTTATTTTAGGGAAGAAGAAACTGAAAAACTTCTGCATTTTGCAGTTTCTCTTCTCTTTTATTCGTGCTAATAGTTTTTATAGTTTTTATAGTTTTTATAAAGGGGATTTCTGAATTTCTGACCAGTACTTGTGATTCAAATTGGCTTCAAATATTCTGGGGAATTGTTTAAACACTAGCTGATCTGGTAGGTACTAGTAATAGCCAACCTCCTTTGCATTAAATAAATACCACTAGCGTTGATCTTCAGGGCTGGAATCAGAATATTGTAGCTCCCGTTCATCAATAAGGGAGTAGTAACTTAGGTTCTCGTCGTACATTGATTATCCTGGTAGATACTTTGGCTCAGCTTTATGCTAAACGTTTTGTGTAAATTTCAGAAAGAAAAGATGTTTTCCTGAAGAAAAAGCTGGATTTACGAAACGGCAGTTGTTTTTGTCCTTGCCTATTCTAATGGTCAGAGTGGACATTGTAAAGAAGGCTATTCAGTATGCTGCCTTTAATAGAAGTTGTGTGGGACAATGTCTCTAAAACCAACCTGGGCATCAGACTGGTCAGTGTAAAGTCTTGCATTTAGATAACAATGAGTTGATAAGAAATACACTGCCATCCCAGTTTGCTGATAAATGTTGTGCCAGTTTCTAGGGATGTTGGTGGTGAAGCAACTTCCAAAACTTAATTTAAAAACACAAAGGGTTGGATGGTGTGAATCCATTCCACTAGCAGAGGTGCTTTTCTCTGGCACAAGGAGCTTTCCTGGCAGAAGTGCCTCTTCTTTCAGCCATCAGTCGTGGAACACATCTGCACCATCCAATACATAATATAGATGGACAGCTCCTGCTCATTGTCTGTCAGCAGAAGAACAAGAGCCCAGTGTGGTGTGATAAGGGGCTAGGATCTGGGAGATTCAAGTTTGAATCCCTGCTCTGCCGCAGAAGCTCACTAGGTGACCTTGGACCAGTCACACACTCTCAGCTTAACCTACCTCACAGCGTTGTTGTGAAGATTATAATAATAATAATAGTAATAATAATAATAATAGTAATAATAATAATAATAGTAATAATAATAATAATAATAATTTGTATTTATAGCCCGCCCATCCCGCAAGCGGGCTCAGGGCAGGTAACATCATAAAAACATACAATAAATACAATTAAAATTACACAATTAAAATAATAAGCATTAAAACACAGTCATAAAATGGAGGAATATAATATAAGCCACTTTGGGTCCCCATTTTTATTCTCTGTATTTTATACTGTTTTACTATATTTATTTTCTCTGTCTTTATACTACTGTGAACCACTCTGAGCCCCACTTTGTGGGGGAGGGATGGTATCTGAATTGAAATAATAAAACAAACATTGGAGAGAAAGGTGGGGTGTAAGTGAAATAGATAAAATGATAAAAAGAAGTTAATCCTTTCCTGGTTCTTCTGGAAGATGGTAGAAGGTTGAGGCGCCACCTGCAGACACTTTAACTTCCTCTGGTGGAGAAAAGTCGTATGCTGGCCCAGTCTGGACTTGGCTGAAAATACTTATATTACTTGTGGGTAGGCAAAAGTATCTACCATTCGTGGTTTGACTGCAGTGTTTGGTGTAAACGATTCCCCAGGTGAATGGAGAATTTAGTATCTAACTTTAGTTCCTAGTCTTCCTTCCATACCTCATAGCATTTCTCATTATGTTGCTTGTTCTTCTCCAGAGTTACATGCCTGTGTGCTCAGTTCGAATCTGTGCTCCAGCATGGTTTGAAGAGGACGCGGGGATTAGCCTTAACTGCAGCAGCAATTAAACAGGCAGCAGGCTTCTCCAATAAAATGGAAATGGGTAATTTGGCTTCCGAAATGCTTTGCTTATTTTAAAAAATGCCTTATTTTTTATTTGTGTCTGAATACTTGGTAATAAGTTAATTTCAACCATGCCAATAACTAATACTATAGCATGCCTTTCTACCTCTCCTACCCCATTTTGTAACTTTCCTGTCCTAGGAGCGTGAGGAGGTCCTGTTTCTATGTCCTTAAGAGCAACATAAAGAAAGAATCAGATGAAGCTTTTTTCCTAGCAGAAAACTAGTTATGGGGATAAGCTTCAGTTAATTAGTTCTGTCATGTCAGTTGCCATGAATGGCATAGTATCTGGCTACCTTGCAGGCAGAGGGAACTTTGGAAGCCAAAAGCAGGTAGCCTGAGGGACCTAGCTTTGCCTGGCCGGGACCTGAAACAGAGCTGCCATATGTTGAAGATGTGCATTAAAGTGGAGACTGCTGGGTTCAGCTTGATTTGCCAGTGTTATAGCAAGTCACGTCTGGTGGCATTTTTGCCTCTGTAGAACTCTTCTAAGTACAGTGTGGAAGGGAGGTGATTTTTTGCAAACTGGTTTAAACCAATTCTGCTTTGGAGGGATGAGCAAGCAGTAGAAAGGCCAAGCCTGGGTCCTCCAGCAAGCTTTCTTTCTTTGTGGGATGCGAGAAATATGTGTGGCTGGTTGCATCATTAGCCTTGCTCAGCCCTCTTAGGGACACATGCCATTGCTACAGGAGGATGCTATCAGGGGAACCCTGCCCCTGTCCCACCCTTTCCTTGGCTTCCCTTCCTCTTTCTGGGCTTCACCCTGCATTAGTTTGTGTAGTAGTATTGGTTAGAAGGTAGGATGGTAACTCTTCACCTGATTTTATCTGATGAAAGAAGGGTCTGTGGCAGAGTGCATGTTTTGCACGCAGAAGGTTCATTCTCCAGCATCTCCAGTTAAAAGGATTAGGTAGTTGTTATGAAAGACTTCAGCCTGAGACCCCGGAGAGCCACTGCCAGTTAGAGTAGACAAGACTGACCTTGGTAGACCCATTGTCTGATTTGGTGTAAGGTAGTTCCGTGTGCTCTTGTGATGATACAGTTAGTTCATTCAAGACCCAAGTATGTACTACATTACAGCCTAGAGACAAAAGAGAAGAGATTGGCAGTGCTTCTCCAACTTTGCACCTAGGGTAGAGAAATCCAAGGAAAAGAGAGTTCCATGGTTAATTTTTCCTTAATGAAGGTTAAAAAATGGGCTGTCAAAAAGGGTTAGTTGTCCCATAGGTCCCTAGGATCCCCAGCTGGTACATGCTGTGGGGAATGTAAAACCAGCACCAGATGGACCCCACAAGTTGTGCTAGGAGAGAGCCCTCAGAAGGCATTGCTGAATACAGCTAGTCTGAATGCACATTCTTAGTTTGGTCTGTCTTCTTAGGAAGCCCGCTAAAAGCTGCTTCTCAAGTTACATTGAGCCTGGGGGGGTCCTTTGCCCTACGAGTAATTCCTGTTCTTCTTGCAGCTTCCAAGGAAACTGCTCCTGGGTGTAGGATGCCCGGTCTTTTCGCTTCTTCCGTTTATTTTCCTGAGCATCTTTTTCTGTTGCCACACTGACTATTTTCTAGATGTTAGAGTGCCTTTCAGGGAAACGCCTTTTTGAGATGCCACCCTGAGTCTCGAGCTTTTGTGAGCTGTGGTGTGCCCCCTTCTCCCCCATGCAGATAACAAAAATGTACAGTGCATTTTTACAACACAGGGCTAGGGTGCAAAAAAGTTCAGAATTTGGGGGCTAACCATTCCACTTACCAAAATGCTGATGACTGCATACGTCCAGATGTGGTGAGTGAAAAAATATATTCAGGTGGCATTTGCGATTGTCATAGCAATACAAAACGGTGTTCAACAATGAAAGTCAGTGGCTGGTAGGGGAAAGCAGGAGTTGTTGACAGGGGATATGAAGAGAGACTGAGTGTGGTGGAAGAACAGGCTGACAAGGATGGGGAAAGGTGGGAGCTGGAAAGGGTGATGGGGAAAATCTGGAGGTCTAGACAGAGGGCTTGAAGAGGTGCAGGTGAGCAGGTAAGTTATGGTGGAGGGGGGAGTAGAGAGAGGGAGAGCAGAGATGAGGGACTTGTGCAGGAGAAGAAACTCCCCCTCTTTGTGAGTCCTTGCATGTCTCATTGCTTTCATTCTGGGTCTCAAATAATACTTTGCTGTTGCTTGTTTGCGTCTTTATACAACTTTGGGTTTCCATCTAGACAGTATGGACGTTTGGGGGACTTTCTTTCTGCATTAGTATTGCCCCAGCTGGCATGACTGGTTCCTCCAGAATGTTTGGCTATTATTGTCAATGACTAGTGCTCTGTGTCCTGGGGTTTGCTGGGTGCATGTCTTGGAAGGTGAAACATTTCTCTAACTTTATAACCCATTCTGAGGCTTTTGAGTTTTTTTGGCATCTGTTTTTAAATGCTCGGTAACAGAAGTAGTTCTTCCCCTAAAGCCTCTCTGTTAATTAAAAATAAATTCCCCTAAGCAGCAGGCTGAAACATTATTCTCTTCACTTTGGCTACCTATAACAATTAAATGTTGAGCTAAACGACCTTTAGACACAGGACATTAGGTTTGGCCATAAAAGGTGGATTCTCTAGGGCTACAGTGAATAATGCCAAAGCCATTCTGTGCAAGAAGGTTCAGTGGCAGGTTAGAGGTTCAACCAGCTGTAACATAATTCTGTTTTAAAGGAATGAAGCCAGCTATACAGTTTTCTGGAATAAAACTGTCTTGTAGATAGCTGCTTGATGCCCAGCTTGAAAGAATTTGGGGGTGGGGGTCTGGAAGCTTGAAAAGAGATTAGGTGGAGGCAGTTCTTTGACATTGTTATTCCTTTGAAAAAATCTAAATAATTTTAGATGTGAATATATACATTCTTTTACTCTCTCCTAGATCCTGTATTCTGGTATTATGTGAAAGAAATTCTTAACAGGCACGAACTCCAGCGCTTCTACTCTCTAAAGAACATTACAACAGATGTTGGCAGAGGCCGTGCATGGCTGCGTTGCGCACTGAATGAGCATTCCTTGGAAAGATACTTCCATATGCTGCTGGCGGATAAGGATCGGCTTAGGTAATTTCTGCATAATACTTTTCCTGAAGGGTAAAGTGTTTTCAGGAAGGAGCCTGTTGAGGCAGCAGAAACGGCAGCAACAGACTGAAATTACTAATTTCAGCTAATAACATTTATAGCACAAGTGAGACTGAGGAATTGTGTGAATTTCCCATTCAGAATAGTGAAGAGCTTAGTCATTTTAAAAGCTTTTAAGATTCTAGGCACCTTGAAAAACAATCAGACTGTAGAGTTGGGAGACCAAAGTTCTCCATCTCCTAGGCTCCATGACTACACTGCTCCTTGCTGTATAGTGCTTCGGAGTCCTTGGGTAGCTACAATGGATAGAGTTCTGGACTAGGGCTAGAAAATGACTATGAAGTTGACTATGACTTGATGGCCAAAAAAAAAAAAGTTGCCCAAGACCAAGTATGTCTAAGTGGGAGTTGGAACTGATGGGTTGGTTCTAGAATAAATTTTCAACGGATGGAAGGGGAGGTGGAGTTCCTGCCAATTCCCCGTTCCTGTTGCATACCCCTGATCTGCCCCTGTGCCATTTCTGAGGGTTCCCTGATTCTCGGGAAAAGTATTTCCTCAGGAACGAGGGACTGCAGTGGAAGAAAGGGAAGCAGGAAAATTTTCATACGTGGAATTTTTTTAGTTTGGATTCAAGTCTCTATCTTTGAGACCTGTTGTTAGTGGGCACTTATCATGGGGTGGGGGTGGGGTTGTATTGTCAGTTTTCTTCCAAAACTGGCCAGGTGCCTGCTCCAGAAGTTCCTGCACAGCTTTGTAGCGGCTGAACTTTGTCAGGCTTCTGTTGGCTTCAGTGACAGAAGAGGCAGGAAGGGCGATTTCATCCCTCTCCTTGCTGGAGCCTCTCAGCCTGCAGGGTTGGTAGAAACTGCTGGGGGAACGGGGGAGAGGAAGCAGAGAAGATCTGCAATTGCCAGCCTCTTTGCGGATTGCTGGATGCAATTTGATATATATGCAGATTTCTTCATCGTTTCACTACTACTTTTTTTTTTTTTACACACAGTATCTTCTATGAAGACTGGTCTTTCATGATGGATGAAGAACGCTCCAGTATGATCCCCACCATGGCAGCTGGTAAGCGTTTCCGGCGGTACTGCTGCATATGGGATGGCTGTTAGGAACATTGTTTCTTGCTTTCTTGCCCACTTAGGGGTGAAATAAGTTGTGTGCTATGGTATTTATGTTCAGTAATGACGCACTTGGGCATAGTCTGTTGTGTTTTGTGTATGGAGTTACACTGCATCAGGGATCTCCCTTGCTTTATCTGAAGGTCTGAACCCGATTCTTTTTGCTATCAACATTGATAACAAGGATTTAAATGGACAAAGCAAAGGCACTTCCACGGTATCCCATCTTCTCAAGGAATCCACACAGAATGTTACCTCGTTGTTGAAAGGATCGACACAAGGGGTTAGCAGCCTTCTTCGGGAGATCACGGCATCTTCTCCCGTTTCGATTCTAATCAAATCGGATCAAGACACAGACCTATCACCAGTTTTTCCAAAGAGTGCTAGTGGTGGTAAGTGCTACTAAGGTGCTTGAGGTATTTAAATGTGTCAAGGAAGTCTCCATGTCAAGGGCTGTTGTATTCCCCCCCCCACCACCAGTGTTTGTTTTTGCAATAAGGAATCCTGTCTCCTAGAGTATATCTCCTCTGTTGACACAATTGCTTGTGAGTGCTAAAGGATACATTTGCCTTGCCCTGTGAGGGGACTTTCAGGTTCATCAGATTGTTTGCCCTCCTTTATCAAGCCTTCAAGTTCAGAGGAGTGCTAAATGGACTTTGTCAGGCTGTGGGGTTGCTGCACTGATTGTTATCAACATCTATTTGTCCGTTAGCTTATAGTTTTGGGGAGAGATAGTTTAACCTAGTGAGTCTTGGCCTGTTGCACCTCTTTTCTCCTTTTCTGTGGACAGAAGTGACTTGCACCATATACAATTTGGATGCGGTACCTTTTTATTTATTATTTAGATATATATCCCACCCTCCCCAGAGGCTCAGGGCAGCTAACAACAAGGCACAAAGCCAAGGTTAAAACAATCTAAGACAGAATAAAACCACCTAATACACAACAGAACGTTTACCACAAGATGGGGTAGATCTTAATCACGGCAGCATCTCCGTGGCCTGTCATCCTTCTCCTTCCAGGGTCACCCCGCACCCCGATGGAACCACACAAAGATGGCAGCGGTGCGATGATGCATGCCTAGCAATGGTGGAATAGTGGTGGCGGCGGCTTCTACTCAAAAGCCTGGCGGAAGAGCTTTTTTGAGTCTTCCCAAAGAATAGTGTGGTGCCATGTAAACAGCCCTAGTGCTCGTCAGTCCTCTGTATGTTCAGTCATCTAATGTTTCTTTTCTGTAGGGCAAACTGTTTTAGAAGTTAGGATGAACTTGCCAAACTGTGGGTGATGGCTTCTCCGCCAAACCAGGAATACAAACCATGGCTGTTGTCATTTGGTAGATGTAGAACAAAGTTTGAGTTCAGTGGCACCTTTAAGACCTACAAAGTTTAATTCTGGGTGTAAGCTTTTGTGTGCATGAAATAAAACTTTGTTGGTCTTAAAGGTGCCCCTGGACTCAAACTTTGTTCTGCTGCTTCAGACTAACAGGGCTACCCACCTGAATCTATTTAGTGGATGTGTGTGTTCATGTGTGTGATTGCAATCACGTGAACAGACAAGCAAGGATGCACAAAGTATAGCTTGAATGAGAAGAAATGGCTGCCTTTGATGGTGTGAGGGATAGCGAGGGGTATGCGCAAGGCAAGGTTTTATCACACAGCACCAGCCTTGGTTTGGTGTCACATTTTGAGCACTGTCTTGCCTATATTAAAGGGGAGTGCCTGAGACTCAAGTTGGGAGGAGTTTCTCCCTAAAAAATAAGACTTCCCCTGGGTCCAAAAGTTTCTATTTTAGAAAATTTATTTAGGTACATAAAATAGTTTATCATCATAGTGCTCTTAACCAAAGAAAACTGATTCCCTCCCCCCCTGCTAAATTTGATTCTGTCTCCAAGGTTTAACTGTAAATGGGAACTCTCAGTAAGAATCCTCATAACTTTGTTTCCTAAGTTCTAGCATGTAATTTTATAAAACCTCTTTGTAAAGCCATTGAATAGCTTTGCAAAGAACAAGAATGTACAGGGATTGTTTTTGTTCTGTTCAGTTCATATGTTGGATCAAATGTGCAAAAAAAAGTGTGGCAGACAAACCTAATCTTTTCTTTTAATTCAACAACTCCACAAAATAGTGTTTGAAAAAATTGCTTTTGTGTATCTTTAAGAAAGATAAAACTAGAGAGCAGTGATAGGCTGTTTGGTTCAAACTGGAGCTGTATGTAGGAAGGCCCACATGTCCTGTGTTGATTTGCAATTTAACTTGCTCCATGATCTGCTTTCAGAGACCAGTTTTTCTTATTTAGCAAAAGCAGCATATTTGAAAGTAAAAGATTAAATTTGGGTCAGGTTCTACTGTATTTCCTTCCCCTCTTTCCATGTCTTCCAGTGTTTTGGAGGGCTGCTTCTTGTGATTGATTGGAAAAGCTCTGGAAGCTCCGTTTTATGTATAATATGTACATAAATTGAAAGTTAGCATGGTGTAGTGGCTAGAGTGTTGGGCTAGGATCTGGGAGACTCAGGTTTGAGTCTCCATTCTGCCATGAAAGCTTGCTGGGTGGTCCTGGGCCAGTCACACACTCATGGACTAATCTACCTCACAGGGTTGTTAGGATAAAATGGTGGAAAAGAGAACAATGTAAGCTGCTTTGAGTCCTCTTTGGGGAGAAAGGAGGTATAAAGGAGTACAATAAATAAAAACAAAATAAATATGCTTTTCATAATATAAAATCATATAAATGTTTAATAATAATAATAAGCACCAAATAGTGAGGCAAAAAGAGAACAACATCCAGAAATAAATACTGGCCCATATCCAAGTACATGGAGTAGGACTTTCTGCCTCTTCCACAAAACCAAACTATGGGGCAGTTAATTCTTTGCAGTCCCCAAATCCCTTTGGAATAACCATTTGTTAAACTGCTTAAGCATGGTGAGTCCTTGCAAAATATTTATGCTGCCCCCGCCACAACCTTCTCTACTGTACATAAAAACTGCCTTGTTCTGTAATAAGGCTTTTAAGATAACACAACTGTGTCTGCTTGTGTTGGCTGTTCTCTGTATTTGTGTGTGTGTGTGTGAGAGAGAGAGAAATCTTCAATTTTTTGCCTCTCTTTGTCTTCCAGATATGAATTATGGAAATGGTGGGAGGAGAAGGAGGAAAGTGAATATTATTTCCTTTGATGACAAGGAAGATGAACCAAATTTGGGTGATATCTTACGGGTGACTGTTGCAGGCAGAAGCTTGGAAAGGATTTCTGACCAATCTTCAGGGCACGCCCTGTCTTTCTCTCACCCCCTGACTAAACTGAATGGAAAGCAGATGGTGACTTCGTTCAAAAATGATCCCCTGAATCTCAATGGAGACACTGGTTTCCAGAAGCTGGATGTTAAAAGTATAGATGATGAGGATGACGTTGATGATAATGAAGAGACCTGTGGCAAAACAGTGGGAATCCAATGCTTAGTGGAAGATACAGAATCTTGTGGAAAGTGAGTACTCTGGATAGTGCCAGGGACAGAATTTTGGCATGTTCTTCTGGTAATTAGGTCTGGAGCAGTTCTGTCATGAATGACTTTAATTTTGGAGGGGGTGGGAACTGTCTTTAGAGAGATGTGAAAAACATGACAGACTTCACTCCTGATACCTACATAGGGCTGGCTGACTCTCAAGCTGCAAGGAAAACTTACCAAATTGGAATCAATGCTGTTGCTGTCCCCCTTTCTCTGTTCTTCCCCCTTTGTTGGCAGCAGCATTGAGGCAACACAGTTTTCTCTGTTGAGGCTTGAAGGAGAACTCTGGTAGCTGAAGACTACAGCTTAGTGCTGGTTGGGGTTATGTTTGGGTAATGTTTACTATGCATTTCTTTAAAAGCAAATAGCTTTTTGATTGATCTCTTAGTGGAGAGCGGGAGGAGAGAGCGGGAGTGTATGAATGACAGGGTATATGCAAGTACACTGCCACAATGCAGTGCTGTACAGCAGCAGTCTTCAGCCTTAGGGTTGGGCCCCAAGGTGTGTTATGGACTCCTGGTGGCTGGGTTGTGAGCTCCTTTAGCCATGTTTGTTTGTTTTGTTTTGGAAGGATTCACTGCTAGTGCCAGTGTGGGCACCAAGTCTCTTATCTTCCTTTTCCTGCAAGCAGTGAGAAGTAATGGAGTGGCGAGTTGAGATAACTGAGTGGTGGAAAGGATTCCTTCATGGCTCTGACCCAGTTTGTTCCTCCTTATGGGGCTGCGGTGGCTCAGAGGTTAAGACACTGAGCTGCAGACTGGAAGGTCTGTAGCTCGTCAGTTCGAGATCCAAGTACCATGTGACAGAGTGAGTTCCCGTCTCTGGCCCCAGTTCCTGCCAACCTAGCAGTTTGAAAGTAAGAAATTGCAAGTAGATAAGTAGGTACTGCTTCAGTGGGAAGGTAACAGCATTCTGTGCACCTTGGCATTTAGTCATGCCGGTCACGTGACCATGGAGAAGTCTTCAGATAGTGCTGGCTCTTCGACTTGGAAATGGAGATGAGCACCACCCCCTAGAGTTGGATTCGACTGGCTTTCGAGCAAGGGAAACCTTTACATCTCACCTCATTGTGCCCAGCTTGAACCTCCAGCTCTCTTGGTGTTCTGCCCTCCGACCTGATCTTGAAATTGGTGAACTCTGGTTTCTTCTCCTTTCTGTCCTCCTTCCTGTTCCTGCTCTGATGTCAAATGACATCTGGTGCATGCTTGCAGCTTAGAGGGTTCCAGATCCCGAAAGGCTGAAGTCTGTTGCTTTAGAGCCTCCTTGTGTGACTAGCCTACCTTTAAGGAGAGCGTCCCTTGCATGGAAGCATGCATGGTGTACTGGTGCAGCAGCAATTGCTATTTTGCTTTTGAACTGGTGGAAAATAGTCTGAATTAGATGACCACACATACTTTTTTTTTTTTATTTAGACCCTCTCAGGGCAGTACAAGCAACGTAACGGTCAGTGCTTGGGCTCCTCTGCAGACCCTGAATGATGATTCTGATGTGTTGTTTCCTGTCACTGCTACTGGCTGTTACTCTCCAACTGGTGGGTATTTATTGCCTTGTTTAAAAAACATTGATTATTTCTGTGGCCAGATTCAATGAAGTGTGAAGGCTGTCTGACAGGAACAATTATTAAAATGCATGCCATTTGAGTTGGTCAAGTGAAACGGTATCCTTGATGCTGGGAATGCCAGGGCTGCAAGTCCTTTGTTTAGTGTTGCCCCTCCTTTCTCTAACATCTCCCCAATGATTTTGGTGTGGATTTCTTTGGCATTGCAGAGAGAGAGAGAAAGTGCGCGCTGCATGCACCCAGGAAAGAGTGTCTTCATGTCTTGATGCCTATATATTAATGTGATGCCTTCTCTGTGCCTCTGGTACTGGAGGGAGTAGACATCCATTACGACTTAACTTTGGGTTTAACTTATAACTTTATTCTTTGTGATTAGCAAACAAAGCATGTGTTTTCTGGAATGAGGGATATGGTGAACAGTACACAGGACTTCTTGCAGACTCAGGACCTTGAAGTCCTGGGTTTTAGGGTTCTGGTGGCAGTCTGTGCCTAGGTTTAATTTGATATAATCAAAAAATACAAAAACCATGACATTATAACGATGGCAACTTTGATACTTCAATATTTTCTTATTACAGTGCATATATTTCTACAATAGTACATAACTTAATTACAATACATAATTCATTATCATTATCAACAGTCCATTCTTCACTATTTGTATGATGAATGAAAGTGCCTATAAATATTCTTTCCAAGATTGAAGTGCTTGTGCTGTAGTAAACGGCCTTCAGTCCTTTGTTCTTTCAAATCCAGTAATTGTGGATGATCCTTGGCGGGGAGGGTTGGGTATAAATCTAACAAATAATTAAATATTTATGGACAATTCTAATACAGCCTCTGTTGGACCTGTCAACCTTTATTTTCCTTTCTTCTTCGCTTTCTCAAAGAGGCAACAGAACAAAATCCATATATCCAATTATTATTCAAAGACAGACAACTTTAACAAGGACAATTTTCACAGAAGGAAGTATCAAAGTTGCCATAGTTATAATTTCATGGTTTTTGTATTTTTAATTGTACCTTGTTCCTGTGGATCTCTCTGGATTATAGGTTTAATTTGAGGCAAGATCTTCCCAGCTTATGCACTTAGTTGCTGTGTTACACCAACTTTCTTAGGGGCTGTATGCTGGTAGGTCCAGTATGCAGATGGGCACATCAGTGGCCTTTAGTTGCCAATGAGGAGGCAGTTTGCATGTTTATCTTGAAGGTGATGGAAGAATTTTGGCATTGCTGAATGGGTGAAGGATTCCTTTAAAGAATTCCCTTGTGCTTACACAACCTGCCCTTCTGTGTAACTATGGTTAATGTGAGCCATTATTTAGTGTGACGTTTGAATTATGTTTTGGGAGAGTTAGAGAACTGATTCCTCTTTTGGTCAAATCTTCTGCTAGCATTCAATTATAATGGCCTCAATTAGCTTTCTTGGGCAGAGTCTCCAATTTTCTTGGATACCTGCTGTTAATTTCAGTGCAGCTTAGATCTTATAGCTTGTTCCACCATTTCTCCTTTGCTTCCTCCTCTGAGGGAATGGGCATACAAAGAAAAAAGGGTTAGTCAGTCTGCTTTAAATGACCTCCAGGAGCAAGTCTAGGGATTGCTGAAAAGTTTGTATGAAGTCTTTAAAAAAATAATCCAAATCACATACACAGATCTCTCTGTTGAAGTTAAAGGTTAAAAAAATGCATGTGAACTTACTGTTCATTTTAATATCTTTCCCCAGCTGACTGGGGCTTGGGGTGCTTGTCATAGAAACGTTAAGGAAGCCTTACCCTCTGAAAAAAAAGGCTATGTGATTGAGGAGAGTATTAACTATGCAAGAATGAGCAGAAGACAGGCCTGCCGCCTTCGTTTTCTTGAGTGCACCCTTAAGAATCAAGCTTCAACATTTGTTTTCTCAACATTTGTTTTCTCAATGTTCTTTCAACACACATGTCAAAATCTAGATGCAAGAGGAACTGCAATAAATGGCAGAGGTTGAGAGAGAGCTGGCACATAGCCTTAGGAGATGGCTGGCTGGAAAACGCATTCCTTGTCCCATTGGATGCCCCCAGCAGAAATATGCAGCTTTTCAAACATTGCTCTGTGACACTGTGCTGTCATTTCCCCATTCTGCAACTGTCTTTGGATTATCTTCTTTTCTGTCTCTCTGCTTGTGTCGTGTGTTTTCCATGAAGACTACTAAAACATGGCTTGGCACAAATGCCTGTTCTTTCTTCAGTAAATCTTTGCCTCCACCTTAATTCCTGCTCTTACATCAGATTTGAGATTCTGAGCTTCCTGGCACAGGGGTTGCTGTTCATGTTGATGACACTGTATTAAAGAAAAGTGAGTGCCAGACACCCTTGCAGATCTGTGCAACATGAAATGAAGGAAAAGTGTTCCTTATGTTCAGTTAGAAGGAACCCTTTGTCATTCAGATGCTGTGCTGATCATACTGGCTTTGTTTGGTGCTTTGATAGCTATGCATACTCTAGGAGTCCTTCCACCTGTGGAACAAGAATCAGGTGAGTCACAGAAACCCTGCAGAGACTCCATTTCTTGGCTGCCATTTAAAAAGACGTGCTGCTGGTGGACATGCATTATGCCTCTTGCCTCTCCTTGCTTGCACATTTAGAAGACTGGTGGAATGGCAAGGAGAGGTCACTTGGTGGAGAAGATTTACCTGTGGCTCTAACCCTTGGCTTGTTCCTCTCTACAGTTCTTCTCTTGTGCTTGACTTTGTCAGTTGCCCACAGCCCTCGCTCTGATATTAGTGAGGTCATATAACTCATCCCTCTTGTCACATGAGTGGTTTTATATTCAGATCTGGAAAGACTGAAGGCCATTGCTCTGGTGAGCAGACAAAGCTTCAAAAGAAGTCATGATCAGTGAGGGCACTCTGGCTAATTGTATTGGCAGGGAGTGGTAGTTTGACACAGGAATGCAGAATTTGGTTTCTACTCTAAGTGTAACTTTGCCCACTGAAGAAAGTGGTATAGTAGTTAGAGCATCAGGTTAGGAATGGAGAGAACCAGGTTCAAATCTCTGCTCCACCCATGAAAGCTCTACTGACTGACCTTGGGCCAGTCACCCTCTCTCAGTCTCACCCACCTCACAGGATTGATGTGAAGGTAAATTGGAGGCGGGAGGAACTCTATACCTTCTTGAGCTCTTTGGAAGAAAGTTCAGGATTCAAATTAGATTGTGAGGAGGATATTTCTGAGACTGCAAAGATTGTAAACATTTAAATATGTATTGTGTATCTTGTCAGTGCACAGAGGTATGAAAACATAATTCTGTTTTCCCAGAAGAAAGTGGCTAATTACCTGGGTAGGCTTTAACCCTCTCTTGGGTTGGAGGCTCTCTGTGATATACGAATTCTCAAGCTTCTTTAGAGGATAAGGATATTCTTAAGTCTATGTTATAATGCTCTAAGGATGTGTCAAGACCCATTAAATTTTGGTTACCTTGAAGTATTCTAGATGGTCTTGACATTCAGGTGCCTGGAAGCAAGATTAGGACAGTATGATGAGAAAGGATTTTCTACTCTGCTCTTAAGAAGCTGTCCTCCTCCTCCTCTTCCTACTTCCTGACATTGTTGGGTCACTTTATAGTTGCATTGTGTTGAAGGAACAGATCAAAAAGAGGATGTGTGTGTGTGTTTCAGGTGGGTAGTTGTGTCAGTCTGCAGCAGAAGAGCAAGTTTCAAGTCCAGTAGCTCCTTAGTGACCAATAAGATTTCCAGGATATCAGCTCCCTTCATCCCTGTATGTGTGCATATGGGCTTGTCTGTGCTTGTAGACAGGGCATGTTTCTGAGGAAGTCTAGTTAAGTGATGCTGCTCATAGTGCTGTGTTGAGCGCCACAGAGTTTCAGGGGGAAATAGGGTAAATAAACGTGATCCAGTTATGCTTTGTTCTGAGCAAAGAATGTGTCAGTGTCAAATAAAGATGTTCAGTAATAGGCAGATCTCTCTTCTCTCTCCCCCCAGCTGGTCTCTTTGATTACAATATTTAATTTAATGTATCAAAGCATTCCTCAAGATTAGGAATCATCCCAAAGGGACTTCCTCATACTGGTTAGTGCGAATGTTTAATGAGCTTGGGTACAAAATGTAATGTGGAGTGGGGCCCGAAAAGGCATGGCATTATGCTATAATTTCTTCTAAATTTCTGTCTACAATTTTAGATAACCTGGAGAACGGTGATGGGCCTGAAAGTATTGATTTCATTGTTGAATTGGATCAAAGGAACACTGAACTGCACTACAGGTATACAGCCAATTAGGCTATTATTTTACTACTTCAAAAAAACCCAGTTCAAACTGTTAAATGTGCTTTGTAGGAAGAAATCTTGTTTCTGAGTTAGAAAATAAGCAGGTCTCTGAAGGCTGTCTTAAAAGGGCCAAGGTGTCATATTCCATGGACCTTGCAGGCAATTATTTCTATAATTTACGGGGCACCATTGAAAGGGCATTCGCTGCACAGCCCACTGGTAAGGTGGAGGATGGGACTGTTGGAAGATAATTTCTGCTAAATTTTAAGATTGGGAAGATAAATGAGAGATGAGAGTTCTTCAAGCTGACCTCTGTGCAGAAGGTCAGCAAGCCTGAAATTGTCTGAAATCACTTACTTTCTGGTCTGCTAAGTTACATAAAAGGATTTCCATAAACCTGGGGCAGCTAAAAAGTATGATGAAAAAGAAATCTGCTGTAGGCAAGCAGTCTGATATTTATTACTCCAAGACCCTGCATACTTGGAGTTTTGAGTTTTTTCTTCCTGCGTATAGTTTTCAAGCATGAAAAACTTAAAGTTAAACTGAGGGTAAAGTTCTTAACCTTTTGGTCTTTGAGAAAAGTGCAGCTACTTAAGGTCCTGGAACTAATACTAAAAAATAGTACCTTGAATTGGTAATTTGGTCTGTATGGTATGAAATATGGTAGATTTGGCTGTTGCATGGAGCATGTACTACAGTGGGTAAATTCGAAAGTCTACACTGCAAGAGGGGGCTGCATACTATGAAGAACACCAGTTGGGTTGCCATCCTCATGCATGTATGTCTCTGAAGGCCAGCTTAAAAGCCAGCTTCACATTTAGTGGATGTTGCCAGCAGATTACCCCACAAGGCTCCATGGCAGACTGGGTATCCCAACCTGGGTCTGATACTCTAAAATCACTGTACCTGTTTATTTTACAAAAATTATATTCTGCCTTTCGGCCTTCATAAGGCCCACTAAGTGCTCAGTGTTTTGAAGATCCAGTATTCTCTGTTCTTCTGTCAATAGTGTTTGCTTTATTTTTAACTAAATAAAACAGGGGAGCAGTTAGCCCTCATGCCCAAGAGAACCCTTTAAGTGAGCTGTTGCCATCAGCCAGTGTGCCAGAATCCATGACAGTTGGTAAGTAACTACTGAACTAGAGTTGGAAGAAAACATGTTTTTAAAGTTTTTCAGGCTTAATGTATGTGAATGAATGGGTAAGGTACTTGTGACGCCGTGGCAGAGCACCTGATTTGTATGCAGAAAGCCCCATGTTCAGCCCCTGTCATCTCCAGTTAAAGGATCAAGAAGGAGGAACTGGAGAAGTTCTAGGATCATGAGGGATAATGAGAGTCACCAATTTCAGTTTTGCTCATAACTTTATAAGTCTTTATTGTGACCAGTGGTTGAGTGCAAGTGCAGATTTATTACAAAATATTTAATTATATATTTTCTTTATACCCATCTCTTCTCCCCCAGTGGCGGGGATCTATAGTGGTGTACATTGTTCCTCTCCATTTTATCCTCACAACAACCCTTTGAGGTAGGTTTAGTTGATAGGGTATGAGTGGCCTTGGGTTCCCTAGCAGTCTTTCACAGCAGAGTGGGTGTTTGAACCTGCGTCTCCCAGATTCTACTCCAATGCTGTTGCCACTATGCCAGCCAAACTCCCATCACTTCACCTGTGTGTTGCTCTTAAACCATAATTTGTGATGTTTGAATGCAGATTATTTGAGTCAGTCAATGAAACAGGATTCATCGGTGTCATGTGTTTCTCTCCCTCTCCCTCATGCACCACATTGAAATTGAAGATTTCCTGTTTGGGAGTGCAGTTCAGTTTAATTTTATTGCATAGGGCCAATGGCCATTACAAGCAGTTAACACACACACAGAGAAATTATCCAGTAAAACATAGTACAGTGAGACTGAGTTAAAATACTATAAAAATTACATTTTAAAACTTTGGCAGCACATACACTAAAATCGATTTAGAGTGAACCACAGTTGGATGCAATTGGTTACAGTTGGTTACTACTTTCACCCAGCACAGCTGGGATTCAATGTGAGTAATAACATCTCTAAAAAAAAACACCAATAAAATGGCAAGTCATTATAACAACAAAAAATGTTATAAATAAAAACAGCAAATTAGCCAGTGTTCCATCAAAATTCCTGAGCAGCAGGGCAAGAATCCCTCTCCTCCTGAAACGTTTGCTCTCCCATTAAGCATTCTCATTTTAAAAGAAAGGTTTTCTTCTGGGTATGTGGGGATGCTGCTTATTACAGTTTGAAGGAAGGAAGGTCGCACGTTGCTAATTATAAGAACACTCTTTAAAGTACAGATATAGGGTGAAAACATGTTGGTTGCCAGTAGGGGGAGGAAGTGTTCTTGCTATCGCTGTCTGTGTGTTTTGCTAGTCAATTATTTTAAACTTAAATGTTCTGTATTTCAGTGGTTGATATTTGACCTCGTTTCCAGCTATGCTGAGAGTTGATTTAAACATAAACATTGACATTGTCAATGGTAAAACTAATGCTAATGATTTGCTTTGGAGGAGAGTGTTGTGTGAAGCTGGGTATGGGAACTACTCACTAACATATCCTTTATTTAGAATTCCCTGTAAAGAAAGTGCGCAACTGGAAACTGAGAGTGGATATTCCTGGTTCTTTCTGGTACTTACCTGGTCACAGCTGGCTAGTAAAGAACTGTCAAGGGATGTCTGTACCACCAGCTCTGGCTCAGGGTGGATAGAACACTTTCCACCCCTAGCCCTGTAGTTTCCACAATTCTCTCCTCTCCATTTTAAATGTGGACATTGTTAGGAATTTGTGAAGGCTAATGGTGGTAGTTTGTGTTTTTTTTTATACCCTGCCTTTCAGCCGAAATGGCTCCTTAAACAGCTCATAATGATGATAGACTAGCTCAGTGCAAATGTTCTCCTGAGGGAGGAGTTCTCTGCTAAGTTTAAGACTTCAGATACGGAGGGAGAGGTGACCAGCTGCTTTATGGCCCTCCTTGGATGGTTTCAGTGCTGGCAATGGGCAGCGGTGTGGGTGTGTGGGCTGTTGTGCTTGCCTGTGTTCAGTCCTTCCTGTGATGGCTTGGTCTACAGTGCTTGATGTACACAGCAGACCACTCTCCTGCCTGGCTGTGTGGTGAATGTGTGGTGCTTGTTCATTTCCTGAATGTGTACTAAAGTGTATAATGCTGGTCACCATGTTAGGTTATATTTGTGTGATTAAAAAAAAAACTACACAAAAAATGGGGGGTTTCTTCCACTTTCTAGTTACTAACTTATTCTGTTGCTATGTAGTGAAAATGTTTTTCCTGTCTTTCCATGCATTCGTTTGTATTGTTTTGACACCATTTCCTGATTCTCCTGTCTTAAGGAAATAAATGGTCCCAGTCTGTTGTTTTAATGGGAATAGGAACAAATATTGAAAATGGGGGTATTACTTTAAGAATCAGTACTTCGTGCTGTCAGGACCCTTCCCCTTAGTTTTCAACCAGTCAGTGAGTGGCAAGCTCACCTGGGCAAAGTTGGCAAGAAATGATCTGTAAAAGTTCGCAAAACTGAGGAAAGACTGGAGGTGCCTCCGGGTTCGAGGGGCCTCCCACTCCACCACATCCTTACCTTGGCAGGGTCCATTTCAATGCCCCGGGGGAGATGTGATGCCCAAGGAAGTCAATTTCCGTGCAGTGGAACTCACACTTTGACAGTTTAGCAAACAGTTTGTGCTTGTGCAACATTTGAAGAACTTCACGAACCAAAGAAACATGGGACTCAAGGTCAGGGGAGTAGAGCAAAATAACATCTAGATATATGAGGATCCCCTTGAACAGGTGCTTGTGCAAGACCTGGTTCATGAAGACCCCCGGAGCCCCCTGAAGTCCGAACGGCATCACCCAATATTCAAATTGACCTAACGGGGTGTTAAATTCCGTCTTGTACTCGTCTCCCTCCTTAATGTGGACTCTGAAGTAGGCATCCCAGAGGTCGAGTTTGGAATAGATTTTCCCTTTGGACAGTTCAGCTAGGAGGTCTTTAATCAAGGGGAAGGGTAGGCATTTGTAGTTGACACAGCATTCAGCCCCCTGTAGTCTGTAGAGCCTCAACCCGCCCGTCTTTCTTCTTCCAGAACAACACGGGAGCAGCAAACGGGGAGGAGGCAGGCCGGGTAAAACCCTGAGTGAGGTTTTTGTCAATGAATTTACGTAGTTCCACCTTCTCTGCGAGACTCATAGTATACAGTTTACTTTTGGGTAATTTCTGGTTGGGTAACAGTTCAGTTGCACAGTCTGAGTGTCGGTGGGGGGGCAATTCATCCGCCTCCTCCTCCTCAAACACCCAAACCAGGTCCCGGTATTTAGGTGGGATCACTTCCAGCTCTTCTCACACAAGGCAGGCTGGTACTACTTGCTCCTGGGGGGTCCCCCACTCCCCATCCCAGGTGTGGTCTTTGCATTGGGGCAAAATAAAGTATATGATGCCCTCCCCCCACAAGATATAGGGGTCATGACTATGGAGCCACAGGGTGATGACAAACGATCAGTGCTCACAGTGTTGTCCTGCGCCCATTCATAACAGAACAGTCTCGAATCTACACGGGTCTTTCATAGCGGTCCCGTCCATTTGGGTAAACACCAGGGACTCTGAGAGTTTAACTACTTTCGCCCCAAGTCCCGTAATGAGAGGGGTGGATAAGATCCTGCCCACACCCTGAGTCAATTAGACCCCTCACCCGCACATGGGTATTCAAGTCAGGGTTTATGATAGTCACAGTCACAAAAAAGAGGGGGGGTAACTGCTTACTGTTTTCTACACCTCTAGGATGGGGACCTGCTGGTCAGTGCTACTCACAACAGGTCCTGGTCGTTTCCCACCGGCTGAACGTCTTCCTCACTGGATGAGGGGGTGTCTTCTTCCGGGAGACTAGCTTGCAGGGCGCGTTGAGTCTTCAGGCGAGCAGTCTGCTTCTTGACTGGAGTGTCAGACCTTTTCTTCTCCCCGCTCCTCTTTGGGGTGCTTGCAGTTCCTGATCCTGGGCACGCAGCAGCGAAATGGCCCGCTTCACCACATTTTAAGCATAAACCTTGCTTCATGCGGAGCTCTCATGTCCCTTCCTTCTGCCACACTGGGGTCTTGGTTTTCACTGGTGCTGGCGTGCTCTTTACCAGGGTGGCCACGTCGTCAATGTGTATGGTCTGGAGATGGCTTTCTGTGTCATCAGCCTCCTTCATCCAGGGACACCGGTTTCACACTATGGAGGATCGTTTCCCGGATCTCAGGATTAAGACCCAAACGATAATGTCGAGCCAGCACCCCATCAGGCCATCCCTGGATCTTAGTTGCATGTCACTGAAACTCCTCAGTATACTCCTGCACCAATTTCTTCCCTTGGCGGAAAGCACGCAGGAATGCCTGGGTCGTCTCACTCGCATTAGTGTCCCTGTAGTGAGCATGCAGGGCCCACGTGAAAGGGTCAGCCTCTCGGAGCTCCCGACCATCCACATTGTGTAGATTCACATGCCAATCAGCCGCTCCCTCCTGCAAACAGAATGCAATATAGTCCACAATGTGTTCCTCGTTAGGAAACAAATGGCCCCAGTTTCCCACAAATTTCTCGGCCTGCACCAAGAAAAATGACAATTTCTCAGGTGTTCCGTCGAACGTGGCCTCCAGCAGCTCCGCTGCTTGGGGCCCTGGTGGGACGAACGGCAGCTGGCCCGGAAATGGTGGTTGTCTTGTTACTGGCCGGGGGGTGGCTACTGTGCTGGCTGTTGGGTTGGGAGCTGCCCCTGTACCCCCGCCTGCCCTGCAGGCTATTGGGCAGGTGGTGCTGGGACCGCAGGCAAGCGTTGATCCAGCTCCTGTTGCAGTACCGTCGTCACCATCTCTGGTATCTGTTGGAACGAGTCTTCAGTCTTGTAGAAGAGCTGGTCTTGGCCCCGCTCGAGCAGATCCAAACGGGTTTCCACCAAATCCTCAGCATCTTCTGGCTTTCCAGCACCTGCTTCCGGCCCAGGTCCAATGCTCAGTTGGTAAATGGCCTGGTTGTACTGACTTTCCCGTCGGGGCCCCAAGGTAAAGGACCTAGGTCTCTGCCGTCTCCACCGGGAACCTGCCCCAGGGTCGGTGTTTTGGCCGGGTAGTCACATTGGTGTGCACCCTGCCAAACGGATCTAGGTAGGGCGCACCCCACTCCTCCTCCCGAGGAGTAGTACCACAGTCATTGGTACCATGGTTGTAGGTTCCGACTCCTCCACAGTAGTGTCCTCCTAATCCCCTCATCTCGGCTTAGGAGATATGCAGGTCAGAAGAAGGAAAGGAGGATTACAGACACTTTGTCAGGTTCCTCAGTCAGCTCACACAACACAGGGCTTGATCAGAAGACAATGTTTAATGGTGAATCAGAACTAAAGACACGTGTACAGCTTGTGTCTGTAATGGCTACATACAATAGGATTTACTATGATATACTACATTCAAGCATCCCCCCCATAGCAGAAGCCAATGAATACAAATTGCATGCATGGGAAAAAGTGGCAGGCTAGCTAGCAAAACAATCCTAGAAACCATTATGGTTCCCAGCCGAATCTCCAGCAGCTGGAGAATGAAGGTCATAGACCTGATAAGAGGCAACAGTGAGGGAAAGTTCAGACGGAATACTCCTCCCGCATACCATACACCTGAGAGGACTACCTGACACCTTCTCAGCCTCAACCGCTCCCACTTGGACTCAGCCAGGGTGGATGAGGTGTCCTTCCTGAAGGTCAGCCTCACCCGGCCGGGCCACCCTGCTCTGAACCTGGTGGTGTAAGATCCAGGGCTACTGATGTCCCCTGCATGTCTCCCCATTGTGACAGGCTACATTAAAAACACTGTTTTCCTAATGCAGTAACATCAGAGAAGGCAAGTGAGTAGTTAACTCTGCTCTAGAATGCTGAGCTTGAGTGATGGGCTGTTCCTTTTCTCTGATTGGTGAGTGCCAGCTGAGGGAAATATAAGATCAGGTGTGTTTGCTGAGGGGAGAGTTAATTCATTTTGAATTCAACAGCAGTTATTGTTCAGTAAAGTAAAAGTTCAGCTACAGGAGTGGATGTCTGAAGAGTCTGACTAAAAGTCTGTCAGACAGGGTCACCTTTTGAATAAAGGGAGAGACTCCTAGTCTTAACTGTGTTAAGCGGTGGCGCAGTGGGTAAAATCCCCTGCATAACTGTAACATCTGAACTGCCAAGCTTTGTAAGTTCTAGCCCCGCACTGGTGTGAGCAACCAAGCCTGTCCCTAGCTCATTGTCCACCCAGCGATTCGAAAGCCGAAAGCTTCGGCAAATAGATAAATTGGGGACCACCCACTAGGGGTGGCACACCAATCCCTTCGGGGAGGTGTTAGCTGCCACTGGAAAGACGTCTGCTGCACTGCAAGATCGAAAGGTGGAAAAATCTGTCGGCATTCCCTGCAGTGGAGCAAATCGGCCAGGCGGTGGCAGTGTGACAATGCAACATCATGACTCCTGACATCATCAGCCAAAGCCGACAAAGATCGCCGTCGGATCACGTCTGATATAGCCACAGATGAATCCTCCTGAGCAGCTACAGTGTGATTAAATAATTGTATGTGTTGTCTCTCCTACCCCCCATGAATATTGTTAGTCCAATTGTCAATGAGTAACTGTAAATCGCTCTGAGCCCACAGGTGTGTGGGAAAATCAATAAATCAAAAGTATTATTATTATTATTATTATTATTATTATTATTATTATTATTATTATTATCATGATAAAGAATTCTGAGTCTACTGTCATGCTGAAGTACATTTTCACACAGTTGCCAAGTCCTGGGGTTTGAGATTCTGGAAAAGAGTGACTGGGTAGCAGACTGAAGCTCCCAACAGGCCAAAAGGAAAAGGCATTTATTTTCAGGGAAGAAGTGTGAGTCCTGTCCATTTATACAGGGAATTGGTACAGAGCCAGTCCCTGGTCTGTAGTAAAAGGAAAAGAATATAGACTACTCAGGGGAAAGAAGATACATTGTGATTTCAGAAAAAGGGAAAGGATTTGATACACTAAAAGAGTGACCTTTCCAGAAAACCTGAACAGTTATTAGAAAGACTAGATGCAGAAACATTGTAACTGAAACTAAAACACTTTGTCAACCATCTTTCACTGATAAGAACCAAGAATTTGTAAAAATAAGCTGCTGAAAAAAATATTGTTTTACTGACATTTACCTCAGTCTTTCTAATTCCTGTCAACCCATACCATCCCTGCTTATTTAATAAAATTTCTATTATTGTTTACTGTACATAGTCTTCAGTGCCACTTCAAGGGATCTAAAAAGAAGGCTCTTGTTTTCTCCTGACAAGTTCCTGGGCTGGGCAAAAACCAAATCAGATTCTTTCACAACGTGGGATGTTCAGACATATAAAGCCACAAATATTATCACACTACTGGGGGCCAGCTCAGTACCTGAAGGGAACTAAGAATTTTGGCAGGAAAAATCTGCCTCACAGTGAAGAAGTGGATGTCTCTCATATAATTTCTCCTTGGGTGATCCAGCCTGTGGGTTGTGTGTTTGGTGCTCGGGTGGAAGGATGGGCCTATATCCAACCCCAACAGCACTTACCTCAGGAACCAGCATCTACCTCACAGCACAACACCTACCTCATGGAAGAACGTCCACCATAGCAAACATCCACCTCAACAAGCATCTGCCTGTACAAGCAAAGCCCTGTTTAACTACTCCTTTCCATTGCATTTGTACAATTCACGGTCACAAAAGGTAATCTCTTATCTGTACAATGTGTTCTGCTAATGGTGAAGAACCAGAAATTTCATCTAGGGGTGTGTTCGGGCCTGAGGGGTTCCTGGGAACATTGTGGGCATTCTTTCCCTTCTTTGTGATGTCTTGCTGGGGGTGTGTGCCAAGCTGCCATGGTGTTATTTAGGGGAGCCCTCATCAAAACTCTGCGGTTGCAGGTATGCCTTTCTGCCTTTCATAATAACTTGTCTTTGTAGGCTTGAGGGTAGCCCTGCCAGCTTCACATGTGTTTCCATTTCTCTGCAGAGTAGAAGAATTCACCTTGATAGATGGATGTGCTCTGGTCCCAGGTGCAGTGTAGAATAATACACTCCTAGTATTGGTGTGCTCTGTAGCACCTGTGTGTGTAAGCCTTAGCTAGTGGCAGGCCTGTAGCTAATGCAGGGCCCATGGGGCCTGGCCCCCTAGTGTTTCTTTTGGGTCTCCAACTCTGAGCCTCGACTTCTCCTCCCCCTGAGCCCCACAGTAGCTACATGCCTGTGGCGAAGCAGGGGTTGCATAGGATTGCATGTCTGATCTCACAAGACTTAAGACTGAGTTCATAGAAGTTCTGCAACCAGGTAGAGGTGGGTGTCTCTCCGTGTTTGCAGAAGGAAGAGACAATCCTACGTGCTGTGTGTTGTGTGTTTGACAAGTGGCTTCACCAATGGCTGGAGTAGAGGGAGAAGGAAGGAGAAGTGCAAGTGAGGGAGCCCCCCCCCAACTTGAACCAGTAATGGGAATGGCTTGGGGAAGAGAGGCAAGATTGCCTGGGGGAGGACCAGGTGGGCTGTCCCAGAGGCTCTGCTCAGGGTACCTTACTAAGCAGCTGCCTGGAGCAGGTACCAGCAGAGGTACCCAAAATGGCAATGTTGCAAAAGTGTGGGTGAGGCCAGGCAATCCTTTGCATGCCTCATAAAGAAGTCATTGCATGGGACAATGCACAGGATCCCAGATGCACACCCTGCAGCTCTGAAGTACATTGGCTTACAGTTAGCCAATTGGCCCCATCCAAACCAGCACAGTCCAAGAGGGAGAGGGAAGAATGCGTGTAGCTCCATCCCAACAAAAAATTGACCCCCTGAGCAAATAATTGCTAGCTATATGGTTGGCTAGTGGGTTCCTTGGCTGAGTACCCACATTTATTATACCCTAATAGCTGCCATAGGGGTACTTCAGGGAACCCCCTTTGAAACTCTTGGGGTGGCTTCCTTTCCATCTGTTCTTCGAACACTGGCTAGGCATTGGGCTGTGAGCATTGTGGACAAGTTTTGGGTTTCTGGTGAGCTTAGCATTTTGAGCCACTACGTCTACATATGTTGTTGCACCATTTGGGGTTTGGGTATCAGGGCTGGACTTGGGGCCTTGAGCCATCACAAGTCTCAGGGCTTCAAGCTGCTGTGTCAATATATATTGTTGCGTGGGTCTGAGGTGGTGGTACATTGCACTGGTTTTGCTGGGCTGGTAAAAATGCCCCCCAACTTCAGTTTCTGCTGCAGAGATTCTCTGGGATTTTGATTCTGTTCTGCTGTACTTCTATTGCCCTTGCTTTTTTTGTTGTCTCTCCCCCCCCCTTTCTGGAAACAATGGAGGATGGGGCACCTTCTTTGGTGGCTGGTAACTTGAACCCTGTAAGTCCAATCCTCACCAAACTTGGCAGGCAGGTAGAGGAGAGTCAACTGGAGATCTCCTGTGAGTTTGGAGTTTCTAGTAAGCCACTGAGCCATTCTGCTATGTCATGAACTTCATGAACTGGTTCAGTTCATATGAAGCCTTTTTAGTTTATGATGGTACATGGTTCAGTTCATGGGTCCGGCATGAATTATGAATCGAACTGCATTTTCCAGGTTCATGCGAAATGGCAATTACCTGTGTTCATAAGATGGCTGCCGTCTGCGGTTGTTTGCTTAAAAATGTTCCCTGATAAGGTTTAATTGGGCTGTAGTTCTGGGGGCGGGGGGGGGCTGCAGGAGTCCCACTCACTGGGTTGAGTGGAGTTTCCTCATCTGCTGGCCTACAGTTCCCAGCTGCCCCAGGGCCAAAAATGAGGGATCACCCCAAAGGGTGGGGCAGCATCAATTTATACTCGAGCGCATCCAGAGAGGAGGCAGTCTTCGTCCTACCAGGGGTTAGGAAAGGCTCCTGCTGCCTGTGCTGACCAGGGTGTCCAGGCCACAAGCCAGAGATACGGGGAACCTGGGGAGGCAGCAGAAATTCAGCCACTCCACAGTCAGCTGGATTGGGGAATGAAGGGAAGTTTCCCTGCTCTCTGGGGCAAGAGAGAGAGAGCAGCTGAAGCAGAACCGAAGGCCAGTCTGAGGAGAGCCTATCCTGAGCCCACAGCCTCCAGAGGTAGAGAGTATTGTGTGTAGGAAGAGAGGACTGCATTTAACCCCTGTTGATTTATCCTCTGCTGGTTCATAGTGTGTGCCTGCCCCGACAGTGTGGCTTATTCATTGTGTGTTTGTGTGTGCTCCATAATTGTGTAAATAGTTAAATCCTTATATTCGAGCTAATAATCTGTGTCATGCTCTGACCATATAGTCTCCCCTGCTCTGCACAGTACGAAGGGGGGAGAGCCCAGGGAGGCAAGAGAAGGCCAGATCCTTGGGTTGCCAACTTTCCGGGAACCCCCCTGAAGATTGGGGATTCTATCTTCAAATAGGGAGATTCGGCCAGAGAGGTCTCACTGTCCCTCTAAAAAGTCAGTGACATTTCAGAGAGTGGTGGCAGCAAATTAAGGAGTGAACTGAAACTGGAGCCTGCTTCACCACAATGCCCATCCCTATATAATGCAATATAATAGAAGGCCACGAGGCACACAGCAACAAGTAGTTTTCAGTGGCTGTACTTTTAAAGGAAGTGGGTAAATTGAAAGGGAATATGGTTGTACTTCTTACTTTTCAAGCCATAAACCATTGGTTAATTTTGCAGTCATATGATCTTGTAGATGTAACCGAAGAAAACCTTCGTTTATGAAAAGAGTGATTGTTCTGCTGGTGATCTTTGCATTGGGTTGCTCATAAAAGTCCAGGTTCCTACAAAAGGCTAATGCTGCAAGTTTTGATTTAGCTGTGAAGTTTCCCATGATCTGGGTTAGTCAATGGGATGAAAGAAAATTTCTTCTTTGTGCAATGCATAATTAACATAGAGTTGACTGCTGCCAGATGTGGCCACAGCCACTGATTTAAAAGGAGCAGGCCAGAAGTTTTTTGGGAGTAGAAGATCTGATGCCTGATACTCAAAAGACTGTTCCTGGCAGATTGATTCTTCTTTAATTCTAAAATCTAGAGCAGTACCACAGTATAATTTATTGAAACTAGATCATTTTAGATCAGCTTATTTGACCAATATTTCCAACCACATTCTTAGAGCGACCTTTACATCACTTTTTTTCCGAACTATGCCAACGGCTGTTTGGACCGGCTACTATCTTCAAATACCACTGGACCAATGTGTCTGTGTATCACTTACATGAGTGGACTTACCCCATTATATCATTTTTCCCATTATATACTAACCCCAGGGTTAAATTTTTGGCAAGACTTTTATCTGCCATAAACTCATATTCTGTAGACAAGAAAATTATGTTTCTGCTATCTGATAATGATACATCTATATCATACAGAGTCTCTCTGTTTGTATTTGCAGCAAAGAAGTTAAAGTCTGAGAGGGTATTGTTGAGGGAAGTTTCTTGAAACTGTAGTCTGTTAAATTTTAATCTGTTTTAATCACAGCTTTTTATATTCTAATTTTACAGTTTTATTTATCACTGTATTACATGGCTTCTCAACTTGTAATGGCCTATGGCTGTATACAATAGACTGACTGACTGACTTACTTGGCAGATACATGCAGGACGTTCCACAGACTCAGTGACACAATGAAGAATACCCTGTTGAACCAATATGTACAGTTTGCTACGGTTTTGCCCAACCTGTTCAGCAAGTTCCACAGTGTTTCTCCCCAGCCACAAAGCTTTTATTTCCCACTGCAGAATAAGGCAATTCTGGAAATGTCCAAAACAAGGAATACCGAGTGAGTTTAGATAAGAAGATAAACAAGCCTAGCTTGAGCTTTATTTTCATGATCTGTCATGAATAATTAAAAAACCCAATGTAATATCCTGAATATCAATGTTAATGGTATTATTTATGCATTTTAACATGTTGATGTAATGCCTTTCTGTCAAGGCCTTCAAAACAATTGACAGTTTAGTAAATGAGATAGAGCAGGAATTTCCTCAGGCTCTTGCAGTTCTTTTGAGGAGTTGTCAGAAACTCCCTGGACTGGGTGGGTTGCCGCCCATAGACTGTACATTATGAGTCACTTGTCTATTGCGTTACACTGTTCAGGAGTAGAAGGAAAGGAAGAATAATCTGTACAGATAATTGACTTTCTGAGTTTGCACCTTTCTAATATGTTTATACTGGCTAGCAAGATCAGAGTATCAGGTGCCGGAAGTCAGGCAAGGCAGAGTTGTTCAGTCCAAAGGTCAACGTTCCAGAAAACTGAGCATCTATCATATGCATTGTGTTCATGCCTAACACCCTCCCTTGGCTGATTTTATAGTCATATGCTTAAGGGTCATGTTTGCAGCCAGCTGCTTGGGAGTAATCCTGCAACTACTCATCTTTGCTATCAACAAGCAGCTGGTGTCAGGCCAGGAGGCGTGCACTTTGTTGTCTCTCCTGTAGCTCTGTTCTTATCTTCTGTCTGTGGCGCTCTAAGGGTATGGGTGATACTGGAGGGGTGGAAATGACTGAGTTTTCACCTGTTGAATCAGGGCTGTTGGTTGTTGGTGGCTCTGCACCAGCTGTTGGCTGTGAATCCTGACAAGCCTTCAGCTCATCTTCCTGCTTGCCAGCTTCTGCTAACTCAGAGCTGGCTACATCGGGTTCCTCTTCTCTTGAGGAGTCCTTGCTATTGCTGAGCCCTGGCTGACCCATGACAATTTTCAAAAGCTGTCTGACAGTAGGTCCTGAACTGGAAGGTCTCTGAGAAACAGCTTATTTCACTTTCTGACTCTCTCTCAAGAAATGGTTGCAAACAACATTTACTTAATCGTTGACTTTCCACTGTGAGGGTTTAAATTAACAGCATCCCACAGAGAGCCAAGACATGTTTGAAGGTGTGTTTATTTCCAAGCACACTTCCCCCCATTTGTATGGTAGGTACTCCACTAAAATATGTCAAATACCTGATATTTGAAATAAAATATTCTTAGACTAATAGTGCATTCAGCTAGTCTGTTTTCTGCAACAGCCTGGTTGCGGGCTGAGTGTGGTGGGAAAAGAATTACACTCAATAGCATCAAGATACATAGAGGAAATCCTTTAATCTCAATTGTGCCTAATTTCTGAAAGCATTTGGGGCCTTTGTTGTGTATTGAAGGTTATGGTGGTGGTTCATATGCTCTCGCCCCACTTCTTAAGTGTGAATTTAAGAACTTTTCTGAGTTGGGCATAGAGGTCCATTAACTGATAAGAATAATAGATTCATCCCCGTTGTTTTCTTTAGCTGAGCTTCGGCAAGCCATTGTGGCCATGATGACTCGAAAGCATGAACTCGAAGAGCAGAGCAGGTAAGAAAATAGTAATGCCACAGACAACTTCATGTTCCTCTGTTATGATCCATTACAAGAAGGCAGTATCCTTCTTGGAGAGGGCACATCCCATGTTTGGTAAACCCATTCAGATTTGTTTGGAGCTTCATGAATGTTTGGTTGAAATGCAACAAACTTGCCTCAAAGATAATGAAGTTAAATTCATGGAATCTGCAAGTTTCTGTTGTCTGTTTCTAGAATGCTATGGTATACTTCTATAAGCAGATTCCCCTAAATATGGGGTTTTGTTGCTGTAGATGTGGCAATGATGGGCGTTCTCCCTTCAGTGCTTAAATGGATCTGTGCACCTCTACAAAATTATTCCTGTACACGTCACTGGGTCCAAGTACCTTGGGGGCCCAGCCCAGATTGAGAGCCCATTACTATAATATCCATTTTATGTCAATTCATAATGAAAGCAGATTCCCCCCATCACTCCTGAGATTGTAAATGGAACAACGTTACTGTGAGGAGGAATTAAAAATTTGTACCAGGCCCAGAGAAATTATGCTTTGGTCCTTGGCAGATTCTCCCTTCTTTTGCTAAGAAATAGCACCTCTGGTCAGCAGCATTGGTATCGTGTACACCTATGAAGGGGTTCTTCTAGGTATGTAGTTATGTCCATGTCTTTTTTTAAAAAAAATTTATTGCTTTTCTACTACACACTACAAAGGAAAGGGATATATGGGGTACTAACACTAATAAAGCAAGAGATATAGCAAGGATCATAATACATATGAATTACTGATTGGTCATTCCTACTATTATCAGATTACAAACATATAATAGGATGATACTGGTTTTCTTATTTCACTAAGGCTTAAGTCAAAGCCATTTAGCCTTATTAGGTATATCATAGAAAAGTTACGTCCATGTCGATGAGGCAATGAACGGGCCTTTACCTTCCTGTAGAGAGGTGCAGTAGTTGAATCAGCCTTCAGAAAAATTGAGCTGCACAGCCACAGTTCTGATACGAGCTGTTCTTGAAAAACAGCAGTTTCTGTCAAGAGCTCTCTCAGCCCCACCTACCTCACAATGTGTCTGTTGTGGGGAGGGGAAGGGAAAGGAGTTTGTAAGCTGCTCTGAGACACCTTTGGGTAGTGAAGGGCGGGGTAAAAATCCAATTTCTTCTTCTTCTTCTTCTTCTTCTTCTTCTTCTTCTTCTTCTTCTTCTTCTTCTTCTTCTTCTTCTTCTTCTTCTTCTTCTTCTTCTTCTTCTTCTTCTTCTTCTTCTTCTTCTTCTTCTTCTTCTTCTTCTTCTTCTTCTTCTTCTTCTTCTTCTTCTTCTTCTTCTTCTTCTTCTTCTTCTTCTTCTTCTTCCAGCAACTGCTAAATATTTGAAGGTCATCAGATTCCTTGCAATTATGTGTCTTGGCTTAATAAGTACACTATAGGAAATTTCAGGTATTTTGAGGTTGGAGGAAGGGAGTCACTACCCACTGTTACATGCAGATAGATTCAGGTGGGTAGCTGTGTTGGTCTGATGCAGCAGAACAAAGTTTGAGATCAACAAACCTTTAAGATCAACAAAGTATTACTCTGGGTATAAGCTTTGAGAGACACTGAAACAGAAGTCACCAACCATTACATGTAGGCAACACCCTCCTCATCCTCTACCTCCTGTTTCAGTGTATTTGAAGAAGTGTGCGTACACACAAAAGCTTATACCCAGAATAAAATTTTGTTGGTCTTAAAGGTGCCACTGGACTCAAACTTTGTTCCACTGTTATATGCAGATACTCATAATTGATTGAAAGGCTCTGAAAAAATTTAATTGGGCATCAGAAGCCTCACATGCCTAGTTCTGGATTATTGTACATAGCTTTAATTTATAGGGACTCTATACTTTGTCATTTAACTGGAAATGTGGTTATTGACTAATGTGGTGTATGCACAGCATTCAGCATCATCAGTAATACTGCACCCCTTTTCTCAGATCTCTGCGGAACCTACTTGACGGAGAAATGGAACATTCTGCAGGGTTACGTCAGGAAATAGACAACCTGAAGAAGGTGGTTTCGGAACAGGAAGAACGCTATGCAGCAAAGATCCAGGCCTTGGCAAGGTAGGGAGGTGACCCTTTGTTTCACCTGACCAATGTGGGTATGTAGGCAGGGTGGCTGAAGCAGGCTAGAGCTGAAGCTCTCCCTCTCTTTACCTCAAATTGCTCCTTAATTTATTAGTTCTCATCAGATTATTAAAACATGTAAAAAGCCAGACCCCATTTGAATGGCTACAAAAATCTATCACAGATGCATAAAATTTTGCAGCTAAAACAGAGATAGATCTACTATTCTCTTCTATTAAAAGAGGTATATTTTGGAGCAAAGGAAGAATTAAAAGATTTCTAGGTTCAGAAAAGTAATTACAATCAAAGGTCACAAAGAGGTGACACTGTCCCACAGGTGCAGGAGCAGAAGTCAGAGAAAGGAGGCAGAAAAAGGGCTTAACTAGCTGGAACTCCTTTAGCAGGGAGCTGTCCAGGCTAGTGCATGAGGTGGTTTATGGTGTGTTGAATCCCAGAGTTTGGATCCCAGCTAAGGGGTTTTATAGGGAATTGTCATCAGAGTAGGATCCCTGATGCAAATAAGACTTCCAATGCACTGTCCTACTGGCTTTGAGGATACCTTGAGCTGCTAAGCATGCCCTCCTCTACCTGTTCCAGGCTTTGTCTTGGGTCCACCACTGTCTTTGCTGTTGAATTGCTGGGGAAGCCTGTGAGTGTTCTGGAGGCAGAGGAGTCCATTTAAGGGGCCCCTGATCCACCATTCTCACAGGCTCCTGTTGTTGCATAAGAGGAATGGAGCCTCCCTCTGGAGATCCTGATGTACTTTGAGCTCTGAGTATAATAGGGACTGGGGGTGGGGGGATTCTCTTTCTCTGGGGAGTCTTCTTCCCATGTTGAGGATAGCCTGGAATGTATCCTAACCATATCACAGGCAGGGCTCTTTTGTAGCAGGAACTCCTTTGCATATTAGGCGACACACCCCTAATGTAGCCAATCCTCCAAGAGCTTACAGTAGCCCCTGTCAGAAGAGCTCTGTAAGCTCTTGGAGGATTGGCTACATTAGGGGTGTGTCGCCTAATATGCAAAGGAGTTCCTGCTACAAAAAGAGCCCTGATCACAGGCAATATGGCTTTGTCAGTCTTGGCATATAGAATGCTTGCCCATGCACCAGCGTAGATTGTCTCATTAGTGCGTCTTCTGACACCTCTTGCAGCTGGTTAGATCTGCCAGTACTTGGCCCTTAGCATTTTTTCAGTTATGGCATCCATGCTGTTCATGTGCATGTTAAATGGAAAAAAGCAGTAACATAAACAAATGTGTGCTTTTCTACACTGACTGCAATGGCAGATGCACATGTGTTTTTATATTAAGTAACCCAGAACAACCCTAATTCATGGAGAGTATTTATCCATTAATTGGCCCCCTCTAGCTGGATGTTATGGCTGTGGCTCTGGAAAGGAAATGTAGGTTGCAGATGTAATTAGCTGCATTGATTGCTGGGAAATGAAGTAAAGGAAAAGCAGCCTCCAGACTTCCAGTTTTGGCAACTCGCTGGTGGGTGTGCTCCATCGAGTTCTGATGAGAGTGGCCCGTAACTGTGGCGGATGAGGGAGGTCTTGAATGATTCTGCCCCCCCCGGAGGGGGCTCATAGCCTGGGGCGCGACAGGTGCCTCTTCCAAGTTGATGGCCAAGGAATTGAGGCTCCCCTTTGCCCTGATAGATCCCACCACTGTGAGTTCAGCAATGGAGACAGAGGCACACACCGGATCAAGCGAGCAAGTGATTCAGCACGTGGAGGCTTTCTCTACCTTCCAAAGCAATGCGTGGAAAGAAGCATGAGTGCGCAACTCTTTAAAACTAGCCAAGCGTCCAAGCAGATAACTACACCAAAGCCCCAAATCGATTCAGCGAAGGCGGGGAGGAGTTAACTCCACCCGGGAAAAAGTTACTGTGAGAGCAAATGCAAGGGGCAGAGTGACAGTTCTGATTGAAAAGCATTAATCCAGCTGAGTAGTGTGCAGAATAGCAAAAAGCGTCTGATTTAACAGTCTTTCAGGGGCTTAAAACAACTTTTTTTTTTCCTGTGTAAACAATGTCGTAGCGGGCTGATAAAATGGCAGATAGGAGGAAACCTTCTCCAAGAACTGCCACCTCACTGATGATTCTTAGGCTGGAAGCTACCACTGACTTTCCTAATATGTTAGCCAAGGCATTGCGCCCTCTGCTGGACCAGATGACTAACCTCAGCAATAATTTTGATGCTCTCCAAAAACAATTGAAAGAAACTACTACAAGAACAGAAGAAATAGTTAAAGCGCTGCAAAAAGTTGATGCTAAAACAAAAGCGATAAATCAGAGACTGGAGGCTGTGGAAAAAGAGCGGACATCTGATAAAGAACGGCTGCTACAGGTGCAAATGGAAAAATCATCATATGACCTGAGATTTCAAGGTATCCCAGACCAAAAAGGGAGGAACGTGAAAGAGATTTTAAATGAAGTTTTGACTCCAGTGGCACTTCTTAAAGCGGAATCTCTCCAAAGCAACATGGATATGATGTATCGAACATATTCAGACCACATTAAGAAAAATAATCTGCCTGATGAAGTATTTGTCAAGTTCTCCAAAAGATCAACAAGGGATATAATCTTGAAAGCGACTAATGGGATAACCCTAAAAGCCAAAGGTGAAGAAACGAGAGTACTAAATGCCAGGCCTCTTAAGTCACACAACGCAGGGCTTCATAAGAAGAATCTGTTTATTGGTGAATCATAACTAAAGACACGTATACAGCTTGTGTCAGGAATGGCCGGGGATAATGGAGGCCCCTGTCTTATAGTGAATTCAAACAACCCCCTTGACTAGTTGAAGCCAATGAATACAATTCGCACACGCGGGCAAAGCGTGCAGGCAAAGCAAGAAAACAAGTTAAAAGCCATTGATTACCAGCATAGTGTCCTGCAGCTGGAGACACCACAAGGTCAGAGTAATGATAACATGCAAGCAGTAGAACAGTACTGTTGAGAGGCTGAGAGGAGGGAAGTACTCCCTTACATTCCATCCCAATGACAGGGCTACCTGACACTAAAAGACATTCCATTTGAGATAAGAAAAAAGAGGAGACAGTACAAGAATCTAACATCATTTTTACGGAAAAATTCCATGCCCTACAGATGGATAATCCCAGAAGGACTTATCTTCAACTCCAAAGAGATAAAGCAAAAGATTGATTCTTTTACAAAAGCAAAGGCATTTTTGGAGCAGCATCAGGCAACAAGGAAAGATGGAAAGGCAGAGGTAGAAACAACGTAACAGGAGAAAATAGTAAACATAGATCGGGAAGCAGTGATAGTATGTCAGGTAGCTCTTCAAAAGATTCAGAATCCGACAAAGGAGCGACTGCTCCTAAACTACTTAAAGTCAGACTGACCTATGGTAAAAATAAGCAGAGGGGGGGAAAATGATGAATAGCACAACTGAAAGCCTGATTTTATTAATAGATAAAGAACTAGGATACACTTACTCTGGCTAACCATGTTTGTTCTAGTTTGTTTCTGATATACTAATTACTAACCTTCATTCCTTAAAACAAAAATATGGGGGAAAGCATCAAAACTTGGGTACATTTTTCGTACAACTATTATATTATGATCCTTGCCTAGCTTTGTATTTTAGGCTAGATCTTCCCTATCCCTTAACCTCTGTAGTTTGTAGTGCAAAAGCAATAAAAAATTATATAAAAAAAAGGAAAAGCAGGCTTGTTGTCATCTTAGCTCACTGGACTGTGGGACCCATGTTTCATCTTCCTTGGGAAGGCAGAGGACGATGTGTTTCATCACGTCCAAGATGCTGTTTTTTGTTTGTGAATGTCTCCAGTCCTCTTTCCTAATATTTAAAACTCTGAATCCTAATAGTGCACTTCATATTGTTCAGGCGTATGGGCTTGTGATCAGTAAATAACTTAATAGATTTGTTAAGCCAGTGTTCCTGTAAACATCTGCCTTATTCTTCTGGCAGTTTGCTATTATATCTCTCTTTTGCTATTTACTGTTGTAGCTTGAATGTTTGATTTTGAAATTGCCTCCAAAATATTGCCTCCAAAATATTGCCTCCAAAATTGCCTTTGCTCACTTTATATCTGCAGTAGTGTTCCATCCCTACTGGTGTCTGCTGGACTCTTCCAGTTTGTGGTGGTTCATGGATAGAGTAGAAAGAAGGGGTTTAAGTCCCTCTAAATTCCTACTTTCTGTTCCCCACAAAAACAGCTGAGTGGCGGGTAGCAACCTCACTCAGCTTTTCCCCCCGGCTTTCTGCAAACTCCATTTAAAGTGAGTGCAGTCCCTTTCAACGGGGTTTGTGGGGCCACAAGCCATGAACCAGTTCATGAACAAACCTCCCAGTTTGTTTCATGGTTTGGCCATGAACTGCAAAGGATTGCATTTTTCCTGTTTGTGCCCATCCCTGGCGATATCATTCAGTGTTTATACAAATAGGTCAGCTGTCAGCCTAAGTGCAGCAGCAAATTTATCTAAGGATTTGCAGCAAAACCTCAAATAACAAAGAGGCACTTAAGTGTTAGATGACATTGTCTCCAGTCATGTGATGCACACTGTTTAAACCTAAATGTGCTGTGCTCAGTATTGGCTGTTACAGTATATAAATGGAGTAGGCCCTTATGTTGAATCTCATTTAAGTCAAAGTCGATTGCAATGACATACAAGCACTGGGTGCTTTCTTGTGTTTTCGCTAAAGTACCAGGGATTGTTGTGTGTGTTTACATAGTTTGTACAGTTATGTCTTTATGCTAAAAACTGCATAGAGCAGGTGCCAACATTCTTGCAGTGTTGGTGTCCTCCACAAATAACTGATTGCATGAGTAATGTGTTTGCATGAGCAGTAAAATGTTGCAAGAGCCATTTTATGCATGGTCACTTCTTCCATTTTGTGAACAAAATCATAACAAGTCACAATTTCTCTATTCATGGGAAAGGAGTTGTGATTTTGTAAGACATTGCACTTCTGGCAAGAAAGAGCAAGTGCTATGTAAAAAGATACTTGCAAAAGGCTTTTAGCACAAAGTTAGACATGCAGGAACGCAAGGGAAAGCTTATGTTCTCCAGTTTTGACTTAGACCAAGAACCAGCCCTGTTCATAGTGTTGCCATCCCTATTAACCATTAAGACATGAAACCGCCTTATCCAGAGTCAGACCCTTGGTCTGTCAAGGTCAGTATTGTTTACTGAGTGGCAGTGGCTTTTCAGGGCCTCAGGCCTCAGTCTTTTCACATCACATACTACCTTAAAAAAACAAAACAAAACTGAAAGTGCCCAGGGGATTGAATCTGGGACATTCTGCATGCAAAGCAGATGTTCTACCACTGAGCCACGGTTCTTACCCAAGATCCTTTACTTGTCAATGGCAGTGATAAAGTAGAGCCTTCTTCATGGCAAGCATATAAATTATATCTTTTCTCTGAACCTGTTAACTTCCTGGAATCCTACTTTCATGCTCCCTAGCAGTCTGCTCCAGTTTTTTTCAGTCTTGATCCTAGCTAATGTATGTTCAACACAATATTATCTCCCATGGTTATTGTAGAGAAAGTCTTCTTATAAGAGAAATAATAATGGAACACCCTTTATACCAAAGTCATTCTTTTTCTTTTTTTAAAAAATAAGCCTTTAACCAAAGACAGCTTTTAAATACCCTTGGGAAATCTTTGCGAGAAAGCAGTGATGGGCAATCCTCATGTAATGGTCTTTTTCAGGCTTCTATTCCCCAAAAGAGAATCTCTCACTAGCTTGTTTAAACATAGCATATTTATTAACCATGTGCTTGGGTTTCAGCATGAGGCTGTCCTATGCTGTAGTTTTGATTCCTTTCTGAAAAATGGTCATGAATAATGCACACCGATGGCCTGAGGATTTTTAAGGAGCTGATAGCTTCTTTGATTTTGTTTCCTAAAAAGTTGGAAGCCAAAGGGACCATCTGTATTCACAAAGTCTGTCACTGAGAGTCCATCTTTAGGACAGGCTTCAGTGTTGTCTCTGTTGGTCCCTCATCAGACAGTAGAACTGTTCTTGATATCTCACTGAGGAGGAGCTTGCTCAGGGGAGGGAGGGGAGGGGAGGGGTTGCAATCTAGGAGCCTATCGAAATAGGGACCTCAACAAGATGGCATGGTCCCCTGTGCCAAAGGCAGTCAGTAGGACCAATGAGAACCTTTGTCTACATTTAGTCATTTAGACAGAGGTCATCAACTAAAGCCAGCAGAGCCATCTCCGAGGATGTTATCCAAGAAGACCTCAAGTAGATTGTCTACTGCTCTCTCAATCACTTTGCCTAGGAAGGGCATATTAGAAACAGGGCAATAATTGCCTACGTTATTTTTATGGAGGGATGTTTTTTTTTAGCAGCGGGGAGATAACCACCTCATTGAGTGGTCAAGAGAAGGTGCCCTGAACTGGTGATTGATTTCTAATAGATGCTAGGGATTTGTTGATGTGGTCTTTACATGATTTTAGAAGACAGGATGGGCAAGGATCCAGGGCAAACTAGGTCAAAGTGGTTCATAAATAGAACAGGTGGTGTACTAGGCAGTTCTTACAGTGGGACTATGTTACAGTCAGCATCTAAAACAGAGCAGATTCAGCAAACAAACAAACAAAAAACTTTGTGAAAATATCACAACTAATTGTCTGGTCCTGATACAATGAAGGTTCGTACAGTTACCTTAAACAATTGGGACGGTTGTGAACTAGCTGATGTTAATAGTAGCAGAGAATTAACATTTCTTGGCTGCCATCACCACTGCTTAACAGCTCTTGCAGTGAGTTCTGTAACGTGCTCTGTCACATTCAGTACAAGTTCTCTGCCAGTGCAGAGAACTGTCCAGTGCAGTGCAGATGTCTCTCAACCCTTTTCAGATCACCCAGTTCTGTGGTAAACCAGGAGGCTGGGCTTCGTCCCAAGGATAAGAGTAGTGACCTTGTTGATAGTTTCAAGGAGCTTCAAATTCTGTGCTACTACTGCAGCCTCAACAGAGCATGGAAAACTAAAATCCCCTATAGCGTTCTGGGATCCAGTCGTATTCATGAGCCTCTGTCGGCAGATCATTTTAATCTGACCCCCTATTCTGTAGGGTATTGGAGCCACAGTGACCTTTCATGTGCTGGGCCTGGCGTGATTTGGGAGAGACCCAAGGCAGACAAAGAAGCTGTAAAATCCTGGGCTGGCCCCATTGAAGTGTCCTCAGCATGAATGTTCAACAGTGAGTCTCGGTGTCTGCAGCACTACATCTAAGACCACCTCTGCCAATTTAGGCAAGGTGCCCACTGGAGAATTAGGAGGCCTTGGCTCCGCCTCCTCCTCACCTCCTCCATACTTTGCCTTGCCATGTCTGTGCTGCTGGGGTTTTTTTGGGGGGGGAATTGGGCTCCTTCTGCCTTGGCTCTGCTGAGTATGACTGGCTCCGCCTCTCCCTTGCCTTCTCCATGCTTCACCTTGCTACTCCAGGTCTGTGGTGGTGTTGTTTTTTGCTGGGCTTCTGCCTGTGCTCTGCTGGGTGCAACTGGCCCTGCCTCCCCATCACCTTCTCCATGCTTCACCTTGCTATTCTGAGTCTGTGTTGCTGGGGGTTTTTTTGCTGGGCTCCTGCCTTTCCTCTCCTGGGTGCAGCTGGATTCCCCTCCCCTTTTCTGTGCTTTGCCTTGCTACCCCTGGTCTGTGTTGTTGGAGGTTTTTTTGCTGGGTGTGCAACTGGATCCTGGTGTGCAACTGGTGTGCAACTGGATCCTCCTCCCCCTCACCTCTTCCATGCTTTGCCTTGCTACTCCTGGTCTGTGTTGTTGAGTTGTTTTGAGGAGCTCCTGCCTTTGCTCTTCTGGATTCCCCTCCCCCTCAGCTCCTCTGTGCTTCACCTTGCTACTCTGAGGCTGCTTCCCTCCCCCCTCCTGCCTTTGCTCTCCTAGTGTGCAACTGGATTCCCCTCCCCCTTGCCTCTTCCATGCTTTGCCTTGCTACTCCAGGTCTGCGTTGTTGTTGTGGGTTTTTTTTTTTGCTGGGCTCCTGCCTTTGCTCTCCTGGGTGCAACTGGATCCCCCCCATACCTCCTCCGTGTTTCACCTTACTACTCCGGGGCTGTGGTTTTTGTTTCCCCCCCCCGGCCTCCTGCCTTTGCTCTCCTGGGTGCATCTGGATCCCCTTCCCCCTCACCTCTTCCGTGCTTCACCTTGCTACTCCGGGGCTGTGTTTCTTTCATTTTTGCTGGACTCCTACCTTTGCTGTTCTGGGTGCAAGTAGATTCCCCTCCCCCTTGCCTCCTCCGTGCTTCACCTTGCTTCAGTGGGCCAGTGTGTTTCTATTTACTTTTTTTTTTTTTTTTTGCTGGGTTCATTCATATTGAAGAGCCTCTTCGTGGCATGCAGAGAGTCCCGTCTCTGTCCCTGGCACCTCCAGTTTAAAGGGTCAGACCGTGGCTTATGAGAAAGACTTCAAGCTGAGAGAGCCACTACCATTCTAAGTAGACCTGAGGGGAGAGGGAGAAGCTCACAATGCCCAACCATGTTATATTTTCTCCTGGGCTCTAGGCTCAGAGTATTGACCTTGAGAGCATGCTGAGGGAAGGGTTTGCTCCCCACTCCAGGAAGCATGGGGGCATCAGCCCAGTGCTGCACTGCTAGCTCTCCAGTCTGCCTATGTGGGTTTTCCTCTGCACCTGGGGCCTTGTGGTGATGGCACACCAACTTGATACTTACTCAGAAACTGGTAAGATATCTTTAATTGTGTTTGTCTGTGTTCTTTATAGTTTATATCACCACTACCTGACATTAAATTTTAAGACTCACATGACCTGGCCCGAAAATGTCCCATTTATGTCAGATCTGGCATTCATAACAAATAAGTTCGACACCCCTGCTTTAACATCTCATACACTTGTGCAGTTTTGTGCCTTATTGGTGTCAACCAAAGTGCCTGTCTAGAGCTTGGTTACCATGGAGAGGTGAGGTGTGTGTGAACTGGAATGTATACTTTTGTTTCTGGCCACTATCTGTCTAGTGTAGCCATGTAACCTTGAGACCTGCACTGGCTTTAGTATCCTCTTTCCCCTGGGAATCTTAGGGTGTTAATTCGGCGGGCTTTTAGCTTGTGCGCTTGACCTCAGTTCTAACAAAGAATGTTGTGAGTCTGGATCCTATCAATGTCTCAGTAAACTTTACTTCTTCTGAATGACTGATATTGGGAACTGATTTCTCCAGGGACTCTGACAATTGGTCTGGTAATTATGTAGTATTAGTGTACAGGAGGGGAAAATAGGGCTCCTTGCCTCATCAATGTTTGGGAGGGAATGGCGATTAGGCAGTGAGTTTCCTTACCACACACTGTTCTTCTGTGATGCATGCCACCACCGTATCTACCAGCTCCCAGCTGCACTGACATAATTGTATTCATAAAACATCTTGCTGTAGGTGAAAAATTGCTCACAAAGACAATGATAAACAATCCAAACACCCAACAATCAACATGCTAGTGATGGCAGAGAACTGTTACTACGGATGAAGGGTCCAATTGTAGTGTGCTGATGTCAGCATTATACAACATGTGTAGTTCCATGTCAGTAACTACTATGTAACTGGTGAAATACTCTTTTTTCAAAAATGGCAAACCTTGGTCTACTCGTTGTGTGCCTCAGGAGCCCTTGTGCTTGCACCGAGAGGTTTGTGCCTCTGGTGAGAACTTGCTTCTACAAGGCACAGAAGATCCCAGTTATCTGTTAAAATGTTGGCGTTCGAGGATACCTGCACTTAAAAAATGGGTGGTAGGGGAAGCTTGCTATGCTGCTTGGTCTGCCTGGATGTGAAGCAGCTCTCTTGGCCTTACCCTTGCTGACATTTGACACCGTAAGGAAATGAGAGCCGCTCACACTATACAGTGCCATTCTTGGCTTTATGGAATGTTTGACAAAATTCAAAGAATAGCTGGCCAGTTGCCCAGTCCATTGACTGGCACGCCAACCCTGTAAGGAAGTGGGCTGTGAGCTCCATTTTATTTGCTGCTTTTTTGGAAGGGCCTGATGCTTACGTTTGTCAAGAGTGAGAGTGCCTTGCCTCCTGCCTCTGCTTGCCCACATGCACACACTGACATCAGAAGGACGATAAGTTGAGGCTGCTCCTCAGTAGAGAGGGTTCATTTTAGCACAAGCAAGCTCAGACAATGGCTCGCTGCAGAAACTTCTCACCTTCTTTTACTTGCCTAGGCTGTCCCTCTGCCAGCCAGTCCTCCAGTGTTCCATGCATGCTTGCAGTGGAAATTACTCCTTACTTACTGTGATGACAACTCTTTCCCCCCCCAGTCACACAGCTAATGTCAATGTGCTTGCAGTTCAGTAGGTCCCATTTTGCCTTGACGATTAAAAGTGGGTCCCAAGTTTCAGAAAGTTAAAGATGACTGCTGTTGAACAGTGCAGGAGCACTGCTGAAATTTTTCAACGGCACTTGTGTAGGAAAACTCCTGTGTGAACTGTGCTGTGTAGCACATAAAGCAGGTCATTCTGGGTGATTTATTCATTGGCTCTCCCTCCAGACAAAACTTTTTTGCTCTGAAGGAAGCTTCTCTGGTGGTCCTGGGAGTGGGGCAGTCCTTAACTCCTTACTCCTGGGATTAGCACCTCCCCTTCCGCAGGCAGGGCCGGCCACACTTGATCCTGGAGGGGAGGGGCTTGTCTTCTGGCTCCCCAGTCTTACTGGCCCTGCCTTCAAAGCAGGACATCTGGCTGTGCTCTAAGGAGCACGAAGATCCTGGCAGAAAGAAAAAGAAGTAAAGAAGCAAGAAGTGAGCTGTTAGGGAGGCGGGGGAAGATGTTTCTGCCTCCCCACCCCTCCTGGACCCGCAGGTGGAACTGCAGGGAACGGCTGCCGGCAGCATTGGGAGGCCCCCAGTCAGTTGCGGCAGCCGGGGTACTTGCCTCCGCCGACGTGCGCGGCTGCCTGTTGCCGCTGAAGGCTCCTGCTCCCCTGCTAAGTTTTGGAAGCTCTGAGCCTGGCCTGGCGAGAGGTGGGGGAGAGAGACGGAGGCGAAATATGCGCAGGTTGCACGGCTTGAGCCGGCGCGATCCCATGCGGAACTGGAGCCTTGTCTTTGTGCCCGCAGCGTAGATGACCTTGGTGGCTCCAATCAACTCTTACTGGTCTTCTGAAGCACAGTAGGGGGATTTGGGGCATGGGGGGAGCCAGGCGATTCAGGCTGGATCCTATCGGCTGGCCTAGTTCGCGCTTACGTGTGGAGGGCCCCCCCCCGCTCAGCCCTTGTAGCTGGCGAGTGTGCAGTGTTGAGTCGCTGCATGTTGCCTTTTCCTTCAGAGCCCTGGGGATAGGAGTGGGGCAGCAGGTTGTGTTTTCCACCAGGTTGGGAAGGATGTGTCGTTTCGGTTTCATTTCCTCCCTCTATGGGGCTGGAATTGAAAGGACAAATGGCAGGAAGGGCAGCCACTCAGTGGCTCAGGGTGATGGTGGGCTACTTTCACTTTCAGAGTTGAAGGAAATAGCAGACAAGGCTGGCCCTTCGAGTTCCTTCTCCCTGGATGATATAGAGGCTTCCCAAATTTCCAAAAAGGATGTTCTGGGTTTGGAGCTATTCAGGGAGGAAGCTCAGACTAAATCTCTCTCCTGACTAACGTAGAGTATGATATGTCAGCAGACAGCTTCCACTCAACCCACGAGGAAAAGAGGCATGGAGACAGCAGTTCTCAGGACAGCCCTCCCCCTGCAGCTCTCTCATATTTCTAAAACCAAGGAAGACACGGAGGCAGCGGACCTCCCTGTTGGGTCTGACAAAACCATCCCCAAACCAAACTCTAAAGCAACAGGACTACCTCTGCCTGCCTTTTTCTATGGACACAGATGGTCTTCCCAAAGGCAATTGTGACAAGCAGATTAAAATAAAATAAAAAATAAAAAACCCTACGAAGGGATTTTGAAGCTTGAGCCAGTTCCCTGCGAGCGGCTGCCATGAGGTCCTTATTTGCTAGAGCAGCGTATATATGGTGGTGGGCAGGGCACACCCAAGAGTCTGAAGGGCGAGTTGAAGCAGATAACCTTTGCTACAGCCTTTGCAACAGATGCCTCCCCGGATGCCTCTCAGCTCACTGCTACGGCAGTGGCCTGTTGGGTGACAGTTAGAAGGAGAAGAAGAAGAGTTTGGATTTATACCCCGCCCTTCACTTGGAGTCTCAGAGCAGCTTACAACCCCCTTTACCTTTCTCTCCCCACAACAGACACCCTGTGAGGTAGGTGGGACTGAGAGAGCTCTGACACAAACTGCTCTTTTTCAAGAACAGCTGTGCCAGACCTTGTGACTGACCCAAGGTCACATCAACAGGTGCAAGTGGAGGAGTGGGGAATCAAACTCGGTTCTCCCAGATTAGAGTCCGCACACTTAACCATTACACCAAACTGGCAGTTAGGTGCAATACGTGGTTCAGAAAATGGGATGCAGACCCAGAGGTTAGAGCGAAGGTGGCAGTAGTGCCATTTAAGGGAGTTAATCTGTTTGGTGCAGGCTTGAACAGATTTCTTGTTAAGGACAAGGGCATGAAGAGAGTCCTGGTTTCAAGGAAAACGTGAAGTGAGAACTAAGAGGTGTTTTCAGTCCTTTTGAGACTTCAGGCAAGATGACAGACAAGCTTACAATAGTGTGCTTATGGCAGATGGTAGCATAGAGCTTGGGTTCGAGAACCCAGCCTTTGCAGGAAAAGTAGTACAGAACCCAAAGGGCCACAAGAAGAGAAGCACAGCATGACTATGCTGGGACCCTATGTCTGATGGCTGGCTGGGAAGGAGATAGGGTTGCCAACTCCAAGTTGGAAAATCTCTGGGGATTTGAGGAATGGAGCCTGGAGAGGGTGGGGTTTGTGGTGGGACCTCAAGACAGGTACAATGCCATAGACACCACCCTTCAAACTAGCCATTTCCTCCTTGGAAACCATTGTTGCCAGTCTCCAGGTGATCACTGGAGATCACACAGAATTAAAACTGCTCTCCAGATGGAAGAGAGAGTTCTCCTGGAGAAAATGGCTGCTTTGCAGGGTGGACTCTCGAGTCATTATACCCTTCTGAGGTTGCTTCCCCTCCTGATTGGGTCACCACTGAAGAGGAGAAAGACTGTACTTTTCCTCGGTAGAGGCTCCAGTTGTGGGGGGAGATGGAAGGCTGAAGTCAGAGGGATAGATAACGGTATGTTGATGGTTGGCTGGGAAGGAGATAGGGCTTTTTACCTCCAAGACAGGTATAGTGCCATAGATCAGGGTGGCGGCTCTTTCACACATATTGTGCGGCTCCTGGCAGGGCAGCTGGGGAAGCTAAATATCATTAGCAAACAAATATAATTTGACAAATAAATATCATTACCAGTATTATTTTTGGCAGTCTCATTTAATGTTAATAAAAAGCAAATTTGCATATTTTCCAATAAAAACGTGTAATATTTGTTCATGTCTTGCAACTCTCAAACATCTGACGTTTATTCTATGTGGCTCTTATGTTAAGCAAGTTTGTTCACCCCTGCCATAGACTCTGCCCTCCAAACCAGCCATTTCCTCCTGGGGAACTATTGTTCCCAATCTCCAAAGGAGATCACTCAGAATTACAACTGCTCTTCAGATGGCAGAGATCAGCTCCCCTGGAGAAAACAGTAAACTCTGTGTCATCATACTGTGCTGAGGTCTCCACAGCAAATTGATGCTGAGTGACCAAGGCCAGGGCACCCACCCAGAGCCACTTCCTAGAGCTCCTTGTATTTATTTCCACAACTGGTCTTATTCCTAGTCAAATAATGATTTTGCTAAGTTATTAGTAAATTACTTCATTACTATACAAAAGAGAACTTTAATGCTCTTGAGTGTAAAGGCTTGGAAGGGAAAATGCAGGAAATAAAAGTGATGGACTTTATTAAGAAGGAAAAACAATAACAAAAGAAATTAAACACTATATAGAAATATTTTAAAATAAAATTCAGTACTTTAAATTTATTAATTTACCATTTGTCAACCTTTGTAATGTTGGTATGAAGTAATTTCTAAAGGAAAGAAAGAAAGATATTAAATTATGTATATGTCTAGTATACACAGCTTTTGAACAACTATATGGCTTAAAATTTTTCAAATAATTAATATTATTCACTTATTTTGTTATTAAAATACCTGGAGTTGGTAACCCTTTCTCCCTCCCAGCTAATTGTCAACCTACCATTATTTGCCCCTTGACTTCAGCTTTCCATCTCCTCCCCACTCCCTCCTGGAGAGCAGTTGTAACTCTGATTGATCTCCAACCTTTACCTGGAGATTAGCAACAATGGTTCCCCAGGATGGAACGGCTGGTTTGATGGGTGTAATCTATGGCATTGTACCTGTCTGAGGTCCCACCCCTCCTGAAACCTCACCCTCTTCAGGCTCCGTCCCTCAAATCTCCAGGAATTTCCCATCTGCAGTTGGTAACCCTATCAGGACTGGCCTCGATGAGTTTTCTCCCGAGGGCCAAAATAAGTGACAGGACCAAGCTTGGTTGCCTACCAACAGGCACTGAGGGGAAAGTAGGGTTGCCAGCTCTAAGTAGGGAAATACCTGGAGATTTGGGGAGTGGATCCTGTGGAGAGCAGCATTGAGGGGGGGAGGCAGAAGGACTCAGCAGGGTATAATGCCATAGGATCTACCCTCCAAAGCTGCCAGTTTCTCCAGGGAAACTGATCTCTGTCATCTGGAGATCAATTGTAACAGTGGGAGGTCTCCAAGTCCCACCTGGAGATTGGCAACCCTAGGGGAAAGTCAGCTGCACAGCAGGTGGTTGAAGAGAATGGTTTGATGGCTGCTGGACCAAGATTGGCAACAATAGTTCCCCAGGAGGAAATGGCTGGTTTGGAGGGTGGAGTCTATGACACTGTACCTGTCTGAGGTCCTGCCCATCCTCAAACCTCACCCTTTTTGGGTTCCACCCCTCAAATCTCCAGGAATTTCCATACCTAAAGTTGACAACTTTATCTCCTCCCCTCTCAGCAGCCTCTTTCTAGGCAAAATTCTGTCTTATTAGCGGGGAGCAATGCAGCTTACTTCATTCTATTCTGCTTTATGATCTGTACAGCAACCTTGTAAGGTAGGTTAGGCAGAAAGTCTGTGGCTGGTCCGAAATCACCCAGGCAGCTTCCATAGGGATGCTCCTGCTGAACAGGAGCAAGCAGCCAGGGGTAGTGATGCCATGCCAGTCAGGAGGCATGAAGTCACTCTGAGAGTTCTGGCAGGCCTAGGGTTGCCATTGCCAACAAAGACAAATTGATGCAAAGGAGGATTGAAAAGTCTCCATATCTCTATTTTGCCTTAAATTGGTTTTGATGCCAGCAGAGTGAGAAATTGCCAGAAGCTCTGGGTGAGTGTCCCATGGTAAATGTACCAAACAATTCCTAAAGATTTTCCCAAACACTACTCTGTCAGTAAATCATTTTCTACACTCACAGCGTCCCTTGCCAGAACGCAACTCATCCCCAGCACTTTGAATTAGTACCAGAGCTTTTTTTGCCTTGTGGTATGATCTGTCTTTTTTGTGGTGTGGCATGGTTGTGTTATTGGGTTTGTTTCTTTTGAAGGGGAAGTGTTGTGAGTGAGGACATATTTTACCTCAGAATACACCAGGTCACACATGCAACTGACAGTTCCAACTTTCTTGCGGGGGAGGGGAGTTTGAGGTGCAGAATGAAATGAAGTCCAATCAGCTTCCATATGCAAATGACCTTGAAATGCTGGCCCAATCAGAGAAGAGTGGCCTAGGCTGCAGTGGGGAGAACTCAGGCAACGCAGCTAGTGGACAACTTCTGAGTGACACATCAGAGAGCCAATTGATTTTGCCGGGCATATAACTTTGCCACCGCAAGTGGCTTTTATATTTATAGAGAGATATGTACATGTATACATTTGATATTTTTGGAATTTATTAAAAAAATTAAAGAGTAAAAGAAAATTAAAACCATTAGATTTCCTGCATTTTCCCTTCCAAGCCTTTACACTCGAGCATTAAATCCCTCTTCATACAGGCCACTTCTGTTTAGTAATGAAGTGATTTACTAATGCAAAGTAAAATTATGATTTGATTATAACTGGTAAAACCACAACACAAATTATTGCATATGAATATGACATGTTTTAATTCTAAAACAATATAAAATATAGGTAATACCTGTTCATTCTCATAAGTGGAGATGAGTGGTTATCCGCCATTATAAATATCTATGGCGCTTTACATGGTATTTTCCCATGTGGGCTTATTTCCATGTGGGCTTATTTCCATGTGGGCTTTTCCCCACATGGCCTTTTTTTCCTGTGAGCATTTATGACCGTGGGTTTTTTTCATAGAACCTGGTGAAGGATTCCCTGGGGCTGGGGAGCAATGCTATGGCTGGGGAGGGCACCACCGAGATCAGTTCCCTGCTGGAGAACTGCTGGTGCTTGGTGGGGCACTTCTCAAGAAGCCTCGACTTTGTGGCTGCTGAGAGAGAGGCAGGATGAGGCAGGTGAGCTGGAGCATGTTCTCCAGGATGTCAGCACCCAGTGGAACTCCACCTATGCCATGATTGCCCATTTGGTGGAGCAGAAGTCGGTGGTCCAGGACATCCTGTTCTCCATGTCCATCCAGCGGAGGAAGGGCGAGCTGAGCATCAGCTCCTATGACTGGCTGAGCCTGTCACAGATGGTGTGTGTCCTGAAACTGTTTCAGGATGCCACCAATGTGCTTTGTGCCACACAGCCAGCCTGGGGCAAGTCATCCCCCTCATTTGTGGGCTAGAGTTGCTGATGGAGTCTCTATTGCAGCCAAGCCCCAAGGGAACTGAGGTTCTCCCTCAAGTCAGGGCCTTGATTGACAGGTTGTGCAAAGGCATTGAGGAGTGCCTGCATCCATTCTTTGAGGAGTGGGAATTCAAGCTGGCAAGCATGTGTGACCCCCATATCAAGGAAAGCACCATCTTCTGATATGTGCAACTTCATCAGTGGAAGGGTGAACTGTGTTGTCAGGTGTGGGGGTTCCAGTACTGTGGTTGAGGCCAGAGACAGCTGAAGGAGGTGAGAGATCATGACGTGAGGAGGATGAAGAGAGGGGGAGCAGAGGAGGGAGAGGGGGAGGAATGGGGATAGCAGGAAGAGGGGAGGTGGGGGGTGGCGAGGAGGGGAAGGTCATGGAGAGAGGGTGGGCCCCCAAAACTGAGAGGAGATGAAACAAGAATCAGGAGTTCTGGATGTTTGTCATGAGGTTGAGGGTACAAAGCTCCAGTTTGGGCACCAGGCATGTGATGGCAGAAGATTCTGCCAAAGTTATGGTCAGCAAATTGCTGGCTGAGCCCCCCAAGCCTGCCAACTTGGATCCACTTGTGTACTGGGGGTGCAAGGCCACTATATGGCCAGATCTTGCCAGCGTGGCCACTAATCTGCTCTCCTGCCCTCCCAATAGTGTCCAGGCCAAGCAGGTGTTCTCCCACCTGGGAGATACCCTTTGCCCACATAGATCCCTACTAGAGCAGGCCAGAGTGGATGAACTGTCATTTCTGAAGGTCAGTCTATCTATTCTGGGCAACGCTGTTCTGGATGGGGTGGTTTGATACTGCGGTCTCTGATCTTCCTTGTTCCCCTCTTCCTCAAGGGGTGATTCTGGTAAGTGGCCCATGAGGTGCATCCCTTGGTGCCTGGGTGGGAGGAAGTCTGCCTCTGCTTGGATGTCATGATGTCAACATCCCCCTGAAGAACCGTTTGGACCATGATCCTCCTCTTTATGGTGCATTTCCTGACACAGAGACCAGAAATGAGATCTGTCATGTGTGAAAACTGCCCTCCTCCTCTTGTGTGTTGCCCACCCCTGGATCCCTCAAAACAGGCTGCTGGATGTAACCACTGATCTTCTCCCCTTGGCGTGCTCCCTCCACCAGGCAACCCAAGCCATATGTTTGCTTGACATGACCCCTTTCCTCAACTTCTCCATGTACCCCCTCCACCCCAGAAACCCAAAACCCTTAAAAATAAACACTGATGGACATGAGCCTTCCCCATCTCGGGATGTTGCCTGTAGCAGCAAAACTAAGAAGAGACTTCTGTTGGACATGAACCTTGTCCTCCAAGTCTCTTTGCATTCTCCAACCCAAGAAGCTTCCCAAAAATCTTAAAAATAAACATGGACAGATATGAGTGATGGCCTCTGACCCCTTGGGATGTCCCCTGTGCTGGTCACCCCAAGAAGAGACATCTGTCAGAAGGGATTTTTGTCCTCCAATTGTCTTAGCGTTCCCTATCTCCAGGAACTCCCCCAAAAACTAAAAAATAAACATGGACGGATGTGGGCAATGTCCGCCTCCCCTTGGTTTGTCCCCTGCGCTGGTCAGCCCAAGAAGAGACATTTTTTGGAAGTGATCCTTGTCCTCAAAGTCTCCTTGTGTTCTCCACCCCAAGGAACCCCCCAAAAAAACTTAACAATAAACATTGATGGATGTGAGTGATGCCCTCCCCTTCTTGGGATGTCTCCTGTGCCAGTTACCCCAAGAAGAGACATCTGTCAAATGTTTTCATGACCCCAGCGGGTTGCCACCTTCAGCTACCACCGCTCTGGACTTCGGGTTCCTTGAGAAGATTAATTTGAAGAAGACGAAGATAATAACTGTCAACCAAAGGACATACAGGAGTTACAGAAATTATCGGACACAGAGTTGATGAAAAGTATATCTTGGAATATTTATGTCTAACAGAAATAGCACTTTAATGGAAGACAATTACAATAAACTACTTGAAGAAATTAGGAAAGATCTGATTTGATGGAAAGATTCGCAGCTATCACTAATGGGCAGAATTGCTACCATAAAAATGAACATTCTTCCGAGATTCCTATTTTTAGCCCAAAATATTCCCATATTGAAAAAAGTACAATTTTTTACAGACGTGGATAAAATAATGAGACAATTTATTTGGCATCTTAAAAGAGCCAGAATTAAGTGGAAAACACTACAAGACAGAAAGGAAAGAGGTGGTTTTGGTTTATCTAACTGGAGTCTATATCACCAGGCGGCGTCTTTAGTGTGGGTAAAAGAATGGCTAACTCTTGATAATACAAGAAATCTAAGTTTAGAAGGTCATGATTTAAGCATGGGTTGGCATGCATATGTACAGTACGGGAAGTACAAAATACACTCATACTTTAGACAACGTTTATTTAAAGGAACCCTAATATGAGTTTGGAATGACATAAAAGGAAGATACTACAGAAAAGTACTGAAATGGGTATCCCCTTTAGAAGCATTTATTAAACCCTTCCTTATTAATAATAATGATAGAAAGAGCTATGAAGTATTGTTAGACAAAAATAATAATTTAAAAACAGAAGAGCTCCTGTTTCAATCCAGATTTAATAAAGATGTAGTAATGGGTTTCCAAGAGTCCAAAACCCAATTAGATAAAATCTGGTTCTTGTCAAGTGATAAAATGATCCAGAAATTTTATAAATTTTTATTGGAAGAATATATGCATGATGAAATAATTAAAACGACCATGATTTCCTGGCTGAAGGATATAGGATATACTATTAGTATCAATAAATGGTTGAAAAGGTGGGAAACAGTCAAATATATGAGGACCATGAATTACAAAAAAATTTTTTACAAAATATTTCATAGATGGTATTGGCCAAATGTCAGCCTAATGCATCTAAAAATTGTTGAAAATGTAAGGAGAATGTAGGTACTCTCTTTCATATGTGGTGGCGTTGTGGGAGAGTTAATTATTGGCAGACGGTGCAAAAAATAATATCAGAGATACTGAGTACCAATTTAATCTTAACGCCAGAAATGGCTCTGTTAAATATAATGCCAGATGAATGTGAGCAAAATGACGTTTATATGTTGATTTATGTTCTAACGACTGCGAGAATATTGTTAGCCAAATATTGGAAACTAGATAAAATCCCTACAAGAGAGAAAATAGCATTTAAATTGCTAGAAATAGCAGAAATGGACAAATTGAGTTTGATATTTCAAGGAGAGGATGATAACTTACTCAACAAAAGATGGTCGAGGGTGTACAAATGGATTAGCAATGTATAAGAAAAATGGACTTCAATGTATGTATGTTCAAAAAGTGTAACAATGTTAAACTGTGGAAAATTTATAAATAAAACTTAAAAAAACAGAGAGAGAGAAGGCCCAGAGTACTGTCCCAAGCCCATCCAAAATGCTGCTTTTTAAGCCAAGAACTATAGGCATGATGATCAGGCAGAGAACAATTAAATAAATGGTTTATTAATATAGTACTGGGGCAAGGAAAACCAGACAAGGTGCTTCAAAATATATAACAATGTCTGAAGGCAAAATAAACAAATCTAACAAAACTACCTATTTCACTTAACTGTTTACTATTTCAAGGCCTTCTATACCAGGCCTGTCTGTACTCACTCTGTCCCAAGACAGAGTGTCCCTCAATCTTTCTCTCAGACCAGTCACCTCAGTTTTACTCTGTGTGAGGCAAGACCACAGAAGAGAAGAGAAAAGAACACAGTTTCACAGTTCACAGAGCTTAAGTTCCAATCACCTCACACAATCCCTGGACACTGGTTGGCTACAACTGTTGCTAAGCATTGTGGGGATTGTAGGCTGTCTGCTTTCCACTCCCAAACAGTTCTCCTGGGGTCTAGGTCTCTAGGCCTTGCGGCCCAGTCCTACACAGATCATGACAGAAGTGACCCTTGTCCCTGACATCTTTGACCATTCTGTGACCCAGGAAGACTCATAAAATAGTAATAAACCTCAGCACCCATGATCCTATTCTCTTAATGTGGTGTGCCTGCCACTGCCAGGTGGGCGGGCCATATACTGGGTCCCTCCCAGGAAGGTTCAAGCAAAGATGTCTCTTATCCTTGTTATGGGGGTACACTACCAGGCTGTATCCAAGCAGGGGCCCTGTCCACTGCAGCTGGGACTCACCACCCCACCCATCTGTCTGCCATAGCCAGGCATTCAGACCATTCTACTGGGTCCCTTCCAGGAGGACCCACACTTACATGTCTCCTCCCCCTGTGATGGGGAGGAGGAGGGGCCCTGTCCATGGGGGCTGGGACTTCCCACCCCACCTGTCTGTCTGCCTCAGCCAAGTGTTCAGACCACACTACTGAGTCCCTCACAGGAGGGCCAACACTTACATGTCTCCTCCCTGTGTGAGGGGGGCCCTATGAGGCCATCCCCAAGTGGGGGCCATGTCCACTGGCAGCCGGAATTATATCCCTCCGAACCTGAGTGTCCGCCTCCTCCTTCCTCCAAATGGATTGCCAGGCAATGGTGATTTTTTCCTATTACAAAATACCACTTATAGCAGCATTGTACATTCCATACAGCAGAAAGGAGCACTTTGTTTACTACCCACCAACAGTGTTCCCACCACGCATCAGCCCCATTTAGAACAGCCAGGCATTATTTGGGGATGCTCTGCTTTCCCCTAGGATTACTAACCAGACCCCCACATGCACCTACTCTACTTCCACCTTTTTGCAAAGTGATACATGGGCTGAGCCGAATCCTTCCTGATTTGGGGGTCTGTTTGAAACCAGTCTCCTATCTGGGGTCTGCTCCCGGTTGCACTGCGGCTAGCAGATCCAGTGCCACCAATGCTTCCTCATCTGTTATCCAGCAGAGTACTTAACTCGCAGGGTCCCTGTCCCCTGGGGCTGGGTCTCCCAACCTCACCCGTCTGCCCACCTGGGTCCCCTCCCCCACCTGATGGCAAAGTGACCACTGGTCATGGCAAATATTGAAATCACTATCTATTGAAAAGTGAGATAGAAATTTGGCTGTATGCCTCTGCATCCAGCTAGTCATCTCTGTTTCCCTCTGGTCCCATGCAAGCATGTCCCCCTGACCCGCCTGACAGCAAAGTGATTACCGGTCAGGACTGAATCCTTCCACCTCCCCCCGTGAGGGAGGGTGTTACCAGGCTAGCCCCAAGCGGAGTCCCTGTCTTGGGGGTCGCTTCTCTGCCCTGCCTTCTGGCTGTGGGGCTTGCCTTTGCCACTCCTGCCACAAGGGGGGGAAAAACAACCTTCCTTCCAGGGTGGATTATCAGACTTGGGGGCTCCCTCTCTCCTCTGCCAATTAGGCACCCAACTTACAAACCACTTTCTGGGGACTCCCAGCCTCACCTGTCTACCTGCCCATGAATGCTCCCGAGCGGGGAGCTCACATTGCCTTGGTAACGGACCATTACAATGGGGTCGGGAGTCCCAGCCTCCCTAGTCTGCCCGCCCTGGTCCCCTGACATGTCTGATGGCAAAGGGAATTCTGGTCAGGACTGAATGCTCTTGAGCAGGGAGCTCATGCTACCCTGGTAATGGAGCATCACAACAGGGTCCCTGGCAGGGTCTCTGTCCGCTGGGGTTGGGACTCCCAGCCTCACCAGTCTGCCCGCCTGGGTTCCCTGACCTGCCTGATGGAATAGTGACCACTAGTCATGGCAAGCATTGAAATCACCATTCACTGAAAAGTGGGATAGAAATTTGGCTGCATGCCTCCACATCCAGCCAGTCACCTCAGTTTCCCTCTGGTCCCATGTCCGCATGACCCCCTGACCCACCTGATGGCAAAGTGAATTCTGGTCAGGACCGAATCCTCCCAGACTGGGAGCCCACGATGTCCTGAACATGGACTGTCACATTCCTTACTTGGAGAGTTGTCCCTGGGAGAGGAAGCTACCTGCAACTGTGCCTCAGGTGTTATAGGAGATTATTCCCTGTTCATTTATCATGTTACTGGAAGTAGAAGAAGGGTGGACCCAAGGAGAGAGTGCCACCTGCCCATGTGTGTTTGCAGGGCCCCGGACTGGGTGTGTGTGTGGGGTCAGCGATGCTGATTATCATGTTGCCCATGGGTGGAGGATGGACCCAGGGTGGGGGTGCCATCCGCCCCTGTGTGGATGTTCCCCAGACCCCAAGCTGGGCGGGGGGCGGGTTGGCCCTGCCCAGTTATCATGTTGCCTATGGATGGATGATGGCCCTGGGCTTGGGAGTTCTACCCACCCCTGTGTGGGTGTTCCCTAGGTCCTGGGCTGAGCAGGTGGGAGGTTGTCCCTGCCCAGTTACCATGTTGCCCGTGGGTGGAGGGTGGGCCTGGGGGAAAGAGCACTACCTGCCCCAGTGTGCATGTTCCCGGGGCCTCGGGCGGGGGGGGGGTTGGCCCTGCCCAATTGTCACCCTGCAGGACAGCGGAGGGTGGGCCTGGGAAGAGAGCACACCTTGCCCTCTGCCAGTATTCCCAGGGTGGGCGGGAGGTTCTGCCCTGGTCAGAATTACTTTACTGTTTCAGGGTGGAGGGTGGGTCCAGGGGAAGGAGCACCACCTACCTGAGTGCTAGTGTTCCCCGGGCAGGGCGGGGGGGGCGGGTTGGCCCTACCCAGTTATCATGTTGCCTGTGGATGAAGTGTGGGCCTGCAGAGAGATCTCCACCTGCCCCTTTGCGGGTGTTCTCTGGGCTTGGGCTGGGCGGGAGGTAATCATTTACCTTTTCAGGGTGGAGGGTGGGCTCAAGGGAAAGAGCACCACTCACCCCAGTGTGCATGTTTCCCGGTCCCCAGGCAGGTGAGGAGGGGGTCAGCTCTGCCCAGTGATCACATTGCCCATGGTTGGAGGGTGGCCCTGGGGAGAGAACCCCACTTGCTCCCTGTGCGGGTGTTCCCTGGGCAGGGCAGGGCAGGGCAGGAGGTTCAGCCCTGCCTGGTCATCTCATGGCTGGTGGGTGGAGGGTGGACCCAGGGAATGAATGGCACCTGCCCCTGTGTGGGTGTCCCTCAGCCCCGGGAAGGGTGGAGGGGATTGGCCCTGCCCAGTACTCACTTTGCCTATGAGTGGAGGGTGGGCCTGGGGAGAGAGCACCACCCGTACCCGTGTGGGTGTTCCTTGGATCCCAGGCAGGGTGGGAGGTTCTGCCCTGGTCGGTGATCACATTGCTGTTTCAGTGTGGAGGTTGGCCCTGGGGAGAGAGCACCACCCTTCCTTTCACGGGTGTTCCCTGGGCCTTGGGCAGGGCAGAGGGGGTTGGCCCTGCCCCCGTTATTGTGTTGCTGGTGGCTGAAGGGTGGGTCTGGGAGGTGAACACTGCCTGCCTCCTTGCAAACAATGCCCTCCCCCTCTCGGGATGTTTCCCATGCCAGGCAACCTGGGAAGAGATGCCTATTGGGAGCAACCACTGTCCTCCAAGTTTCTTCATGTTCTCCACCCCAAGCCCCCCCAAACCTAACAATAAACATGAACGGATATAAGCAATGCCCTCCCCTTCTCAGGACATTCCTGGCACCAGGCAACCTAGGAAGCTTCTGAATTCAAACTCCTTTGTCGTGGGGATGGTTAAGAGAGCCTTCATATAGCCTAACAGGCTGTTTTGTGGGCCAAAGGCTTCAGTTTGCTTAGTGGGACAGGATCCATGCCAGTAATCTGTCTTAGAAGCATGGCAGGGGAAAGGGGGGAATGTTGCATTCTGAAAGATAATGATAAGGAGATGTTAAAATTTGCCTACTTTAGAGCTACAAATAGATGTGGTTTTATTGGGGATGTGTATGTAATAGTAAATTACGTAAGAGTGGTAGTATCATTATACCAAAAAAGCAGCTAGCCCAGAGGCAAGGGAGGGGATTCTATATCCTCATGGAACCTTCCAGATATGCAGAAAATTATGAAATACAAAGCAATGCCAGTGGCTTGACCAGAACTGAGTATATTTGAAGAGGCATAGCGTTTTAAGAGCAGCTAGCAGTTCATGGAAGGGGGAGACAGAGCAGAAATTGGTCTGCTGAACTCCCTGAAAATGCCAGAGGGTGAGATTGGTGATGGCTAAGAGGGGCAGGTTTGTATAATTGTTTTCCCCTTCCCACCACTCTTTGTGGACACCTCCTTACATGTGTTTCTCTGCTATGGGAGCAGCAACTGAATTGCATATGATTATAAAGCCCATCAAAACGAATGTAAATAAGACAGTGCAAAACATAAATATACTTTCCATGAAGAAAGTTCCATAGATTTTGATTGATTTTATGCCATGAGAAGTAAGCATTCTAAAATTCACCTCAGCTGCTTTTATTTATGTAGTCTTTGCAGCAAACAGTAATAAAATAAAGACTTCAAGAACGTTATTAAAAATTCATAGTTATGCTATGTGTACTTTTCACTGCAAAGGGTTTTCTGGAAGGGACTGAATTAAGCTGACGTGCACTGACCTGAAATCTGACTTGACATGTTTGTAATTGTTGTGGGCAGCGGCTAGAAAGGTTCTCTAAAGGCTGCCACCACTCTGGTATGGGTCTCCTCGTGAGGGCCCAGAGCACTCACCCTATGCCGTTATACACTCCTTTCCGGTAGGTTTCCTCTTATACATAACCAAATGAGGCATGAGGACCCAGGCAGAGTAACAAACCATCTTTATTAAAGAGTTTAAACAACAGCTGTAATATGTAGGAAAAATGAGCACAGTAAAGGTAGGTAAATCAGCAAAATAAGAAATCTTAACATGTCTGACTATACTGTCCTAGACGTCTCTGGATATTTACCTGAAACTGACTCACCCCCTTTTGAATGAGGGATCCCTTCTTCTGCAGCAGCCTCACCAGCTCTGGTCTCTGGGAGTGAACCAACTCTCACTTTAGGCAAGGCCTTTTATCTCTTCTTCCCAGGTATCTCTATTATTCTACTGGGGTAAGTTTTCTCTCCAAATCCCATTAGCCAGTCACAGGATCCCGAGAGTGACCTGGGAAATGCAAACCCTGTAGTCACTCTAATACAGGCCTCCCTGGAGTCACTAGGCCTCCCTAGAGCTTGTAGGCTGCACTACTATAGACCTAGGATCATGCCAGTAATTATGGAAGAAAAAACATATAGCAGCTGTCTGGGAATCAGCTCTTGCCCTTCCTGCCTCTGTGATGTCAGTGGAGCCTCCTCCAAAGTCTTCTGTTTCAGCATTATCTCGACCATCCACGTCGATACCGAGGCTGGCGGCCGCGCCATCGACACCAAAACCACCTCGGCCAGGCAAATTGGCTTCAGATATGGGACTAGCCCCTTCAAAAAAAGCGTCCTTCAAAATTAGTCTCTTCTGTTTCAACACTGGTAAAGAAACATAAGAAGGACAAGTCGCAGAAGCATACTGCTCATAAGTCGACTACTGGGGACCCACAGAAGTCTCACGAATTGAGTAGCGTGGCACCCCCCAAGGGCTCTGCACTGCCAGTCACTCTGCAGTTGCATTCCCTATCAGTACGCCGGTCCACTCTGGAGCTGCCTAGGTTACGGTCGGAGCCCCCAATTGAAATACTTGATTCACCTACCAGGCAGCTGAACCCTTCGGTGTTGGAGATGAAGCTGGCTCACCATCCTTCATCCGTATTGGCTTCCGAGGCTGAGGACGACTTGATTTCAGAGACTCAGGACATCGGTCCTCATTCTCCATCAGCTGCTTCCTGGGCTAGTGGTCTCTCTGATTGCGATGGCTGATAACAACCGCTGTATAGGTCCCGCTCTCCTTTCTCAGATGACCGAGGTTGGTGGGATGATTATCAATTGTGTTGTGACCAACACAACCTATTTCTCTCACCCCGGAGGGAGCATTTTTCTAGATTGAACGCTGGTCGAGATTCACCTCCCGGTATCGATACGGGCCATCAGTGTACCCTCCATGGGATCATCAACAGCATATGCCATGCTAGTTCTCTTCTATCCCATGGCTGCCACCTAAGGGACAGGATGACTGGGACAACCATTTCCCTCAACCCTGTTCTCTGCATCGCCCACCACTGTCTGCGACAATCTCTAAAGCTCCGCCTCCCTCGCTGCCAAAAGAGGCCCCTTCGCTGCCACTATCTCCATGAAAGCTCTCCGCACCACCACCAACCCACAGACCTGGGTCACATTTGGAGACCTCTCAGGGCATGTCTGAAGGCGACCAGTCTGAGGATGAGACCTCATGGGAGGATGCTCCCTTGAAGCAAAAGGTCTCAGAGGACCTCCCAATCTCTCCCTGAGGACAAAACCCAGGAAGCTCGGGCTCTGCAAAAGGAGGGATTGGTCCTAGTGAAACAGTTCCTCAATACCGCTAAGCACACGCTAGACACCTTCTCCACGACAATGTCTTTGGCGGTCTTCGGTGGTTGCACTTCTCTGGCACTCCTGGCTGCCCCCTGATACTAGGGCTTACATAGAAGATCTTCCCTTTGATGGGGAGGGCCTGTTCCGCTCTTCCATTGACTCAGCCTTACAAGAGATGGATAAGATCATAAAGGCCTCTAGATCTTTGGGCATCTCTGCTCCATCCAAGCCATACCACCAGTGTTCCTGGTCTTGTTATGGCTCTAAACACCCTTATTCTACTAAACCATCCCCAGAGGGTACCTGAAGACCTCGCCAGTCACCCACGGGACAGCGCCCGCAGTACCAGTACCCATCTAAGTCACTATATGGCTCCCAGCAACAAAATCATAGGGCGAAGGCTCGAAAGACTTCCAAACAGGGCCTTTGACTTCCCCCACACTATTGCAGGGGACTCCACCCGCCTCTCCCCATTTCTATCTATGTGGCGGGTAATTACCACGGACATTTAGGTTCTATCCATTCTAACCCATGGAAATACAATAGAATTTGTGCACTTGCCAATGCTACCTGTCTTTTGAACCACTCCTCCCTCTCCCATTCTCCTCCAAGAGGTCAATTCCCTCTTGGGGAAGGATGCGATAGAGTACGTGCCAAAGGCATACAAGGGGACAGGTTTTTATTCCTGTTACTTTGCCATTCCCAAACGGGTCGGGGGTCTGCACCCAATCTTAGACTTGCGGGGACTCAACATCTTTGTGCAATGCCGCAAATTCAAGATAACATCGCTGAAAATAATCCTCCCTCATCTGACTCGGGGGTCCTGGATGACAACCACCGACCTCCAGGATGCCTACTTTCATCTCAACATCCATCCGTCCCACTGGAAGTACCTTTGTTTTGCCATAGGGGACCTTCACTTCCAGTACAGTTGTCTTCCATTTGGCCTCTGTATGGCACCAAGGGTCTTCACCAAGACAATGGTGGTGGTGGTGGCCTAACTTTGTCTACAGGGGATCTCCATCTTTCCCTACATAGATGATTGGCTTTTAGTGGCGGATTCCTCGATGCTCCTGAAGGACCATGTCTCTCGGACGCCCCATCTCCTGTCCTCCCTGGGCCTTCAGGTCAACCATCGGAAGTCCCATCTGCAGCCATCACAGAGGGTGCAATTCATAGGTGCGGTGCTGGACTCTGTTACATGCAGGGCTTACCTTCCTACAGACAGGGCAGCAACTCTGTCGTCTCTCGCGAAGGATGTCCGAACAAATGTCTGGTCCATGGCCTTCCAAAATCAGTATTTGTCAGCCAACACGGCCACCATCACACTATCACATGTCGGCCACCATGGCTGTGCTGCCGTTAGCCAAGCTATACATGAGACCGCTGCAGATGTGGTTCCTGTGTCACTTCAAACTGCTCAGGATGGTACAATCCATCCACCTCCAGCCTCCACTGAATGTGTGGGACTCTCTATTGTGGTGGACAATACCAACCAATCTTACACAAGGTGCTCCCTTTCACCTTCCAAGTCCGTGTCTCACACTGACCAATGATGCCTCCCTTTGGGGGTGGGGAGCCCATCTCAACGGCATCAGCATTGGGTACCAGTGGGATGCTCTCAATGCAACCAAGCATATCAACTACTTGGAACTCCTTGCAATAAAGTTGGCATTGAGCTCCTTCCAACCCATTCTTCAGGGACATTGCATACCTGTTCTGATGGACAATACTACAGCACTCAGCTATGTCAACCTTCAGGGAGGGATGGTGTCCTGGAGCATCTGCCATCTGGCAATCGACCTGTGGGAATGGTGTGTAGCAAACAACATCTTCCCTGTAGCCACTCACATTCCAGGGAGTTGCAACATGAAGGCCGACCTCCTCAGCAGGGGTCTCACACAACATCACGAGTGGGAGTTGAATTGGTCTTATCTTCATCCCCTCTTTCGAGACCGTGGCACTCCAGAAATAGATCTCTTCGCCTCCAGAAAGAACACGAAATGCCCTTTCTTCTGCAGTCAATGGGGAATGGATCCTCTCTCCCTAGGAGACGGCCTCCTCCATCCATGGGGACAGAGGTTCCTGTACATGTTTCCTCCTCTATCCCTCCTCTTACGGGTTGTTCAGAAACTAACCAGAGTCACGCCAGACTGTATCCTACTGGCTCCATGGTGGCCCGGACAACTGTAGTTCACCACTGTGCTTTGACTCAGGAGAGGCAAGTACTACCACTTCCCCAGGGTGCCAGATCTCCTTCTAGCAGAGGAGGGAACGCTTCTCCATGCCGAGGTGGACGCCCTGAAATTGATGGCCTGGTGGATAGGGTGATGACCTTCTCTGATCGTGTCTCAGAAGTTCTGCTCAATGCCAGGAAGGCATCTACTCGTCTATCTTACCACAGAAAGTGGCTCAGGTTCCTCTCTTTCCTTCAGACGTCAACTACCTCGCCAACGTCTGTAGGTCTGGACAGAATCCTTTAATTTCTTCTGTCACTCAAGGATCAGGGCCTTTCCCACTCATCTGTCAAGATCTACTTGGCGGCCATCTCTGCCTACCACAAGGGGCTGGAAGGATACTCCTGTGTTCTCCCATCTGACTTCTAAGAAGTTCCTCTGAGGTCTCATTCAGCTGCATCCTCCTGTGAGTGTTCCTACGGAGCTGTGGGATTTGCCATTGGTGCTCCGCCACTTCACAAGGAAGCCGTTCAAACCTATGGCAGCCTGCGACTTGCAATGTGCAGCTTGGAAAATAGCCTTCCTAGTAGCGATTACGTCGGCCAGGAGGGTCAGCGAACTAATGACACTGCCTCTTTTTTCAAACGGAGCTCATCTGGTGCCGGACGTCTCGTTTTTACCTAACATCATCTAGGAGTTCCTCTTAAACTCTGACATTTTTCTGCCTGACTTCTTCCCACATCCTGAAGGGGAAGAACAATGTCTTCTTCACACTCTGGATGTCAAGAGGGTGCTCCTTTTCCACTTGGACAGGACTCAGCCCACCAGAAGGGAAAACAACGTGTTCCTATCTTACTTCACCACCTCCTTAGGGTCATGGATCTTGACTCAGCGCCTGTCAAAGTGGATTGTTGGGATGATTAGGCTGTGCTACTCCTCAGTAAAGCACCCCTTCCCTACTCACTTGAGGGCGCACTCTACCAGGTCCATGGTGACTTCTACTGCTTCCCTGAAGGGCGCATCGCTGTCCTCCATATGCAGAGCAGCCACATGGTCCATGCCTACCACATTTATAAGGCACTACGCACTGGACGTTCGTGCGCAACATAAGGGCGATCTGGGTCATTTGGTCCTGTCCTCTGTGGCTCACTGAGTCTGACAGTGCCCACCTCCAGGTGAGCCACTGCTTTTCAATCTCCCATGGGTGTGATGCACAGAGACCACGAAGAAGATAAACAGGTTGCTTACCTGTAACTGATGATCTTCAAGTGGTCATCTGTGCAGTCACACCGCCCGCCCGTCCTTCCCCACTGCTGTCATCCTCAGTTGTTTATCTCACATAGCTTTGGTTGATAGCGGTCAGAAGGAACCGGTGGGATGTCCGCACTCTATCCCCTTGGGCATGTGCTGTTGGGGTTCCTGCACAGGCTCAGGGTGGAGGCGCGAAAATCCTGTTGTGAGCTTTGTACAACACCGATCAGATCATCGCAGGCGCACTAGATCCCATAGGTGTGACTACACAGATGACCACTCAAAGATCATCAGTTACAGGTAAGCAACCTGTTTTTCTGGATGTGCTGGAGTGCCCCTTATAGAACAGTGGATGTCAAGGGTCAAGAGCCAAGAGCCAAAATTTCTTTGTAGGTCAAGAGGCCATGTCAGGTGCTGTGCCTGGCTTGTAATGCTGCTTCTCCCCCCAAACTTCTCTCCATATTTTCTTACCCAGTGTTTTGTCTTCAACTGCTGCTCCCTTCTCCCTCCCTCTTTCCCCCAACTTACTGTTTCAAAGGTTAGGTTCCTGCCACCACCTGTCCTGTCCTTGATTGACACACTTGCTGTATTTGATTGTCCTTTTCCATTCAGAGCCTTGATAATGTGGTAATATGTGTAGCATGAGTTTTATGCATGACTTATGCTTGTTAATTAGACCTGTGTGTCTTTGCAAAGTTTGCTGATGATAGCTGGTTCGCATCTCCTACTCTGAATTGGCTACAAAGGTCCCATCTTCCAGCCTCAACTCCCCATCTGTAATATGACAGTGATGCTGGATCTGTCTTACAGGGCTGTTCTAAGGATTGCAGTCTATGTGAAGCAGTTTGAAGGCCCTGTGCATCACTAAGCATTGTTATTATGAAGGCAAGAGAAGTTTCCAGAGGGCCACAGGGAAGTTTTCAGAGAGCCTCATGAATGTGAAAGTATATTGGATAATTTAAGGAACCAGATGGGGCCAAGTAGGACTTTCAAACATACTTTCCCAGTCAAGAAACCTACTTCTTATAAAGAGGAGATTTATCAGCTGTTAAACTGTGCGCTCCTTCCTAAATCTCACACTTGTGTAGAACCATAATACCCGCCAGCCAAGCTTTTGACATGTTAACTGTAAGTCTTCTTCATACACTTTGATTACGCTGTCAGCACATGAAGGGGTAAGATTAGGGTGGAGGAATATGGCCCCAACATATCTGTGTTGTATTATTCCTTTGTAAACAGAGCTTACACACATGCATACAGGTTGTCAGTTCTCCCTGTGATCTGGTGCCCTGAATAATGCTCAGCAGTGAATGCTTGGAGGCTGGATTGGGGCCAGCAGGGATAACTCCATGCTCCCTCTGTGTCTTTGTTTAAATTTTATTGATAACATAAAATTAGATTACTTGTGACATATATAGTTAAATATAATCATTCATCTGGAAAGAGAGGTACAACCAATAAGGCCATCTGAATCAGTCTGTAGTTATACTAATTCTGTAACATTTGTACCAGTGTGTCTACCCATGATGCTGTCAAGATCTCTCTGCACATGGTAATACTATGCAATAGTTGTCCTAAGTACTTAAGTTTTTAGGTTGGCCTGCAATACACTATGGCTTGTATTCTGTACTACCTTTCCACTAGCATTCCTGTTTGTCCATTGTTAAGGTTGTCCTCCGTTGTGGAATGTGCATTCCTTGAGTGCTAGGCACTTCCACTCGGGAAAGAGCAAATGTCTTTTTATGGGGATGAAAAATACTTCATGTAGAGCAGAGAACCATCACCACAACAGGTGAAGGTAAAAGCAAGTAGAAAGAAGGCAGAAGATCCTAGCCTTTGCAGGCTGCCCTAGGAAGCAAAAGACGAATACTATCTTAGTACACACATGCACTCTTCAGATGGTCCAGTGTACACCTGCTTCCAACGTCTCCAGATTTCCATTCCCTACTATGTTGGAGGTAGCACATTCCTGTAGAAGTCTGAGCTACATGCTTTTGTGCACATAGTAGTTCCTGGAGGCTTGGGACTGAACTGATTGTATCAATTAAGTCACCTATTGCCTTATGCTGATTTGCACAGTTCCCTCTTAGCTGCAGTTTCTGTTCACGTGCACCAGAGTTTCATGCTGGTGAAACCAAGCCAAGTAGAAAGCCTTATACTGTAGGAAACCCCTCTTCCTCTTCCATTAGAAGACTCCATGTGCTGGAGGGATGGTTTTGCACTTACTGGGCCAAGTAGTAAGATACAGCCAGGTATTCTAGGATATGAAATATCCAGGTAGCGGAGAATTTGGGGTTAGTTGGTTTATTAAAATTTGTATCCTGTATTTCCTCTTGGCTCAAGGTGGCTTGAAGCATTATTTTATATATTGGCTCAGAATGTATGTGCCTTTTTTTTGAAGCAACAATATTATTTTCTTTATTGTTCTTGTCCTCTTAGAGAAAATGAGGTCCTAAAAGTGCAACTAAAGAAATATGTTGGAGCTGTCCAGATGCTGAAAAGGGAAGGTCAGACTGTGGAAGGTGAGTGTAAAGTGTTGCTGAATACACCCCCCGCCCTTCCTTTTGTGGGAATACATAGCTTCCTGTTCAATGCAAAGTTCATTCCTAATGAATGACTGACAAATTCAGTCTCGGTGGGGTAGAATAGATACCCATAGCACTTAGCCCGTAGTACTGTTATCCAGTAATTTTTAGATGACAGGGGGGCTGTTGCATTTCTGATATATTCTCTGTCCTCCCCCTACCCCCACCCCCAGTAAGGCTTGACAAAAAGAGCATTTGATGGTTCAGGTTTGCCAGTCTTGTGTGTGTTGTGAACAAGTGATAAGGCAGTTTGCTTTTATGTGTCTGTACACGCATGCATGTCTCTATTATCTGTACAAAAATTGCAGTAAATGTTGCTTTAAATCCCTGCAGCAGCCAGGGTTCTTCTTTGAAAGTACGACAACAGGCCCTATTTATGGCTTAAGAGGTTGCTGGTTTCTGCAGCAGAGTAAAAAGAGATTTCTTTAAAACCTTGTTTCTTTCAAACACTCCTTTATAATATTTTGCACAGGGGGAGAAGTATATTTGTGTGTATAAATATGAGTTGTACAGGGACTTCATGAAGTCTGTGACTGCGTTTTCCAAGTGTTAGGCCAATGTCTATGGGCAGTAATTTTATAAGCGGTGTGATCTGGCTGAATCACTTGCAGCTCTGTGCACAGGAGTTGATTTGAAGGCTTCACGGAAACTGCAAATGCTTCAGAATGTAGACAGCAAGTCTGCTAGCTGGTAAGAGCAGAACGCAAGATATCTTGATAGTACTTTAAAAGCTTCACATAGTGCCAGTTAGTTTGAATGTCTTGGGATCATGACAACTGAGGACCACCTGCTCTCAGTTGTACTCCACCGGGGCCATGATATTATTCTTTGAAGTACTGCACTGGATGTCCCTGAGAGAGAGAGGGTGACTGTAAGGGACAAGGCTGCTTCCATGGTGGCATCTGGCCTGCGGGATTCCCTTTCCACCCCGCTCTATCAGGCACCTGCTTTTAATGAACTTCAGGTGCTATTGTAAACGATTGCTATTTCTACCAACACTTTTTCATGCTTAACATCTATTTACTGCTGTCTCGATGGGGCATATTTTATTTTGTCACTGTGTGTCATGCTTGATAGCTCTTGGTTGCATGAGTAGAGGTTGCTGATGCCAGCAGGTATACTGGAACTTGTTGATTGATGTGACTGCTGTCCATGATAGTTGCACATAAAGATCACTATAAACAGAGGTGCTTTCGCTTTCGAACTCATCAGTACCATCATCAAAAGTTGCAGTATGTTATGACTCAGCTCTTTTAAAATCAGTAGGGATTTTTTTGCATGCATGAACCTATTTCTTCTGCATTTAACTCCATAGCTCTAAGCGATTGGGTCGGCAATAGTCAGAGCATACCTTGTGTGCAGGAATTGAAACACTCTGAATGGATGGAAAACTTAAGTGTTTGTCAGCATTGATCAAAACAGGTCCACAGCTCAGAACCTAACAACTGGAAAGCTGAGTAAGAGCTCAATGGAAGGAGATGGGACTGAGCAGACTTTGAAATGTGCACTTGAAGGTATTGATCAGTAAAGGAGGCAGAAACCTGATGGCAAAAAGGTGGCGAAGAGTGAAGGCTGTTGCTTGAAGGAGGACACAGTGAGAAGGGTAAATGAGGAAATTTTGTTTTACTCAGAGTGTAGTGACAGGGAAAATTCTGTGTTGTTGACGGAATGCACACACACATACAGAGTATTTTTGTACTTTGTGTGTGTGCCCTGGGTCAGCCCCAGCTTTTTTTGCTCACTAGGCGAGGATACCTTCTGCCCCCCCGCCCCCCGGTGCAAACCTTGTCGCCTGATCCTGAGACCTACCCTAGCGGGAGTCTCTGGGAAGGGAAATTAGGCTTCCGCACCTGCAGCATCCCCTGGAGCATGGCTGGAGGACCCCCCCCGTAGCTTGGCCGACTGCACCATTCTGCTTCCAAGCAAACACCGGGGGGGGCACCCCTCCAGGCCAGGTATCCCTTGCATGCGTCGGGCATTCATACAAACAAACTCCCCGGCAGTCTCCTTGTCACCGCCTTCAAATCCATGTTTTTGCCATCGCCAAGAACCCTCTGCCCCCCCAGGGGCCGTCTGTCCCCCACTGCCGCCTCCTAGCCTTGCACCAAGTTTGTGGACCAGAGAATAAATGAGCAGGAAAGAGGTGAGTTCAGTAACTTTCAGGTAAATTTGAAGGGACCTTTAGTAGGAAAGGATGTCTGTAATCTGAGATGTCTTTATACGAATGCACAGAGCATGGGAAATAAACAGGAGAAACTTGAACTTCAAATATTGGAAAGTATCTGATAGGTATCACTGAGACTTGGTGGAATGAGTTTCATATATGGGGCACAGTGATTGAAGGATATACCTTGTTCAAACGGAAGAGAATAAACAAAAAAGGAGGCGGGATGGCACTATATGTTAAGAATGAATACACTTGCACTGAAAGCCAGGATTTTGAGAGTTGCCCTGTTGAAAGTGTGTGGGTAAGGATAGAGCGAGGGAAAAAAGAAGGAGATATTGTAGTCGGGGTATGCTACAGATCTCCGAACCAACCGGAGGGACTGGATGATGCATTTGTACAACAGCTTGCTACACTTTCACAGAGACAGGATGTTGTGGTTATGGGAGATTTCAACTATCCAGATATTTGCTGGAAATCTAACTCTGCTAGACATGGGGCATCCCGCAGATTCTTGAATAGTCTTGCAGATAACTTCATCTCTCAGAAGGTGGAGGTGGGAACCAGAGGATATGCTATCCTGGATTTAATCCTAACAGGGAAGAACTGGTTGATGAAGTGAATGTTGTGGAATAGTGACCATGTCAGAGACCCAGCGTTGGTCCTCATCCAGCTGCTGCCAGCAGATTCCTGTAGCTCTTAGGGAGGGGGTAGCCCAGTCAGGGGCATCCCACCATCCCAGCTTAGCTTGCTGCTCCTTTCACTAGACATCATGCCCCTTCGGTTCTCCTTCAGGTGGCATGGTGGCCACTGGGGGGACTTTGTTTTAGCCTCCTCACTTCCTGAGCTCATCACATCTGTGGTACTCAGGGTCAAGGGCAAAGCAGTTCCAACACTATGTCAAGTCCTGGCTGCAGACACTCCCACAAACACTCTTGTAGCAACAAGACTTGTTTATTAAAAGATGAAAAAGTTCCAAGCATAGACCGCATCTGTGTCAGAACTGCTTTCCAGATGCCAGTTCTGACAATATACTGGAAGTAGGAAATCCTCCAAATGCCCATCAACCAATCAGTGCTCCCATTTAGCCCGCCAAATGTGAATGCCCCTAACACTTGCAAGCTAACGGTTAAATTATCTAGAAGCGCCTTAAACTACAAGGTCAGACAGGACAATGAGATCACATATTTCCCAAGTTGTTCCCAGCACTCTCGGGGGGGCCCTGCGTGAGAATTTTCCAAGCTAGCACTAACCAAACAAAGCAAACAGCCACACACATCCACTCCCCCTCCAGTTTGCAGCAGAAATGATAACCAGCGAGACATAGAGCATGAAACATGTGAGCTGTGAAAAGAATATAAATCATACATCCCAGGAAATGCTGCTAGAGCAAATAGAAAAACATACCTGAAAAACAATCTTAGGGTATTCAGTTCACAAGATTGTTTTCAAAGTGGGCTATGTCTTCATAACACTCAATATTCTCACGGTGCCATACTCAAAGCATTTCTGAAGTTAAATGCATTCCACAGACATGACTCATTCACATGAAAAAGCCCTTAAAGTGACAGTCAAATGTATCCACATTTAAATAAAACATGGCAAGTCATTTTGTTGATTCAAATCTGAAAGTTCCATGGACTGTAATTTAAATATCCAAGTTGTAACAGCTTTTTTTGGTAAGTTAATCAAAGTAAATCTCCTAGTGGTCAACCGACACCAAGCAAAAAACTTCAAAGTCTGCATCATGTTGGCAAGCAATGCAGTGTTCCATTAAAGGGCCCTCCATAATTTTCCCTTTTCACCCGTGAACAGTGTTCCAGGATTTGAGTTTTAAGGCTCAGTATGAGCTTAGGTTAGCAAAAGATGCCAAAAAATAGCAAAAAAGAGTTCTTATGTTCAGATAAGAAAAAGAACAAGGACATGGTTCAACATCTGTCAGACTCCTGCAGCAATCAGTTCCCAACAGCTTTCATTCAAACAAGTAAAGTTTATTGAGACCTTGAGAGTATGCAGATATCTTGATGCTCTTAGTGTTAGAACTGGCATAAAGTGCACAAAGCAAGCAGATATACATTATTCAAGAGGGTCCCCTGATGGCTCAGGTCCAATCAGAGGGCAGGTAGCAACCTGCCAAAGTAAGGGGCAATTATTCTCAGGAGAAAAGTGCACCAGACACTCAAGGTCAAAGGCTTCAATTACATAGATAAAGACTGGAAACAGCAGAAATGAAAGTTAAAATTCCAGAGTCTCCCCCTCACACCCCATGGCAGCTAGAATAGCCAGAGGCCTAGCTGACACATCTGTATAAATGATTTGGATGAAGGAATATTAAATGTGCAGATGACACTAAATTGGGAAGGGTAACAAATATGGTAGAACACAGAGTCTGGATACAGGATGATCTTGAAAGGCTGGAAAACTGGGCTAAAACAAATAAAATGAATTTCAATGGGGATAAGTGTAAAGTTCCGCATTTAGGTAAGAAAAATCAAATGCATAATTATAGGATGGGGAAAGAGTTGTCTTGGCAGTAGTATGGGTGAAAAGGATCAAGGGGTCTTAGTAGACGATACATTGAAGATGAGCCAGCAGTGTAATGCCATAGATAAAAAGGCAAATGCCATTTTGGGGTGTATTAACAGAAGTATAGTGTCCAGATCATGCAAAGTGATGGTATTGCTTTACTCTGCTCTGGTTAGACCTCACCTAGAGTACTGCGTTCAGTTTGGGGCACCACAATTTAAGAAGGATATAGATAAGCTGGAATGTGTCCAGAGGAGGGAAACAAAGATGGTGAGGGGTCTAGAGACCAAGTCCTGTGAGGAAAGGTCGAAGGAGGAGCTGGGTATGTTTAGGCTGGAGAGGAGACGACTGAGAGGTGATAGGATAACCATCTTCAAGTACTTCCTAATAGTTAGAGCAGTTCCTCAGTGGAACAGGTTTCCTTGGGAGGTGGTGGGCTCTCCTTCTTTGGAGGTTTTTAAACACAGTCTATATGGCCATCTGTCAGCAATCCTGATTTTGTGAGTTTAGGCACATCATGAGAGGGAATACAGGAAGGGCTGCCTCAGTGTTTAGTTCTTGTGGCCCTTTCTTACATGCCCAGGGAATTGCTGATTGCCACTTTGGGGTCAGGAAGCAATTTTTCTCCAGGCCTGTTTGGCCAGGAATCCTGCAGGTTTTTTGTCATCTTCTGGGCATGGAACAGGGGTCACTGGGATGGGTGGAGAGGTATTTGTGAGTTTGCTGCATTGTGCAGGGGGTTGGACTAGATGACCCTGGAGGTTCCTTCCAACTCTATGACTCTATATAAAAAGCCAAGAAAACAACCTATTCCACTCACAAATTAAAACCATTTTTCCGATAAAGTACCATTTTAATACACAACCTGAGGGAACAAACAAATTATTTGATTGATTAGAAAAATTGTAGCAATATTGACACTGGCATGAGACTGCTGCCACAAAAATGTAGCTTTCAGTAAGGGAAGTTAAATGGTAACCTCATTTTAAGAAGGTCAAACCACCACACAAAGCCAAAGAAATCTGATGAAAAGGTTTCAGCCCACTAAGAGACACCTGCAATTTACCAGTGTACACTAGGCTGCCCTCCAAACAGAAGAGGCCAGATCTGCTAAAACATTATCTCATTTAAGAGTTATTGAAAGGGGATTTATTTGCCTAGGTAGTTCTTGCTTGCATTGCTGGTAGCGTACGTGTCATCCAAAAAGGTATGTGCAAATCTGGTCCTGGCGTATTCCATATTGAATCATTGTTTGTTGCAAATGACAGATATAAAAGAATTTCCACTGACAGTAAAGTGTTGAATGTTTATTCATAGCTAAACTTTCAAAAAAATCAAACTGAACTGCAGCTCTCTCAGTGTTAGTATTCAACCAACCATTCACGGTAAGATGCACTTTTTAAATGGTGCTAAAGTGTATCTGACAAGCAATTAGACAGCTGGAGGAGCCAAATGGTCTGTCAGTCCAGCAGCCTGGGTGGTTGTGCTATTTGTGGAATCAGCCTATGCTTGGATCAAGGTACTCCACGGCCAGCTGCCAACAGCCATCTCAGGAGCTCGGGTTTGTGTTCCCCCATTGCTACTTCAGCAGCCCAGCCTAAAGAAATGAGCAATCGGGGCCAATTAAGAATTACCAGTGATTTTGACACTTCTCCATTTCTGCTGGTAACTAGCTCAAAATGGGTCAAGCTCCCATCCCCTCCCAACTTTTTTTACTGCTACCCTAATAGGCATATTGTTGGAGCTGAATACAGCAGAAACTTGTTAAACTCAGGTACACAAATACTGTATTACCTGACTACCCCCAGGCTAGTGAATGCTGCATCTGGGCAGTCCAGACAACTTGTTCCAGCTCCCCTGTTTTTCATTAACATTAGTCAGGGTCTTTGCAGATAGCAGTTCTGCACAATACGCACTAAAAACGTCTAGGTCCTACACCACATAAGCCAGTTTGGTGCTTAGAAAACTCTACAAAGTGCACAGCGTCAATAACTTAGCAGAGTTTTTAAAAAGATCTGTAGTCTTATTTTGCAGCTGCCGTACTTTTTGCAGAAACTCTCTCCTTCTCTCTTTTTTGCTGTCAAGTCATAGATAACTTACCATGACTCCTTTTGGGATTTCCAAGGCAAGAAATGTTCAGAAGTGGTTTATCATCGTCCACCTCTGCATCACAGCCCAGGTATTTCTTGGTGATCTCCCATCCAAATACTGTCCAAGGCCAACCCTGGTTAGCTTCCAAGATCAGGCTAAGCTTGGACTATCCAGGTCAGGTCAGAGATTCATACATAACTGTATATAGCAAGGACCTTAAATAGCAAGTGTAGAAAAGACCTTTCTTTGCTTGAGCTTTTGGAGAAGTCTGCCAATCACTTTTCTGAACAAAATGGACCCACAGTCTGACTCAATATAAAAGCAGCTATATATATTCTTCTGCTCTTGAGCTACACAGATCACTTGTTTGGGCCTAGAGGTTCAAAGCAAAACAGAACACAAGGAATTAGTTGCTGTAGATTTTCTGGGTTTTGTGGCCATGGTCTTGGCATTGTAGGGCCTGACGTTTCACCAGTAGCTGTGACTGGCATCCTCAGAGGTATAATGTCAGGCTCTACAGTGCCAAGACCATGGCCACACAACCCGGAAAATCTACAGCAACTAATGAACTCCAGCCATGAAAGCCTTCGACAACATATAGAACACAAGGAAGTCTAACATCTTATAGGTGCAAGGCAGCTATGTATGTATATTAGGGATCGAATATGCTTTTAGGGACTGAAGATGCTTTTCCACCCATTCCATGATGTTGCTCACCTCGTTGTTCAGAGACAGAAACCTTATCCCTCCTTATCAGTTTATGTAAGCTTTTGCTGTCAGGTTGTCTGCCTGGACCAGCACATGTTGACCATCCATCAACTCCTTGAATTTCCAAAGACCCTATTTTATGCTCTGAGTTCAAGAAAATTTATGCTCCTCAGTAATTCTTTCGGGGACCATAGACCTTGTATCATTCTGCCCTGTGAATGAGGTCCCCAACCTGAGAAGCTGGCATTGGTGATCACCACCAACCTCTTTGGTTCTCGAATTAGAAACCACTGTTGGAATAGGCACATTCCAGCCACCATTTCAATTGGTGACTATGCTGCCATGAAGCTGTTTCACATAGCACTATTAAAGACTATTACTATCACTGCCTTACTGAACTGTGAAGATTGTGTGCCAAGGCAGTGGACAGAGCTGTGGTCCTAAGTGAAGTGCCACTGTGGCCAAGGGAAGCCTTGTGCCAAATAAGTATGCCAAGCCAGATCTGTACCCAGGATTACAGAAGCCTTCTGCCCCTGCACCTCTGCATCTGCACAAGGACTCTGATGCAGACCAACAGCCCTGGCCTCCATGAACATAGGGACAGTAGCAGATTAGAGAGAAAAGCCATGTTCTGACAAAGGACAAATGTTTCTGCACAGAAGCCATGAAGGAATCTCCTCTCCACCATGGAGCACATTCCCCTTTCCCTCTAAAGTCATTCTCAAACTAAGACTGTTGCCCAGTTAGAGACAAAAGAAGTGATTAAGCCTTCTTGTCACCTATCCCGATAATGCCTCTGACAAGCATCAGATCCTTAGTGTGAAACACCAGGCCAGTGAAGTGAGTGGATCCCTCTTCTCCCTTTCTTTGTCTCAGCCCTTCCCCAAGAGGTGTCACTCCCTGCCACACATCAACCGCAAACTTCCCAACCGTCATTTCTTTTGTCCTGTTCATCCAGAAATATTATTTTTTTATCTGCATTTCTTGGGAACCCGTGGCCACCTGGCTATGGCCTGAGGTCACAATTTGGTTACTTAATGTGAGCTCTCCCTGAGCTCTCTCTCCTTCTTCACTCCTACCCACCTTACTGGTTCCATTCCTGATTAGTTTGGAATCATTCCACATGCGTCTCTGGTTGACTCATGATCCACTCCCTCTCTCATTTTGTTCTTTTTTCACTGCATGGTCTACTCATCTCACTGGACAGTTAACATATTACCCAACGACACTAATTCCTACTAATGCGAATGTCACTGTCCTTTCACACCTAATTTCCTAGTTCTGTATAGTGTGTGTGCTTGCTTGTTATTATTGTATGCTTGAAAATCTTAAATAAAAGACAAATTATTTCAGCAACCTGGTCTCCTTGTCTATTCATGGGCTCGGGGAATTCTGACTCTGGTTTACACAGGCTATGTCCCTATGCTATACACCAGTTGCCATTATTAAATCATAAATTCTCCCAAACTTAATAACTAAATAAGGCAATCTGGCTAACGCCTAAATGTCTCTGGCTAATGAACTAACTTGTATCTCCTGTTGGCAGTGATTTCCTGAAAGGGCAGGAGAAACCTCTGTAGAGATCTCATGTGGAACCTTGACCACTTCCTGGCAGTAGACCATTATGCCAAGAAGTTTGATCAGCACCATCACCTCACTTTAGTTGCCTGCAGTTATCTCTGAAGCCAGTGATCTGATCTTCATTTGTCTGCAGTTATCTCTGAAGCCAGTGATCTGATCTTCATTTGTCTCTCTAAGGTTATGAACACCTTGGCCTGTAGTGTGTCAATCTGTACACCCAGATGTATCAACACTTGTGTTAGTTGCGAATTGCTCTTTTTCAAGTTCACCACAAAACCATGCTCCCTGGACACTTTCACACTGTGGTGAAAGGATGGTGCCTTGATCAAAATGTAGTCAAGATAAGGAAACAGAGACACTCCCTGTACATGGAGATGTGCCACTAGTGTCACCAATACTTTGGTAAACATCCTCAAAGAGGATTTTAGGCCGAATGGCAAGGCCCAGTATTGGTAGTGATTTTTGCTGTATGCAAAGCGGAGAAATTTGTGGTGTGATTCCCCTATGGAGATGTGAAAATAGATCTCCGATAGATCGATGGATGTCAGGAAAACATTTTCCCGAATGGCTGATAGAACAGGCTTTAGTGTTTCCTTCCAAAACTTCTTTGTTTTGATGTATTTGTTCAGTCATTTCAGGTCCAGGATGGGCCTCACATCTCCATTCTTCTTTGGCACTATAAAAAAACACCTGAGCACATTCCCTGATTCACTTGGTTCTCTGGGACCCTTTCTATAGCCCCTATGTCCAGGAGGTGTTGAATGGCACCTTCCAGTAATCAATGCTTCTCCAAGGAATGGTTTTGTGGAATTTGAAGAAAGCGATCTCTGGGCGAGGTGTTGAATTCCAGAACGTGCCCTTTGGATACAGTGTCCAGCACCCATTGGTGTGTCACCGTTTCCTTCCAACAATGTGCAAAGAATTGTAAGTGGCTTCCTATCCCCCCGTACTCCCCTGTGTCAGCATAGTCATGCTGTTGATCCTTTCTTGGGGGGTTTAGCACTTTGATCACTTTTGTTGAGGAAGGAGGACTTATGGTCACGAGCCCTGTTTTGCCATTTTCCTTTGAACACTTTGGAGAAACTTGTTCTGTATGTCTTTCTGGAATCACGAAAGGACTGAATCCTTCCTTCTTGATGGTAGAAGCTTCTTTTTGTCTATGTTCTCTATTAGGTATCTATCTAAACCTTCTCCAAAGAGGGTGGTGCCTCTGAATGGAACTGTAGTGACTTTGGCCTGGGCTGAAGAGTCCACATCCCAGTTCCTAAGCCAATTGTTTCTTCTGGCTGCCACACTGTATGCCATGGCCTTCGCTGATTTCTGCAAGGCATCAAGGGGGGCATCAGCCGCAAATGCCATAGCTAGGGCAATCTTTTTCAGCTCATCTTTAAACTCCTTCAGCATGGCACTTTCTGCTGAAGCCAGGTTAGATGCGCACACATAAGCCGCCCTTGCAAACAGGGAACCAGCCATGGATGCCCTTCGAGAACAAAATGAAGTCTCAAAATCCCTGCAAAGAGCTTGTTCTAATCTTCTTTCATGGTTATCCCTAAGAAGCCAATCCACGTCCATGGGAATAAGTGAGTTAGAGGCCAGGCTGGTGACTGGTTCATATACCACTGGCAGCTTAACCCTCTTGGTGGCCTCTGGAGTCAAAAAATAAAATTTTGAGAACATTTGATGGTTACCTTTTGGCCTAGTGGGATTTTCCCATTCTGCTGACATAGTGCTGTTGAATGCTGCTGGGAGTGGAATGCCTGATTGTGCTGCAGACAGTTTTGGCATTAACATCCCCGAACCTCGTTGAAAATCTGGATCAGCCTCCACTATCTCTTTAGGTTTGGAGGGTATCTCCAGGGTTCTCAGCCTACTAGAGTTCAGATAAGTGAGGCTCCTGGCAGAGATCCTCTCCCCACAGCATTTGTGCCAAGTTCCTTGTGCCTGGGGAATGTGCTGGGTAGCTCGGTGCTTCCCTGGCACTTTGCCAACTCAACCACTTCCCCTTAGGGTACGATGGGGGAGGGGGCTCTCTAATTTGAAGGTAGGAGCCCGCAAGAGTCAGTGTTCAAGCAGCGGCTACTGGGGAGTGCCCAGAGCCACCGGATCATCTCTCTCTGTGCTGCCGATTGCGGTGCGACAAAAAAGGCGACGGGACCCTACCGCCGGTTGCGGCATGAACTGGCCCAGCCTTCTTGCTTCTTCTTCAGTTCCTGGATCATTACACTCAGTAGCGCGCCTGGAGCAACCATCCTGCTTGTAAAGCAGGGCCAGACAAACTTGCATGTGAAATACAAATAATCCTATGTACAACAGATTCAGTTGGGTAACCCTGTTGGTCTGAAGCAGCAGAACAAAGTTTGAGTCCAGGGGCACCTTTAAAACAAGAAAGTTTTATTCTGGGTATAAGCTTTCATGTGCACGCACACTTCTTTAAATATCTGAAGAAGTGTGCATGCAAACAAAAACTCATGCCTAGAACAGAACCTTCTTGGTCTTAAAGGTGCCCCTGGACTCAAACTTTGTTTTCCTATGTATTTACTTCATCCCAAAAAGACAAATTTAAAATTGCCGATCTGTCCCATATCCCAAGATATACTAGCAATTTGCTTGTTAAAATTCAGCACTCTGAATGGGAAAACAGAATACACTTTATTTATTTATTCATTTATTAGATTAGCTTAGATTTCTTACCTGCCCTTCCCCGCTTACACGGGGCTCAGGGCAGTTTACTACAATTAATTCAATACATTATAAAATTAACTAAAACCATAAAAAATTGCAGTATTAAAAAACATTTAAACGTTGAGAAATATTTTAAAAACAAGATGGCAGGCTAGCATTCAGTTAGGGGGGAGGAGTGTGCCAGGCAGATGTAAGGAACCGTCACTGGCCTCAACCAAAGGCCTGGTGGAACATCTTTGCCTTACATGCCCTGTGAAAGTTTAATAAGTTGGGCAGGGCACGGATGTCACTTGGCAGAGAATTCCACCAGGCTGGGGCCACGGTGGAAAAGGCCCTGGCCAAGTCCAGCTGTATATCTTTGGGGCCAGGGACCACCAGAAGATTCTTGTCTGCAAATCTTAATGCCCTTTGGGGAACATATTGGGAGAGGCAGTCCCGAAGGTACGTAGGTGCCCTGAACATTTAGGGCCTGTCTTTGCCAGTCATATTAGGGAAGTGGTGAGAGACCAGGTAAAACTTTAGCATATTATTTAAGGCAGTAAAAGAATAAGAACTATATTCCTTTGATCAAAGATGAGAAGAATACATATTGCCTGTACTGAATACATACTGCCTGTATTGAAATAAATTCAGTTTTATATGTTTCATTCTGAATTGTACAGTAAAAGCAAAGAAACCTCAGCAAAAAAATTGAAAGCATTTTGTCTCACCTTGAGCTTTTGTGTTTAGATATTATTCAGCAAAAGATTCTTGCTTAAACTTTACACATGGATGAAATAAAGGCAGTGATGAGTTTGAATATGAGTATGAATAATGGTAAATCTCCAGGACTAGATGGGTTGCCTATTGGACTGGTATAAAACCTTTGCAGATTTCTTAATTGCAAAACTTTACCAACTGTATAAGATTTTTTAGTCTGGCTCATTACCATTGTTGTTAAAAGACGCCTATATCACTATGATCCCAAAATCTGGCAAAAATGATACTCAGTATGCACATTCTTGACCTATTTGGAGATAAATGGAGAATTCTAATCCATTTCAAAAATTCATGAGGAAAACTGAATTTAGTCAATGTAACAAAATAAATTTCCAGTATATTTTGTCAGATTCAAGGTGTTGGTATTGACCTTTAAGGCCTTGAGTGGTCTGGAACCAGCGTATCTTTGGGACTGTCTCCTCTGGTATGTTACTGGGAGAGCAGTATGCTCTGTTGAGAGTAATCTGCTGGTGATCCCTGACCCCAAAGTCATCCAGCTGTTCTCGGCCCTGCCTCCAGCCTGCTGGAACTCTTTGCCAACTTCCATCAGGGCCCTGCGGGACTTAATGCAATTCCACAGGGCCTGTAAGGCAGAGATGTTCTGCCAGGCTTTTGGTTGAGGAGAGCAACAGTTTACATCATAGCTAGCACCCTCCTCTTCTTTTTCTTTTTCCATACTGCCCGCTTTGGCTTCCTCCTTTACCTGCCTATGAGATGGAAGAAAAGTCCAGAGCAGGTTTCAGCTCAAATTATAAACACCATCAGAAGGCTGTGAAACTTTGGGATGAACTGATTGTTGATTTTAAACTGTACTTTTGTTTATTAATTAATTGTAACTCACCCAGAGCTCTGTGTACTCAGGGATGGGGCAATTCAGAAATTTAAGTAATAGTAATAGGAAGAAGAAGGAAGAGAAGCTTTTTCAGCATCAAATGAGGGAATGGCAACTTGATCAGGCAAAATCTCTTACTATTTGAGGCAAATCTCGTACTATCTAAGGTTGCCTACTTCGAATAACTCCTACCTGGTCTAAGTGTACCAAAGTTATAGCAACCTTCAAAAGTCTGTTAGCAAGAATAGCAATTAATATTTTAGCATCTACAATCATCAAAAAATAGGGCTGGGTTTCAAACCACAAACATGCCATTCTAATCTTGGTGGCTCCCAAGACTTTTAAATTCCCTCCTTATATAGCAATATCATTAGAGACTATTCCTTTCATAGCAAACCAGTTTCCTTTTGCAGATGAACTCTTAAAATAAATGTACAACATTTCTGAGAATAAATCTGCTTTCAAAACTCACTTTGCATGGAAAATATGCCATAGATTGCCAATCTGGACATAACTGAAAATCACAATTCATCCAGCCACATACAAGGGGAAAATAAAATATGGACAGCAGAGGAAAGCTGGACTCCAAACCATGATTTGTATACCAGTTTGGAATTTGGGTTTCCAGGGAAATTGTAAAATCTTAGTTCCAAAGTTATGTGGTTTGCCATGAAAAAGAAAATCTTTAATTACGTGGCTGCTTACAAATGGAAATAACAGGAGCCTGAGGATCCCCTGGTTCACACAGTAGCAGGCCATATCCAAAAAAACCTGTTCTACTAATCTTCCAAAAGTATACTTGAAAAACTGAAACACAGCAGCAAAAAACTGAAACATACATGTTCCAGTTGTTAACATCATCATTAAAGACGAACATGGAATGACACTAAACCTGACAATAGAATTCTGATTAGATCAGGGGTAGATCTGCCCCCACAGGGCTTGTATGCAGCCTGCAAATAACTGGCTGATGTCTGCTTCCTTCTCCCTCTCTCTAGCTTCCTTCTGAGTCACAGTTTGCTTTACCAGGCTCTCAGTAGCACAGGAGCTACAGAGCAAAGCCTCTCTTCCTCCATTGGCTGAGGCTCCTCCCTTGGGGAGGAAGAGAGGGGGATGGAGGGAAAGAGTAAGATCTTGCTTTGCCAGGCTCTCTCCATCACACAGCAGAGCTACTGAGCCAAGCCTCTCTTCCCTCCATTGGCTGAGGCTCCTCCCTATCCTTGTCCTCTGGGGAGGGTGAGAAAAAGCGAGAGTTTACTTAGCCCAGTTCCCTCAATTGCACAGGAGAGATACAAAACGCCTTTAAGACCAACAAAGTTTTACTCAAGATATGAACTTTTTGTCTTACTACAGAGAGTGCTTGTGTGTGTTTTATTGGGCTTATTGTGCCAGGGCTCTCCTGGGTACAACTGGGTTCCCATCCTCTTTTTCACTGTTCCAGTCTTTCGCAGTAGGAAAGCAATGTGAAATATTTAGATGAGGAATAACAACAAGCCAGTAAAGTGGATTAGGCTGAGAGTGTGTGTCCAGACGAAGTTCACCCAGCACATTTCCTTTGCAGACTGGGATTTTGTACCTAGACTTCCCAGATAGCAAGCTGTTACTGACCACAATACATTGCTGCCTCTCTATTCTTACACTGCAAGTGAGATGGTGTGTACTTCTCTGGGGAAGACTATAGTTTTGTAGACAAGCATATAGCCCTCAGTCTGTGTCATGGTGCCTTCACAAGTTCTTGACCAGCACACAAAGCAACATATGTACAAAGGCTTGCAATGCCCAGCTGTTTCAAGTTTTCCTCTGGGTCTTAGGCTCAAAGGATTGACCATGAGATTTTTGTAATGAATGTCAATAAATCATAAGTAGGTTTGCAGCTTACAGACACACCTGAACAATACTCAAGATTGCTACAACACAGAAATTGTCTCCAGATTTTGATGCAATAATTCAGAGCAAGAGGTGTCAGTTATCAGAGATTGTTAAATAAACAAAATATTGCAACAGTGATAGTGTTTTAAGCAGTATTTCCTCTAAGCTGAGTTAGTGTGAGCTAGCTCACAGTTTTTTAGCCTCCGGCTCATGCATTTTTGTCTTAGCTCAGGAAGGATGACTCCAGAGCAAACTCATTTATGCAGTAATCAGAATCACTTGCTCACAACTTTAATGCCAGTAACTCACAAGTAGAATTTTTGCTCACAACACTCCACAGCTTAGAGGAAGCACTGGTTTTAAGCATGTTTTATATTAAATTTTAAAAAATATTTGTGTTTGTATATCCAGTAGCTCAGCCGTGTTAGTCTGAAGCTGTAGAACAAATTTAGAGTCTAGTGGCACCTTTAAGACCAATAAAGGTTTGTTCAAGGTATGAGCTTTCGTGTTATCAAATACATTGGAATGGCAGGCAAGTTCAAACTTATAGACAGAGAATGAACAGCAAATTAACATGTAACATGTTGATGTTCAAGATATGCAAGGTGACACTAAATAACAAGTTAAGGTTATAAGGTCAACAGTAGCCAGTTTGGTGTAGTGGTTAAGTGCGCGGACTCTTATCTGGGAGAACCGGGTTTGATTCCCCACTCCTCCACTTGCACCTGCTGATGTGACCTTGGGTCAGTCACAAGCTCTGGCACAGCTGTTCTCTCAAGGACAGTTTGTGTTAGAGTTCTCTTAGCCCCACTTACCTCACAGGGTGTCTGTTGTGGGGAGAGGAAGGGAAAGGAGTTTGTAAGCCGCTCTGAGACGCCTTTGGGCAGTGAAGGGCGGGGTATAAATCCAAACTCTTCTTCTTCTTCTTCTAGTAAAGCAATAGATATGCTGAATTACAAGTTATTACAACACTTGGAACACCCCCTCCCCTGGACTCAACAGAGATATTGTTTTATCTCATTGCATATGCTATCTCATTTAGTCCTCACATATGTATTCTCAGGAAGGACTATAAATCTTCTGTATTTTAGTTTATTCTAGAGTATTTGTTTTTCAGAATAGTGTATTAGTATACTGAATGTAATGCAAGGGATATTGGGGTGTCTGCTGTCATAACAGCATTTTTTTAGCATGATGTAGTGTTAAGTGCCCTCCACGCCTGAGAGGAAAGAATAAAGATTCACAGTCACTTCCCACAAGTAGAAAAGACACTGTTAGAACATTTATCTGCTAGTTTGACCTATTTATTGCTTTACAGTTGTTGACCGTATAACCTTAACTTGTTATTTAGTGTCACTTTGCATATCTGGAACATCATGTTACATGTTTATTTGCTGTTCATTCTCTGGCTATAAGGTTGAACCTTGCCTGCCATTTCAATGTATTTGATAAAGTGGACTCTAAATGTGTTTGTCGGTGTCCTTTATAAAGTATATATCTCTGCTACCTGGGATTACATTTTATGACACACGTGGTCCAGCCTGACAAGGTCTCATTTATGTCAGATCTGGCCGTCATAACAAATGAGTTTGACACCCCTGAATTATATCCATTGTGTACTTAGAAAAATAATTAATTCCTCTTCTAACATTTATTGATGTTGTCGTTATTAGCCATTCAGTCATGTTCAGCTCTTGGCGATTCTATGGGCCATTTCTCTCCACATTTTCTGATCTCGTACGGTTTCTTTGAGTTGTTCCATGCTCAGGCTGGTGTAGACTTTTATGGTATCTAGCCACCGTGTTCTTTGGTGGCCTGGTTTCCTTTTTGCCTCTAACCAATCCAAGCATAATTGTTTTTTCTAGTGAGTTCTTCTGTATGACATGGCCAAAATAAGTTAGTTCCAGTTTTGTGATTTTTTCCTTCCAATGACATGTCTGGTTTTATGCATTCCAATACTTGCTTGTCACCTTTGTTGTTCAAGGAATGTGCAGGAACTTTCTCCAGAACCACAGCTCAAATGAGTCGATTTCCTCCTGTCTTTCATGGTCCAACTTTTGCAGCCATTGGTTGCTATGCGGAAGACAATAGCACAGACTAATCTACATTTGGTTGCTAGGCTGATATCCTTGTTCTTCCATATTCGATTCATGCTCATCATTGCTGTGCGACCCAGCGTGATTCGACATTTTATTTCTGGAGTGCATTTGCCGTTTTGGTTGATCTGTGATCCTAAGAAAGTGAATTCTACCACAAATTTTATATCTTCATCGTCAACTGTGTCTCTTCAGCTAGCACCTACATCTAATCCTAAATCAAATTGTGACATAAGCTTTCATGGACAGGAACCCACTTCACCAAATTCTTGAAATATGCCTTCAACTTACCCTAGTGTCTAATATAACAAGTATATGGGTTTGGAGACCCATGCATATAATTGGGCTACAAAAAGCAGCCAATCTAAATTACTCAACACTCCACAGTTTCCCTACCTGGAAATGCCCTCACCACCATTGGAGGAAAACAAAGACAGGTATCCATATTGTGGCCAGTCTCTTTCCAGCTCGATTACATGCCTGGAGATACAAACAGATCCCCAGAATTACATCAACTTCAGCACTAAGCTGCTGTAAGATTCCGTTTTGATTCTGCTGCAACACAGCCATGATAGTGGCTTAAAAGTTTCAAAATCTATCCTCGTGTCATTCCTTAGGTCTGGTTCTAAAGGCATAGCATAGTACAAAAAGGACAAGCACCGTGGACCTACATTCTGGATAAAACTGAATTTACACATCAGCTGCTCTCACACACATGCCATCCCGTAAATTAATAAGGCCAGTTTCATAAAGGCTTTGAAGCAAGACTCACCCATAAACTCAAAAGTGAGATCTTGGCCCCAAAGCTCTCTTTGCCATTTTGAAGTGGAAAAAGATTTCAGACTGCATGGAGATACATTTATCTTCACATTCTGATGGAACCATCACAGCCAACATAAACATTTTAAAAAGCAGTCATAGAATCATAGAATCATAGAATGTTAGAGTTGGAAGGGACCTTGCAGGCCATCTAGTCCAACCCCCTGCACTCTGCAGGAACACAGCCGAAACCCCTACATACCTACAACATACCCAAAAGATGGTTGTCCAGTCTCCTCTTGAAAATGTCCAGCGGGGGGGTTTCGTTTTTGGCGTCGCGAATGGCGGCCGCTTCTCGGGACGCTCCCGGAGGCGGTTAGCCCACGCGCAGTCAGGGGGGGTCTTCGCTTATGCGAAAGACCCTAGTGAGCCTTAGGTTAAGGCTCCGAACCGGGGGCGCTTGGGGAGTAGCCTCTTTACCGGCAGACAGCCGGAAAATTGAGGCTTTCCCCCTGCCCCAATCGGCCCCGCTGCGGCGTGCCCGTAATGGGACTTAGCGGCGCCACCGAATTCCAGGAGTGAAAACAGCGCTATGGTTCAACATAAAAAGAAGAAGTAGCATCGAATCGTGAGTTGAAGATCTATTTTGAAGCGTAAATCGGAGCCCCCTATATGCGGATAAGCGTTGGGAGGAGGGAGGAGTCCCCACCCCCTCGAGAAGCAAGTTATATAAAGGGAGCGCGAAGGGGGCAGAAAGAAAACAAAGTGTTGGTGAAAGTACCGTTGGGGCTGCATAGAAGAATGTGATCATCTTAGCTTCCTGGGGGATGCGGCACGAACTTTTTAAAAGTAAATAAAAAAAACAAAATGTCGATAATGGAAAAAGCCCTGCTGCTACCGGAAGAGAAGAGAGGAGGGACTTCCGGTCCGGACAGCCCCCCCCAAGAGCTTGCCGTCAATCAACAGAAAAAGGAGATGCTGTGCCCCCTGCTGGAACAATTGCAGAAGATCAACCAAACTTTGTTTAAAATGGAAAGTGTTCTCATCAGCCGACAGAAACAGATACTGGAAACAACTAGTAGGATGAAGGAGATTGAACAGAAATCGAATTTGATTCCAGGTTTCCAGGGCGCTAAAGAGGAAGAGAAAGAAGATCTCGGATTTACCTTGACAAATGTCTTGGCACCCCTAACTGGCAGTGAAGCGATAAAGTTAAAAGAAGAGGGGGATAAGGCTCCCAAAGCCTATTCCGCCTTTATAAAAAGAAGTACTCTGCCAGTAGAAGGGGATGTCGAACATAGCAGGCGACAGACGAGAGATCTAATTTCATCTGAAGAGTTTGTGGAGCCCTGGAAGCTTGAAGGCCAGATGATTAAGAAAAAAAAGAAAAGAAAGAAGACGGATTCCATCTTTAAAACACGGAAACGCCTGAAGAGACACACCAGCAGGAAAGATGCAGCACCTAAAATTGGGATAAGTGCAGAAGACAGCAGCCCAGGGGAGGGTGATGGAACGGAAGACTTCAAAGTTAAAATGGACTTAATCCATAACTGGAAGAAAATTAAGAAGAAGATACTTTGAGGACTGTTCGTGTTGCATCTGGAAGGAGCTGTTTAATTACTAACCCCAATGGACTTTACTAACTGTATTAACAGAGCGACTTTGGACTTTGAATTAGTTAAAAAGAAGATCTTCTAACCATGATTGATGCCAAAACTTGGTATTGGTTATTAACCTAAACTAACCCTTACTAACAGAAAAAATTTCACTCCACTCTTTTCTTTCTCCATCTGTCTACCCTTCCCCTTTCTTATAAAAAGAATAAAATTCTCTCTTCTTTAAGAGAGTTTCAAAAAAAAAAAAAGAAAATGTCCAGCGAAGGAGCATCCACCACCTCCCGAGGCAGTCTGTTCCACTGCTCAACCACTCTTACAGTCAGGAAGTTTCTCCTGATATTAAGCCGGTAACGACTCCCTTGTAATTTCCACCCATTAGATCTAGTCTTGCAATCCAGAGCAAGAGAGAATAGATCCACTCCATCTTCTACATGACAGCCCTTCAAATACTTGAAGACTGCAATCATGTCCCCTCTAAACCTTCTCTTTCCCTGGCTAAACATACCCAACTCCCTCAGCCTTTCCTCATAAGACTTGGACTCCAACCCTCTCACCATCCTGGTCGCCCTCCTCTGGACCCGCTCGAGTTTGTCAACATCCTTCCGAAAATGTAGTGCCCAAAACTGGACACAGTAGTCCAGGTGGGGCCTGACCATAGCAGAATACAGCGGAACTACCACCTCCCGTGATCTGGACACAATGCTTCTGCTAATGCATCCTAAGATTGCATTAGCTTTCTTCACAGCCGCATCACACTGCAGGCTCATGTTTAGCTTGTGATCAACCAGAACACCCAGATCCCTTTCACATGTGCTGCTGTCAAACCAAGTCCCTCCCATTCTGTATCTGTGCCTTTGATTTTTTGTACCTAAGTGTAGGACTTTGCACTTATCTCTATTGAAATTCATTTTATTTGTCTCAGCCCACTGTTCCAGCCTATCAAGATCCTTCTGAATCCTGACTCTGTCTTTTTCAGAATTAGCAGTCCCACCCAGCTTCGTGTCATCTGCAACATGTCAACATGTCAAAGATAAACAGACCACAGGGTATTTTCTAATACCACCTGGATGTCACAACTGTAATGAATGTATGACTACATTTAAGCTGCTGTTTTGTGTTATACAAACTTTACAGCATCGTGTTTTTTCAAAAAACATACTGACACTTATGTCACCCTTTTCACTAATGTCATTTCTAATGGGAAGTTTTCAGAGACACTATGCAGTTTCTCACCCCCAGTATATATTTCTTTTTAGAAGTGCAGGAGTATTTGAACACAATTACAAAAATGAACAGATCAATGAATGAACTTAACCATAAATTGGAACTGGTAACTTCACTGTGTTGAAAAAGGGTGTCTTAACAAAGGATTATTTGGTACAAAAAATTCAGGTTTGTATTGAGACACTTCTTTGAAAACTTGTAGTGGTTGGTGTCTGACAGGTCATCATGTGGGGATGGAAATTCCTGAATTACAAGTTATTGCAACACATGAAACAAAAACCTCCCCAGGACTCAACAGGGATATTGGTTTCTTATCTCATTACATATGCTAACTCATTCAGTCCTCACATATGTATTCTCAACAAGAAGGACTATAAATCCTCTGTATTTTAGTATATTTCTTTTTCAGAATAGTATATTAGAATACTGAATGTAATTTAAGGAATATTGGGATGGTTTGCTGATATGACACTGCATCTACCTCAAAAAGTGCTGTTAAGTGATCCCATGCCTGGGAGGAGAGAATGGAGATACTCAGTTTGCTTCCCACAGTTAGAAAAGACACCTTTAGACAGTTATCTGCTATTTTTACATATTTATTGCTTTACAACTGTTGACTTTATAACTTTAGCTTGTTAGTTAGTTCTGACTTTGCATATCTTAAACATCATCATGTTACATGTTAATTTGCTGTTAAGTCCCTGTCTATAAGTTTGAACCTTACCTACCATTCCAATGTATTTGAAAAAGTGTGCCTTGCACATGAAAGCTCATACCTTGAATAAACCTTTGTTAATCTTAAAGGTGCCACTGGACTCTAAATTTGTTCCCATACAAATTATAACGTGCATGCAGCTCTGATTTATTCCCAGCAGCAATGATGGGGAGTTTCACCCACAGCTAATGAATGGCAGCCAGAAAGAATGACACAAAACCAGTCATTTTTAGAAACTTTGTTAACATTCCACTCCCCACCCCCTTTCCCCCTTCTATAACCTGACCATCCCCCTCTGCTTCTATTCTTATCACTCCTTCATTTCCATGGTTGTAACACAGCAGAATGCAGCTAGCCAAGTTCCCCCCCCTCCATAATTACACTAGTCACAAAAACCATCAGCATCTAATGAAGGATAAATTCTACTATTATGAGCATCTTTAAAAGATTGTTTTCCATGAATAATTTTAATACAGATTATTACAATGAAAACATTTCTTTACAGAAGACATTTCTTTACAGAAGACTATGGTATGTAACAGGAACAGGGAAATTATGTCACATACAAAGTTTTGTACTTATTCTAAGGTGGCTCAGTTACCTGTTTACCTCAAGAACATTCTCTGCATGCACTAGACATCTCATGTAAGTGGGGAAACAATGTATGCCACCCAGAGGTCTCATATGAACCTACCCTTACAGTAATCTTGGGTGGGAGGACCTTGTTTTGGATACTGCCATCATCTGAGGCTATCCAATGTAATAGTGAAACACACAGTATATATGTGAACACAAAGAAATTAACTGTGCATGGCGTCAATATCAATTTCAAAAATCAATAAATAATAATGATTCATTTATAGACAAACCATTTATACAATTTCCAAATCATACAATATGTAATTCATAATCAGGGCATAAATGATTTAACATAAGTCCTGTACATGGCTCACAAAGTCCAAAATACTCCGAAGAGCTCAGTCCCTCCTAATGAGCAACATGCTTTACAGTGTAAAGGGGGAAAACGAGCTTCCAGAAGATATCTTCTCCAACAGTTCCAAAAAGGAACACTTGAACGGTTCCAAAAGACGAACTACAGGATTGCCAGCTTCCTCAATATGTTTCACATTTCACCAATATGGCTTTATCAAGTTGGAACCAGTACTCTGAAGGATATCACTGTATGGGATTGCCAGCTTCCTCAGTACGCTCCACACTTCACCAATATGGCTTTATCAAGTTGGAATGAGTAATTTGAAGGATTCTTATTAATAAATCTCATAGAAACCTGGAACACATACCTACATTGTAGGTCTTGCCATTCCCCCTATCTCTGTAATAATCTTCCATTTAGTCAACTATTCAGAATTAAACACAATTCCGCTTTAACTCAAGATTATTCTAGGGATTGCCAAGTACTTAGTAACCAGTTTAAGGAGCGTGGCTATTCAATGCATGTTGTACAAAAAGCAAAGGAACTGGTTTCTTAAATTAATAAGACAGGACCTTTTGAAGAAAAGGGACCGGGAGAACAATAATAAGATTAACTTGCTCTTTTCAATATGGCATATCCTATTAAGAGGGTGATGGAAAAATACTGGTTCCTAGTGAGAGATACCAGGATGTGACCAGACGCCATTAATAGGATTCAGAAGAAATTGGAACCTAAGAGATGTATTAATAAACTCTAACATTCTTGAACCTGATCAGGGAAACAGGGACTTGATAGGCCATCATAAATGTGGGGCCTGTGCAGCATGTTGTATTAACCCAGCAATGGGTTTAAAGGTTCAATTGTGTGATTTTACCACCTGTAAAACAAAACACACTGTCTATGTAATTTTATGCTGATGTCCTAAAATATATGTGGGAAGTACAGTTTTTTTGTTTATATCCATCCTTGGTTATAAGGCCCTCCTTCCATTTCATAAATGAATCTTTTTTATTTCTCAAGTCTTCAGAAAGCTGTTTACCTTGGCTTCTTTAGGCTTATCCCATTTTTCCTTCTCATAGGAATAGTTTGTGATTGTGCTTTTAGTATTTCGCTTTTAAGAAACTCCCACCCCTCTTTAACTCCCTTCTCCTTAAGTATTCTGACAGCATAACTTTACGTTTGTCAAAATTTGCATTCCTCAAGTCCAACTATATATCTGACTACATACATCTTTTCCCTTCCCCAAGACTGTAAATTCCAGAATTACCTGGTCACTACTACTTTCACCTTATCAACCAGTTCTTCCCTATTGGTGAGAATCAAGTCTAAGATGGACAATCAAGTCCCCTTGTTTCCCTCTCCACTTTCTGGAACATGAAGTTGTCAGCAAGACAAGTCAGGAATTTATTTGACCTTTTATTTTTAGCAGAGTTGGACTTTCAACAGATATCCGGGTAATTGAAATCTCCAATGACCAATGTGTCTCGTCTCTTTGATAACTTTGTAATTTGTTCTAAGAGTGTCTCATCCAAACCCCACCATAATATTACTCTTATTTCTTACTCCTTTTATTTTTACCCAGAGACTCTCAACTAGACTTCCATATACACACATTTCCTCACAATATATACCTCCTTTACATATAATACTACTCCAACCGCCCTTCCGTATTTGCCCATCCCTTTTAAATAAGTTGTACCCCTCAGTTCTAATATTCCAACTGTGAGTGTCATCCCACCAAGTTTCAGTAATGCCTGTTAGGTGATAGTCCCCTTCTTGTATTAGAACTTCAAGTTCCTCCTGCTTGTTTCCCATACTCTGCACATTAGTGTAGAAACATCAGAACCTATGTTTTATGCATGCTGAGGTTTTTGTTTCTGTACTTACCTGCGAGTTAATGTTAATATATAGCTGGCATTCACATCTTCAGTGGTGATGACCCAGACCTTGGAAAACTCCCATTTTTATCAATCTCTCACTGAAGGTGTGACAATTCCCCTTGAAAAATAAATGGTAAAACCAAGGGTTAAATTAAACAGGATGTTAGGAGATCTGTGAATGGATTTTTTCAAGAGTAAACACTAACTGCAGGCCCATCCTGAAACATGCAGGCATCGGGGGAGGTGCTCCTGTTCTTCTCCCATGGGCCAACGTAGGGCAGGGGATGAGATGGAGGAAACAGTACACAGATTAAACTGCTTTGTCTTCTTGTTCTGGCTCCAATCCCAGACACAGGCCCCCACTTCCTGCTGTTTACTTGGCTTTTTTAGCATCACCTATTTTTACCTTGACTCGGTAATCCACTTGGAAAAGAAATTTCTGAAGTACTGTTAAATATTTATTTTAATTCCCAGTGAATCCACAGGGGATGTGTTCTTGCTCTAACCAAGATTATTTCAGCATCACAAAACAAACTAGAGACTTCTGTAGTATTCATTTTGAGTTTTTCAGGAGTCAGATGAAACTGCCTTCCTTCATTCTTGTGTGAAAAAAAAAATTGTCTAACCATTTTCTCCAGTTGGTTTGTTTGTTGATGGAGTAAAGGGTTTTTAAGGGGGAAAGTTGGAAAAGGCACACAGGCTAAAAGGACCCTCCCCCAGTCTTCATGTATTTTCTTTTATAAAGGTTACTTTTACCCAGGGCTAGAGTTCCAGCTGACAGAGTTGGCCACGCCCACTATAACCAAAACCTCTGCACATGTGGCTACAGAGGGAAGGCCTGGAGAGTGACCCCCCCCCGAGACTCTGAGGCAGGTGGGTCAGGGAGGCCCCTGGAAGGATCGGGGAGGTATTTAAATGCCTCTCCATGCCTTCCCCAGCCTGTTTAAACTGCCTCCCCTCCTCTCCAAGGGCTGGCTTGTCCGGGCTCCCTGCAGCCACAGGGCACCCAGGCAAGCCAAGAAAAGGCATGGGGTGTGGCCTAATATGCTAATGAGTTTCTGATGTTGGGTGTGGCCTATTATGCTAATGAGTTCCTGCTGGGCTTTTTCTACAAAAAAAGCCCTGCTTTTACCTGTGACCCAGGGGTGTAGGAACAAGGCAGCTTATGCAGTGACTGAAGCTAAGTAGATCTAGGTCTGGCCATGGTGTTGGAGGTGGGGAGTCCTCCTGAGACTCTGTGAAAATGGGAGAATTGTGGAATGTATGTACAGTACTAGCAGTGCAAGGAAGGAAGAGAATGCAGCATTTCTTGCTATTTCATTGGAGCAGGGGTGTCTAATTCACTGCTATTCTGAACTTCCCAGAGACCTTTTAATGCTTTTGTTTATTGGACTGATTGAAGGACTCTAATCAAGGATTACATTTATCTACTTTGATTTCTGATTCTGTTTGCTTGGTTTGTATCTGCTGGCAAACAGTATTGCTGGACTGCAGCAGTTGCTTGGTGAATGCTGACTTTCTGGCTTAACGCGCCTTCATTGGGGGGGGGATTTCCTTGTAGGCTCTGTTCAGTGATTGCATTAAAAGACCACCCATCTAAGTTTGTGTTCTTCTGTTTTTTTATGTAGCATTTATTTTATTTATTTTACTTAATTTATATGCAATTTCCCTCTCAGTGGGGACCCAAGTAGTTTACAATCTCCTCCTTTCCTCCTCCATTCTATTTTCACAACAACCCTGTAAGGTAAGTTTGGCTGAGTGTGTGTGGCTGGCCCAAGGATACCCAATGTACTTCCATGGAAGAATGGAGATATGAACCTAGGTCTCCCAGATCCTAGTGTGACACACTGTATATAAAATTGTGTGTGTGTTTATATATTTGTCCCTGTGATCTTGGACATCTTCCAGTTCTGTTCTTCAAATGCAGATATTGTGTTATGTAGTATGTGCTGTTTCATACTAACTTGATGGCCTCTAATGGAATCATTGCAGGATCTGGTCCTGCCTATTTAGTCTTATCTAAGGTTGATGTATATCTCTGAACTGGGAGCAGATTTATGGCTAAAGTAGAAATGAAGGCCAGTGTGGTGCAGCAATAGACTAGGACCTGGGAAGCCCAGGTCACAGGGTTTCAGTCACAAAGCATACCGGGTGATCTGGTGCTAGTCACATTTCTCAGAATAGCCCATCATACAGGGTGGTTGGGAACAGATGCTTGTAGGAATGGAGGAATCAAAATGCTAGATAGGAAGAGGGTACATGGGCAGGTAGGAGAGTTGAGAGTGTTGGCTGTCATCTGAAGGGGGTATTGATGAGACTGCATGAGGGGCACAAAAGAGGGTGAAGTAAACGCTTGGGCTGCACTTGGACCTGCAGCCCAGGGGAGGAGAAATCCCCACCCTCTTGAAATGTTTGCCTGCTGCCTGGTTTTCCTGGTGGCCATTTCTGCAGTGGAGGGTTGTGTTTCCTGGGCCAGCTGTGGCTTTAAAAACGACCAGCAGTAGCCAAAACATTTTATCTCTCAGCCCTTTTTGCTGCCTAAGAGACCCAGTGTAAAGAAAAACATAGCAGCTGGGGGGGGCTGTGCTTAGAGTGGCAGCCCAGTAGAACAGAGGCTTGGGAAAATGTTCTGATGCCAGTTGTTTTGAGAGTTATGAACTTGAAAAGAATGGCAAGTGAAATCTACAGTGTAGACAGCCCTAAATATACTATACCATTCGATGAGGCTAGACTTTGCAGATAATATGTTAATACTAGCAAATGTTGGTTAAACAAATTGTTTTCTCTAACAACATTATATCCAATGTTAGGAGTTGTGTTGTGATGTTTGCCTTAAGATTTAGAGAATGTATTTTTTTAACTATTAGAAAGGGTTGTGTTTCTTGTAGAATAAATTACTGCTAGTTTAAATCAATGCACACTTTGTTTGCGTTTCAGTACTGTCAAATCTTTGGAATGTGGAGAGTGAATTTAGCATACCTGAACAAAAACAAGTAGAAGACAATGAGGAACTAGCCAGCTCCTATGAGAGAAAGCTGATTGAGGTAAGAATATTTCACTATGTAAAAAATTTAATATGAATTGTATAATATGTCTTTGCTTTGGCAGCTGAGAAATTTTACAGTCCTTCTAACACTTGATTTTTTTACCCCTTTGAAAGTATAATCCTAAGCAAAGGTCAAATTCAGATTCAAACACCTTTAATGGCATAGTAGTATATAATAAATACGTTTAAGAAGATACATTTAATTCCAGTAAGTAAATTTAGATAATAAAATATGTGTATTATGTAAAAAGACTGTATCTAAGTGCAGCTGATTCTGCTAAAAATTTTGCAACCATAATTGTAGTATCAGTATTAACATCATTAAGAAGACAGTGAACAGTTTGAAGATTATTAGTAAATAAGTGTGGCCGAAGGGGTAAAAGTTTTATATGTGAGGATGTGTGCAGCTGGCAGTCCAGAATAATATGGAAGATTGAATCTGGAGCCACGCTGGAACATTTGCAGAGTCTTTCCTGGGGGAGGGGGATGCTGTTAAATCGACCCCACAACATGTTTGAAGGAAAGACGTTTAACCGAGCCAATGTAAAGGCTCTATGATGGGAAAGAAGGCTGAGATAATGTAAATAGTGGGCCATTTGGCCACGTTGGGTTGAGAGGTTAAGATAAGCTTGTGAATAAATATGTGGATTTGAAGGACAAAAATTATGTAATTCTAGGTCGAATAGTCTTTGTCTAATGCATTGAAAAATTGAGGTTTTGTCCATTTGGAGAAAGTAATCAGTCGAAAAGCCTTATTTTTGAAAACCAGAGGGGACTGTGTGTATCATTTTTTAAGCATGAAATTAGAGAGTTTGGAGAGGCTCTAAAATGAATTCTGAGCCAATATTTAAAGGTTAGTAGCCAACCTTTTGTTTGAATAAGATGTTGGCCCAATTCTAGACATAAAGCTGAGTGTGGCACACACCTTGGGACACCTAAGAGTTGGCGAAAGACGTTTGCTTGAATGTGCTCAAACTGGATGTTAAGTGCCTTTATCCATACTGGGCAACCAAAGAGTACTTAGGAAAGCACTTTAGTTTCGTAAATTTTTATTGCTGAAGAGATATCTTGATTTCTGTTGATAAGGAAAAATTGCTTGACTTGGGTGATAGATTGCTTCGCTTGAGAAATTGATCTACTTCTCTGTGTCGTCCAATTTAGGTTGTACTGAAATGTTGTTCCTAAGTATTTGGAAGTTTTGACCTGTTCAACTTCTGTATTGCCAATTCTCCATTTACTTGGACACCAGCGTTTTGAAAATAATACTTTAGATTTAGTATAATGTATGGTTAATTCATTATCTTGACAATATTTATAGAAATGCTGTAAATATCTTGTGAGGCTGAGTTTTGTGCATGAAAGAATTGTGGTATCATCCGCATAAAGAAAAAAAAGGGGTGGCATAGGGATCCAGTCTAGGTGGGTGGCAATTAATGGGCTCCATATACAAAGCTAAATCATTTAAAAATAAATTAAAAAGAAGGAGGGCCAGTATACAGCCTTGTTTTACTCCTTTTTGTAATGGGATCTTTGCTGTCAAATGTCCACTTTCTGTATATTTTACTTGACAGAAGGTGGATGAGTGAAGTTTTTAAATCAAAAATAGGAGGCGGGGGGTCCATATTCATCAGTTCTAACTTTTTCCAGAGTAGGTGTCTAGAGATCAAGTCAAATGTGCCTTTCATATTGATAAAAGCTGCATAACGTTTTTTTGAACCAGACTTCATATATTCATCGGCTAAAAAGGATAGCAGTCAATGGTGGAATTTGTTCAGGATAAATGATTCGTTGTTTGAGTACCCAAGTTTTTAGGCATCTTTCTTAAATATTTGGCATAAAGTTTGCTGATTAAAGAGAGACGACTGATTGGCCGATAATTATTTGGACAGTTAGGACCGCCTTTTTTGAAAATTGGAATGATAATGGAATTCAGTCAAGATTGCGGCATTATCCTGTGTTGATTGATTTGGGTAAACAAGTTAGCAAGTGGAGGGGCCCACCACTGAGGATGTTTTGTGAGTACTTCAGCGGGGATTCCATCTGGTCCAGGAGATTTACCTGTTTTAAGTTCTGAAATTAGACCAAGCAGTTCTTCCCCTTCCACTGGGGGCCGATTAGGAACATTATCTGGTATGGTGTTATCCCAGTCTGGAGGAGGAGGAGGAGGCAGAATCCACAGCTCCGCAAGTTTTTCAACAAATCTTACCTTCTTCTGTGTTTTGTTAGCCAATAGTTTTACTTTTGCTGGGTCTTTTAAAAAAGTTATATTACATCAGCTATTTTACAGACATCTTATTAACTTCTTTGTGGCACCAAGTATCAGAAGATGAAGGCTTCTATTTAGTTTTGTGTGCCCTTCCTCCCAAGCTGCTTAAAGACTCCAAGTCTCCAAAAGACTTTAAGTTAAATTAAGGAAATACAAATTTGATATTAGTAATCTTTTATTTACAAGGGCATAAACTTTTGGCCTTACATAAAAGTTTTAACTCTTTGCTTTTTTTACTCTCGGCTTCCTGATTATACTGAAATGGGTGGGGGAAAGCGACAGCGTGACTCTGAAGGTACAGGGGACACAGACGATCCTAAAAGCTCCCCAAGCTTACAAACAGACCAGGATGGAGGATTTCTTTGTACCAGATGATACTGTTGTTTTTAATCTTCTGGTTGCTAATTGCTATAGCCTTCTGGCTGTAAGCCCAGAAAAAGGTCGTTTTCATAGTAAAAGAAGAGAGGTTTCATCAAACGAGTCAATTAGTTACTCAAATGAAGGGGAGCCAGCAAACTCTAAAACACAAGGAAAGCCTCAAAGTGAAACACAAAGTGTCATATCAACTGATATGAATGTATACTGGCTAATATGGTAGTCTTAATTGCCAAAACAACTAATCTTATTTTTAAAGCAATAAAAAATGTTGAGAATAATCTGGACAAAATTCTTCACCCTGTAAAAACAACAAGGGTTAATGAAAGTCAGCTGCGCTGTGGGCAATGTTCCCTCTAAGCTGTGGAGTCCTGGTGAGCAAAAATTCCACTTTGTGAGCTACTGGCATTAAAGTTGTGAGCGAGCAATTTGGCTACTGCATAAATTAGTCTGCTCTGGAGCCCTCCTTCCTGAGCTAAGACAAAAATCTGTGAGCTGGAGCCTAAAAAACTGTGAGCTACCTCACACTAACTCAGCTTAGAGGGAACACTGGCTGTGGGATGCCTAGCAAGAAACTAGTTAAAGAAACATGCAGGACTCTGCAATGCCCACAGGAAAAGGTATTTCACCCCAAACCTTGATTTTACAGAGCAGTAAAATATGCCTGACAGTCTGCCCTTACAGAGGTCAGTGCCCTAATTAGAGCTCAAAATATATAGCTATTAGGCACCTCAGTACTTTACTCCAAAGAAAGACCTCACAGATAGATTTGCTGTACATAGTGTTTCTTAATAGTCCCAAACAAATGCAGAAAGTGCTGCTGTCTTTCAACTCATCCATGATACCGTCTTTACTACTTTCACAGAAAAATAGGCTGAGTCAAAAAGGGATCTGCTTAAACTCAAGCTTTTTTGAATACCTCGATTATCCCTGTTTCCAGAACACAGAAAAACCTTTCTAGATTCACAAAAACTGCCACAGAAAAAAGGAATCTAATGGACTTGGCCCGTCTTGAACCCGTTAGGGAGGAACCCCAAGTAAATATGCCTGAGGTTGATGTTTTTCACCTGGACAATTCAGTGGAATCGGATTTATTACACTCCTTTGCAAACCTTCCTATGGAAGCTCAGCAGACAATTATTAACAGATTTGCTTGTTTGTGGGCAGCAAGCAAACCCAAATTGTTAATGAGCCTACATTGGGGTACCACTACAAACTGAGGCTAGGCCAGAGACTTCTTAAACCAGGGATGGTGGTTTACTCCTCCACTTGTGTTGGATGGTGATTGAATCAGGCTCCATTTCATCATAGAAGAACTGGATTTGGTTCATTAAGTTTAAATTTAAACATTGATAACAAAGGGCAGGAAGCAGGCAGGCCACTTCTTCACTGTGGCTGGATCCAGATTCAGTTGAAAGCCTCCTCTTGAAGATGAATTATGGGGTTATCACTCACAGTCGTCCATCAGGCAAGAATCTAGCTTAGCCGAGATTCACCTCCCCAAGGAACGAGGGCATTTTTGGGTTTAGCTTTCATTGTCACAGTTTTCTTTTCATTCCTGTGAACTGGTTCAGAAGTCAACTTTTGGTTGATATATCTTAACCCTGCGTGCATACCTGTCTTATTGACTCTTATAAAGGATTTTAAAACAATTTTTTATTAACTTTGTAAATATTTTGGCCAATTTCAGACAAACTTAAATGAGTCAATGTTCCTTTGAAAGGTAAAGTGCTTGGATCTATAACATTAAGCAAAAAAAAGGCTTTCTTACCTTTTTAGGCCTTATTGATGTTTTCCCCTCCCCAAATGATATGGAAAGAGCTGTGAAAGGTTTTTGCAGTGTTCTTTAAAAAAGAAAGAAAAAGTTTATTATAAATATACTGAAATAATTTATTTTATTTTAGTTTTTATTTCATTCCATTTATTAATCGCCTATCCCCACAATTGTGGGGCTCTAGGCAATGTACAAGAGTTCTAAAAGCATAAAAACATAAAAACCAAGTTCAACAACATACAATAGTTAAAAGCAAGTGGTGAAATTTTGTAGCTCCCTGACATATCTGGTATGTGAGTGCTTCACACATTCAGGGGGGAATAAGTTCTATAAGGGATAAGGGTTTGAGTAGGGTGGCAGCTGTGATGTTCACCGTTGCTGTCCTCAACTGAATGCCTGCCAGAACATCTCTGCCTTACAGGCCCTGCAGAATTGCATAAGAGCCTGCAGGGCCCTGATGTTATTTGGCAGAGAGTTCCACCAGGTTGGGGCCGGGGCCGAAAAAGACCTGGCCCTCGTCAAGGACAGCCGGATCTCTCTAGGGTCAGGGATCCACCAGCAAGTTGTTCTGTGAAGAGCGTAATGCTCTCCCAGAGGTGTAATGGAGGAGGCAGTCCCACAGATATGTCGGTGGGACTGCTCAAGGCCTTAAAGGTCAGAACCAAAACCTTGAGCTTGACTTGGTGCTCCACTGGAAGCCAGTGTAGCTGGCACAGCACAGGTCGAATGTGCGCAGTCTGTGATGTTCTTATAAAGAGATGTGCTGCCACATTCTGGGTCAGTTGGAGCTTCCAGGTTAGTCTCAAGGGCAGACCAGTGTAGAGCAAGTTACAGTAGCCTAGCCTGGAGGTGACTGTTGCCTGGATTACTATGGCCTGGTCAGAGTGCGACAGAAAAAGAGTCAGCTGCCGGGCTTGACGTAGAAGGAAAAATGCGAGCCTGGCTGTATGTGCAGGCTCATGATGAACTGCGCCGGTGTTAATGGTGCCCCGTCGAGAGCCAGTAAAGTGAACCTGAGCTCTGAAGCCCCTTCCCCCAGCCACATGATCTCCGTCCTTGTTGGATTCAGTTTCAGTTTGCTCCTTTTTAACCATCTTTGCAACCGTGGAGAGACACAAACTCCCGCAAAGGTTGCTTTCCCTCTGGTTGGCAGACCCTACCTCCCTAGCAGTTTAGAGAGACCGGAAGAAGCAGTAGAGCTGGTGAATACCCACAGAGAGAAGAGAGGATTCCCTCAATCCTGACGTTTGTTCTATGTGGCTCTTACGTTAAGCAAGTTTGGCCACTCCTGCCTTAGGGCATCGGCTACAGGATCACTCTTTGCTAGAGCGGCTTATGCATGGTGTTCTGAATTATCTAAAGCAGTCAGTGATCTATCCAAAGGGCTTAAAGATGAACTCAAGAAGATCGCCTTAGCCACAGCCTTTGCAGCAGATACATCCTTGGATGCCCTTCAACAATCAGCTCAGGCAATGGCTGCCAGCATGACGGCCGGGGAAAACACTTGGCTGAGAAACTGGGATGTTGATCCTTTGGCCAGAGCTAAGGTGGCAGCAGTTTTGTTTAAAGGAACCTACTTTTGGGGGGAAGCCTAGAGAGGTACCTCATAGAAGTTAAAAATGAGAAAAAAGTGCTTCTCTCAAAGAAAAGGAAGGTTTCACTGCTTTTCGGATTTTATCTATATCTATCTATCTATCTATCTATCTATCTATCTATCTATCTATCTATCTATCTATTATCTATCTATAAATTTCTAATTACATTTTTAAACTACAGTCTACAGGGTCTGGGAAAGTGTACACTACCTAAAATATGAGTAGCAAGGATCATTAATACAAAAAGTTTCAAATTATTGATATTTCCCTATTGTTTATATGGTAAAAAGTGAGATTTAGCTAAATATGAATAAAGAAACAAACAATCTCAGTCATACTCATCTATGGTGTGTCCATCTTAGCTTTAAAATTATGAATTAAAAAACTGTTTTGCTGTTTTCTTTCCTCTAAGCTTCTTTTTATCAAAATCCTGCTTAATTTTTAGAGATTTAGGGGCAGCAGCCCCTAATTCTGCTTCAAAGTCAACCAATTCTTCAGAGCTATTCAAGGTGCTATCAGAACTTTCCAAGTCCTTATCTTCTTTATCTTCTGCATCTTTGTTGTCCTCTGCTTTCTCAGATCCATCTGTCGCTTTCTGTTGTTGCTCCAAGAACAATTTCGCTTTAGTAACAGAGTCAATCTTTTCTTTTTTCCTGTTGAAGTTGAAGATAAGACCTTCAGGTATTATCCATCTGTGGAGAGTGGTATTTTTCTGTAAAAACAATATCAGATCTCTGTACTGTTTCCTACTTTTTCTGATCTCAAATGGAACATCTATTAAGACTTTAATTTGTTCTCCTTTGATTTTTCGGGTTATTCTTTATTGAATCCATCCCAAACACACCGCTTTCCAACTTGGAACCTTAATGTTGTTCTTAAGGCCTTATGTAAGGAGCCCTTTGAACCAATGGCTGCCTGTAGCATGAAAGATCTTTCCTTCAAAACAGCCTTCCTAGTGAGCATTACATTCGCTAGGAGGGTTTCAGAACTGCAAGCCTTATCCATTGATAAAGAACTGTGTGTGTTTCATAATGACAGGGTGGTTCTTCACCCGGACCCAGCATTCATACCTAAGGTGAATTCGGAGTTCCATAGATGAGAGGACATAGTGCTATCATCTTTTTGCTCTAACCCCAATGGGAAGGAAAAAGAATGGCACTGCTTGGATGTGTGTAGGGTTTCTTTCTGGAAAGGACCAAACACTTGAGAACCACCGATGCCTTATTCTTTTAGGAAATCCTCGCTAGGCAAGAGGATTTCAACCTCCACCCTGAGTACATGGTTGAAGGGTTGCATTATGATGGCGTACAAAGCCTACAGGGCTTTTCCTACCTTGGAGACTATTTGTAGGGCGGCTACATGGAAGTCAGTCCATTCATTTACAAGACACTACCGAATTGATAAATTGGCCTCGGCAGAGGCAGCTTTCAGTAGAAGAGTCTTGCAACACACCATGTAGACCAAGAAGCTGCTGGACCCACCCTGGGAGATGCTGCTTTTTTAAGTCCCAGAAGTAAGGACTGCCCCACTCCCAGGACCATTGGAGAATGGAAGATTTGTCTTCACTTACCGTGAAGCTTCCTTCTCAGTGGTCTAGGAGTGGGGCAGTCCTCCCCACCCTTTAGGGATGACAGCTTCAGGGGTCTTGGGGTGTTGGGAGTTGAATGGGTCTAGTACTCTGTATCCTTGGTGGTACAAGCAGACATGCCAAATGAGCTGGGGAAAAAGGAAATTATTTAGAACAGTGGTTGGTTTTCTGGTTCTGCAAACCTCTGACCTTCCGCTCCCATTAAGGGACACAAGTGAAGGATTAGGAATGTGTTCCCCATTGGGGGAAGTGTGTTTTTTCTCTTTGTACATAGTTTGAAACAGGGAGTCACGGCTTGGAGAATGACTGGGAATCCAGGGAACAAGCCCCTCCCCTCTGGGATCAAAATTGTTGGCTGGCCCTGCCTTCAGAGAGGAGGTGCTGTAATCCCAGGAGTAAGGACTGCCCCACTCCTGGACCACTGAGAAGGAAGCTTCATGGTATGTGAAGACAAATTTTCCATTCGAAACCAGGCGGTTATTGGTAGGATCAGAAGGATCTTGAGTTGCTTTTTTCAAAATCACAGTATTCGCTTGCCATCAGCTTTCACCAACCATGAGGGACACAGGTCAAGGGGGCACGTGGTTGGTCTGACAGTGCCCAGGATCAACATTGGCAGAGGAGAGCATGCTGAAGGCGTCAAAAACTGAATCCAAAGGCGGCCAAGGGGCCTCCAGTTCACTTACTGTATCAGTGTTAGCAGGCAGGTCCTGGTGGAGCAACAAGACTGTGGCCACAAAAAAGCTCACAAATGCCTCACAGCCAATTGTCAAATTCCTATTCTTTTGTCAAATTCTTTTGTCCTATTCTGATGTCAAAGACCGAATCACCCTAAATAATTGTGCTGGGCGTGAGCTAGTGGACGTGATAGAGGCAGAGAAAAACTCTTTCTTCACAGCCTTTAGCACCACCTCATCTGCTTCCATAAACATCCTATAGGGTGCTCTTACAGCTTCATCATGATCCCATCGCCAAACTCGCTCAAGTCATCTGAGTTCTTGTTTCATCCTCCTTAGTTCAGAAGTGAACCAGGGGACAATCTAAAATGGGATCTCAGAGGATGTTGGGGAGCAACCTCAGTGATGGCTTCAAAGAGACGGGAGTTCCAGTCCTCAACCAGCTCATCTAATCAGGCGCTGGAAGGAATCGGATGCTGCAGAACATTCTGGAATCCAGTTAGATCCATGAGTCTCTGTAGGCGAGCATAAATTGGCTCGCCACCTAAACGGGGAGTGGTGGCAGAGATGCCTAGCCAGGCCTTCAAGACCAGGTGGTCAAACCATGACACTTCATCCTTAGAAGTTAGGGCCACATCTATCCCCCGCCCCAAGACAAACGTGCACAACCTACATATTACTATATATTAATTAAATATTACAAATTACAACTAGTGCACAACCGGTTTTCGGTTTCGGCGGAGCGAATGGTGGCCACCTCTCGGGATGCTCCCAGAGGCGGTTAGCCCACATGCGGTTGGGGGGGTCTTCGCTTATGCGAAAGACCCTAGTGAGCCTTAGGCAAAGGCTCCAAACCGGGGGCGCTTGGGGAGTAGCCTCTTTGCCGGCAAACAGCCAGGAAATTGAGGCTTTCTCCCCGCCCCAATCGGCCCCGCTGCGTTGTGCCCGTATGGGAAGTAGCAACGCCACCGACTTCCAGGAGTGGAGAAGCAGCGGAATGAATTAAAATAAAAGGAGAATCGGCAGCGAATCGTGAGTTGGGGATCTGTTTTGAAGCAGCATAAATGTGCTCCCCCCCGTAAACGTATGAGCGTGTGGGAGGAGGGAGGAATCCCCACTCCCTTTGAAAAACGGAACTGTTAAAGAAAGAGTGAAGGGGGGCGAAGCAAAAAAGCGGCTTGGTGAAAGTACCTTTGGGGTTTTACTGAAGATCAAGAAGCTAGCTTGTTTCCCGGGCGACGTGGCACGAACTTTGTTAAAGTAAACAAACAAAAAATGTCAGGGCAGAAAAAGGTCCCTGAGAAGCCGGTAAAGAAGGGGGGAGGGACTTCCGGTCCTGGCAGCCTCCCCCTAGAGGCAGCTGTCAATCAACAGAAAAGCGAGCCACTGCGCCCTCTGCTGGATCAAATGCAGAAAATCAGCGAAACCCTCTGTAACATGGAAAGTGTTCTCAACAGTCAACAAAAACAACTAACAGAAACAGCAAAGAAGATGGAGGAGATCGCACAGAAATGTTTGGTCTCAACGGAAGACACCAAGAAAATTAAGAAAAGGGTCAACAAATTAGAAAAACATCAAGATATGCAAGAAAAAAGAATTTTAATGCTTCAGATGGAGAAATCAAATCTGACTCTCCGCTTTCAGGGCGTAAAGGAAGAAGAGAAAGAAGATCTCAGAGCTTTACTGGCAAATGCCTTGGCACCTCTAACTGGCAGAGAAGCGCAAGAATTAAAGGATGAGATGGATATGGCCTATAGAGCCTATTCCAGCTTCACAAAGAAAAATAATCTGCCAGCAGAAGTGGTTGTCAAGTTTATCAAACAGCGTACTAGAGATCAAATTTTGCGTGCAGTTTCAGCGGTGCCCTTGAAGATTGGAGAGCAGACTATCAGAACTTTAAAAGATGTTCCATATGAAATTCGCATGAAAAGGAAAGCATACAAAGGATTGACCACGTTCCTACAAAGACATCAAACCATTTACAGATGGTGCTTTCCCGAAGGACTAACGTTCAAATTCAAGGATAAAAGAGAAAAGATTGACTCCGTCTTCAAAGCTCAAGAATTTCTGAAGAGACACGCCAGCTCAGAGGAAGATGCAGAATTCGCCAATTGGACAGAGTTAAGCAGCGAAGAGGACAGCGGCCCAGAGGAGGGAGGTGCCGGAGCGGGAGACGAGAAGGCAAAAGAGGGCCCATCATACAATCTGAGAGACTTAAAAAGAAGACATCCCAAGATATAGCGACTGTTCGTGGGGCGTCAGAAAGGAACTGATCAGCACAGCTGATCAGCAACTAACCCCAAAGGACTTTACTAATTTAACTAATAGAGTTATTTTGGACTTTCGGTAGATGAAAAGAAGATCTTCCAACCACGGTGGATGCCAAAAACTATATTTGTACTAACTAAAACTAACACTTTAACAGAAAATTCACTCCAACCTTTTTCTTTGCCCATCTATATACCCTACCTTTTTCTAATTAAAAAAATAATAAAATTCTCTCCTTTTTAGGAGAGGTTTTTACAAAAAAAAAACAACTAGTGCACAACCTACTTATAACTACAATTTAAAAAAAAATAGATCTGCTTTTCTTATTTTTTTCCCCTGCCAAAAAATAAAAGGCTACTTTCATGAATAGTTCTACTGTCCTTTTTTTTTACCTGTTTATTTGTAAGTTTACCCCATTATATACATATCTCAAAAGTTTATCATATAGATTCATGCGAGTCATTTTTACATCGTATTTTCCAACCAAACATACAACTTTTCCATCTTTTTTCAAATATTTCATAGTCTTTCCCTTGCAGTATTAAACTTAACCTATCCATTTCCGCCATTAACAACAATTTTTCTACCAGTTCCTCCTTTGAGGGTATTTTTCCCCTTTCCAACATTTGGCTAACAATATCCTTGCTGCAGTAAAAATATATATACATGTTTCCCTTATTACAAGTTTCTGGAAGAATGTTTAATAAAGCTATTTCTGGTAAAATGGTAATTCAAGTCCAGTAATATCTTTTGATATTTTATATATTTTGTGTCAATATTTCTGCACTCTTTCACACCTCCACCACATATGAAAGAATATGCCAACTTTTTACATTTCCAGCAATTTCAACTAGTATTTACATAACATTTTGCCATTCTATCAGGTGTCCAGTGCCACCTATGAAACATTTTAAATATATTCTCTTTATATGGGATTGCTCTCATCAGTTTAGCTGAATTCCATGTTTTGGACCATTTCTCTGTCTCTAGCGTGTGTTCTAGATCTTTCATCCAAGTAACGATACCCCCTTTCACTGTTTCATCTATTAGGTAATCTGATAATAGAAAATTATATAACTTTTGTATCTGCTTATCATTTGAGGAGAGCCATATCTTATCACGATCATTATTGTTATTATAGAATCCTGGTTTTCTATCCTTGTTGAATCTTGTCAGTAATTGCATATTATCCCACCAAGTGAGTCGAATATTCTGAGCTGCCAATTCTTCTTTGGTTTTTAATCTATTGTTTTTGTCTAAAAGATCTTCATAAGTCACTTTCTTTTATCAATTAATGTCAGTTTTGTAAGAGCTTCTAGAGGTGCTACCCATTTGGGGGTTTTAAGATAATAACACTTCTTTATTTCTTTCCATATTCTCATCAAAGCTTCTCTTATTGTATGCTGGGTAAAACTCGTAGTGATTTTGCCTTCCTAGTGCCATACATATTTATGCCATCCCATGGTTATATTAAATCCTTCTAGGTTTAATAGCCTGGTGTTCTCTAATGTTATCCATTCCTTTATCCAACTTAATGCCGCTGTTTTAAAATATGGATTCCAATTTGGTATTCCAAATCCCCCTCTCTCTTTCTTGTCTTGCATGACTTTTCGTTTAATCCTCTGTTTCTTTTTGTTCCATATAAAGTTACTGCAGATTTTATCCATTTCTTGAAAGTACTTTGATTTTCTTAGGATTGGTATGTTTTGTGCCAGAAATAGAAATCTGTGCAAAAACAAATATTTTATTATATAAAACCTCTCTGAATTATGTTTTGTATCTGCTGTGCACTGGAGGAAGGGAGAATCATGAACGTTGACTTGAGTTCCTTGGAAGAAGGACTGGATAAAAATGCTGTAGGTACAGAGGTAGATATTGTAGTAGTGACCATGAGCATAGGTAGCTTTAAAAGGTACTTAGACACTCTTGTGGAGGAGAGATCAGTTGGTGGCTACTACCTATGATGGCTAAAGGGAACTTCCTAGGGTTAGCACGTCCCCCCTGGCCACCAGTGGGGGGGGGCGTAGGGTTGCCAGATCCAGGTTGGGAAACTCCTGGAGATTTGCAATTGGAGCTTGGGAAGGACAGGGACCTCAGATGACTAGAATGCCATAGTGTCCACCCTCCAAAGCATCCATTTTCTCCAGGGGACCTGATCTTTGTTATCTGGAGATGAGGTGTAATTCTGGGTCCCACCTGGAGGCTGGCATTCCTAGAACTTCCACATCCGAGACAGCGGCTCTCTGAATCCCAGTGCTAAGAGGCAACATCTGGGGAATGCCTTGGCCTTCTCTTCCTGGGATCTGCCTGCTAAAGTTTTGCGAAATTGAACAGAGAATTGTTGGAGAAAATCTACTCTCAGTTGGGATATATGGAGGGTCTGTTCATCCTTATTTAAATACTATGGTTCATCATTGTTTTGTTTTTAATGAGCACTGATAGTTTTTGGGGGAGGGAGGGTAAACAAGAAGGAACAGCCATATTGGGAAGGTCACTGAAGAGACCTTCCCTTACCTCAGTTGTGGCAATTGTGTAATTGTTACAGTGTTGAACTAGGATCATGAAGATCCTGGTTCAAATATTCACTCTACTAGAGAAGCCTGCTGGATGGCCTTTGGCCACTCATAACCTCTCAGCCTGACCTCCCTCCTAGGATAAAAGAGATAAAATCAAGGAGAGGAGAAAGATCTTAAGCTCTTTGGAGTCCCTTTGGGGAGAAAGACGGCATCTAAATGAAGAAAGTAAGTAAATAAACAGCAAAACAGCAAGTGGGAATAAAGTAAGCCTGTGCCGTCCTGCTGTTTCTCTCTGATCCTACTCCATCTTTTTCCCTAGGGATTATTCTACCCAGGCTGGATTTGAAGGCTGGTCAGATACCACGGACCGCGGTGGCTCAGAGGTTAAGATGCTGAGCTGCAGACTGGAAGGTCTGTAGTTTTACAGGTCGAGATCCTAGTGCTGCGGGATGGGGTGAGCTCCTGTCTCTGGCCCCAGCTCCTGCCAACCTAGCAGTTTGAAAGCAAGAAACTGCAAGTAGATAAATAGGTACTGCTTCATTGGGAAGGAAATAGTGTTCCGTGTGCCTTTGCGTTTAGTCATGCCGGCCACATGACCACGGAAACGTCTTTGGATTGCGCTGGCTCTTCAGCTTGGAAACAGAGATGCGCATCTCCCCCTAGAGTTGGATTCAACTGTCTTTCAAGCAAGGGAAACCTTTACCTTTTACAGACCCACCACACCTCTGAAATCTGTTAATTAAAGCAATAAGGGACTTGGCCAGTGGGGAATGCAGTGAGAAGATGTGCAGACCTCTTTAACTTGCATTGTACTTATTTTCACAATAAACTAGAGCTTTGTATTTGTTACCCTGGCAAAGCTAGGTCAGTTAACAAAGGATGGAATGCAGCTGTGTTTTGGTATCTTTGTTTGCACATCCTGGACAATGTCTGTGGTTTGGGGGTTGATATCCATAAGGGGCTGTTATTAGTTGCATTGTCCTTTTTCATTTTGGACTAGTAATGATCACTTCCTGAAATGGAAAGTGGGGTGGGAAGTGACATGTTGGGTGATGCCATTAGAGAGTACTTTTAACGAGAGAACAAAATCTAGCTTTCCTTGCAGTTTGCAGTTCAGTCCAATTTAGGACCCTATTCATGGTCTGCTTTTATTTATGGTGTAAATTGTTCATCAGCCTTAAAACGCAGGCTTTGTTGAAGCTGATCTTTGTGACAGCCTGAAGTGCACATTATGCACTTGTGGAGTGTCTCTGGGAACCAATTGGGATGGTGGAAACTACAGTTTGGTGTAGTGGTTAGGAGCACAGACTCTAATCTGGGAGAACCTGGTTTGATTCCCCACTCCTCCACCTGCAGCTGTGGGTGTGACCTTGGGTCAGTCATAAGTTCTTTCAGAGCTGTTCTCTCATGAGCAGTTCTCTCAAGAGAGCTCTCTCAGCCCCACCTACCTCACAGGCAATGCTCCCTCTAAGCTGTGGAGTCCTGTGAGCAAAAATTCTACTTTGTGAACTACTGGCATTAAAGTTGTGAGTGAGCAATTTGGGCTCCTGCATAAATTAGTTTGCTCTGCAGCCATCCTTCCTGAGCTCAGATGAAAATGTGTGAGCTGGAGGCTAAAAACTCAGCTTAGGGGGAACACTGCTCACAGAGCATCTGTTGTGGGGTGAGGAAGGGAAAAGAGATTGTAAGCCACTCTGAGACTCCTTTGGGTAGTGAAGGGTGGGGTACAAATCCCTTCTCCTCCTCCTCCTCCTCCTCCCTCTTCCTCTTCCTCATCTTCATCTTTCTCTTCCTTGTCATCCTTGTCCCCTTCTTCTCCCCCTTCCCCTCCGCTGCTGCCTCTTCCATTTCATCCGGAGCAAAAAACTAAGATGGGTGAAGGAAGGCAGATGTGTGCAGAACACGTCCCTTGATCCCAGCCCAGAATTACTTTTAGATGTAAGAAGGGTCCGTTGAGTGCAGGGAACAGTTGACTGAAAGCAGTTAGCTTAAGTCGTACAATTGAAGTTCCCTTCTTCCAAGCGGCCCATCTCTCTGCTGGGTATTGTCTTGATGGTATCCTCACTATTCTTGGTGGGGTGCTTTCATTAGTTCCTTTGATTTTTAGAGAATGACAAGCCTTTTTTGCCATGCAGTGGAATGCCATTCCTGACTTTAACAGGAGAGCGCCTGCTCTTTTCATTCTTAGAAAATTCTTCAAAAGAGAGGGCTTAGGATCATGTAGTGGCTGCAGGTATTGATTACTGATGATTTTTTAAAAGTGATTTGTCAGGCTGCTTTTTAGGTATTGCAGTTTTGTTTTTAAGATATTATTATTGGCCACCTTGTGTCCTCACTTGATGAAAGATGGCCTAAAAATGCCCCACATAAATGTAAATCCCTTGGTCCATCTTAGTATTAGTGGCAGCGGCTCTTGAGTGGCAGCGGCTTTCCAGAGATTTGGGCCGTGGAAGTTCTTCCCCAGCACTTATGAGCAGAGGTGTTTTTGACTGGAGATGCCAGAGACTGAACTCTGTAGTTTCTGCATGCCAACTGTAGAGCCACGAACCGTCCCCCATGTAGAATATGCTGTGTGAGTGCTTGTGCACTGTGCCAGTGGAATCCATCGGATATGGAAGAAGGGATTGGATGGCCCATGTTTGTGAAGTGTCAAGATACCTGCATTAGATCACTTGACATGTTCTACGTGTAGTGAAGCATGTCCATGTGAATGCTCAAAGGCTGGCCTCAGCTTTGATTCTAGTGTAAAAAGTCTTTATGCCAAGCTGGTGGCTTCTGTATATAGAGGAACATCTGACCTTGGAAACTAATTCAGTCTCATTGTTCTGAGACTTCACTCTCAGATAAGGAATGAGGTGGTGGTGGTGGTGGTAAGTGCAGCTTTACTCCATGTGCTGCCATTTTGATGCAGGCCTAAATGCTAAAGCTGCTGTATGATCTGTTTCTGCAACACAGCCATAGGGAGCATTAATATGCTACTCATATATGCGCTGTCTTTACGCTCCTGTATTCCAACAGGCATAAGATGGAGTTCACTTATGAATATTTATGTAAGGATGAGATTCAGTTTCTGTCAGAAAAAGGTTAAATTTGGTGTTTGAAATGTCTGACAAATTGTACAGCTCTCTTCAAATCCTGCGGTCTACAGAGGTACTTTTTTGACATATTAATCCAAGCCTTGAATGTCCTGGGTAGGTTTTGTCATTTATTTTTTAATATCTCTTTTCAGTCCTTACATCTTGAGCTTACACAGTGGCAGGACAAAGAAATGGTCCTTCTCTAGTGACTGTAGATGAACGTCTGCTAGGCTTGTGTTGTTCTTCCTACAATGGTGTCCTAGGATAAAGAGCCTGCTCCACTCGCAGTCCAGCCCACACTGTGACCACTTTGCAGCAAAGCTTCCAAAAAGTCAGGTTCAGTGATAGAATGCTACATTTGGGGGGACGTTGCAGTTAGGGATGGCCGAACAGATTCCCTTTTTTGGTTCATTTTTATTTCTGTGCTTGGCTATGACTGAATGGTTTTAGTCTGCTGTTTTTGTTGCTGGCACTGACGATTTCATTTGTCCTTTTCATGCCAGTTATGTATATACACACACTTAACACACTTTATGCATTATATCATTTGTACATAACATGCACAGATAATGTTGGTAGAACTCTTATGCTTTATGAGAACAAGTTAACTTGAAGAAACAAGGAGGCACAAAGTCAAGATTCAGCAGGTTTGATTTGTGCAAAGGGAGAAACAAAACTGAAATGGATTTTTAACTTGATTTGTGGCTTGAGAATGGAGTGAAGCAAACACACAATAGCAGTCCAAGTCATGGAATAAAAGTTTGGGCTTGGAACTTGAATCCTCTGAGGCTTGGTCAGATATCATCTCTCAACCTGAACCTCTTTTTGGTGTGTGGAAAACAAGCATCCTTTGAAGATGGATGCTCAGGTTATCAAGATAAAAGCTTTTAAGCACTTGGTCTGTGAAGAGCCATGCAAATATCTGAAGATCTTTTGGCTGTGAAATTTACACTCACACATACCTTGTTTGCAATTAAGAGAACTATTTGTTTGGAAGGAGAGAGTAGAGCATGTGATGTTCATAGATACTTAGCTAAATCAAATTGCACCAAAATGAAAAGGAATTTCTTGACTCTACATATTTGAGTGAAGAAGCAAAACTGAACACTTTGATTGTTTCAGTGGCTGGGAGAGACAGATGTTTCCTTTACTTCTAGTGGCCAGGAAAATGAACAGACAGGAATAGGTGGCTGTGGCAGTAAAATACATGTAATTGTCACCAAGCAAGTGGGAAAAAACAATTAAAGTAACCATTACTGTATCATGAATTGCTTGGTGGAAATGTTAGCACCTTTTCCAGATGTCTGAGTGTCATTTTGACACAATAAATGAACAATTATTGCTCCGTTTTGAAGCAGGATCCAGATTCTGTCACAAGCTTCTAAGGACCATTGCATTTTCCTGGTAACAAAACAATAACTTTTTTTGTATTTGCCTGCTGGTGTGCACATTGCTGCTTGTGATTCCTCTTTGCACTGTGGTTGTGCAGTTGTTGTGACCATTCCCCTCTTTCCACTGCTACTACATTATGCACATTTTTAAAGTTTTGTTTTGGAAGAAATAACTCTATGGCTTTGAACTGATATCTTTGTTGCACAGCTGTGTCCTTTGTTGTGGGACATGTTCCTCCAGTGAGGCTTTCTGCTGGGCAGGCAGGCTACCTCTTCTTCCCTCCTTTGGGGGCTGTGCTGTGATAGTGTGGGGAAGGCCGCTTTCTAGGGCCTTTTTCTAGGACCTCTTCTAGGATCTCTTCTTCCCTCCTTTGGGGGCTGTGCTGTGATAGTGTGGGGAAGGCCGCTTTCTAGGGCCTTTTTCTTCCCAGTCCACCCTTGAAGGAAGGTGTAAGATCCAAGCCTTATGCTCCACAATCCAGTGCTCACTTCTTTAAGTTTGCAAAATGGGTATGGTTACCCACACATCAACCTGCTGTTCTACTATTTTCATAAACTTCAGCTTAGTTTCCTTGTTGCTGATCTTTTCTGCTTGTTAAACCTAAGTTGGATTAATTGTCCACTCTGGGTTTGTTTGTTTTTTGCAATTTCAGTGGGGTCTTTGTTGCAGACTTTCCCAGTGGGTTGCCTTAAACTCTCACTGTAAATGAAAGTGCATTTCTCCACCTCGAGGCTTGAATTTATAAAACAATGTGATTGCAGCTTACTTCTGTTCTGTCTGTGATTGGCAAGCAATTCAGAACTAGACTTACACATTATCTGTCACCTATTTTCACCCTTACTCCAAGGAATTACAGAAGCTTACGGTTCTCCCTCCTCCTCTCCAGCTGTATTCTCACAACAGTCTTGTGAAGTAGACTAAGACTGGCTTGTTCAAGATCACCCACTGAGAGCAGGGATTTGAATCACACTCAGTGCCTTTCCCCTAGGCTGGCTTATGTGGGGAGGCATGTGGATTTCTCCATATAGCAGCTGTTTCCCTGTGATGAACTGTGGTTTGTGTGGGCATTACAAACCTTATATATTTTTTTCAACTATGCCCTCACCAATGGGCATGAACAGAAGTTGACTGTTCTGTGGTGATAAAATCATAGAGTTTGTAGGGGTGATACAGGCCATTTAGTCCAGCCCCCTTTTAACTGCAGGGGGCTCTCAGCACATTGTCCCCCTCTCTACCTTTAGTTCGCCCACTCTGAAACAGAGGTTTATGACATCCTCCACTTTAAACACAAATACAAGTTTATTTAAAATAACACCGGGGGTGAGGTGGGGCTAAAGAGAGCATTAAAGAGAGTATCTTCCCTGGGACAGAGGTCAGACTGGCCTGTAGTTTTCTGGTTCATTCTTCCTCCCTTTGTAAAGATTGGAGTAACATTCGCCCTCCTCCAGTCTTGTGGCATGTCTCCCATCCTCTGAGAAGTCTTGAAGATGATGGACAAAGACTCTGTAAGCTTTCTATAATGTTCTTTGAGCACTCTTGGGTGCACACCATCTGGCCCCAGGGTATTTGTACTCATTTGCTGGGTGATGGGGGGACCTTTTTAAAAATCAGGCTTCTTGGGACAGCTGCAGGGTGTAAGGAAGGCAGAACAGGAGAGAATGTGGGATGCAACCTCTTTTTTATTATGGAAGGGAAAGAAACAGCGAAAAATACCTTTTGGGATAAACCTTAACAACCCCTACCCGGTTAGGAATGATGGATGGAAATAATCTTGGCTTCTCAGGACTTATTAACCACAGTCTCCTAGCAGACCCTCAACAGGAAACAGGAAGAGGCATCTGATGGGCTGGGAGGCAGTTTTTACCCAGAGCAATTGACCTGCACCCTGCAGAAAATTGCATCTCCCTGCTACCATTATTGTTGCTTGCCCAACACTGTTACTCTTGCCTCCTTTAGCCTCTGCCTGTGCTAAAATACTGTTTCCCATTCTTGCTGATTTATCTGCTTCGTGCTGGATACAGGCCCTATCTTGATCTTTACCTCTGGTTTGGGTCCTGGTTCTTCCTTCTGACCACATCATGCATTAAAGCAGGGGTCCTCAAACTTTTTAAACAGGGGGCCAGTTCACTGTCCCTCAGACCGTTGGAGGGCCAGACTGTAGTAAAAACAAAAACTATGAACAAATTCCTATGCACACTGCATATATCTTATTTTGAAGTGAAGAAACAAAATGGGAACAAATACAATATTTAAAATGAAATAAAGTTAAATCAACAAACTTACCAGTATTTCAATGGGAACTATGGGCCTGATTTTGGCTAATGAGATGGTCAATGTCCAGTTCCATATTTGTCACTGCTTCCTTCTCATGTAAAAAAAAATGACAGGCAAGCAGCGGCGGCATAAACACCCGGTGGGCCGTATAAATGTCCTCGGCGGGCCGCATGTGGCCCCTGCATTAAAGAAAGGCTAGGTTTTATTTATTTTTAAAATGTAAACATTTATATCTTATCTTCCCTCCTTCAACTCAAGGAGAGGCGTCATATGGCAATATGTTCAAAGAACACATAAAACATAAATGAATGAATGAAGTAAAAATAAGGTAAAAACAATGCAAATGAAAGACAAGGATTAAAACACAAACACAGTTTAAAACAACTGCTCATTTTAAAACCATTTTAAACCAACATGGAGATTTAAACCTTTCACTAAATGTCTGTGAAATGAAACTGTCTTGCAGGCCTTCTTGAACCCAGCCAGTGACAGTGCCTTCTGCACGCACTCCCTCACTCTGGTACGGCATTCTAGAGGACTGGACCTACGAATGAGAGAGACCATGATCTGTATGTTGCCGAACAGAGAGTCCTGTTGGGGGGAAGAGTCTGTGGCTTGGCCTGAGGAAAGTCCTAGGTTAAATCCCTGCTATCGCTAGTTAAAATATCTGGAAGTCTGTGACGTGACAGACCTGTGCCTAAGACTCTGGCCAGTCTGAGAAGACTACACTGAACTTAAGAACATAAGAGAAGCGAATGTTGAATCAGGCCAATGGCCCATCTAGTCCAACACTCTGTCACACAGTGGCCAAAAATACCAGGTGCCCTCAGGAGGTCCACCAGTGGGGCCAGGACACTAGAAGCCCCCCCACTGCTGCCCCCCCCCAGCAACTTGATGGACAAATGGGTCTGACTTAGTATAAGAGAGCTTTATGAGTTCATGGTTTTGAAAATAACTGGCTGCTTGGGTATGTTTATTCCCCCCACCCGTTTCCTTCTGTATTTGCTTTCATTTGTAAAAGTTACTCATCCCTTTAAACATTTCAAACCTAATTTGCAAACCTAATAAGGAGAGCTTTAAACTAAATCCTGTGGGGGAGTGAGACAAAAATGCAAAGCCAGTAACTGGAAATAAGAACTCTAAAGTTTTGCGAGGAATGGCACATACGCTAGATAGCATTAACTCACATGCAAGTACAGAAACCTCAGTGTGCATCAAACATGGATTCTGATGTCTCTACACTAATGTACAGAGTATGGGAAATAAGCAGGAGGAACTTGAAATCCTAATACAGGAAGGAAACTATGACCTAATAGGCAGTACTGAAACTTGGTGGGATGACACAATTGGAATATTAGGATTGAGGGGTACAACTTATTTAAAAGGGACAGAGAAATAAGGAAGGTTGAAGAAGTTGCATTATATATAAAGGAGGTATATACTTGTGAGGAAATATGTGAATCTGAGCATGAAAGTTGGGTTGAGAGTCTCTGGGTAAAAATAAAAGAAGTAAGAAATAATACTGATATCAGGGTGGGTGTCTGCTACAGACCACCAAGCCAGGCAGAGAATTTGGATGAGACACTCCTAGAACAGATTAAAAGTTCTCAAAGAGATGGGACACAGTGGTCATGGGAGATTACAGTTACCGAGATATCTGTTGGAAGTCCAGCTCTGCTTAGAATGAAGGATCCAATAAATTCCTGACTTGTCTTGCTGACAGCTTCATTTTCCAGAAAGTGGAGAGGGAAACAACGGAATCTGCTATCTTGGACCTGATACTTATCAACAGGGAAGAACTGGTTGATGAGGTGAAAGTAGTGGGCACCCTGGGTAATAGTGACCATGTAAGCAAGAAATTGCAAGTAGATAAATAGGTACCGTTTCAGTGGGAAGGTAACAACGTTTCTTGTGCCTTGGCGTTTAGTCATGCCAGCCACATGACCATGGAGAAGTCTTTGGACAGCGCCGGCTCTTCGGCTTGGAAACAGAGGTGAGCACTGCCCCCTAGAGTAGGATTCAACTGGCTTTCAAGCAAGGGAAACCTTTACCTAATTTTGGATTTATAGTCTTGGGGAAGGTGAAAGCTGTACATAGTAAAGCATATAGGTTGAACTTCAGGAAAGCAAATTTTGATAAACTTAAAGTTATGCTGGGTAGAATCCCGTGGTCATAAATACTTACGGAAAAGGGAGCTCAAGAGGGATGGGAGTTTCTTAAAAGTGAAATACTGAAGGCACAGTCACAAACAATTCCTAGGAGAAGGAAAAATGGGAGGAGCCTAAAGAAGCTAAGATGGCTCCATAAACAGCTTTCTAAGGACTTGAGAAATAAAAAAGACTCATTCAGAAAGTGGAAGGAGGTCCTTATAACCAAGCATGAATACAAACAAATCACCCGTGCTTGTAGAGAGAGCTAGGAAAGCTAAAGCTCAGTATGAGCTTAGGCTAGCGAGAGATGCTAAAAACAACAAAAAGAATTATTTTCTTATGTTCAAAGTAAGAAAAAGAGCAAGGACATGGAAGGCCAATTGGGGGGACAGGAAACTGAAATTGTAATAGGTGATGAAGAGAGGGCAGAACTGTTCAATTCCTACTTTTCTTCAGTCTTCTCTTGTGAGGGAAATGGTGCTCAACATGGTAAAAACAGAACACATGATGGGGGAATGGAGTTGTAGCCTAGGATCAACATAGGGTAGTACATAAACACCTAGTTTCTTTAAATGAAACAAAGTCTTTGGGGCAAGACCATTTGCTTTGCGCCTTTTCCCACTGGCTGGGGGTTCTCATCTCCCCCTGAGACTGGGTGCTGAGCTGCAGGGCCCGAGATAGTTTTGGGCGTAGACTCCACTTTTCTGCAGGTGTTTCTGGCCCCTTCTGCTCAGAGACCTTGGGGGTCTGGTGGTTCAGCCCCAAGCGATACTGCTCCACAAACTCTGGCCCGGGCCACCCTTGGATCTTGGCTGCCTGCATCTTGAACTCATCAGAGTACTCACGCACTGACCAACTTCCTTGCTTCAGGGCACACAGGGTGGTGCATACTTTTTCAGCCTCCATGGGGTCTTTGTACTGCTGTCTCAATGCCCACATAAACTCCTGCACCTCACGGAGTTCAGGCCTGTGCAGGTTGTACAGCCCCACATACCTTTCAGCCGCTTGTTCTCACAGCCGTGAGCCAATGTAGTCCACACAGTTCTCATCAGATGGGAACAAGCGGTCCCAGTCATGGAGGAACTTCCGCACTTGCAGTAGGAAGAATGCAAGTTTGTCGGGGTTGCCATCGAAGGTGGTATCCAAGAGCTCAGTCAGTCAGTTAGCCTGGCATAAAATAATACCTTAAAAGAGGATTACTATAAGAAAATGTACACATAAAACACAGCTATTGATAATAAGCTCGATGCACAACAAGCACAAATGGCTTCAAATACACAGAGTATTGAAAAAATGGAGCAAGAGCTTAAAGATATTGGTTCCAACTCAAAAAAGGTGAATAAAAAACTGCAGGCGTTGGGAAAAAAGTGCCAAATTGAAGAGTCTCATGTATTACAGCTACAAATGGAAAGGGCAAGCTATGTCTTGAGACTTCAAAGTATCAAGGAGGAGAAAGGGGAGAATCTGAGACAGATTGTGGACGATTTGTTGGCTCCCTTGGCAAAGATGACATCGGATCAACTTCAAAACGAAATAGATACGGTCTTTAGATCGTATTCGGAATTTATCAGAAAGAATAATCTGCCCGAGGAAGTTACAATAAGATTATCCTAAAGAAAAGTGAGAGATCAACTACTGAAAGCGACTAATGGAGTTACCTTGAAGGTAAAAGACAAGGATATTAAAGTACTGAAAGATGTTCCATTTGAGATAAGAAGGAAGAGAAGGAAATCTAGAGACTTGGTGTTATTTTTGCAAAGTCACAACGTTTCCTACAGATGGTTGGTATCCAAGGAACTAATCTTCAGATATGCAAATGGTAAAGAAAGGATAGACTGTTGAAAAGGCTTTTCGAGTTTCTGCGTCAACACGGTCGTCCATCAGGAGAAGGAGTTACCAATGGTGCCAAAGAGAGCGAGGAAGAAGGAGAGACTAGATATTCTGATGAGGACTCTAAATTAGGGGCAGTAGGCCCCAAAGCAGGCTATCATTTGAGAGGAAAAAAAGGGGAAAAGTAGATTGTTCATGTTCTCTGGAGTGCTTTAAAATATGTTTATTGTAATTCACAGTTCTCTTGAAGCTGAAATTGTTGGTGAAATTTTGAAATGTTTTATTAGCTAAATGATCATTTTTGGCGAAAGTTAATTTGCATTTATGAGGGAAAGTAATTATGAAGAATGTTGGTATGATCACCATCTCTTGGGTTTTTAGAGGGTTTTCTTTTCTTTCTCCTGTAGAGGGTAGTTCCCCTTTCCTATTTTTTCTGTTTGTAGTTTAAAAAAATTAATGAATTTCAATGGGGATAAGTGTGAAGTTCTGCATTTAGGTAGGAAAAATCAGACGCATAATTATAGGTTGGGGGAGATTTGTTTTGGCAGTAGTATGTGTGAAAAGGATCTACGGGTCTTAGTAGACCATACACTGAACATGAGTCAGCAGTGTGATGTGGTTGCTAAAATGCGATTTGGGGCTGTATCAACAGAAGTATAGTGTCCAGATCATGCAATGTGATGGTATCACTTTACTCTGCTCTGGTTAGACCTCACCTAGAGTATTGTGTTCAGTTTTGGACACCACAATTTAAGAAAGATATCGGGAGGCTGGAACGTGTCCAAAAGAGGGCAACAAATATGGTGAGGGGTCTGGAGACCAAGTCCTATGAGGAAAGGTAGAAGGAGCTGGGTATGTTTAGCTTGGAGAGGAGACAACTGAAAGGTGATGTGATAACCAGTTTCAAGTATTTAAAGGGCTGTCATTTAGAGTATGGTATAGAGTTTTTTGTTACCCTGGAAGGTTGGACCAGAACCAACGGTTTGAAATTAAATCAAGAGAGTTTTTGGCTAAACATTAGGAAGTGCAGCCTGATAGAGCAGGTCCTCAGTGGAACAGGCTTCCTTGGGAGGTGGTGGCCTCTCCTTCTTTGGAGGTTTTCAAACAGAGGCTAGATGGCCAACTGACAGCAATGTGGATTCTGTGAATTTAGGCAGATCATGAGAGGGGGGCAGGAAGGGTTGCCTTAGCGCTTAGTACTTGTAGCCATTTTTTATATGCCCAGGGAAATGCTGATTTCCACTTCGGGGTCAGGAAGCAATCCTGGAGATTTTTTGGTGCAGGGGGTTGGACTAGATGCCCCTGGAGGTCCCTTCCAACTCTGTGATTCTATGATTCAGAAATCATATTCTCTGGTGGTCCTGGGAGTGGGGCAGTCCTTACTCTTGAGTAATAGGCTCCTCATCTGGAACAGGGTCGGTTTCCTCAGATCAATCCAGGAAGGGGAGGGGCCTGTCCCCTGGGAACATCCCAGTCTTACCGGCCCTGTTGCTTGAGCAGGTTGTTTCACAGGTGCTCTATAGAGCGCAGTGATCTAGGAATGAGAAGAAGAGAGGGAAAAGAGAGAGACCGTCTTCATTATTTTACACCGCAGTCAGCGGCAGACTGCAAATGAAGCCGATGGCACTGGGATATCCCCAGCAGCCAAAGCTCTGTACGCAGACTCCCAGTGGACCCAGCCTGTGGCTGGAGGTTGCCTCCCCAACCAACGCATATCAGGGGAAGCAGCTGAGTTTGCAAGGAGACTTGGGCAATACTGCAGATCCAGCAAACTTGCCAGTCTCAGAGGACCTGGCGTGCGGTGGAACAGACAAGTCGGGAGCCTCTAGCCCTTGCCAGAATCATGGTAAGCTCTTACAGGGCCATAAAACCTAGACTGGAGGCGAAGGTGGTAGACTGGGGAAAACCCCCAAGCAACCCCCCCGAGTTATTCAGGGAGGATGAAGAGAAAATTGTTTCTTGGGGCTTCCAACCTCCCCAACCTGGGACAGGCTGGAGTGGATTAAAGAGCCCTTCTCCCCTCCTTTTTTCCCTTCAGAGGGAAAGTTCCCATGGAACAGAGAAGGAGCTAGAAGGCCCAGGGAAGGCCATGGAATGGCGGAGAAAATGGTAGTGACCATCTTGGTTCTCTGGACCCTCATGGCAGACTTACTTTGGCTTTTACTCCCCAGCAAGCAAATAGAAAATGGCTGCCAGTCAGACCTGCCAGTTCCCAGAGCTGGATAGCCCAAGCTAGTTTGATCTCAGAAGTTAAGCAGAGTCAGCCCAGATTAGTATTTGGATGGGAGACCACCAAGGAAGTCCAGGGTTGCTACGCTGAGGCAGGCAAGGGCAGCGGCTCTGGCCTGGATGGCCCAGACTAGCCCAGTTTGATCAAATCTTGGAAGTTAATCAAGGTTAGCCTTGGTTGGCTCTCCAGCTCTAGCTGTCTCTTGCTTTGAAAACTATATGGGGCTGCTGCTTGATAACACTTCCACCACCTCCACTGTTTGCCAGAGAGAGCCTATAACAGATTGGGGGGGGGGTACACTTAGCTTGAAAGCAAGAAATTGCAAGTAGGTAAATAGGTACCACTTTGGTGGGAAGGTAATAGCGTTCCATGCACCTTGGTGTTTAGTCAAGCTGGCCACATGACCACGGAAACGTCTTTGGACAGCGCTGGCTCTTCGGCTTTGAAACGGAGATGAGCACCGCAACCCTAGAGTCGGATTCGACTGGCTTTCGAGCAAGGGAACCTTTACCTTTACCTTACACTTAGCAAAGATCTATTCAGATCATAAGCTTCACAGTCCCCACAAGACTGTATGGAGAACCTGGAAACAGAGGCAGCAAGGATAGCTCAGGATAGCCTGAGCTCATCAAATAAGCATGGTCAGCTCTGGTCAGTATTTGGATGGGAGACCACCAAACAATGCCAGAGGCATGACACAGAGACAGGCAAGGACAACCATCTCTGAACATCTCCTGCTTGAAAACCCCAAGCGGTCACCATAAGTGGGCTGTGACTTGATGGCTGCAAAAAGTCCAGGAAGGATTCAGACTCCCCGGTTCCATCCTCAGATAGGGTAGAATGGGAATGGTCAGAGGAAGGAGAGGGAGTAGTACCAACAGTACAGTCCTGGCTAGTCCCTCAAGAGCTGTATATGAGATTACTTTCCAAGTACTTAGAATTTCCTCCAGACTTAAGGAAAACTATGTTTTTGACCCAGAACTTCTGGTAGAATCTGTCCAGATGATGTACAAATTGGCAGTACCACAAGCAGGGTTGCCAGCCCTGACCTGGACGGCCCAGGCTCAACCATGCTTGTCAGATCTCAGAAGTTAAGCAGGGTCAGTCCTGGTTAGTATTTGGATGGGAGACAACCAAGGAAGTCCAGGGTTGCTACGCTGAGGCAGGCAATGGCAAGCCTCTAACTGCCTGCAGCCTTTTATAGTAGGATGAAGGCAGAGTGGGAACACCATTCCAAGCTAAAAAGTAACGTTTTTTCCAAGCTTTATTCCCTGATACCAGAGGCTACCAAGAGACTCAAGGTGCCAATGGTGGACAAACCTGGGATTAGCTTCACCTCCAACTCAGTTCTACCTATGGATGCAGATAAGTTGTCCAAGACCCCAGCAATAGCTGATTTCAGCAAGCCTTATGCAAAGACTTGGAAGTCTCAGCCTGCTCCATCAGGATGTCAACAGCAGGCTCAGTGCTTACCAGGGTGGCACATTCTTAGGCATCAGGACTAGCCTCAGCTGATAGTGGAGTCCCAAAAGAACTTAAAGACAAACTTAAGGTTGCTGCAGTGACAGTGATGGTGGCAGATACTTCACTGGACATTCTGCAGCAGTTAGTTAGAGCCATGGCATGCAGTGTAGCAGCCAGAAGGAACATGTGGCTCAGAACTGGAATGGGGACTCTGCAGCACAAGCTTAAGCAGTTCCCTTCAAGGGCATAAACCTTTTTGGAGAGGGACTCAACAGATATCTTATTGAAGATAAACATATATTCTATGTTAAAACAAAACAAAACAAAAACTTGTCAGTCCTGTTGTGACTCCAAAAGGATATCATGCCCAGAGCCAAAGAAGAATAAGGATGCCAGGAAAATCTTGGACCTGAAATGGCTAAACAACTGCATCAGAACTAGAATGTTCAGGATGAAAACTCTGAACTCCATTCTGGCAGATGTTCAAGCAAAGGATTTCCTGGCATCCATCGATCTATAGGAGGACCATTTACACATCCCAATTCAAGAGGCTCACCGCAGGTTCCTACGCACTTCAGTACCAGTGTTGCCTTTCCACCTGAAGTCATTCCCAAGAGGGTTCGCCAAGTTTATTGTAAGACATTTGAGACTTCAGGGAGTGTTGCTGTCACCGTCGCTAGATGACATCCTTGTCAAGACCCCTTCTTACCAGCAGAGCAGGGAAGGATCAGAAGTGGTGGTGATATATTTTTTTTGTGGGACCATGGAGAAAGGCACTTTAAATGTCTCTCAATCATGGGTACCCCTGGGGCTGCAGATAGGTCCTTGGGAGAGACAACACAACATACAGCTTCTGACCATAGTCAGACTGAAAAAATGCAAGATAGAGGGTATGGTACTGGCCAAGCTTCTGAGCATGGTGGTGTCAAGCCGTGAAGTGCTTCAATGGTCCGTGTTCCATGCTGGACCTCTACAGACATTTTCCCTTACCTTACCAGGATGTGGTGGCCAGTTAGGGCTACAAGCTGGTATAGTTGCCAAAACAGCTTCAGCATCAGCTGCAGTAGTGGCTAAAACCCTTTTGTTTCCAATGGGGAATCCCAATCTGAAATCTAAAGAGGATGATGATGACCACAGACACAAGTCTGCCAGGGTGGAGAACCCACTCTCAAGGCACAATGACACAAGGAGTTTGGTCTCAGGAAGAGACCTCACTGAGTATAATTTTTTTAGAAGAAACTAACAGGTCATCACGTTCTAGTCCAGACAGACAATACAACAACAAAGGCATAAGGAGCCAGATTTCGGACCTTACACACAGAAGCGAGTGACCTAATCAGATTGGCGGAGATCCATGTGGCAGGCCAGGACAGACTGACAGACTGGCTGAGTATATATGATTAGACCAGTCCGTATGAATGCTCTGCAAGTTGGGTTTTCAACAGGTCTGCAAAAGGTACAGGGTGATGGAAATGGACTTCTTTACCACAGATGTTTCATATCCAGAGTTGTAAACCAACGGGCAACAGGAACAGATGTTCTGAACTGTGACTGACCGCAGGGATGACTGTACACGTTCCAACTGACTCAATTGTTCCACAAGGTGATTCAGAAGCTGTTGGAACAGAAGGTGAAATTAGTGTTGATAGCACCTTTTTGGTCACAAGGAGCTTGATACCAGGATCTGAAGAGATTTTCGACCATGGAACCATGGTGCCTACCACTGGGAAAGGACTTATTGACACTAGGATCAGCACAACATCCTTGCCCATCCCTCCTAAACCTAACAGCCTGAAGGTTGAGCGGAAACAGCTAGAAGGGTTGAGTTACCCTGACAGGGTGACATACACCACATTAGTTTTCTAGGAAGAGCTCCACATATAGGTTGTATAACACAACCTGGCAGGTTCTTTACTCTTGGTGTTCAGAATGTGATTTGGAACCATTAAATGTGTGTGTTAGAGGCATCTTAGCTTTCTTCAAGATGGTTTGGATAGAGGGCTAAGTATGAGTACATTAAAGTGACAGGTGGCAGCTGTATCAGCAGTGATGGGAGCTAGGAAGGGAAGTCCATTAAATTGCCATCTACACGTTAAGGGGTTACTACATGGTCAAAACTGCCACAGGTGCAGAGGTTTCTGTCTTGGAACCCACATAGGGTCCTGAGAGCATTGTGTAGAAAACCTTTGAACCCATAGAGTCTCAAAGAATTAACATTCATGGAATTAACATTTTTAGCAGGCATAGTATCAACTAGATCAGGGGTCCTCAAACTACGGCCCGCGGGCCACATGCGGCCCGCCAAGGACATTTATATGGCCCGCTGGGTGTGCGCGGGGGACACGCCCTCGGGGGGGCGCGCGGGGCTCTCGCTTCGGGCGGGCAGGTGCGAAGACCCAGAGGGCGGGGCCCAGCCGGGGGCGGCTGCTGCCACGGCCCCGCCCCGAAACTCCAGGAGCCCCCCTCCCGGCCCGGATCGCTACCTTCTTCCTGCGGCAGAGCAAGCCTGGCGGGCGGGCGCCGTGGTCTGGTCTGGTTGCAGCCCGCAGTGCCACCCGACGCACGAGCGGACCTCGGGTGGGCTCAGGAGGAGGCGACTCTGCGGGGATCCCGCAGGGCGGGAACCAGGCGCCGGGGAGGGGGCGGATCGCGCGTTGCCCGGGGGAGCCTCCAGGGAAGGACCCCACGCTGCCTCCCACTTCCCGGCGTCGCCCTCTGCTGCTGCTGACGCCTCTGGACAGGTGCCCGGTGCATATATTTATTTTGAAACATTCCTTTCTATCTTGTAAAGATCTTGGTGGTAAAGCGCTGTGCAATTTAAAAAAAACATACAGGGAAGTGATTGCTATGCTATGGTTTCTTCACTTGTTCTGGAGTAAAGGGATGAAATTTTGCTCTGGGCCTGTATACTGATTGTGACAGGATTCTCTGGGGACTGTTCTGTTCCATAGCCCGGCCCTCCAACAGTCTGAGGGACAGTGAACTGGCCCCCTGTTTAAAAAGTCTGAGGACCCCTGAACTAGATGGATGTTGGAACTGAGGACCCTGTCAGTTAACAGGGAACTTCATGTTTTCCACAATTATGGGGTGACGTTACGCTTGGATTAAACCTTTGTTCCCAAGACTAATCCAGTTCTTTCACAAGTCAGAGATCATTGTCTTACCTTCCTTTGTCCCAAGCATAGACATGACAAGGAAAGGGAATGGCATTGCCTTGATGTCCGTATGGTATTCAGTTTTTGCATTGACAGGCCATGATTCAGATACCCTATTTGTTTCCTTTAGGATATTTTCTTTAGATCAACTGGTATTGCATTTTACCTCAAGTAGGTGGTTTTAGGGGTGGCATCATTGTTGCATGCAAGGCTCAGGGGCTGAATCCACCCAAAGGTGTTGCAGCATAGAGTAGAGTGCTATAAAGTAGAGAAGCTGACCTTGGCTGCAGCAGCTTTTCATTGGCGTGTGCTGCAGCACACTCTATAAACCAGAAACTGGATTTCCCATCCTGGGGCACGCTGCTATTTTATGTCCCAAGAGTAAGGACTGCCCCATACCCAGGACCACTGGAGAATGGAAGATTTGTATTCACTTACTGTGAAGCTTCCTTTCACGGTGGTCCGGGAGGGGGCAGTCCTACCCACCCAGTTTTGGGGGGCAGCTTCCAGAGGTTATTTTTTAGGGGATGTAGAAACTGGATGAACATTTATGAAGTTTCTCTGAGATGCTAAAACAAAAAATTGTGAGTTAATCGGGTGAGAGAGCGACAGAGGGATTCAACCTTGGTCCACCTGCTGGAGGGGCATAAAGTTACAAGGTTGGTTGCCCTGAAAACTGAGTTTCACTAGGGTGGGGAGAAGTGTTTTTCTTTTCCTTAATATGATGTTAGGGGATGCATGGCTTGGAGACAACTGGGGTGTTCCCAGGGGACAGGCCCCTCCCCTTCCTGAATTGATTTGAGGAAACCGACCCTGTTCCAGAGGAGGAGCCTATTCCCCAAGAGTAAGGACTGCCCCACTCCCAGACCACCGAGAAAGGAAGCTTCACAGTAAGTGAATACAAGTCTTCCATTTTCCAGATTCAACTGTAAATTTACAAGGAAAATTTGAATCTCTTGTTGCAAAGGTAAACTGGCAATGTCTTTTTGCAGTCAGCAGGATAAGGCTGTTTTCACAGTCAGTTGTATGCAGCTCTAGAGATCTAGATTTCCTGTTTTTCCTCCTCTCCTACAATTCTATCTATACATGCTACTGCAGAACGCTTTATAATTAACCAAACAAAAATATCTAATCTGCAGCTGTCACAACTGAAGTATGGTGGGCTCATAGTACAATAGATAAATACTTGTGAAGTGTGTTAGCCATAATGATATAGGGGAGACCAATAAATGATCCTGATCCAATCAGGACACTTACATCAGTCATTTAAAGAATTGCAACTTCCAATGCAGTATAATTATATCAGGTTATTTTGGAGTTTGTGTTCTGGAATTCAGTAGGCAATCAATCATGTAATATTTCTCTAAGAAGTCAAGTTCATGCAGATGCCAGCTGTCCGTGGAAGAAAGAAAATCATAATGGCAAATAATGAGCACTAACTTGCATGTGTAACATATATAACACACTGTAGTGAGACGAGAGGTGGTGGGTGGGGATGCCTTATTCATTATGAGGATGGAAAGAAGTCCAGGCATCTTCATGGCTAGGAAGAGGGAGAAAAGATGCTCATTGGTGGACTGGTACATCCTTTCCAGCTGGGGAGATAACATGCCAACCCTTTGATGTGTTAAACACCTCTGGATTGGAGGATTCAGGTTTGACAGTCTGGACACCCAAGGCTTAGCACCCCCCAGAGCACATGAGGGGGTTGAGTTTGTGAAGGGGAGCTGTTCCTTTCTTTGGGGCTTTTTTTGGGGGGCTCTCTTCTTTGTAGTTTCTTGGTTGCAAACTCCCAAGGAGCATGTGTTTTGCCATGAAGAATGACAAAGGGGAATGATGTGGAAGGGAGCTGCAGATGCACCAGATCAGATGCAAGATAGATTTGAAGTATTTTCATTAGAACCTGCTTTTATTTTCCTTTGTGTGCCTATATCCTGACTTTTACAGTATGTTGAAGGGAGGGGCTCTAAGTAAGCAGTATTCATGTTATGCATATTTATGGACAGCACTTCTCACCATTTAAATAGGCATAACTTAAATAATTACAATGGAAAAAAATAACATTTTAATTATGGACTTAAAAGGTCTCCAGATATTCAGCTAAATGTAGCAATGAAATCCTACTTTTGAATGCATGTTGCATTCCTTATGGTCAGATAAATTAGGTACAAAGCCTTAAAGATAACAGTTAGCTTCATTATTACTATTTGATGTTGACCCAAATGATAACATTAGTCCAGAAATAACTGTGCCTTAAGGAGTTGTTCAGTTTCTTTAAAATGTCATTTTGTCCATTGCTTGAGGAGATTTCAAGTAATATGTCATTTTATCTGTAGCTTAATAGTTAGTATGCTGGGTTGGAGGTGGAACTGCAAAGTTCAGAGCTCTCTACTGAGCCATGAACCTTGTTTGTTGGCTTTGGACAGTGAGTTCCTTAAAGCTTCCTAGTTCTGTCCCCTGGATATCAGCAAGTGGTGGGAGAAAGTGTTCAAAACATATTTAAATAAAAGTATATTCCATTGCTAAGCTTGACCTGTGTGTTGGTGGGAGAGTCTGTAGCTGGGAGGGGGTAGTACTGTAGGGGCAGCACATGCTATGTCTACTGAATGTTTCTATTTAAAAGTTATCTCGTGTATCTTTTTTAAAAATGGCACTTGCTGGACTGCAGCCAGATATGCTCAGTATTTGCTTGTTAGTATAGACCTGGTCTTAGGTATGCAGTAAAATGAGGAAGGAAACTCCAAAGATAGTAGAACAAACTGTGTCACTTTGGGCTGCAGATGGTAGGTGGTGCTTTTTTAAAAAAAAAAAAAACTCCCTACAGTAAAGAACCAGGACACTGACAGAGGTTACTTTATGAGAAGACACAATAAAAAGATGCAATGGCTAACATATCTTCAATGTGTCAAGACTTAAAGCAGGGGTGTCAAACTCATTTGTTACAAGGGACGGATCTGACATAAATGTGACTTTGTCAGGCTGGGCCATGTGTGCCATAGATGTAATACCAGGTACCTGAATAAACTGTACAATACTAGGTAAACTGTATAAAGACAGCAGCTGATAAGATCCAAGTTGGTATATCCTCATTGCAAGGCCTCATAAGCTGGGAAGGTGGGGGGGCAAAGGAAACCCACATGGGCGGACTGGAGAGCCAGCAGTGCAGCACTGGGCAGATGCTCCTACACTGCTTGACTGCTGTGGACATTGCACTGCTGCCCACTCCCCCCAGCAGTCTCCTGGTCCCTCTCTTCCACTAGTTGCTTGTGGGATGCATAAGAGCCCTGGATGGGCCGGTTCTGGCCCCCGAGCCTTATGATTGACACCCCTGACTTAAAGAAAGCAATGTGTCAAGACTTAAAGAAAGATGGAGTAAAATATGGAATGTAAATATTAAGTTTACTAAATCTGTTTCATTTAAAGAAAATTTACATAAAATGTTCTATAGATGGCACTTAACCCCAGATAGGTTAGCCAAAATGTATAAAATCTGCAGAACTTTTCACTAGCTTTACCGAAAGATTCCAGTGAGATGAACCTTTAATTCACATCCTCTAAGCTGAGTTAGTGTGAGCTAGTTCATAGTTTTTTAGCCTCTGGCTCACACATTTAGCCTCTTAGCTCAGGAAGGACAACCCCAGAGCAAAATAATTTATGCAGCAGTCAAATCTCTTGCTCACAACTTTAATGCCAGCAGCTCACAAAGTAGAATTTTTGCTCACAAGACGCCATAGCTTAGAGGGAACATTGATCCTGTGTTAGGGAAACTGGCTAGATGTGTTTGCAAGTCTGTTTCTGAGGATAACTATGATGTTATTTGATTTGAAAAACATGTTACCTATGAGAGATGTTGTTTCGTGGGAAGTTAAAAAGGAACTTTCCCATCTTCCAGAAAAAGGTTTCTTGGTGTTTATGAAAAATGCTAAAGAGCATTATGTTGCTGGATGCAAATACTTGATTGAAAAGGCAATGAAAGGTGGTGGTTTGCTGAAAGCTCTGAGATGTGTAAACCCTTCTCTTGTGAAAACCTGAAAAAGTTGTCAGGATGTAGTTTCAGTTGCCAGAGAACTCCCTATAGATACAAAAGAAGATGTTCTCATTGAAGAATGGAAAGAAATACATGCTGAGATTCAGAAAATCTTGAACTTAAAAGTTCCTATGAAACCTCATTTTGGGTACAGAGGGCACTTCCTTATTCAAATCTTATTTGAAATACAGGCCTTCAGGAGGCACTCCGAATAGAAGCTCATGGCCCCAGAACCAGTGTTTGGACTGGGCAGCCATCACTGTATGTCATCTTGCAGGGGACAGTCTCCAGAGCGTGGGGATGTTTCAGTTGGGGTGGTCCAAATACCATTTTGGGGTGCAACCAGGCCCCACTGTCTGCCTGTGTGACTTCCCTGGGGGCACCTCACTTTGGAGCAGCTGGCACAAGAACCATGCTTTGGACCAGGACACAGGCATATGTCTCCTCGAAGGGGAGAATTCACTGAACATGGAGGTGAATGGCATGTGGCAGTCCAAACCCCATTGCGGAATGTAATGGGCAAACAGTCAAACGAGTTCCTTATTCAAAGCTTTTTTGAAATACAGGCTTCTTGTGTGCACCTGAAATGGAAGTCTGCAGCTCCGGAACCAGTATTTGGACCGGGCATCACTGTATGTCATCTTGCAGGGGACAGTCTCCAGAGCATGGGGACGAGTCCTTTGGGGTGATCCAAAGATTGTTTTTGGGTACAGCTTGGCCCCAGTGTGTGCCTGTGTGATTGTCCTGGGGGTGTCTCACTTTGGAGCAGCTGGCACAAGAACCACGCTTTGGACCAGGGAACAGCATATGTCCCCTCGAAGGGGAGAGTCCGCTGAACTTGGGGGGTGTATGAAGTTTGAGGGTCCGAATCTTATTTTGGGGTTCAGAGCCTTCAAACTCTCCTCCGTGTTTTTGGATGAATTTATGAATAAGACGTGAATAAGTAATGAATAAGGAACTGCCGCATGACGGAGTGAGCTCCCGTCTCTAGTTCCAGCTCCTGCCAACCTAGCAGTTCAAAAGCAAGAAATTGCAAGTAGATAAATAGGTACCACTTAGGTGGGAAGGTAACAGCGTTCCATGCACCTCGGTGTTTAGTCATGCCGGCCACATGACCACGGAAACGTCTTCGGACAGCGCTGGCTCTTCAGCTTTGAAACAGAGATGAGCACCGCAACCCTAGAGTCGGATTCGACTGGCTTTCAAGCAAGGGAACCTTTACCTTTACCTAAGGAACTGGGAATAAGGAACCAGCTTCAGCCTCGTCCCACCTTTCAACCTCACAACCATAAGCGACCCTACACAATATTTTCTCTCAGGAGCAACTGACTCCTCATTCCTGCCTGTTGTGTTTCTTTATATGACTACACTGATAAACATGCTAACCCTAGTGGGTACTCATGGATGCCCATAAATGCCATCCTATCAGCTTGTTATAATGTCTATGTCAAGAAATTAGACTTTTAGTCGATTTCATGTTCTTTCATTAAGTATAGGATTTAACACAGGCAAGCCTTATATTAAAGATCTAGGCTTGCAAATGGGCTAAAGAGATCAAAAGGGAAACACCTGGCTGCTGTCATGGGAAAGTTAGCAACTCACTTTGTGCCTTTTAATAACAGAGACAAATGGAGCCACACCATTGGTCACTGAACCTCAGTCTCCCTGTTGATGCTTGTTTTACATTTCAGAGAGGAAGCATCCTGTCATAAGTTGTTCCTCTTCTGAGTCATTCGTTGTCACAGTTTCATGTCAGAAAACTTTTTCTGCTAATTGCTTTGTTCTTTGGAAATATTCTTGTACTCTTTAATTTAAAAAAACAACATTCTGACTATACCTGGTTGTTCTGCAATTCAGAAGCTTCAATCTGATTCCAGTACCTTAGACTTAAAGTGTCCATCTACTGGTTAAATGTTAGTGGAAACTCATTCGGCAAGTGGCCAACCCTACAGGGCTGATTTCCTGGTTTATTCCCAGGAAGATTAGAAATTTGCCCTTTAGCTTCTAATCGTGGGATTTTCAAAAGGGCTGGTGTCAGGTGTTAGATATGAGACTCAGGCAGCAGCTCTTAGAACAGTGAAATCAGCTTTATTTACAGAGGTTAGGACAAGATAGGACGACAGCAAAACTGGGGAGCAACAGGCTCCTTTTTAAACATTCCGGGCTTGCAAAGCCATGGCCATATGTACAGTAAGGACTAATCATATTACAGTCATAAAGACCAATCATACTGTTTCCCTCCTGCACATATCTTGTTTCCTGATTGGACAACTACGCAGAGCATCCAATCAGTTTGTGACGTTTCGGATACCAGGTTTCAATGGGAGCTGGAATCAAGTTCCTTCTATTTATGTATCTCCATACATAACAGCAGGCTACCACACTGGTGTGTGTGGACTCACACTCCAGGGTTGTTTTGTAATTTTGAGCTCTTCCCACCCATAAGAAGGATCCCCTGGATTGGGAATTCCTAACGGTCTGGTTTTTTGCTACTGTTTATCTTGAGGAAACATGGCAACTGGGGCTTGCTAGAGCAGAGAGATGTGGATCCTAACAGTGGTGGTAGTTCTTCCTCCTCAGCCTACTTTTTGGAATGCAGATTCAGCTGAGGCTGTTTCCTTTTTTTTTTGGTCCTGAGTCTTCACAGTCTCTCAAAAAGGAAGCAGGTAGAAAAGGTTTACCATTCCCCAATTTTGCTTGGTCACCAACAGGGAAAGAAGCCTCATGAAGTCATCTGGCTGCTTCCTGAAGAAAGAAGTCAAGTTTTGGAAAAGTCTTTCACTTTTAATACAGTTTTCCCCTCCATTTCTTGCTACTCACCTCTGATTTTCTGTGCAGCTAGGAGATGATTTTTCAGCCATCATATCTCCTGTTGGGGCCAGTGTTAGTGTTACTGTAAGTAACTCTTTTCATACCCTGCCCTTTGAAAGCAAGGAAGATGGAAAAGGCCATTTGACACCAAATGGCAGTTCTTGCATCTTGTACATGTTCCCATTGCTGGCTTTAACTGTGCTCCCTCCCGGGTGGTTGTTAAGCAGAAAACAACTACTGGTGTGGTTTTAGTATGGAAAGCAGAACACTCTGTGTCACATTCTTTTGCCTGCTCACATGGAAGTTAATGTCCAGTGCTGTTGTGCCTGAATATACCAGTTGCAGTACTGTTCTGTCCCTTAGACACCTCTTTTTTTTTTGTACTTGACCTTTAACTTAATGATGATTACTCTTCTAAGTAATTCTTCAGAAGGGTATGAAGTCGGAGAATGGGGAAGGTGCATAAGGTGGAGGGGGGATATGCATGCCGGTAATACAAGAGATAGGATTTGAATATATCCTTCCCAAATGGATATGCTTCTGGAAGCAATTTTCCAGAACAAAAATAGGATCATTGAGCACAATGTAAAGGCAAAGGTTCCCTTGTTCGAAAGCCAGTCAAATCCGACTCTAGGGTTGTGGTGCTCATCTCCGTTTCCAAGCCGGAGAGCCAGCACTGTCTGAAGACATTTCTGTGGTCATGTGGCCGGCATGACTAAACGCCAAGGCACACAGAATGCTGTTACCTTCCCACTGAAGCGGTACCTGTTTATCTACTTGCAATTTCTTGCTTTCGAACTGCTAGGTTGAGGCTTATGCAAATGTTTGAGATCCCTTTTTGTGGCTTAATCCCCCATGCACCCACCCCAACACATTTCCTGTAGACAGGAGTGCTGTATACTTGAGAAGCAATCTCACCCCATCCAGTGGAGCATCCTTGCTTTGCCATGGTTGGGGTCAGTTGTGAACACATCTATAAAGGGTTAGTGCTGAATACTGATTTCTTACATTTTGCTGTAACAGCTGCTGGAGTGGGTAGAATGCCTTCAGGATAACCATTGATCTGCTGTTCTGTATTATCCAGCACAACTCTTTGAACTTAGCTGCATATAAAGGCGGCAGTTGTTGCACAGTGGTTCTAATCCATGCTACCACATCAATGTGATTTGCAGGGTTGACTTGTTGTAGAGTATGGTTCACTGTGATTGTGAGCTGGCACAACATTCACTGTGCCCCATCTCAAATTTTCCAGAAATAAATGTATCAAAAGATGCCAAATAACACTCACGCAGGTCAAAAGAAAGCTTAATTAAAAAGAACAGGCTCACCCAGAGAATTTGGAAGGTGGTTGTGTCTCAGTGCTAGAACATGTCTTTTGCCTGTAGAAGGTCACTGATTCAATCTCTCACATCTCCATATAACATAGCTTCCATAGCAGGTTTTGGGAAAAGAACTTTCTCAGTTTGAGGCCATGGAGAACCAGTGCCAGTGAGAGAGACAGTGTCTGAATCACTGTAAGATAGCTTTATATATTTACTAGGAATAAGGCCTGTTGTGGAAATAAATACAACGGGCTCTAGAAAGAGGCTCTGGGAGAGTGCCCCGGCTTTGGGCACTCAGTAGCAATTTGCTGTGGCAATTTCAGCAAGGTATAATGACAGAGTCCACCATTTTCTCCAGAGGAACTGATCTTTGCTACCTGAAGAGCAGTAGTAATTTTGAGTGATCTCCAGCCCATCCCCAAGATTGGTAACAGTGGTTCCCCAGGAGGGAGTGACTGGTTTGGAGGGTGAAGTCTATGGCATTGTACCTGTCTGAGGTCCCACCCCTCCTAAACACTCACCCTCTCCAGGTTCGACCCCTCAAATCTCCTGGAATTTCCCAACCTGGAGTTGATAACCCTATCTCCCTCCCAGCCAACCATCAACCTACCTTTAGTCTTCCATCTCCTCCACCCTCCCTCCTAGAGAGCAGTTGTAATTTTGAGTGATCTCCAGCCCCCACCTGGAGATTGGCAACAATGGTTCCCCATCGGGGAATGGCTGGATTGGAGGATGGAGTCTATGGCATTGTACCTGTCTGAGGTGCCACCCCTCCTGAAACCTCACCCTCTCCAGGCGCCATCCCTCAAATCTCCAGGAATTGCCCACCTGGAGTTGGCAACCTGATCAGGACTGGGCCCAATGAGTTTTCTCCCAAAGGCCAACATAGGTGTGGAAAGGGCCTTTTACTGACAGAGGAGAAAGTACAGGTGCCAACTCCGATTAGGGAAATACCTGGAAATTTGGGCGGGGGGGGATCCTGTGGAGGGCAGCATTTGGGGTGTGTGTGGAAGGACTCAGCAGGGTATAATGCCATAGAGTCTACCCTCCAAAGCAACCATTTTCTCCTGGGGAACTGGTCTCTGTCATCTGGAGGTCAATTGTAATAGTGGGAGACCTCCAGGTCCCACCTGGAGATTGGCAACCCTAGGGGAAAGTCAGCCGCACAGCGGGGAGTTGAAGAAAATGGCCTGATGGTCGCTGGCCCACCTCGTTAGCCAGCCAGCCATGCTGAAGCTAAGCAGGAGAAAGAGCCTTTTTCCATTTATTCTGACAGGAAAGTGGCCATTGGGGAGGGGGTTGCGGGCGGGGGAGGGGGTTATGCTGAAAGTCCTTTGTTTTTTTACTCACAGAACCAAGCTTGGCTGCCTACCAACAGCCACTGAGGGGACAGTCCCTCACAGGAGTCAAGAGAACTGTCTTCCTCAGGAGAGAGAGCTGTCTGCCAGGGGGAGGGGGTGGGGAAGAGGAGCAGACCCAGCACCCGGCCAATGGCACGCGAGTACTCTTGAGTGGCGGCTGCTGGGCCAATGGCTGAGGGAGGGCATTTTACAGCCAATGGGAGCGCATGGAATCTTTACAAAACCAAAAGATAATTATTATAAGGAGAGATGTGACTGTTGTTGCTTTGGAAGGAGCCACGGCTCAGTGTTGGGAAAGTCAGTTTTCTGCCTGAGGTCCTGGAGAGCTCCTGCTAGTCTGAGTGAACAGTATATTTATTTATGTTATTCACAGTCCGCCTTTCTCACAGGGACTCAAGGCAGATTATGCATAGTGAATCAATACATCAACACAATGGGACATTGAATAAACAGGCATTAGGACTGTAGAGATCTGGAACCACCAGAAGAAAACTGAAGCATAGCATAAGAATTAACATGACACATTAAGTGGTGTAAAAATAACGTAGCAGGATCCTACTTGAACACATGAAATGGCCTTATACTGGCTGAGTTCAGACTGGCAGTTTGAAACGGGAGCCAGTCATGGCAAAAAAGCCCCGGAACAAACTGTTCTGGGTTTTCCCGGTCACACAGGGCCGACTGATGCGGGAGCATACCGGGAGGAGGTGCGCGGGTGCGTTCAGATTGCCACCCTGGAGGCCCGGCTGTAAACGGCTTTTTCCTGGTAAGTCGGCTGGATGCCTATGTGTGTATGAGCGCATGAGCGCTCATGCACTCATACACACAGAGGCATTCGGCTGATTGGGGGAGGATCCCATTGCGCTGGCACCAGATTGGGCAGTAGAGCGGAGCACAGCCAATCATATCGCTGCTGCCTTATGCACAATGCGGATTGCTCCCGGCTTTTTGGCTGAGCGTTCACACTTCTGGGAAGCAGAATGAAGTGAGATAAAGGCACTCTCCAGGATTTACTACCACTTTCAAGAGGTATCTTTTAATCCTGGGAGTGAAGCAGAACAGCATGGGTTGCCTACAGGTGGGGAATGCCAGGCAGATGTGCCTGTGTGAACGTCCCTTTTAATCTGCTTGGGAAACGAGGCTGAAATGGGGCTATAGCAGGGCAAACTGCCAGTCTGAACTCAGCCACTGATTCAGACTGTTGGTCCATCAAAGTCAGTATGTCTCCTCAGACTGGTAATGGCTCTGCAAGGTCTCAGGCAGAGGTCTTTCACATCACCTACTGCCAGATCTTTTAACTGGAGATACAGGGGATTGAACCTGGGACTTTCTGCATGCCAAGCAGATGCTCTACCACTGAGCCACAGTAAGCTATACTCAACAGTATAGGCCACAGCCCCCAATCATTTATCCAAGTAAGTTTGTACAGTGCAAGCCCTTTTGAATAATTCTGTTTTGCATAGTTTGTAGAAAGCCAGGAGACTGGGAAGCTTCCTGACCTCCTCAGGCAGGTTTTTCCATAGCACGTGTACAGCTTGTATTTAATATTTAAAGAACCACTTGTGTATGTTTTTCATGTTGGGTGTTCTGTGTTTCTCTAGTTCTGTAGTTCTCTAGTTCTCTAGTTCTTTGTTTCTCTAGTAAAATTTGGTCATTCCTTTTGTAGGACCAGAGAATAACCTGGGATGTAAGAAGCAGGTTTGAGAGAGAAAAAAGTTTGGTTGTGCAGATATGAAAAAAAATCTGAAGTAGCTTTAATAGTTTATTTGTTTATACCCCTTTACTCTCCCTGCCTTTCTCCTAAAAGAGTTGCAGAACAAAGCTTAAAATCACAGTGTTTGTTGAACCAAATGCACAGCACATACATATTGACTACCAGAGCCAAATCTAGTGTGTGTGTTGTTTTGAACCAAGCTGGTGTCAAAAATAGTTTCCAGGTGCTCTTGTTCACCAGATTGAGCTGGTTGCCTTTGGATAATGGAATACAGGCAACTGTGTGATTTGATCTAGACTTTCTGAACAAAAGATGGCATGTAAATGCAGGCATCCAAATTTGCATTTGGCAAGAATTAAAGTGTAGCTTCTGTTTTGTATACCTTTTGCAGCTTGGGGCAGTCTTTGGAGTTGTTAAGCACACAACATTATATTCAACTACTGACTGTTTTGTCTTGTGCTAAGGCCATAGTGGTATAATTTTTGGCAGTCTTAATCAGTGCTGTCTGGACTAGAAGGCAAGTCTCAACTGCGATTCTACCCCCCCCCCATTTCGTCATGCCATCTCTGTAGTATCCTCTGTGAAAACAGTGTTTTCATATATCCTTAACCCCCACCCCCTGGTGATGTGTTCTGCAGTATAAATAGTGGGGTGTTGGGAAGTATCTGTGTTTTTTAAAACACAAGCTGAACAGAATTCTTCTGTGATTTATGCTACAGGATTTCAGAATTATTCTTTTGGGAAGGAAGTGAGAAAAATGATCTTTCTCATGTCTTATTTATTCCTCTGAATTTCTGTCACCACAAATGTTTGGCTGCTGAAGAGAGCCCAGTGATAGCAGTGGGGTTCAAAGGCTGAGGCCAAGTTGTGTCTTTTCTGCGTGTTCTTTTGGAAGTATTTTTTCCTCTCCTGTTCTGTATGGGCTTGCTCATGTTACATATTCATGAAATAACAACCATGACTTCAGGGCAAAACAACTTCAAGCACAGTTTTGATGCCGTAACAACTGTGACAGGAAGTGTGCAAGAATAAAGAATGTCATGCCATGCCCTACTCCCTTTAAAAAGCTCTCTCGTCACTCCACAACTCCCAAGAAATATGTTACCTTTTTCTTGGCTTGTATTTTTCAACATGGTTTCATCATTTTCCTTGGTTATGAAACCAGTTTGATCTAGGGACTCCCCATCCCAATGCAGCTTAATTCATGCACTTTGTAGAAGAGGTCAAATACGGTATGGGCTTCAACTGACTCACGTTGCCATTAATGAATACTTAAAAGTGTTTATGATGGGCCATTCAAGCTGTCCTGTTTTCCTCTCTGGAGGGGCACAGTCTAGCCCCGTCAGTGGCATGGCAACTTGGAGCACAGCTCAGAATAGGAACTGTCCAGTAATTCCAGGAAGCTAGGACAAGATAAGGCGCCTGTAGTTCAGCATACAGGATAGCAAGGGAGCCATGCAGCCGCCTGCAAGTAGCCGGAGCTGGTTTAGCCACATTCTACCAGCTAAGTTCAGATAGCAGCTGAGGGTTTTTATGAGGCACTAGTGTGGCCCTGATCCTGACCGTCTTAGTTCTTTGTTCACTCCTTCCAATTTAGGGCCATGTTAGTGACTACATGAGTGCAGCTTGCTCTGTCTGAAACCTTGACTCATGTTCACTACCACTATTGTTCTTCAGGTGCTTGTGGGGGGTTGGTGGCTGATGGATCAGTGGGGGCTTCCTCCTGGTTTTGCCGGTTCCCTGAGTGGGATTTCCTTCTGAATGGTGATCTCTGGGCTAGGGTCTCTGCTGCTTAGGCAGGGAGCAATAGGAAGTCAGGTGGTCTTGAGAGGATTACTAAGATTCCGATCCACAGAAAAATGCTTTCTGTTCATTTTCTGTTGATTGCCATACTTTTCAGAAATATTGCTGAAATGCAAGTTTCTCCTTTGTGAATGTACATATATGAAGCTAGTAAATGCTAATATCTTGTGTTTTCTTATGCAATTGTGTATAGTTATGAGAAGAACTTGAGACTTCCTCCAAAAAAAGCCACTACAAGCACCAAGTCAAAGATTCTTTTGAAATCCTGTTTATTATTTCAATTTATATACCCCCTACCCCACAAATTAGGGCTTGGAGTGGTTCACAACAGTATAAAACAAACGTAATAAATATAGTTAAAGCAGTATAAAAATACAAATTATAAAAAAGCTAACAGCTCACAACTGATAATCCCTTCTTCACACACCATCTACACAACACCCACACATTGTATGAAAACAAATCCCATAACTTGTCCAGGCCACCAAAGTGACCAAGGCAAGTTAGAAACTTGTCCACTTGGTCCTTCACTCCTCATAGTGGCACCAGCCCAAGTGAAATTCAGATAAATAGAGAGTGTTGTTTTAACAGCTGCTTTGCAAGTGATTTCATTGTTGATGTTTAGAAGTGAGTCCTGTTAAGGAGATTATAGTCTGTTCCTTGGCACACTTAGTATCTCTGTACTGAATGAGAAAGGAGAGTAAGGAGAGAGAAGAAAGGTGGAAAAGAACAGAATGCAAGGTTGTAAGAGGGACAGAAGAATAAAACTTGATGTTGAGAATCCTGCCATCCAGACTCAACACAAAATACAGCACAAAGATGGATAGAAATAAGATAAAGATAATCTCCTTAAATGTCAACGGTCTGAATGCCTCTCAGAAGAGAAAACAAGTCTTTCAACAAATCAAAAAGATTCATAGAATCATAGAATGTTAGAGCTGGAAGGCACCTTGCAGGTCATCTAGTCCAATCCCCTGCACTCTGCAGGAGCATAGCCGAAAGATAGCTCTACATACCTACAACCAGGGCTCTTTTTGTAGCAGGAACTCCTTTGCATATTAGGCCACACGCCCCTAATGTAGCCAATCCTCCAAGAGCTTACAGAGCTCTTCTTACAGGGGCTACTGTAAGCTCTTGGAGGATTGGCTACATCAGGGGTGTGTCGCCTAATATGCAAAGGAGTTCCTGCTACAAAAGAGCCCTGCCTACAACATACCCAAAAGATGGTTGTCCAGCCTCCGCTTGAAAACGTCCAGGAAGGAGCATCCACCACCTCCCGAGGCAGACTGTTCCACTGCTCAACCACTCTTACAGTTAGGAAGTTTCTCCTGATATCTAGCCGGTATCGCCTCCCTTGTAATTTCCACCCATTAGATCTAGTCTTGCAATCCGGAGCAAGAGAGAATAGATCTGCTCCATCTTTTACATGACAGCCCTTCAGATACTTGAAGACTGCAATCATGTCCCTCTAAGCCTTCTCTTTCCCAGGCTAAACATACCCAATTATTTGAGCCTTTCCTCGCAAGATTTGAATTCCAACCCTCTCACCATCCTGGTTGCCCTCTTCTGGACACGCTCGAGCTTCTCAACATCCTTCCTAAAGTGCAGTGCCCAAAACTGGACACAGCACTCCAGGTGAGGTCTGACCATTGCAGAATAGAGCGGAACTGCCACTTCCCGTGATCTGGACACAATGCTTCTGTTAATGCATCCTAATATTGCATTAGCTTTCTTCACAGCCACATCGCTCTGTAGGCTCATGTTTAGCTTGTGATCAACCAGAACACCTAGATCCCTTTCACATGTGCTGCTGTCAAGCCAAGTCCCTCCCATTCTATGTCTGTGCCTTTGATTTTTTGTGCCCAGGTGTAGGACTTTGCACTTATCTCTACTGAAATTCATTTTATTTGCCTCAGCCCACTGTTCCAGCCTATCTAGATCATTTTGAATTCAAGTTGATGTAGTTGGTTTACAAGAAACTCATATTAAACAAGCGGATAAAAAGTATTTGGAAGTTAACAAACTTGGGAAATCCTTCATATCAGCTGATAAAAACAAGAAGAGGAATTGTTACATATGTGAAGGAACACCTACATCCAGAAATGATTTATGAATCAGAAGATGGGAGAGTAATAATTGTGAAAATACAGAGACAAGCCAAAGAAAAAGGATAGTCAATATTTATGCGCTGAATCAACAACAGGAAAAATTTTCCTGAGATCTACAGACTATTATTGTAAATCAAAGCTATGAAGAAATATGTATTATTGGAGACTATAATGCAGTATTTGAAAAAAGTGTGGACAGAAAGAGGCAAACGGCAAAACAAAAAAAAGTTAATGAACTTCCAAATGCTTTTTTGCAATTAGTGGAAGAGCACACATTAATGGATTCGTGGAGAATTTGAAATTTGAACAAAAAAGGATATACTTTTTTTCTGCAAGGCACAAGTCATAGTCTAGATTGGATATGGCCTGGATATCAGCTAATATGGTCAATGACATTGTGGAAGTAGAAATTCTACCTTTGACATATGCTGACCATAACCCACTACTTTTAATTTTACAGGATACATAAAAAAATAGATGGACAATGAATCTTTCGTTATTAAAAGACCCAAAATTTATTGCCAGATCTAAAGAAGAATTTCAAGAGTTTTTTAAAATAAATAAACAACCAGAATCTTCACAGGATATAATTTGGGATGCTTTTAAGGCTTTTGCAAGGGGATGGTTTATTAGGCAAAATGTACTGGTAAAGAAAAAAAGGAAACAGAACTACACACAAATTGTAGAACAAATTTAAAAATAAGAAGAAAAAATGCTTGCAGAATCGGCAACAGCTCATATAAGATTAAAGATTAAAAACCTACAACACCAACTGAATTGTATGTTAACACAAGAAATTGCAAAGAAAATAATGTTCACAAAACAAAACTTCGTTGAAAATGCTAATAAACCTACCAGATGGTTGGCCTATAAACTACATAAACAAGCAGATAAAAATCACATAAAAATCTTGAAAAATGAACAAGATGAAGAGGAAAATATGCACAGAGAAATAAAAAAAGATAGCTAAAAGATTTTATAGCAAATTATATATCAGGAACAGAACTTCAGTCAAGAGCAGACTAAGGAATTTGTACAAAAATATAACAAAGAAGAATTTACCAAAGATCAAAGGAAAATATTAGATGAACCAATCTCATTTGCAGAGATAATTGAAGCTATTAAAAATCAAAAGCGGGAGCTACGCCATAACAGAGCGGTTGAGTACTCAGGGGCTCCTAAGTCTCACCGACTTTTGGTGCTTTTTAGGGGACTGTCTGGATTTTCAGAGGTCCCACCGGCACTTCAGGTGCAAGAACCAGTTGCAGAGGACTTAATCTGAATCCCCCTGCCTGTGGCAACGAGCGGGTTTTGGAGTCAGACCATCCTGAAACAGAAGCTCCAAAAGATCAGCCGTGACAAGCATGGCTGCCAAGTTGTGGAAAAAATCCATAAACAGAGAGCCTTCAATTCCATTACACCATCAGTGGAGAATTAGTGAGTACTTTTTTCTTTCTCACAACTTCCAAGTTTGAAAAAGAACTTTTATTTGCCTCCATAAATCTTCCCCAGAAGCTAAGGAATGTGGAGTGGAATTTCTCCCACCCATTCCTGCCGTGAGTGGCTGTGAAGAGACCCAGGAAGTTAAAGCAGTAATGACACATGTAGAGGCTTAAGTCTATATTGAAATCTCCTATCTGCTACCTGGAAAATATTTCTAAAGGAATTACAACTTTAAAATAACTTTAAAAAGAATCGTAGATTATTTGATTTATGGAAAAGAAATGGGCTTTTGGATCTAAAATGGTGACTGAACTACTGTTTCCTTAACTGTGCAACTACACAGAGACTTATAAGATTGTGGACGCAAGAGCGTTATGGCTATTTCAAATGTAATAGAAATTAAGGACTACCAGGAAAACTGTGACTTTATGCAACTCTCACAAGCCTTTTGGGATCAAATTAAACAACAGATGGAAGATGCATTAACAGGAGGTATTTTAAAAGTCTTTGAAAAAATCCACAGCGGCTATGATGAAGAGCAGATCATGTCACCGGAGACAGAAATGCAGCAGGAGCATTTTCAATCACAGCAGACCTCATCTACAAAACAAAACTTGGACCAAGATGCTGTTTCGAAGGACTTAAAAACATCAAGCTGTTATATAAATCAATCAGGCTCCCAAAGTTCAGGGGTGGAATTACAGGCAATAGGCTGTTTATTCTTTTACATGAGAAAACATGGGGGGGGGGGAACGACACCTTCAAATCTAAAAGGCACAAAACAGCAATAATTTTTAAAAGGAATTTACAGAGAAAACAAAAAAAATGGAACTTTATAAGGCCTATCTAATCCGAAGTAATTTACTTTGAGCATGTGTAATGATCAAATTAACTTTAGACAATTTGCAAAATGATAATATTACAAGATGAAAGGTATATGGTAATATGATTTTAAGATCTGATTTTCTTGGGAAAATATAATTTACTTTGAATAGGTTTGTTAACTTGATTTTGAAATTTAATATGGAAAATATGAAAGAATATCTTAAAGATGCTATGGAGATAATATGCGTAATAACCTATTGACAAGTAATATGGAATTGATGAGAATTTTGTTGTTGTTGTTGTTGTTTTGATTGTCTTAAGCATAGACTTATTTCTGTACCTGGTTTTTTTCCCCCCTTTTCCTTTTGATATAAAATTGGCTAAGAATAGCGTCATATAGATAAATTGAATTATAGTAGATAGGATATAGGAAAATTAGTTATATATTGGGAACAGCTTTATATGGTTTTAGTTGCTAGATATAGGCTGAGTCCAGACTGGCAATTTGCCCTGGGAAGGGACCCGGGCCGACAACGATTCAATACCGGAGTAAATGGGACGTTCACACAGGCACATCTGCCTGGTGTCCCCCAACCGTAGCCTACCAGTGCTGTTGCGCTTCACTGCTGGATTAAAAAAACACCTGATAAAAGCCGTCGCAAATCCGAAAGCCCGCGTTTGTCGCGCGTTTCTCCGCTTCCGGGGAGTGTGAACGCGCAGGCGGAAAGCCGGGCGGAAGCCACATTGGGCACGAGGCAGCAGCGGTGTGATTGGCTGCGCTCCGCTCCACTGCCCAATGCGGTGCCAGCATTGCAGGGCAAAAAACAAAATCGGCAAAATGCGCTTATGCGCATGAGCGCTCATGCGCACATACACCCATACACCCACAGCCGAATTAATGGGGAAACGGCGAATATAGCACACCTCCAGCGCGGCAGTCTGAACGCTCTCGCGCGCCTTCGTCCTGTATCTTCCAGCAGCGGCCCCCGCTGTGTGGACGGGAAAACCCGGTATAGTTTAATCCAGGGTTTTTTTGCTACGACTGGCTACCGGGGCAAACTGCCAGTCTGTCCTCAGCCATAATTTAAGTAGGGGGGGGAAAGTAACATGTAAGCAAATATGATGTTACGAATGGGATACCTGGCTAAACCTTCTAAAAATGTACTGCTCTCTTTTTAATTCTTTTCTCTTTTGGAAAACCAATAAACTTATATTGGAAAAAAAAAATCAAAAGTGGAAGAAAACCCCAGGACTGGATGGGCTACCTGCAGAATTTTATCAGGTATTTGATGATCAAATCGCATTACCATTGAAAATTACTATTCAAAATATATGGGAATAGAAGACATTACCAGAGTCATGGAATCAAGCATTGATCATGTTAATACATAAAGCAGATACAGAGCAAAAAGAAATTAATCTCACTACTTAATGTGGATTATAAGATCTATACATCTATACTAGCAAGTAGGCTCAAGAAGGTGTTGAACACAGTAATTCACCAAGATCAATCCGTTTTTTTACCAAAAAGGCAAATGAGAAATAATGTGAGAAATATTTTGAATATGTTGGAATTTTTTGAAGCACATCCTGAAAAGCAAATTGCAGTTTTATTTTTAGATGCGGAAACGGCATTTGATAATTTAAACTGGACTTTTATCATGGAGCATGGAGTTATGGAGATTATTTTTATACCATGGTTAAAGCAATTTATACAACACAAATGGCAAAAATTATAATAAACGGTGACCTTACACAAAATATTAAAACTGATAAAGGAACAAAAGGGTGCCCTTTATCTCCACTACTATTCATTTTTGCACTGGAAACATTAAATAATATGATTAGACAAGATGGGCAAATTAAGGGTTTAAAAGTTAAAGGAGAGGAATACAAACTTCAAGCCTTTGCAGATGATTTGGTGTTTATATTAGAAGATTATACAACTTTTGCAAGTAATAGAGAACTACGGTCAGCACGTGGGACTGAAAATAAATTTAAAAAAACCCTAAAATGATGATAAAGAACTGCACAAAAGAACAAAACCAGCATATACAAAACCTTTCAGGAATAGAAATTAAAAAAAAATCAAATATCTTGGAATAACATTAACCAACAGATGTAGCTCACTGTACAAGGACAATTATATGGAACTTTTGAAGGAAATACAAAAGGATATTATTAACTGGAAACGTCTACAACTATCATTTATGGGAAGAATAGTGATAGTGAAGATGAATATTCTACCAAGATTGCTTTTCTTGTTTCAGACAATCCCAATAATTAAAAATCAGGATTTCTTTAAAGATTTGGACAAGATGTTAAGTCAATTTATATGGGAAGGCAAGAAACCAAGAATTAAATTAAAATTATTACAAGATGTTAAAGAAACAGGGAGGAGGATTTGCACAATCGGATTGGAGATTGTACTACAAAGCAGCTGCCTTTACGTGGATGAAAGAATGGATTACTTTAGAAGATATGAGACTTTTGAAGTTGGAAGGGCATGACTTAAAAATGGGTTGGCAGGCATTTGTATGGTATGGGAAAAGTAAAAATCATAAATACTTTAAGTAGCATATACTTAGAGCGGAATTACTTAAGACGTGGGAACAAATTCAAAAACAGTATTACAACAAGATGCCAAAATGAGTGTCCCCATTAGAAGCATTTTTCCAAGGAATTAATATGGAGATATCAAGAACTGTTAGATGATCAAGACATTTTACTTTGACAAGGACAATTAAAAGAAAAAGGCATTCATCTGAATTGGTGGGAAAGAGCACAACTAGATTCCAGATTTGGGAAGGATAAAAATGTGGGATTTTATAATACAGAGTTAGAGTTTGACAAAATTGTATGGTGTACTGAAGGGAAGCATATTAAGGTATTCTATGGGCTTCTGTTAGAAATGAAAATGCAAGACAAGGTAGTAAAAGATGTTATGATTAAATGGGCCCAAAATATAGGTCATGATGTACATATAGAGCAGTGGGGAAAAATATGGAAAGTTAATGTGAAACTTACTAAAGCGGTATCTTATAAAGAAAATTTATATAAAATGTTTTATAGATGACGCATGACACCAGAGAATCTAACTAAATGGTATCAAATGTATGTTGGAAATGTAAGTGTAAAACTTGTTCCTTTTATCATACGTGGTGGACATGTGGCGTTGTGAAAAAATATTGGATATGGATACATGAGATGTTACAAAAAATGCTTGGCCCAAATGTACCATTTATACCAGAACTGTTTTTATTGAACATCATACCAACAAATTTAAACTTACATGATGTATATCTGATCGTACATGTTGTTACTAGAGCCAGAATTTTGTATGCGAAATTCCAGAAAAAGGAAGAGATACCTACAAAGGAAGAACTGATTTTTAGACTTTTGGATGCAGCAGAGATGGACAAATTGACAAATTGACACTACAATTGAATAAAAAACCAGAGAGTGACTTTGAAAGAAAATGGGCGAAACAAACTTATTTGGGACAGCTTAAATCATGAGATATATAAGGCATAAAAGGCCCAAATGAAATGAACTTAATGGCTGTATGTGAACAAACTGGTATATGAGTATAGTCATTGTTCTCTATTTTCTGTCTTTTCTTTACTTCTTGTTTCTTTTCTGTTTTCTTTATGAAATCAATAAAAACTGTTGTTTTTTAAAAGAGAGAATCCTGCCATGTGTTGTCATCGTGTTTGCATTAGGGTACAAAAGGGAGCTTTTGCATATCATTGCTGGGCAGGTATGCAAGCCCCTGCTATGCACATCAGTCAACAAGTATCTGTCCTCAGGGCAGGGTTGCCAAGTCTGGCTTGGGGATTCCTGGAAAGATGAAATGGTGTCTGGAGAAGGGTACTCAGCAGGAATGTGATGCCATAGTCTCCTCCCACAAAGCTGCCATTTCCTCCAGAGGAGCTGGCCTCTATAGTCTGGAACTCAGTTGTAATTCTGGAGAAACTCCAGATACCATATAGAGGACGGTAACCATAACTCAGGGCTTGTTTGTTTTTTAGATTGCTGCTTTCTTGACCATCGGCTGTAGCCAGTGTTGAGACACTGGAGAGCAGCTGCCAGGCAAGCTGACCTTGAGAGACCAGTGGTCTGGTTCAGCATAATGGAGTTTCGCATGTTTAGTGTGTTCACACATGCCATCCTCCTGCTGCATCACTTTCAAGTTTCTCTGCTAACATCAAGACATGAGAAATTAGCATGCTTTACTTGGGGTGAAGATGGCGGACATCCAGGCTTGTGCCTAACCTATAAACCATTTGCGGCCCTTCCTGGCTAATAATGCCTAATCTTTAAGATGTTTCTATCCCAAGGCACCAAGTCAAATTATGGTTTTAGAAATTGCTTGCTTCCATATGAGAGCTGTGAATCATCTCCCTTTGGTGAAAATCTATTAACCATTTTCCTCTTACATAACAGTATGAATTTTCATTATGTAGCCATTCTGTTTCTTGCTTCATTTTTCACCTTGTATTTCACAGTCTGAATCATTAGTCAAGTGGGATGTTAATCAGTTTTGTTCAGGAGAGATTTGCCTGGTTTAAGCCAAGTTTACCATAATCCTTTTTTAAAAATTGCATACAGAACATCATCTAGTGTAACCATGCAACAGAATGGTTAAGGCAGCGGTGTTATGAGAGCCAGATCTGACATAAATGAGACGTTGTTGGGCCAGGCAATGTGTGTCATAAAATGTAATGCCAGGTAGCAGAGATGTAAACTTTATTAAGGACACAAACACAATGAAATATTTTTTAAAATTTAAACTCTAGCACTCTTACAATATTTTGTCTGTTTAACAGTCTCTGATAACTGTTAATCTCTTGCTCTGAATTATTGGATCAAAATGTCTGTGCTGTAGCAAGTATGCTGTTCAGGTGTGTATCCATAAACTGCAAACCTACTTTTGATTTATTGACGTTTTTTATAGAAATCTCATGTTCAGCGTTCTGAGCCTAGGACCCAGGGGAAAGCATGAAATGGCATTGGAAGCTTTTGTACATAAGTTGCTTCATGTGCTGGTCAAGAACATGAGAAGGCATCCTGACACAGACTGATGGCCATGTGTTTGTCTACAAAACTATAGTCTTCCCCAGAGAAAAGAAATGTGCTGGGTAAGCTTGGTCTGGTCAGACAAACTCAGCCTAATCCACCTCACTAGCTTGTTGTTATTCCTCCTCTAAAATAGTTCACATTGCTTTCTTACTGAGAAAGACTGGATCATAAGGGCATGAATACAGTGAAAAGGGGGAGGGAACCCAGTTGTACTCAGGAGAGCCCTGGAATAAAGAGCCCAACAAAACACACACACTGTAGCAAGGAACACAGAAGCTCATGCCTTGAACAAAACTTTGTTGGTCTTAAAGGTGCTTGGTATTTCTCCCATGCGATTGAGGCAGCCCAGCAAAGCAAGCTCTCCCTCATTCCCTCCCTCTCTTCAAGGAAGAGCCTCATCCAGTGGAAAGAAAGAAAGAAAGGCTTCCCTTTGTCTCCTGCAGTCTGGCCAGGAAGTGAGCTCTGGCTGTTCCCTCCCTCCCCCTGGGAGGAGGGAGGGAGGAGCCTTAGCCAGTTCTTTACCAGACTCTCTCAATCTATCTCTCCTGTGCTATTGAGAGAGACTGGTAAAGCAAGCTGTGACGTGGCAGGAGCAAGAGAACTGGAAAGGAAGCAGGAAACAACCAGGGCCTTGTGGGTAGATTGGGGTCCTCTGAGGGCCTGATTCATCTTGGGGGCAGCATGTTTGACACCCCTGGGTTAAGGGATCTATGGGTGGGGATGAATGGACTTTGGGCTGCAGGTGATGAATAAAACTCTGAATAGCCTCCCTGCCAGTAGCACAACACAGAACAGCCAGGGTTAGGATTTGAGCTAATTTGTTTGGGATGTTTTTCACCAGGGGGCTCTCTCCTTTCTGTAAAGAGTAAAAGAATTCTGAAATGATGCTTCTCATCTGCAGTGGTACAGTCCATGGCACCACATCATTCTTCTGTATATGTAGATCAGCCCCTCAGGACATTTTTTTAGCCATTGTACAGGATATAGACTTTAGTTATGTTTCAGTCTGTTTCCTCTTTTTCTTTTCCCACCAGCCACTTTTTTTGTGAGGCCTTAATAATTATCCAGATATTCAACTAAACCAGATGTAGTGAAATACATCATCACCATTTTGTTTTACTCTCCCCCCATGATGTGGCCCATGGGTTTGCAAAGAGTCAGACTCAACTGTGCGACTGAACAACAAAAAAACCATAACCACTCAACATTGTCCTTGTATCCATGATTCATACTTACTGAATGACTGCCATTTCCTGAGCCTGCTATGCGGGGAGGGTGGGATACGAATCCAGTAAAATAAATAAATACGTTTATACTGTCACAGTTATGAACACAGATTCAAATCCCTCTTTGCATCTTGACCATTCCACCTGATTGGGAAAAGGTACAAAGATAAATTGTTTGCATAAGTGAGAAAGAGCATGTTGCAATAGGGTGGGTTTGCAAGTGGAAGTTGTTGCTTCCAATTGTTTGGCTGTAGGAAACTGCTCTTCAGAGTTCTTGATGTCCAATATCCTTTTGGTTCTTCAAGGCAGTTAGCCACAATGGGAATGTAGGCCATATATGTAACCTATCACTAACTTCAGCCATGGTACCAGAAGACTTAAGAGAAGAAAAAGTTAATTTGATTTTTAAAAAGGGATCCAGAGGAGAACCAGGAAATTACAGGTCAGTGAGCCTAATTTCTGTCCCAGGCAAATTAGTAGAAACTGTAATCAAAGATAGAATTGCTAGGCACGTATGGCTTCTGCAAATGGAAGTCCTGCCTCACCAATCTTTTGGAGTTCTTTGAGAAAGCATGTAGACAAAAGTGACCCAGTAGACATTATATACTTGGACTTTCAAAATGCTTTTGACAAAGACTCCTGAGTAAATTTAGCAGTCCCGGGATAAGAGGACACATTATCCAATGGATTAAAAACTGGTCAAATAACAGGAAGCAAAGACTAGGAAATTAATGGACAGTTCTCACAATGGAGGGAAGTAAGCAATGGAGGTCCCGCAAGGATTAGTATTGGAGCTGGTTCTATTTAATATGTTCATAAGTGATCTGGAACTAGGGGTAGGTAGTGTAGTGGCCAAGTTTGCAGATGACTGTTGGCTGACACCGCCATGGGTTGTCTGTGTCTCTCACCTGGCCTGCCAGCCTCTTCCAGCTGGCTCACTTCCCCTCCTCCCCCTCCTTGGTATCTGCTTCTCGCCTCAGCCTGTTATCTCTACTCTGTCCTTGAAGCTGAGCACCGCTTTTTTCGCTGGGAGCCGTTTTCTTTTGGGCACACCAGTTTACTCCCTTCATTGGTTTATGCCCTTCTGATGCACGGTATGACCTGGGTATAATTATCTGTCTCCCTGCCTAAACCCCATTCCTGACACAGCGTGTGTCGAATGATGACCCAAGTACCTTCCTCAATAAATTGCACTTCTCTGAAAGCCTGTTGCTGAGTGTGAGTGACTTGGGACTCTGACAGTGACACAAAATTATTCAGGATGGTGAAAACCAAGACTGGCTATGAAGAACACCAAGAGGACCTCCACAAACTGGATAAGTGGGTGACAGTGTGACAAATGAAATTCAGTGTTGGTAAGTGTAAGATGATGCACATTGAGAGAAAAAAGTTCCAATTTCAAGTATAGGCTAATGGTGTCTGAACTTGCTGAGGCTGAGAGGGTAAAAGATCTTGGGGTCGTAGTGAATACCTCAATGAAAGTGTCAACCCAGTGTGCTGCAGCAGTGAAAAGGGCAAACTATGTTAAGGATTATTAGAAAAGGGAAAGATAATAAAAGCGGTCAATATTTTTATGCCCCTGTATAGATCTACGGGCAGCCCCATTTGGAATACCGTGTACAGTTCTGGTCAGCGTATCTCAAAAAGGACATAGCAGGCCTGGAAGAAGTACAGAGGCGGGCAACCAAGATGATGAGGGGGCTGGAGGACCTTCCCTATGAGGAAAGGCTGAAGGGTCTGGGACTTCTCAGTTTAGAAAATAGACAGCTAAAGGGGGACATGATAGAGGTTTATAAAATTATGCATTTTTCTCTCTCTACCAAAATACTAGAACTCGAGGTTCTGATGATACTGATAGGCAAGTAGGCTCAGGATGGATAAAAGGAAATACCACTTTACACCGTGAGTGATTAAAATGTGGAATTCGCTGCCAGAGGATATAGTGATTAGGGATGGGAATGAACTGGCTCACAAATTTTGGCTGGTTCATGCTTTGCAAAGTCAGGTTCATCACGACAGGTTAACTGTCACAAACTTTCCACATATTTTGAAGCTGGTCCTGGAGGGTTGTTGCAGGTTCACGAAAGGATCCATTTCCAAACAAAGCATCTCTGTTCAGTCAAGATGTTTACCAAACTTCAGAGCCAATGGCAAAGCAGGGGGAGTCGGAGTTTCCCTAAGAGTTTGGTGTCACTGGCTTGATTCTGAGCCGTTCCATAGACACTGCCGGCTCGCTCACTAGGCGAGCTAGGCACTCGCCTAGGGTGCGAGGGCCCTCAGGGGCGCCAAATGGCGCCCCCGAAAGCTCCCCCACCACCCTAACCGGGCGCCGCGGCTGCCTCCCTGCCGCCGCTGTCAAGAGCGTCCGGCTGGGGGGGGGAGAGGAGGGCGACGTGTCCTGAGCGCCCAGCTGGGGACTGGGGTGCAGGAGGCGCCCTGGGGGGGAGGAAGAGGCAGGAGCGCATGGCGGCGGCCATCGGGGACTCCCCGCCGCCGCCGCCAGTCCTGAGCACCCGGCTAGGGTGCAAACAGGAGGCGCCCAGCCCCGGGGGGAGGAAGAGGCAGGAGCGCATGGCGGCGGGCCGGCGGCCAGCGGGGACTCTCCCCGCCGCCACCGCCGCCAGTCCTGGGCACCCAGCCGGGCTGCAAACGGGGGGGGGAGGAAGAGGCAGGAGCACATGGCGGCGGCCAGCGGGGACTCTCCCCGCCGCCGCCGCCAGTCCTGAGCACCCGGCCGGGGTGCAAACAGGAGGCGCCCGGCCCCGGGCGGGAGGGAGAGGGCGGGAGCGCATGGCGGCAGCCAGCAGGGACTCTTCCCGCCGCCCCAGCAGCCCCCACCAGTCCTGAGTAAGCCTCGGGAGGGACGCCCCCACCTCTTCCCCCCAGGGTGGGTGTGCAGGCGAGCGAGTGCCACCACCACCTCCTGCGCCCCAGCTGGGCGCTCTTGGCAGCGGCGGGGGAGGCGGCGACAGGTGCCCTGGGGGGGAGGCGGGCCGCAGGGGCGGCATGGTGGGGTCTCCAGGCCCTGCCGGGAGGTTGGCATCTGCGCCCGCCTAGGGCGCAGAGCCACCTCGAGCCGGCCCTGTCCATAGACTCCTGGAACTGCCGCAATGGCAAACAAAAGAGGACTAATGTCAAACCAGAGAATCTCTGCAGTACAAGCAGAAGGGGTAGGGGCATTTTTAAAGGCGAGTACAACCTATTCAGTGTACAGAATGCCCAGTAGAATTCAGTATTGCTGCGGCAGTGCAAGTTTAAAAGGACTGTTCAATCTTAAAGGACAATGTCACAAGAAATCCAGGGCGGGGGGCGGGGGGGGGATTTTGTGAGCTTTGTGCAAGAAAATGGGAACACAAGCGTACAGCAACAAAGGGGAGCTGACAAGAGCAGCAGAGAAAACCCAAACCGGGGTGGGGGAAAAGAACCTCCTGAACCTGCTTGTCACAGGGTCGAGGTCGAAGAACCAGGAACGCGAGGAAAGGCTGGGTATAGAATAACCTCAGATACCCAGGTTCCTTGCCCGTTATTTCACTGATGCTCCCCTGCCTGAGGCTTATTCCAGAGACCTGTGTTCAGGCAAGGACTCCTGAGGGGGTGTCCCCCCCCCCTTTAGCTGCCCCCTCCAGGGATCAGATGCCCTCCTCACAACATCGCTCTCTGTCCACATAAGCCTCAGGTGTCATCCTCCCCAGTTCGCTTTCACCACCTCCTCTTTATTCCCCTCCCCCTGTCCCTCACTCCTCACAGCAAGCTGGCCATAGGGCTGGTTTGCCCTATTTTCTAATCAGTGGGGATCCACCATTCCTCCTCTCGGTCAGGCCATCACCGCTGCAGGAGACTGCCCACTCTTCCGCCGCAACCCCTTTTGACTGCAGGGGTACCTTGAGTGGGTCGGGGCAGGTACAGCCCCGGCCCCCTCAGAACCCTCAGTTCTGCCAGCTGCCAGTTGCCTTGGGGTTTGTCCTGGGCAGCACCTCTGGGCATGTCCCTTGAGACCAGGCATACTGGCAGAAGTTGAACCCTCGCAGTGGCATGGACGTCTGGTGGACTGTTCTCTGGTCTGGTTGCAGGCAGGAGGGGAGAGGGAGGGGTCCCCTCCTGACACCTGCACCTGTCATTTCCCTAGAAAACACTTTCCTGGGGGCACCTTCTTTGTGGGACTGTAACTCATATCCCGTAAATCCAGACCTCAACAAACTTGGAGGACAGGTAGAGGAGAAACAGCTGGAATTCCCCTGTGAGTTTGGTGTCTCTAGCATGCCAGGGGGAGGTGTTCTACTGACTCACAAACCTCATGAATTGAACCAGTTCATTCGATGCCTAAAAGTTTGTGACGGTCTGTGGTTTGCAAATTGGACACACCACGAACCACAAACTGAACTACATTTTCCTGGTTCAAGCCCATCCCTATTAGGGATGGCCACGGGAATAAGCTGCTTTAAAAGGGGATTAGATAGATTCATGGAGGACAAGTCTATCAATGACTACTACACTGGTGACCGAGGGGAACCTTTACATTCAGAGGCACTAATCCTCTGAATGCCAGAGCAAGGAGGGTAATATCAAGGGAAGACCTTTACTTCTATTCCCTGTTGTTGGCCATTCAGAGGAACTTGTTGGCTGCTGTGTGAGACAGGATGCTGGACTAAAGGGACTATTGGTCTGATCCAGCAGTGCTCTTCTTATGTTCTTATATAGGATATAAATTGCTTGACTTAGGGCAGAACTAGATGTTCACATAGAGCTATGATCCTCCAGATCTCTCTTCCTAGTAATACATAGTTCAAAATTACATCATTGTGTTTTGTGTTTCTCACCCCCTGCCATCAGTGACCTGCAATGCAGTGAGAGGATGGTGAAACTGGCAGCATAACGATGCCATGTCACATCTACTCTTGTCAGAAGTAGGGGAGGAAGAGAAAGTGACAGTAATTCTGCAGTGCCTGTCACATCTCGTTCTTGCCCATAAACTCAAGAACAGGGCCCTTAGCTTCTCAGGTGAAGACGATGACTTCTGCAGAGAGGAGAATGGCTTGAACAGAAAAAATAAACTTCTCCAAGATGCTAGCATATTTAATTGTTCTTAAGATGAACATTCTAGTTATAACCATATAACCAATCACATGGGGGCAGCGTATCACTGCCCAATCAGGCGTACTTTTAGCATAGGGGACTGCAACATGGTTGAACCTGTGAATACCTTTGGAATGTGAGACTGGGTGGTGGGCACTACCATTAACTGGGTGGCAACAGGTGGGCTCCACTGCCAATTTAATGGGCAGTGGGGTGAAGTGGGAGGAGCTTTTCCTGGGCAGGGGTTGCTTGGAAAAGGTCCCACTCATGCTCCTGCACAGGTGCCAAGAGAAGCTCCAGTGGGCATACTTGCATCCATGAGTGCCGCATTGGGGACCACTGGTCTAGGGCATCAAGCACACAGTAGTTATACCACTTCTCTAAAACCCTTATCTGTTGCTTGTACTTGCTACAGAATCCTGGTTATGTGTGTTTTGTCACGGTGTTTACATTTTTTTTTGCTGAACCTTACTTTACCAGCTCAGTTTCTGTGAGGTAGACAGAGAGAGAGAGATGTTAGAGAAGATCATGTTAACTTTGTAGAGATGTCAGGTATTTTCAAAATAAGAGAAACTACAAAGCGTCTGGAAGCTATGTTTTATAAGAACAAAATCTCTATACCCTTTTTGTGTTGTAGTTCAGATAGTCTCCCAATTTTAGTGGGAATATTTCATAATTTGATCAGCTTGTTCACTGCTTTATCTTTTAAAAAACAACATTACAGGTAAAAGAAACTAGCAGTGAGGAAATTAGCAGTCGAAAATTGTGTGAGGATTTATTGATGATGGGGAGAATAAAAATGGGTGCCAGCAGGGAACTTGCGGTAATTACAGAGTCAGTAATTGAGCTCAGAGTTAGTATAACTCTTTGGCTTCTCATGAGTGATAATTACTACAGTTGTATGAAATCAGGTAAATTGTTGTACAATATGCCAGACAAATTAGATCTTTTGCAGCATCGCCCTTTCCCCCGATATAAAGAGGCAGAAATACAAGAACTAAACCTCAAAAAAGTATGATTTGAGCTTGCAGTTTGCCTCACCCAGTAAAACATGATCCTGTGTTCTCTTCTGGCAAAGTCTCTTGTTCATGACTTGTGCTGAATTTATTGCATGATTTCCAGCATATAACTTGACCTTCTAATAAAAATCTTATTTTTGATATCCTGCATGATATTGATATGCTAGTTTATGTTCTCACTAGTAATAAGGCCCGTTGTGAAAATAAATGCAACAAGGTCATGTTACCAGGTCGTGTTGTTTGGATACCCTGTCAAGCTGTTCTAGGAGGGCAACATCCACCTCCTCATCCGGGTCAGGAGGTCTGTAGCAGACTCTAACCATAATACTTTTTGTCCTTCCTTCCCTTATCCTCACCCAGATACTTTCCACTGGGCTGTCGCCCTCCCCCTCCAGTATTTCCTGGCAAACAAACCCTTTCCTCAGATACAGCAGTACTCTGCCTCCTCTTCAACCCTTGTGGATTTTCTTGAACAACTCGTATCTATCCACTAGTACATTCCAGTCATGGGAATCACCTCACCAAGTCTCTGTTTTGTTCAGTCACACAGTCGAGTTCGACTCTTCGTGACCCCATGGACCCTCCTGTCTTCCGTCATCCTCCGGAGTTTGCTTAATTTCATGTTTGTCGCATCGATAACTATGTCTAACCATTTCATCCTTTGCTGTCCCTTCTTCTTTTACCTTCTATCTTTCCCAGCATCACCGTCTTCTCTAGTTAGTGCTTCCTTGTCATTTGGTGGGCAAAGTATTTGAGCTTCAACTTCAGTATCTGGCCTTCCAGGGAACAGTCAGGGTTGATTTCCTTTAGGATTGACTGACTTGAACTCCTTGCAGTCCAAAGAACTCTCAAGAGTCTTCTCCAGCACCATAATTCAAAAGCATCTATTCTTCAGTGCTCGGCCTTCCTTATGGTCCAACTCTCGCAACCATACATTACTACTGGGAATACCATTACTTTGATCATATGGACTTTTGTTGGCAGGGTAATATCTCTACTTTTTATTATGCTGTCTAGGTTTGCCGTAGTTGTCCTCCCAAGGAGCAGGCGTCTTTTAATTTCATGACTGCAGTCACTGTCTGCAGTGATCTTGGATCCCAGGAATGTGAATTCTGTCACTGCTTCCATGACTTCCACTTCTATTTGCCAAGGAGTGATGGGGCTGGATGCCATGATCTTAATTGTTTTGACGTTGAGTTTCAAGACAACTTTTGTGCTCTCCTCTTTCATCCTCAGCAAGAGGCTCTGTAATGCCTACTAAATCATATCCCTCTGTCTGCATTAGAAGCTGAAGCTCTTCCTTTTTATTTCCCAAGCTTTAGACATTGGTACATAGACACCTAAAGCCCTCACACCTTTGGCTCCATTAGACCTGGCCTTCCCAGGTGGGCCTCTATTGTTTGCTCTCCTTCATTTATATCCCTACATTGATTGTCTTGTTCCCTTTGTGGTGTCAGTTTAATGAATCTCTTTTGATGAATCTCTCCAGGTTTCTGCCAAACAAATTCTTCCCTGACCTTGACAGCGGAGGTCCATCACAGGCTAGTAGGTTGTCCAGAAAACCTAGCCCACAGTCCCAGAATCCAAATTGCTCCTGCCAGGACCACCAATGCAGTCAGTGGTTCACCTCCTTCATATTCCCCTTCCAATGACAAGAAGGATTGAAGAGAACACCACATGTGCCCCCATTCCCTTCAGTTTCCTCCCAAGAGCTTCATTATCAGCCTTAATGCTTTTGATGGTGTTCATGGCCGTATCACAAATGGGTAATGCTCTGTAGGTTTGATGAGTTTTGGGACTAAGAGGCGATGTGATCACCATCTTCAAGTACTTGAAGGGCTGCCATATAGAGTATGGTTATGTTTTATTTTCTGTGTCCCCTGAAGGTCAGACCAGAGCCAATGGATTGAAATTAAATCAAAAGAGTTTCCGGCTAAATATTAGGAAGAACTTCCTAACAGTTAGAGCAGCTCCTCAATGGAACAGGCTTCCTTGAGAGGTGGTGGGCTCTCCATCTTTGGAGGTTTTCTAACAGAGGCTAGATGGCCATCTGTCAGCAATGCTGATGCTGTGAATTTAGGCAGCTCATGAGATGGGAGATCAGGAAGGGTTGCATCAGTGCTTAGTTCTTATGGCCGTTTCTTACATACCCAGGGAAATGGTGATCGCTACTTTGGGTTCAGTAAATGATTCAGGCCTGGAGGGGATTTTTTGTTTGTTTGTTTGTTTTTGCCTCTTCTGGGCATAGAGCAGAGGTCATTTGGGCCGTGAGGGGGGAGATATTTGTATATTGGCTACATTGTGTAGGGGGTTGGACTAGAGGAACCTGTAGGTCCCTTCCAACTCTGTGATACTATTATTCTATCTGAGGGAGGGGTTTTCCATTTAGGTATATTCTATTTCATAGTATCATAGAATCACAGAGTTGGAAGGGGCTATACAGGGCATCTAGTCCAACTCCCTGCTCAGTGCAGGATCATCCTAGAGCTTCCCTGACAAGTGTTTGTCCAGACACTGCTTAAAGACTGCCAGTTAGAGGGAACTCGCTGTTAAACAACTCTTACTGTAAAAAAAGTTTTCCTAATATCCGGTTGGTACCTCCCTGCCCTTAATTTAAACCCATTATTGCAAGTCCTATCCTCTGCTTCCAAAAGGATCCGCTCCCTGCCCTCCTCTTAGTGATAGCCCTTCAAATACTTCAAGAAAGCAATTATGTCCCCCTTCAACCTCCACTTCTCCACACTAAACATTCCCAAGTCCCTCAGCCTTTCCTCATAAGGGCTTGGTTTCCAGGCCCCCGATCATCCTCATTGATCTCTGCATGTGTTCCATTCTATCCACATCCTTTGGAAGTGAGAGCTCCAGAATGGGACACAACTCCAGATGCAGCCTGATCATAAGACTATGGCATCTTATGATTTGGATGTTATGCCTCTCTTGATACACCCCAAGACTGCATTAGCCTTTTTTGTTGTTGCATCACACCAGCTGCTGATATTTAACTTTTGGTCCACCTGTACCCAAGATCTTGTTCACACACACTGCTAGTCAAAAGTGTATCCCCCACCCAGTATGCGTGTTCCTCATTTTTGTTACCCAGATGTAAAACTTAATAGGCCAGAACTCATGATTGGTTGTGGATATTTGCCTCAGTTACGTATTTTATTATAAATGAACTTTGTTCTTGTTTACTTTTGAGAAAATAAAGCATCTCATTCCTGTCAGTCTATTTTAGCTAACGCTTAGTTATTGATCCTCATCCAGGCCCAGATTCTGCTCCCTCACACCCTTTATAATTCCCTTTGGTAACCCCAGTGCAGAAGGACAGGCAGAAGATGGTGCAACAGGAAATATCCCGTTTGGTGGTGGCTCATGCTAAGAAAGTGTTTTCATTGTGCATTAACATCTAATGGCACTTGATTCCAACCCTGTTGTTTGCTTTGTGTGTTTTGCAGGTGGCAGAAATGCATGGAGAGCTGATAGAGTTCAATGAGAGGCTACACCGAGCTTTGATGGCGAAGGAAGCGCTTGTGTCTCAGATGAGACAGGAACTCATCGACTTGAGAGGACCAGTATGTTTCAGTTTTGTTTTAGTGTACATTCTAACCTTTTGTACTGCAGAGGCATAAAAGTTCGTAAAACATATACAGTTGAAATTTCAGTCTGTAACCCACCATGGTCATGGTACTCAGAACCAGCTTGGTGTAGTGGTTAAGAGCAGTGGACTCTAATCTGGGGAACCCAGTTTGATTCACCACTCCTCCACATGAAGCCAGCTTGGGTGACTTTGGGTCAGTCACGGTTCTATCAGAACTCTTTTGGTCCCACCTACCTCACAGGATGTCTTTGTAGGATTAGGAAGGGGAGGCAATTGTAAGCTGCTCCAAGACACCTTTGGGTGTAAAGAGCAGGGTATAAAACCTTCCTCCTCCTCCATCTTCTTCATTTTCTTCTTCAGCATTTTGAAGGTAATTAATTCATAGGGTCACCATGACTGCAGTCAGATGTGCCATTTGGTGGAGGGGAAGCACCTCTATTTCTTCTGGTGGAATTCGCTTCACAGTTGCGCGACCACACATCCCTTTGTGTTGTGGGCCCAGCCGATCACTGTGTGATCAGATGCCCCATGTCTTTTAACTCTGTTTCTCTGGTGGGGCAGCACGGGGTGCCGATGACTGTGGGACCTTTCCCAGATGTTGCTGTCTGACTGTGCACTTTAGATCCATCAGGCATTTGCAGCTATGCTGGATCCAAAGCCACATCTGACTGCGGCCCATAAGTCAGAAGTGAATTGATGGCACATGGCACACAAATATGTGTTAGTGGTGACAGACAATTTTGCTTGGTGCTGAAACATGAGGCAGAATAAATCTCTCAAGGATGGGGGATGGAAAGTTTTGTGGCTACTGTGGAAAAGTCCAGGTCCAAGTATCCACTACACTTGAGACAATGGAGGAACCTGGAATACAGCCTTAGAAAAAAAGTTTATGAGTGGGAAGGTTCATAGGGGTGAAAGTGTTCCTTAAGGCATCCTGGATATAGGTTGTTCAAAGCTTCAGATCTCAAAAACATTACTTTTGACTGGCAGCCAATGAAGCTGTCTGCAAATAACTCTGCTTTTTGGTTCAGGTAATCAGTCAGGCATGGAATATTCAAAATAGAGGTTGTGTTCACCTTTGTAAAGGTTGAATAAAGAAGTTAAATACTGGGCAGTAGTTGTTCAGGACTGTAGGGTCCAATATAGGCTTTTTTCAAGAGCGCTTCCTTCAGCGCCTTCTGGAAAGTCTGAGTAGAAAGGGACAGATTAATGATTTCTCCCAGAGGGACCCAAATGCTCCCCCCGCAAGCTTTCACCAGCCAAAAAGGGCATAGGTCAAGAAGGCAGGTGGTAGGCCTCACCGCTACCAGGATCCTGTCGACTTCCTCCTGGGAGAGTCAATTGAAATGGACAGTGGGCTTCCAGTTTCCTTACTGTCTCAATTGTGGTTGGGAGGTCGTGGCGAAGTGTTGTGATCTTATCTGCAAAATAGCTTGCAAATGCCTTGCAGCCAAGAGCCATTTTCCTACTATTCGTTCTGCCTTGCAGCAGTGCTGTAATAGACCAAATAATTCTAAATAATTGGGGCGGGGGCGAGCTTGCAGATGCAATGGAGGCCACTTAGAAATCCTTCTTTGCGGCCTTCACATAGGCATTCATAAACGTCCTATAAGATATTCGTGACCCTTGGTGCTGCTTTGGTGTGAGGGCATAGAGGGCACCAGGGTCAATCTCATGATGGCTTCAGAGAGCCAGTTATCCCAATCCTCTACCAGCTCATTCAATGAGCCACCAGGGGTCATTGGATCCTGCAGAGCTTCCTGAAGCTTAGTAGGGCCCATTTGGCTCTGCAGGAGAGCATAAATACACTTGTCGACTAAACAGAGAAGGCATGGCATGCTCAGCTGGACCTTCAAGGCGAAGTGGTCAGACCATGGAACTAAATCCATAGTTATCAGATCCCCATGTATCCCCATCCCAAAAATCAAATCCAGCGTGTGGCCTGCTTGGTGCGTGGGAGTTGATACAAACTGGGAGAGTCCCAGTGCCTCCATGGACGATACTAGGTCCCTAGCTTGGGAAGATGCTGCATCATCAGCATGGATACTGAAGTCACTCAGGACCAGGAGCCTGGGATATTCCGATGCCCAGCCTGATATAGCATCTAACAGGTCAGACAGGGTATCTGCTGATACGTTAGGCAGTAGGTACACCAGTCAAATAGCCAGACTCTCCTCGACATCAGATGCTTAGGCCAGCACATTCAATGCCAGAGATTATTGGGGTGGGGAGCAGCCTGAAGGAACAAAATTCACGGAACAGCAAAGGCATGCGTGCCCCCGCCCATGCATCCAAGACTGGTGAAAGACCAAGAACCCGGGTGGGGTAAGCTGGTTCAAGGTGACTCTTTCACCAGCCCTCACCCAGGTCTCGGTCACACAGGCCAGGTCAACCCGTGACTCCATGAGGTAGTCACGGAGCACATCAATCTTATTATTGATAGACCTGGCATTAAATAACACCAGTGTTGAAGAAGGATAAGTTTTCCTAACCCCACAGCCAACATCTTTTGGGTTGTGACATAGGTGGGAAGGAGTCCGAGCATTCCCATATTTCCAGTTCTTCCATTCCAATTAGGGGAATGACACCTGCAACCACCAATATATCTCCTCCACCCCATAATCACTGGTATCCCTGGCCCTTGCATGCCCCCCTTCATCAGTGTTGTCAACCCTAATTTACACTTTACAGCAGCCAGCGATAGGGTGTAACTACCCAATTCTAAAAACCCACGTTGCTCATCTCAGACCCTCTATCTGCATACCACAATACAACCTCTGATTAACCCTCTCTTACAACAAAACCCAATTGAATTGATTAGCAGAGCAGTACAAATCAATATGATCAAATCCAATATTTCAGTCTAGTTTGATTAAAGGACCAATAAGCTCAATTCAATAGGTGGGAAAGAATTTTAGGTTGGAGAAATATTCATATATATTAATTCATTACCCTCCCTCTAAGCTCCCCACCCCCACCATATAGATTTATCTAATAAGTGATTAACTAATACAATTTGAACTGAAGCGAAGCATAAGCATTAACATGACACATTAAATGATACAAAATTACATAGTAGGATCCTACTTTCACTAAGGTAAACACAGTACATAGATCAAAGTCTCTAGTAATTTATCTAAGTTACTTTGTGGATCATTTAGAACAGTGCCAGCATAGAAAAGCTCCCTTGGATATTTTATCGGTGTGGCCAAAATTAGTGAGATATTATATGAATTCATTGTGTTTTTAGTATTCTGTAAGAACTGTTTTTTGTTTCACTTTTAAAATACTTTGTTTGGCTCTTAAAATCCTTGTTAGTCACTCCGGGCTTTTAGAAGATGGGCAGGAAAAATACTGCAGTAAGCCACTGTGTTGTTATAGGTATATGTGGTATGGGTTCCCTAGCCAACTAACATGCTGACATAGGCTTGAACAAATTTCCTAGGATAACTCAATGGAGGATGCATTTTTGTCTTCTGCAGTCATTCTGACTTCTCACCAGTTTTTTGAAGCAAATTCCTAGTTCATTGCCATAGAGCAATCAAATTTATTTATTTTTATTTCTAAAGTTTTTTGTGGTCCTAAGGGCATATGGGACCCACCTGAGTGGAAGACGTAAAGGGAGCAACAAATAATGAACACACTGAAACAGTTTTGATGCGAAAATATAGAATCATAGAATCACAGAGTTGTAAGGGGCCATACAGGCTGTCTAGTCCAACCCCCCATTCAGTGCAGGATCAGCCTAGAGCATTCCTGACAAGTGTTTGTCCAGACGCTGCTTAAAGACTGCCAGTGAGGGGGAGGTCACTACCTTCCTAGGCAGCAGATTCTGCTGTTGAACAACTCTTACAGTAAATAAAGTTTTTCCTGGTTGGATCTGGTTCCGGTCGTGGCGACAACGGACACGGTCAGGCGATCTCCCGACCAAACACAGTTTTTCACCCTATCTTCTGGGACGAGGAGACTCCCTTTGGGTGTGCCAAATGTCCCAAATAAGTGCCAAGGAAGGCACTTACAGCAAGGAGCTTTCTATTTCGGCGGCGGAAGCAAGTGGCAGCAAGCTCCAATGGGCCAAAACTGCTCCAGCACAGAAGGTGGGGCAACACCCAGCGAGGCTTCTCCAGCTGGGTAAACACCAAAGACCTGAACCTCAGACAAAGATTTTCCCATAAAGAGGAGCACTGTGAATTTGTTTTTCTCTTCAGATTGCCTTAAATCTACAATCTATTCATGGGACACAGCTACTGAGTATCATTAAGCTGATAGACTGTGAAGTTTAAAAGGTGGAGAAGCGGCGAAGCAGAGTCCACAAACTATTACTCCTTATAGCTGCAACTTATAGGACTTAGCAGTTGGGAAGCGATTTAAAACTTCATTTCTGCCTAGTTGACTGTATGTAATTAAGGACTGTTGGAAGTTGTTGGCTTAAAGGCAAAAAAACCTACTAGACCCAAAGGGCTCTTCCAGATAGTTAAGGAACAAAGGATCAAAGGACTAAATAGCTGACCAAAGATCTATGTTACATATTTAAAGGACCTTAAAAAAAAAAGAACAACAACAACTCTTTAGGTCTCTGAGATAAAAGGCTGGAAGAAACCCCAATTTCTTAAACTTTAAGAAATGTGTTAGTAAATTTTTTAAAAAGTAGTGGGGTTGAAAGAAAGTAATTAGAAGCCACATAGACTGAAGAAAGACTGAAGGGAAAAAAATAGAATTCTAGAAGGAAGAAGAAAGAAGTGGGGGGTTGTTTAAAAATAAAGGGGGATTAAGTTTCCTTTTCTTACAGTACACCTTACCTCTTACATATCGATCTATGTGTATGTTGTTAATAGGTCAGTTTAGAATTTAATAGAACATAGGTAAGGAAAGATATAATATATAAGTTCTCTCTTTCTAAATACCAAACAATTAAAACTTTATAATTTAAGTAGATAGGTGACTGAGATTAGTTTAAAGTTGGATTAGAGATTTGTGATAGATTGATTGGTGGTATAGGTATAGATAGTTTGGTAGTAGTAGCAGTTTCTAAGTCAAAGACCGAATAAGATTTAAATAAATAATAACAAATATAAAAATAAGTTGGTGAGGAAACTGATTCAATTTAAAGCAAGTATAATCACTGTACTATTAAAGTAGAAATAGTTAGAATAGGCCTAAATAGAAATAGCTAGATGCTTGAAATAGCTAGATACGTGGAACAGTTTGCTTTTTCTTTATTTTGTAGGACTTACTTTGTTAGGGATATAGCTGAATTACAAAAACTCTCTAGACTTTGTAACTACTTAAATTACTGTAACAACTATAAAGATCCTTACGAATCTTGCAAATGGATAAATCAGGTAGTGGGAGATGTGCCTCATTTTCCACCTCTTCAACAAACCTCTCACAACTGACTTCGAAAGATCTGCAAAACCTAATTCAAGAATCCGTAATAGCTGCTGTAAATACATCAGTAGAAACTGCAGTAGCAAAAGCAATAGAACTGATCCAAAAAAACCCTAGAACTATCCAAATTAGATGACTTATCAAATCAACTGACTATACAAACTGAAGAAATTAAAAAACAGATAGTAGAAAATAAGAAATAGCTACACTTGTAAATTTGACAAATGAGATGGAGTCCTAAAATTGAAGAGGTAGTTGAACAACTACAAACAGTAAGGAAGTAGCAAGAGTCTTTAGAAGACTCTTTAATAAAACTTGAGATGGAAAAAGCCTCCTATATGTTAAGAATGCAAAACTTCCCTGAAAAGAACGAGGAAAACTTAAAACAAGAAGTGACTCAAACACTGGCTGACTATTTTGGAATGGAGTCATCCTTAGAAATGGACCAAAATATAGATTCCGTGTACAGAGTCATTTCTGCATATGCAAGATGTAACAAAGTCCCTAGAGAAGTGCATGTAAAATTCTCCAAAAGAGAATTCAAGGACAAGATACTCAAAACTTCCAACGAAATACCTCTCAAGATACGTGGTTCAGAAATTAGAATTCTTAAAGAGATTCCTTGGAGGATAAGGGGAAAAAGATAAGACTATTCATCACTGGTTAATTTTCTTAAGGCAAACAACATACAATATAGATGGTTAATACCAGAAGGACTATTTTTTCTATTTGAGGGGAAAAGATATAAGATCAATTCGCTCTTTAAACTAGAAGACTTCATAGAAAGGCATGGGAAAGACCTTGGATGGCAGGAGGAAGAATCAATTGATTTGGATGAAGACTCTCAGCAACATGACAAGGCTGCTAAAGCAGAAAATACGCAAGATAAAAAAAAGAAAAAGCCATGGGAAAGACCTTGGATGGCAGGAGGAAGAATTAATTGATTTGGATGAAGACTCTCAGCGACATGACAAGGTCACCAAAGCAGAAAATACGCAAGATAAAAAAAGAAAAATAAAGGAGAGAAATACACCCTTCACAAATAGTCACAAGACAACAACAGAGGGATAAGAAGGCACCAACAGAAGAAGACAGAGATGAATAGACAAAAATTAAAGCTATTATCAATTAATGTAAATGGGTTGATCTCACCACAAAAAAGGTCAAGAATATTTCACCAAATACGAAAACTTAGAGTAGATCTGGTATGTCTCCAGGAGACACACATCAAAAAAGAAGATCAACATCTTCTTGAGGTAAAAAAACCTGGGAAAACCATTTATCACGGCAGATGAAAAAAAGAGGTGTAGTGATACATGCCAACGAAAACTTACAATCGGAATTGCTATTTAAATCAGAAGATGGACCACTTGTGATAATCCAAATTCAAAGACAGAATAAAATAACACTTATCATAAATATTTATGTGCTGAATCAAAAGCAAGAAAAATTCTATGAATTAGTAAGGGAAACAGTGGCTAAACAAACATTTGATGAGATCTGCTTAGTGGAAGATTTTAATGCAGTTTTTGATAGAATAATGGACAGAAAAAAACTACATACAAAATATAAACAAGGAAATGACCTCCCAAAGATTTTTATAAAGACAGTAGAAGAGTTTAGCTTGATTGATGCGTGGAGAACCAGAAACATTGATAAAAAGGATTTTAGTTTCTACTCTGACAGATGTAAATCCTGGTCAAGGATTGATATGGTGTGGATATCTACAGGAATGGTCAATGATATTTGGGAGATAGATATCCTCCCAGCCACTTTTGCAAACCACAATCCAATTATGTTCACTTTATGCAACCAGAAGTTTCTATAGAAACTATTTGGGACACATTTAAGTCATATGTTAGGGGATGGTTCATCAGACAGAATGCCTGGAAAAGAAAACAAAAAAATGGGAAACTTAACCAGATTCAAGAAAAAATAAAGAGAGAAGAAACTAAAATGAAGACAACAGATTCAAACCTACAATTGGTCAAAAATAAAATTAAAAACCTGCAACACCAGCTAAACTGCATTTTAACCCAAGAAATCATGGAAGATTAACTATGTAAGACAATGCTATTTTGAAAATGCCAACAAGCCAACAAGAGGGCTCGCTTATAAATTAAGAACAGAAAGAGATAAGAAAATCATAAAGAGTTTAAAAAATGAGGAGGAGGAAGAAAAATATGCTCTAAAATATTTTTAAAAAGTGGTGGAACTGTTCTATAAGAGACTGTATCAGCATGAAGAAATACATCAAGATAATATAAAACACTTCTTTGAAAAATATATAGAGAAGTAATTTACTGAAGACCAAAATTTTTTTAAAAAACGAATCAATCTCTATGTGTGAAATAATTGAAGCAATAAGAAATCAAAGAAATAGGAAACACCTGGACCATATGGGATCCCTTCAGAATTTTATAAGATATATGAAGATAAGGTAACATTGCCATTGAAAAATGTAATAAATAATATGGATAAATCTCAAATGCCGCACTCGTGGAAAGAAGCTCAAATTACATTAATATATAAAGGGACAGAAAAAAATGAAATCCAAAACTACAGACCGATATCCCTCCTTAATGTGGATTATAAAATATATGCTTATATTTTAGCATGAAGATTAAGAAGGGTGTTATTACAAGTTATACATGGAGACCAAGCAGGCTTCCTGCCAAAGAGGCAGATTAAAAACAATGTAAGAATAATACTAAATGTTCTGGAATTTTATGAACAACACCCAGAAAAAAGTTTGGCCTTGATATTCGTGGATGCAGAAAAAGCTTTCGACAACTTAAACTGGAACTTTTTGCTGGAAAAATTAAGAAGATGGGGATGTGAAGAAAACTTTTTAACTATGATTATAGCAATATATGTCAAGCAGTTTGCCAAGATAATAATAAATGGAGATCTAACTCAAATTATAGAAATTCAAAAAGGCACAAGGCAAGGTTGCCCCTTATCTCCGTTACTGTTTATTTTTGTGTTAGAAACTTTATTAGATTTGGTTAGGAGCAAAAAGGAAATTAAAGGACTGCAAATAAAAGGTAAACAATTTAAAAGACATGCTTTTGCAGATGACATGGTTTTTATATTAGAGGAACCTCAATTATCATTAGGACAACTATTGAATATAATTCATGAATGTGGCAAAGTGACAGGGTTAAGGTAAATGAAAATAAAACAAAGATACTATCAAAAAACTGCGAAGAAAAAGTGAGGATGCAACTGCAAAAATTCTCTGGATTTGAAGTACAGTTCAGTATTTAGGAATCTCTATAACTAATAGATACTGTTCCCTACTTAATGGTAATTACAAAAAATTAATCTTAGAAATAAAGAAGGATTTAGAAACTTGGAAAACATTACATATATCATTAGTTGGAAGAATAGCAACTATAAAAATGAACGTCTTGCCCTGTATGCTATTTCTTTTCCAAACAATACCTATTTTAAGAAACCAAACCTTCTTAAAAGAACTTAAAAACTTTTAAAAGAATTTATATGGGAACAGAAACAACCAAGCATAAAGCTAAAATATCTACAAGAAAGGAAAGAAAGAGGAGAGTTTTGCCTTACCACATTGGTCCATTTACTACAAATCAGCAGCAATGTCCTGGATAAAGGAGTGGATTACTCTGGAAGATGCAGGATTGCTTAAATTGGAGGGCCATGACCTATCAATGGGTTGGCACGTATACCTTTGGTATAATAAAGCATGTATACATAGCTTTTTAAAACAAGACACAATCAGAGGCGTGTTACATAAAATATAGAAAGAGATAAAGAAAAATTACTATCCAAAAAATCCTAGTTAGGTATCTCCTATGGAAGCCTTTGTAAAACCCTCCCTTTATATTAAGTATGCCAAGTTGATATATGAGGATCTTCTGGATACAAATAGAAATTTGATTCCGGAAGACACTTTGAAAAAACAAGGTACAAACATGACTTTGTGGGAGAAAACACAATTACTATCGAGATGGTCAATAGACAAAAAAGTTGGGTTTTACGAAAACCAGACAGAATTAGATAAGATATGACTAGGTACAAATGAAAAATTTATTAAAAAGCTTACAATTTCTGGCTTGAATGGAAGATGCAGAATGAATGGGTGAAACCCTCAATGATTGCCTGGGCTCAAGACCTAGGATACAATCTAGATATAGATAAATGGGATAAGATAAAATTTGTTAGAACAAGTGCCTTCAAAGGGAATATTGTCAAAATATTTTATAGATGGCATATCTCCCCAGCAAGACTACACAAATATAGCATAAATATAGGAAAAAACTGTTGGAAATGTAAACATAGGGAGGAGGTGGGGTTCCTTTGTGGCAGTGTGGTTGAAAACTCAGCTCTCTCTGAGTCTCACCAACTTTTGGAGTCTTTTTAGGGGACTTTCTTGACATTTCTGGACTCCTCCAGATTTGACAAGGGTCCACCAGATCCTCGGGAGTAGGAACTGCAAGCAGAAGACTTAAACTGAGCCCCCCATCTGCAGCAACAGCGGGTGTAGGTTTCGGTTCATCTTGCGCAGAAGCTCCGAAGGACCAGCCGTGGGAGTTCACGGCTGGAAAGCTACAACATGCCCCAAATAAGAGCCTCTATACCTTGCTACATTCATCTGGGTGAAGACTGTGAGTAACCTCTTCTTTTTACAATCGTCAAGTTTGGAAAAGGACACTTGATTGCCCCTATAAATCTTTCCCAGAGGCAAAGGGAGGTGGAAGATTCCCATGTTAGGCGGCGAGGCAGAGTAATGGGGACTGTTATTGCATCAAACACATAGGGGCAAAATAACACTTTGAAATCTTCTATCTGCTATCTGGGGAATAGTGCTTCAGAGACTTATTCCACTCTCAAAGAACTTTGTTGGAATTATGGAATGGGAGACAGGCTGGTGGAGCCAAAATGGTGGCGGCCTGTTGTTTCTTTGCCTGCGCAGTTACACAGTGAATGTTTACAAACTGTCTGCTGAGGAGGAGATGGCTTTTTCGGATGTCTCGGCTGCACAGGAGGAGAGGGAGTGTTGGACAGATGGAAATATACCGCTCTTGTCAGACAATTTCTGGGACTGTTTAAAAAGTCAATTGGTAGAAAAACTTACAACTGCTGTTTCTGAAATATTGGGAGAGGTCTTGGATGACATTGAGAGGGAGGAGATCACAGAGGCACAAAACCAGATGACGTCAGACACTACACAAAATGGAAAGTGACGGTACCGATCACAACTTTCAACATCTACAATGAGAGATTTTACCCAGCTACTTTTTTGCAGGGTTGGAGAGACAAGGCTGCCTGTTTTTGTATATAGACAAGCCAGAAGAGACATTTAAAAATCAAAGACACAAAAGAACAACAATCTTGATGAGACATTTCCAAAGAAAGCAAGAGAAACTTAAACTTTACAAATAATTTGAAGTAGCATTCTATGACAGTCTGCATGGCTTTAACTGAACGTTTTGCCCCATATACTATTTCTGATGGGATAAAGATCTACCAAAACTGGAACCTTTAAGCTGTCGAGAACTGTTTGTTTACTTTGTGTTTCCTCTCCAGACTTACACGGTTATTTGCTATTCAATTGGTTAAGGAATATAGCCTGAAGCAAAGTATTTTTAAATTTTGCCTTGTCTTGATTGACTAATGATAGCAACAAAATATGGACTTTTAATTTGAAATAACTTACCCTCTGTTCTTTTAATGTCCTAATTTGAAGGAGGATGGAAAGATATGCGCAGTTTGAATTTTTAGAGAGGAATTGCAGGGAAAAATATAATTAATGGGCTATTTACTTAGAGAATGTGCATGGATTTAATCATTTTGAGAGAGAAGACGAGATGTTACAGGATAAGGTGAAAGCTATATGGCATTGTTAGTGTGAGAGCTGAGATTGTAGGGAAAATACAACATATTGTGTTTAGGCCTGCTAGTTACGGGGATTTTGAAAACTAACAATGTCAAAAATATGAAAGAATATTTAAAGGAACCAGATTGTTAACTTAAAAGAAATATAAGCCTTCACTAGTATAGTTTAGCTGCTGAGTTATGCCTGTCTCTTTTCTTCTTTGTTTTTATTGATATAAAATAGATTAATAATAGTATATTATAGATAAAATGAAATATAGCAGATAGAATATAGATCAATTAGTTCCATCATGGGAATAGATCTTTAGCTTAACAGTGTTTGTTATTGAATACAAATTAAAATAAAGGGGGGGAATGGGAATGTGTATGCAAATATGATGATATGAGAGAGAGAGATTTGGCTAGTTAATTAAAAAGGTATGGCTCTTTTTTATGCAACTTTTTAAAAATAATAAACTTTGTCAAATTTAGGGCAAGCTAAAAAAAAAGAAGGGAAATGTAAACATAGTAATGGTAAAGGTACAGGTAAAGGTTCCCTTGCTCGAAAGCCAGTCGAATCCGACTCTAGGGTTGTGGTGCTCATCTCCATTTCAAAGCCGAAGAGCCAGCGCTGTCCGAAGACGTTTCCGTGGTCATGTGGCCGGCATGACTAAACACCAAGGTGCACGGAACGCTGTTACCTTCCCACCGAAGTGGTACCTATTTATCTACTTGCAATTTCTTGCTTTCGAACTGCTAGGTTGGCAGGAGCTGGAACGAGAGACGGGAGCTCACTCCGTCTTGCGGCACCCGGGTCTTGAACTGCTGAACTACTGACCTTCCACAGCCTGCAGTTCAGCGTCTTAACCACTTGAGCCACCGCAGCTTTACCTTATAGTAATGGTAAGGTAAAGGTAAAGGTTCCCTTGCTCGAAAGCCAGTCGAATCCGACTCTAGGGTTGCGGTGCTCATCTCCGTTTCAAAGCCGAAGAGCCAGCGCTGCCCGAAGACATTTCCGTGGTCATGTGGCCGGCATGACTAAACACCAAGGTGCACGGAACGCTGTTTCCTTCCCACCGAAGTGGTACCTATTTATCTACTTGCAATTTCTTGCTTTCGAACTGCTAGGTTGGCAGGAGCTGGAACTAGAGACAGGAGCTCACCCCGTCATGCGGCACCCGGGTCTCGAACTGCTGAACTACTGACCTTCCACAGCCTGCAGTTCAGCGTCTTAACCACTTGAGCCACCACAGCTCCTTTAATGGTACTTACTTCCAAATGTGGTGGCTATGTAACAAAGCCAAAAATTTCTGGACTATGATAAAAGAGGTTATTGAAGAGATACTAGTTAAAAAAATACCTCTGAGACCAGAATGCTTCTTGCTAAATGTTATTCCTGATATGTTTAAGAAAAATGAGGTTTATTTAATTATGCAAATCTTGACTGCAGCTAGGATTGTATTCACTAAAAGATGGAAAAATGAAAATATTCCTACTAAAGAAGGATTTATTTATGGAGAAATTAACCTTTATTATTCAAGAAAAAAGTTCTGAGGCATGTGATAGCTACTGGCTTTCTTTTTATAGATAGTTAAAAGAGATACATTTTGGCTAATTATTTGAAGGAAACAAATTAATAGATATTGTATTAAGCTATCTCTTTATTCATACTGGCTAATATTTAAATGACGGTGCAAAATATATATTTATGTTTATGTGAAAATCTTTGGAACCATTACCAAAGACTGGATGATGTAAATATTTCTGTAATTTTAAAAAGCAAATTAAAAAAAATAAAAAAAGTTTTTCCTGATGACCAGCCAGTACCTTCCCACCCTTAATTTAAACCCATTATTGCAAGTCCTGTCCTCTGCTGCCAATAGGAACAGCTCCCTATCCTCCTCTAAGTGACAGCTCTTCAAATACTTACAAAGAGCAGTCATGTCCCCCCTCAACTTCCTCTTCTCCAGACTGAACATTCCCAAGTCCCTTAGCCTTTCCTTACAGGGCTTGGTCCCCAGGGCCCCGACCATCCTTGTCACTCTCCTCTGCTTTGTTCTGTCCACATCCTTTTGGAAGTGAGGCCTCCAGAACTGCATGCAGTACTCCAGGTGGGCCTAACCAATGCAGTGTACAGCAAGACTATGTTATCTTGTAATTTGGATGTTATGCCTCTCTTTATACACCCCAAGATTGCATCAGCCTTTTTTGTCGCTGAATCACACTGGCTGCTCATATGGTCCACCCATACCCCAAGATTTTGTTCATACACACTGCTGCCCAGAAGTGTATCCCCCATCCATCATGTTCCTTGTTTCGTTACCCAGATGTAGAACTCAGCAAGTATCCTTGTTAAATTACATCTTGTTCATATCCACCCACTTTTCCAGTATGTTCAGATCTCATAGAATTCTATCTCTATCTTCCAGTGTGTTTACTGCTCCTTCCAATTTGGTGTCATCTGCAAATTTAATGAGTACCCCTCCACACCCTCATCCAGATCATTGATAAAAATATCAAAAAGCAAGAGGCCCAGAATCAAGCCCCGGGGCACCCCACTGGACACCTCTCTCTGTTCAGATGAAATGCCATTGTGTGGTTCTCCAACCAGTTCCCTATCCAACTAACCATCCTAGAATCCAGGCCACAGTCCTCTAGTTTAATTTGCCATAGCATGTGAACTGCCTCTCCTCCATTGTCCTGTAGCAGTTCAGTTTGGGGCATGAAGAGAGAGATCCTAGACGATGCTCTAAGAAAGATGGGTTCTCAAAATGGCGTTAGCACCAGACACGATTACTGAAATGTCTTCTGCAAAGGTTAGATGGCGTCATGAATAATTCCTTTAGCACTATAACCTGAAAATCCTCTAGCTAAAATAATCAGCAGGTTTTGATGATGCAGATAGTGGGAGGCTAATTACAATGGAAGATTTTGCATTTTTAAAAGACATGGATTTAAAGGTTACCTGGCACAAGAGTTACTGCTATCCAAAATGCGGCTCCTCAGTGCTTTCTTGAGTATTTTGCATAGAGTGAATAAATTTTGGAGTAATTATTTCCTCTAATTCTTTTTCTTTAAAAAAAAGACAGAAAATTAAACATAATTTTACACACTTAAAGAAAAAAGAACTTGATGCTGATCACTGTGGTTGCAGTTTGTCAGGGGAGCTAGTAAACATTAAATCCCAGTTAATTATCCATTAGATAGTGACTCGGTCCAGATACCACACGAGTTGACTTAAAATTAGTCATGATCTGGTTATTTCACAAATTGTGGTTCTGATGCTCCGAGCCAGGATCTGAAAACATAGCATCGTGGTGATCTTTTAGCCATGTTTAGTCTGAACTGTGGTTTTATGCGATGTACAAATGCAGGTGTCCTGGATTGTTCCTTAGCACTGCCCTCGCTGCAGTGCAGACCAGAAAACCAGATGGGTCTCGGTAGGGAGAGAGCAAAGGCAATAAACTAAACTAGGATTTAAAACCATCATTTTGTTGCGCAAACTAGGATTTGAATGGTCATCACAGAACTGAATCCTGGTTTCACAAACTAAGCACTGCTAAAGTAGCAATGGTTTCGTGTTATGTCTGAAAACAGCAACTGACTCTTATATTTCATTTTTACCAACCCTTTGGTATTCCCCCCCCCCCAGATTGGTATTACCCATCTAACTCTCTGTTTTTCACTACTGCTCTATATTTTCTCTTCAAAAACACTGCTCTTATAATCCTTTGTTCTAATATAAATGAGATATGGAAGAGGCAAGAAAATGTACAAAATCAGATGTTCTTTACTTCCTGGAATATGGTTGGATCTCCCAGAGATTCACTTCCTTTTAAAAACAACAATTATGTATACATTTTTAGGCATGTGTGATAGTGATTACAGAAATGTATAAGAGTTGGATTTAAGCTGCAGATCCAAATGCTGGTCTAAATGGATCTTGGGCCTTGTCCATCAAGATTAACCCTTTCTTCTGTTCCAATGGTCTCTGCTTGGGAAGTCAAACTTAGTTTGTTTGAAACAAGCTGTATTTTAATTCTCAAACCAAGTGGTTTATTGCTTTCTCTCATTAACTATTTGTGCCCTGCCCTTCAGCCTGGAATATACATGGAGTTGTACAAATTTATCTAAATAGCCCTGTGCAGTCATAGGTTTCTCTAAGAGCTGGTGGCTTGACCAAGTTCATAGCTGAATCAGGCCTCTATGAGTCCTATGCTTTAAACAGCGACCACTAGTGATTTAGTTCACTACTGTAAATCAAAAACAGAACGGTTAGGCACATAGAGGAACAAAGCCTCATGAGGGGAAATCAGCATGCCTTCTGCAAGGGAAGGTGTGCCTCACTAACCTTTGGAGTTCTTTCAGAAAGTGAATGAACCTGTAGATAATGGTGACCCATTATTAAGAGAATGAGTTAGTCTTCTGCACGGGCACACATTGGGACTGTGCTTGAGCAGATCTTCTGCAGTGTTGTCAGCTTAAAAAAACTCTCTATGGGGCACCCCTCTCGCTTGGAGCTGCTGCAGCATGTTTTCCTGACTGGACCATCACAAATGGATAACGAGCTGTTGGTTTGATGAGTTTAGGGATCCTGTCTGTAATATCTTTAATTCTCACCCCGGCAAGCAACACGCCTCTCGGGCCAGGGGCTCAAGCCTGGACACATGACATTCCAAGCCCCTCAGCAGGGAGTCAGTCACCTATGACCAACAACTTCTTTTTCTTTCCAGTGCCATTTCTTCGTATCTCCCTGTCTTCTTCCCTCTGTCTTCCTTGTGTTTGTGATACTTCCACTGAGAGTGTTTCCATCTCTGCCTCCACCGCAGGGGACTGGAATCGATTCCTTAGTTCTAATGGCACTGAGTGCCGTCTCACTCAATGCCTTTGGGATGGCCCTGTAGCGCTCTGAGGGGTCTCATTAGGACACACTGTTGTTCCTTTGACTGGTCTCTTCTTCCCTATGCAGGACATCAAGGCTTCTGTTAATGAATTCCTCCCCTTCCTTGATCTCATGGAGAGTAGTAATCCTTTCTTCCAGATGCCAAACCTTCTCCTCTAAGGGTCCTATCAGTTTGCAGTTCTGACAAGTGTAGTCCATCTTGTCTTCAGGGAGGAAGACAAACATGGTGCACTCCCCACAGGTGACTAGAAATGGTCCATGAACATTCATCATCATTTCCCAAGTGGATTCTTACAACTAGGAATACCTTGTTGTCATAATATACCCTGAAACATAGAGAACTGACCAAGAGGCTACCTGAGCCAAAAGGGGTTTGTTGTTCAGTCGCACAGTCGAGTCCGACTCTTCGCGACCCCATGGACCAGATTACGCCAGGCCCTCCTGTCTTCCGCTGTCCGCTGAAGTCTGCTCAATTTCATGTTTGTTGCATCGATGACACTGTCTAACCATCTCATCCTTTGCCGTCCCCTTCTTCTTTGACCTTCAATCTTTCCCAGCATCAGGGTCTTCTCCAGTGAATGCTCCCTTCTCATTTGGTGGCCAAAGTATTTCAGCTTCAGCTTCAGGATCTGGCCTTCAAGGGAACAGTCAGGGTTGATTTCTTTTAGGATTGACTGATTTGATCTCCTTGCAGTCCAAGGGACTCTCAAGAGTCTTCTCCAGCACCATAGTTCAAAAGAATCTATTCTTCGGCGCTCAGCCTTCCTTATAGTCCAACTCTCGCAGCCATACATTACTACGGGGAATACCATTGCTTTGACCATGCGGACTTTTGTTGGCAAGGTGATGTCTCTGCTTTTTATCATGCTGTTTAGGTTTGCCATCGCTTTCCTCCCAAGGAAAACCCCAAAACCAAGAAAACCCCAAAAGGGGTAATAAACACAACAATGTAAACTTACATAAGAACATAAGAGAATCCAATGTTGGATCAGGCCAATGGCCCATCCAGTCCAGCACTCTGTCACACAGTGACCAAAAATACCAGGTGCCATCAGGAGGTCCACCAGTGGGGCCAGGACACTAGAAGCCCTCCCACTGTTGCCCCCCCCAAGCACCAAGAATGCATCACACCCCAGACTGAGACTTCCTATTTAAACTTTTCTTAGCTGCTTATGGGATCCCCTGGCCCAATCCCCAGACTGAGAGTTACTTGACAAGAGCCCTTTAGCTCACGCCTCTGGCCAGGAGGAGCCTTGCACCTCCCAACAGCCACAGCACAGTAGAGGGTGGGGCCAGCAATTCCCCTAGGCAAATCAGCCCTCCTCTTTCAGCAACAAACCAGACAAAAAACACACAGACGCAATCAACAGTAGGCTCCAAAAATTCATTCCCCCTCACATACTGGTTTCTCACACAGCAACCTCAGTTAATGCTCCCCAGCAGTGGAGGAAAAGCAAAAACTAACACTCACCTCATGAGCAGCTCTGTGTCAGCCCCTGCCTCACCCCATCTGACTCAGTTCTCCTCTGAGCACAGAACTGTTTTGACAGGAAAAAAGCATTGCAGTGGCTCTGAGGGAGAGGGGTGCCCTCAGTGAATTTTTAAAATGGAAAAAAACCTCTGCGCAGACCTGCTCATACACAGTCCCACTATGTGCCTCCACAGAAGACGCAATTCAATGATCAAAAATTACAGCTAAGTGCAACTCTATTTTCCTCTTGTGGATTAAAAATTGGTTAAACAGAAGGAAGAGAGTAGGAATAAATTAACAATCCTGGCAGTGGAGGGGAGTAACCAGTGGGGTCCCACATGGATTGATATTAGGGCTGATGCTATTTAATTTATCCATAAATAATTTAGAACTGGGGTGAGCAGTGTAGTGGCCAAGTTTGCCAATGATATAGTTATTCAGGATGGTAAAAACCAAGGCCAACAGTACAGAGTTCAGCAGTGGCTGAACATAGCCTGACCCAAACAGGACACAGCATTTTATTTATTTATTTATTTATACTTTCAGTTTATATACTGCTCTAACCCCGAGGTGTCTTTGAGTGGTTTACACAATTTTTAGTTCAGTTTCTATCTAGGGCCACAATCTATAGGGGGAGTGACATCCTACCAGCACCCTACCAGTGTTCCAAGACATTGAAAGACTGGACAACACTTCCAGTTACCATGTCAGATTACACAGGGAAGCCTTTGAAATTCATAAACATAAACACAATTTCAACAGGAAAGAAGAGAGTTTAAAAATAAATAGGGCAAGGTTTCCTGTCCTGAAAAACACAAAATGCTCTACAGCTGGCAATAGCACTACAGATAAGATTAGAGTTTCAATAGTCATTCCACACACAAAAAAACCTCCTCAAACCTCCTCAGGAAACAATCCATAGACAAAAGAACCTCCTCCAGAAAGCTCCTCCATTAGCATGTTCATAGCCTGGAGAACTACACAAGATAATTGACTCAGCCCTACCCCACCTTCCAGGGTAGAAATAAATTACTTGCCTACCATTTTTCTGCTCACCTTGACATAGAGAGTACTCTATCTTTCTGTGCTATACCTCTGAGGATGCCAGTCACAGCTGCTGGCGAAACGTCAGGTCCTACAATGCCAAGACCATGGCCACACAACCCAAAAAATCTACAGCAACTCTCAAAGGTTACCATTCCTTGAGGCCAACAGGGATGTAGGCACTATGGACAGGTCATATAGGCCTTTATGTAAATGTTAATCTCTGAAGAAGGAAATATTCGTTTGGCTTGGTTCTTGTGGTTTTGCAAATACAGTCTTTTGTTTGTTTTGCGCTTGTAGTTCCTTAAATAGGCACATTATTTATTGAGTGTGGTGTTCTGAATGGATCTTCATTTAAGAAATTTTACTTTCTAAAATTTATTCAGAATGTGCATGAGTGGCATGCTTAATTTTCCAGTACAGAACCTGAATGTTAAGGCAGTTCATATAATTACCTCTCATTATAAACTGCCTGGCCAAGTGCCTTTGATGGGCAGGAAAATGGGCCATCTTATAGACAAGGTTGGGGAGACTTTTTAGGTATACAGAAAAATAATTACACACTGGATAGGGACTGAATGTGCTTTTTGCACTTGAAATGTTAGGAACAGTTGTGAATCAAAGGGGCAGTCAAAGAAAAAGGAAGATAGAGATGGGATGGACATGCCTGTTCAAAACTGTAAAAGGATTCAGGAGGGGGGTAGAGGTCCCAGCCGTTAAGAGAATGAGCTTGCAGGGCTTCAGGTTGAGGCATTTATCATGCCAGCATTATTATCATTATACCAATTGTGCCATAAATTATCATTATTTCTGTATATATGTAGGATTTTCCCAGTTATGCAAAATAATGTAACTTCATAAATTAACTATAAAGTGGCTTGATGAATTCTGAGCGTGCTTATCATTGGTGAGCTGCTGAATGTCAGTTAAGGTGGTGTTTGGAGGGTGGAATGGGGGTCGCATGTTCAAGCTCCTAAGAAAACCCAGAGTATTTTGGAGTAGGAACTTCTGGTTGGGAGTGGGAAATTCCTGATCTTCCCTGTCTGAGATTCCATATAAGGACCACCATATATGGACCACCATAAAAGATGAAAAACATGTTATTGATATGTTGTTTTTAGAATTCAAGTATTACTTACAGCATCTTTTGACTTAATAGGCATGGATCCAGACAGGTGCACAAAAGCATTTGAGGAGTATTAAAGCTCCCCTCAGGCCTGCAGCTTAGGCAGTTGGATGAGGTTTGTAGGTCAAATAGGCTATAGGTGGATTCCCCCTTGTGAAAAAACCTCTAAAGCATCCCGACCCCCCACACTAGTATATCGGCAAAAGATATTGTACCTCAGTCTCTTCCCATTGCAGGCTGTTTTTCATGTAGGGAAGCATGTAAAAGTGTGTGACTTCCCACTGACATTCTGAAGTGATACAGTCTGCTCTTGTCATCTCAGAACTCGACGGCTCAATCTCCATCTCCCATGTGCATACCAGGCCTCCATTTCTAAAGGATTGTGCCTTGTGGCCTTGAAGGGTTGCTGGCTGAGGCTCAAAAGCCTGATATCCCCCTTGGTGGTGTACAAAGGGAAATCAGTAGGTATGTGCACAGACCCAAACGCCAAGGCAAAATCCAGTCCAAACTTGGCCTGGATCAAGGTTTGGACAAATCTGCTTGAAAGTCCCATGTCCAGGCCCCAAGGCCCCCGAGTTTCTTGGCCTGGCTCAGAAGCTCTCAGGCACTCTCGACAGAGAAACCCCACCCATGGAGTTTTGAGGTGAAAAGCAGGTGTTGGTGGGATATTCCAGCTGTCAGTGGACCAATAGTGAACATCCAAGGCTGACAGGCAACTTCGATTTCCAACGAAAGATGTCCATCTGTCTCCCTTGGAATGGGAGGGGGATGTGTATAATCACCGGAGGCGTGCTCTTGTCCTTTGTTTGCGTTGGGTGTTTGCGAGTCTAGTTCTACTTGTGTGAGCAAAAAAGTCTCTTGGTGAGCCAGGGGAGATTTACTGGGATTAGCGGGTAGGTGACTGAAGAAACCTGTTGGATCTCCTGGCAATGACACAAACTGCCAGAATAAAAGCATCATCCCCTCTTTTTTTCTTGCCCTCTTTCCCTTTCCTGAGTTCCAGTGTTACAGTCTCTTTCCCCCTCCTGTCTTTTTGTTTGATACGAGGGGTGGGAAACAGGTTGAATTTTTTTTTGCTTTTACAACGCGTTTTTGTTTTGACTTAAGGGTTGCCCTTTTCCTTGGCAAGTCAAACACCCAGGTTACCCCACCACTTTTATAGGTTCTGTAAGATGCTTTTTTCTCTGCCTGCTGGCTGTGGGATTTCCCTTTCCACTCCTCCCCAAAGCCTCCCCTTTCTGCCTGGATTGCTTGAGTCTCTGACTTGGGTGTTCCCTCACTCCCCTGCCAAGGAGGCACCCAGCTTACCTACCACTTTCTGGGGGGTTTGCTAACTGCCCTTGACCCTGGCTATGAATTTTTGCTTTCTGCTCCTCCCTTCTGCCTGGGTTGCCTGAGTCTGTGATTTGGAGGTTCTCTCTCTCCCCGGACTACAAGGCACCCAACTTACCCACCACTTTCTGGAGAGCCTACTAACTGCCCTTGGCACTGGCTGTGGGTTTTCCCTTTTGCTCCTCCCAAAAGCCCCCCCCCTTTCTGCCTGGGTTGTTTGAGTCTCTGACTTGGGGGTTCCCTCTCTCCCCTGCCTGTGAGGCGCCCAACTTATCCACCACTTTATGAAGGGTTTGTTAACTGCCTTTTTCACTGATGTTGGGGTTTCCCTTTCTGTTTGTTCCACAAGTGTGGCTTGCGTGTCCCCAGGCCTGATGAAGAACAACACAAGTGAAGTCCAAATGAGAGAGAATAACTAAAATATTTATTGCAGTAAACAGGAGAACACTGCTAAGCAATAAATTGCCTGCAAAATCAAACTGCTTTCTGGTTCAAATAAGGAAGAGCAGAAGGTTATATACCCAAAATGACACAGGCAGAGGTAACAGCATATAGAAACATTCATTGGTTACAGGTAAAAGGGCATCATTTGAGTTGGCATAAATTTATTGGATGACCCCAATGAGGGGTACTGTTACATTGCATTTTAATTGTTTACTTGACAAGGAACAAAGAGGTCCTCTTTGACCATAACCAAGGACTTTTCATAACTAAGCAAAAAGACTAATTCTCAGATAAGAGGTGAGAATCACTCCTTTACCCAAACTTCTTGGAACCTTTTATCAAAACGTAGGTAGAGCACACGAACCTTCTACCAGAAGATCCATTCATTTTCAAGCCTACCCTCCCCTGCTCTATTGGTGCTACATTCAAGGCCCATTAGCATTGCTATACAACCACTTTTGCCAAAGGCACAGATAAGAAAACAATGTTTATTTGTTCTCCCTGCACAGACTTGGTTTTCATATTCTGATCAGAAGAGCTTACTTTATATTAGGCATCATTTCTAATATTCAAACTATGGAGATACAGGTATAAAGTTATATGCAAAAAATCAAATTAATAGAGGAATTAAATGATCATTCCCTTTCCCAGTGCCACATGCTCCTCCCAAAAGCCCCCTCCTTACCTAGGGTTGCTTGAGACCTGGCGGTTCCTTCTCTCCACTGCCTACAAGGCACCCAACTTACCCACCACTTTCGGGGGGGCTTCTGACTGCCCTTGGCACTGGCTGTGGGTTTTCCCTTTCCGCTCTTCCCCAAAGCCCCTTCCCCTTCTTCCTGGGTTGCTTAAGTCTTGGAAGTGGGGTCCCCCTCTGTTCGCTGCTGGTGAGGCACCTCACTCAGCTGAGCACTTCTGAGGCTCTGACAAGGTGCTTCAAAAAGGTATAACAGTGCTTAAAAAGGCAAAATAAACAGCAGCTACCTGTTACTCCTTAACTGTTATTACTTAAGGCCTACAAGCCTTCTTACCAGGCCTCACTACCTGTAGAGTCACTCTGACTAGTGAGGGACCTTCTCCTCTCAGACCAGCCCTTCTCCCTCAGTGACTCCATGAGAGGGAAAACTGCAGAGAGACAGCAAGATCCCTTTCCTCACAGCACACAGAGTTTATCACAGTCCCCTTCAATCCACTCCTGTGTGAAGAAAGACACCATTTTCCCACAGCCTACAGCTTAAGACACACCTCCACAAGAATGCAACAGTCTCCTTGGCTAAAAACTGTCTCCAAGCATTGTGGGGATTGTAGGCTGTCTGCTTTCTACTGCTTTCTACTGCCCTCCTATAGTTTAGGCCTCTAGGCTGTGTCTCCATCCTGCACAGATCATGACAGTCACTCTTAAATGCCATGTACATTCTGTTTTGCTTTTCATAAGTACTTTCAAATTATCTTACAATAGTGGGCGCAGCACTTTCAAAATAGTTCTGTCTCTTCCCATGCCATGTTCTACTCATGCTACCAGGTTGCTCCCCAGCTAATATTTGTTTCTTTCATTGTCTTTACTAGAGGATTAAGCAAGCATTTTTAAGGAGGCTTTAATATCCCAAGTGGTGATGACAAAAGGTTTGGGACCTCTGATTGTGTCAGGAGTCAGGTTGAAGGTACAGGGCGGGGGTTCAAGCTAACAAGAATCCTGCATATTCCCAGAGGCCTTTATCTACCATGTCAGCCACTATGGTGGAAGAAGACAACCTATTAATACAGTTAGGGATTTTGGGGGTGGGGTTACTTCCCTCCAAATTAAGTGGTTAGTTTGGATCAACTTCTGAATTGCTTTTCAGTAACGCAATTGAATATAAGCAATGTTGACACCATAGTGGAAAATTTATATTTATGTTGCATACAGTGCAAAAGGAGAGTACTGTTTATACGTAACATGATTATTTGACTGTTCTTTTTTCCGACAGGTTCCTGGAGATCTCAGTCAAACATCTGAAGACCAGAGTCTGTCAGATTTTGAAATGTAAGTTGAGGGAAAGTTTGTGATTTTGATATAATTTTTGCCTGCTGGGGAATCCCGGATTTGCATTTGGTGGCACCTTAGAGACCAACAAGGTTTTCCAGATATAAACTACGGAATCTTGTTTCTGGGTGCTAAGCCACTGTGTGGTAATTTTTATTTAAATTTCTCTGTGAAAGAAAGTGTTGGGGTGAAGATGAATGCATTTTGCTTGAGCAGTGAGTTTGCTTTGGATACTTATTCTCCCCTTTTTTGTGACAGACTTCCCAACCAATGCACCCTCTAAGCTATGGAGTCCTGTGAGCAAAAATTTTACTTTCTGAGCTACTGGCATCAAAGTTGTGAGCAAATGATTTGGCTACTGCATAAATTAGTTTGCTCTGAAACCTTCCTTCCTGAGCTAAGACAGAAATGTGTGAGCGAGAAGCTAAAAGACTGTGTGCTAGCTCACACTAACTCAGCTTAGAGGGTACACTGTTCCCAGCTATCAGTTCTAAACTGAATTGTTTAGGTGGAAGTGGCTCTTCCTCCATTTCAAAAACTAGCCATGCAGAATTCTAATTAGTTATCATGGCAAATTCAAAGCTCCCATTTTCTCTGACCAGAGAACCAGTGTCTGACACTGTTGTATCCTGCTGAAAGAGTGGAATAAAATAGAAGTTTATGTGGATGCATCTGTGTTCTTCCTTAGAAGAGCTCTCTGATACAGTTGAGCCTTCTCTCACACTTTTTTAAAAATACAGATCAAATCGAGCTCTTATAAACGTCTGGATTCCTTCAGTCTTTCTCCGTGGAAAAGCAGCAAATGCATTTCACGTTTACCAGGTAAGTTTCACGATTTCCTTTTCCCCAGTTACACTTTGTGTTTGCAAAATGCTCTACAATTTTTTACTGTTATGACACTGTCGCCTGCACATTAGTAAAATATGCAAAGGTGGTCATGGTAGAAGCTAAACAGCAAAGAGTTGTCATTGAGGATCACTTTGGCTCAAAGTGGCTTTGGGGATACCATTGCACAGTTTCTACAGTATTTTACATGAGTATCTCAGATTGGACTCACAAATATTGGATCTTCACAATGTCTTCCAATAGCTTAACTTCCTTTGATGGTAGAACACGTAATTATGTGTGTGACTTTAATATGCCATTTTAATATTGATAAGACAGATCTGCTCGAGAGAACAGTAAATCCCACCCTAAATGATGTGTTTATAGTAAACAGATATATTATCTCATTTTATCTTTTATCTTATATGATAATCAATAACATACACTATAAGGCTACAGCACATATCTCCCTTCAGTTGTAGGAGTTTGCATTAAAATATCACATGACTGTATAATTCGTTTCAACTTGATTAGGTCCAGTGGTGTAGTGGTTAAGTGTGCAGACTCTAATCTGGGAGAACTGGATTTGATTCCCCACTCCTCCACTGCACATGCTGGATGACCTTGGTAAGTCATAATTCTGGCACAGCTGTTCTTGAAAAAGGGCAGTTTCTGTCAGAGCTCTCTCAGCCCCACCTACTTCACAGGGTGTCTGTTGTGGGGAGGGGAAGGGAAAGGAGTTTTAAACTGCTCTGAGTCTCCTTTGAGTGGTGAAGGGAGGGGTATAAATCCAATCTCTTTTTCTTCCAATCTCCTCCTCCTCCTCCTCCTCTTCTTCTCCTCCTCTTCACATATGATTGGGTGAGGACTCTTCAGTACAATGACTGTATTTTTGTTCTCCAATAAAATTTCCTCCTTTCCCTCTACCTTTCATAGTGATCTCCTTGGGATTCTGTTAGTGGGAGTGTAGTAGCTACAACCCTGATTGTTCCCACCCCCTCCATATACACAGCAATTTGAACTTGGATGTATGCATGACCAAGGCTTTTGTTCGTGCAGAAACCCCACATGCCCTATTGTGCAGGCAAATGCAGCCTGTAATGTTTAGTATGAAAATTGGCTTGCAAAGTATCTTCTACTCTTCTGCTGCTGTTTCAGAATGGCTTAAAGTCACTCTGACTCCAGTGGGCATTTCAAAGTGGGATTTCACGTTAGATGAATTTTCTATCTTGTTAAGCGGATACGTAATGTCATCTAATACATTTCCCATTATTCTAGTTCGTGTAATGTGATTTGACTCTTGGGTTTGTTCATTGTGATGGAATCATTTCACTTAGTATGGAAGAGAAAACAACATGAGAAGGTAGAAATTGTCCCTAAAGAATACCCATAAATACTGCGTTTGTGTGTGTGTGAGAGAGGAAGATAACCATGTTTATTTACCGCAGCCATGATGCACATCAGATTGATTTTGTTTTTAATTTATGCAGGTTATGCTGTGAACTTCAGCATGCCTAATCACTTTCTTCTTCAAATGACTTGTCAAGGGAATGGGTGTTTTCAATCAGTGGAGGAAGGTATCCTGAAATTGATTACACCCCCTATTCAGTCTGCAGGCAGTGCTTCCACCTCCAACTAGGGGGTGAGCCCCACTTCATGCCCTGCCTCACTCTGCATTGAACAAACTTCCACAGCTCTCCCTCTGCAAAAAGACAGTGTGAGAGAGATGTGTTTAGGCAAAGGAAAGGATAGGAAATGACAATGTCGAAACACTCCAAGAGGTTCTCAGGCATGGCAGCTGCCCACCCTGGTGCCTCTTCAGAGGAGACCATGAGGACACCCTGTTGGAGCCAGGAGAACTTGACTGAGTACCCAGGTATGAGGGCAACTGCTTCCAGAGCAGATCTTCTGCCCACACTGGCTCTCCAGGTCAAGCAACCGACCAGTGCTTCTAGCACAGATATCTTGTCCGTGCTGACTCCCAGGTTGAGGAAACAACCAGAACTCCAACTGCCAAGAAAGCCTGCCAAGATTCCTCTGTCTGCCTTCCCTTGCTTGAGGCCTTATCTGGGATGGGAGCCTGTCAAACTGCTGCTGTGGCCACAGTAGCACTTTTGCAGGAAATACTATTAGAGCAAATTGGTGACAGTTTTGATTCAGGTGTGCCAAACCCCTCCAGCGCAACTCAAGAAGGCTGGAGAAACTCCAAGGCTTTGGAGCTCACAATCATTGGTGGAATCAAGATTTTTCATGCAGAGAGTAACCAGCAAAGGGACCACAGGGAAGTACAGCATTCCCAGGGATCTGGCTGCCCTTTCTATCTTCTTCGTGGTCTCTGTGCATCACACCTCTGGGATACAGTGCGCCTGCGCCAACCCCAATCGGTATTGTAGAAAGCTAAAGGGATCTTTGCGCCCGCTCCCTGGTCATGTGCTGGGCTTCAGTGCACATGACCAAGGGAGGGGCACGACTGTCCCGCGAGTTCTCTTCTGACTGCCGCGCTGGTAGGACTCTCTACGCCTCAGTTGGTACAAAACTTTGGATTAGGACTCTTTCTTCTGTTTTTTTTGCTGTTAGCAAAGATTAGTTTTCAATTTAGTTAGATAATTAGATTTTTCCTTCTGTCTGCCTCGGCAGACTTTTTCTACCCGCCTACAGCTTATGGCCAAATGGTGGGGCTTCTTCAGACGGTGCTGGAAGTGCGGCAGTAAAATCACACCCCCTGACGGACACTCCCTTTGTTTATTGTGCCTGGGGGAAGCGCACCACGTTGACTCTTATGCCCACTGCGCCAAATTCTCCCACCAAACGAGAAAGAGCCGAGTGGTGAGACTGTGGGTGGCACTACTTGAGTCAGCTCTCTCTCTGATGGCATCATCACAGGGGTCTTCGGGACATGCCTCTATGTTGAACCCCATGTCGGGGTCGGTGGCTCAACGGTCTCCAACACCGAGCCAATCCAATGCCGACAGATCGGTGCTGAAACACTTGATCCCGGCATCTCAGTCCATAGCCCATACACTCGCTAAGAAAACCCGGGTGGGCAAGGACGCTCAGCCTGTCAAGCACAAGAAGCACAAAAAGAGCTCCTCCGTAAAAATCCCAATACCAACAGGGACTACCTCGGATGGAGCTGTTTCGTTTGACTCCTCAGGCAGAAAGTGTGTCTTTCCACAAGTGCAGTAGGGTATAAATATCTAAACAAGTGAAATAACCTGTAGTTGAATAGGTTTAACACACTCTGAAGTCAGTTTCTTACTGTTGGTGTTCTAAGTCCTTTCCTGTACTTTCCTAAATCCATTGAACACCGTGGAGTTAAAAGGACATAACTGCCTAAATGGTCCTGCATGTGATCCAACCTCATTGTTTTACACACTTATAAATCCTATCAATGCTAACAAGGTGGGTGCATAGAAAGGGGCACCCATGGTGATCTGCCATTCTAGGTCTGTCTGGTCACCAGCCATAAGTCTCAAACTCAGAATTTCCACTAAACTAATGGCATTTGTTGCAGTGGTAATCTTGCTTAGTATGTGATGTAATTAATTAAGTAATTAATTATTGTATGGCAGTGGGTGTAGAATAACCAGGAGACATGAAGATCATATGGCAGCCTGAAACTCCAGCTCTTTTTATGATGAGGTAGCTTTATTTTTTGGGCTGAGAGACCTGTGACAGACCCAAGGTCACCCAGCTGGCTTCAAGTGGAGGAGTGGGGAATCAAACCCAGTTCTCCAGATTAGAGTGAGCTTTCATGAATCTGAAGATGTGAGCAGTGATGTCTCACTCACAAAAGCTCCTACCCTGCCACCAATTTTGTTAGTCTTTAAGGTGCTACTGGACTCTTGCTCTTTTGTACTGCATAGGGACAGAGTTTGCATCTTTCTTTTTCCAGAAATGCACCGGAGCAGCAAAGGGAGAGGTAGCTGGCTGGATGAACCCCCAGGCCAAGTTCATGTCAATGAACTTCTGCAGTTCCTCCTTCTCAGCCGGGCTCATCACATACAGCTTCCCCTTCGGGAGTTTATGACCTGGGAGTATCTCAATTGCACTGTCAGTTTTTTGGTGACGACTGCCCCTCTCAGCTGAGAGGGCGTAAACATAGAGTCCAGTATCTCCTCCCTTTGACTAGGTTGTGGGGGGAGGTGGGACAAGGCGTCAGCTAAGGAGTTTGCTTTCCCTGGGAAGTGCTGGAGAGTGAAGTTGCTTAGAGAAAAACTCCACCCACCAGAGCTGCTTAGCATTTAGGCTGTGAGGGGCGCATAGCGCCTCCAAGTTTTTGTGATCCGTCCAAACCTCGAACAGGACTCATGCACCCTTCAGCCAATGCCTCCAAGTGCTTAAGGCAAGCCTAATAGCAGCCGCCTCTTTGTCCAAAACTGCCCAGTTCTGTTGTGTTGCATTAAATTTTTTGGAAAAGTAGGCGAGCGGGTGGAGCTTCCCCTCCGCCCCTTCTTGCAGGATGGCCCCCCCATTGCAGTGTCAGAGGCATCGACCTGTACAATAAATTTCTTAGTTTCATCAAGATGGCTTAATACGGGCTCAGATGTGAACAGTGATTTCAACTTATCAAACACTTCCTGGTATTCAGCTGTCCACTCCAGCCATGCCTTTGGCTTAGTGCTGTCCAGCCCCTTCCCCTTAGTCTTAAGCAAGTCTGTGAGGAGCAAGCTCACTTGGCCAAAGTTTGAGATAAAATTTCTATAGAAATTTGCGAATCCTAAGAATGCTTGAAGTTGGCGCCTGGTATGAGGGGCCTCCCACCCCAGCACATCTGCCACTTTGTGAGGATCCATCTCTAACCCCCGTGGAGATATACAATAGTCCAGGAAGTCAACTTGGGGCTTGTGGAACTCATATTTCTTTTTCTTTTCTTTTAACTATTTATCTATATTTTTTTCACATACATAAACATAAATATAATGACATTCATTCTTGTACATGTTGAGTCTATTTTTCTAAATCATTATTTATCCAATCATATATTCTCGACCATCTTTTCAAAAATACATCTTCATCTTTCCCCTAAATTAACAAGCTCAATTTGTTCATTTCTGCTAAATTTAATAATCTGTGAGTTATTTTATCCCTGCTGGGAGTTTTCTCTGATTTTCAATATTTAGCCAGGGGTATTCTGGCAGATGTTATTATATGTACTATTAAATATGCATCAAAGTAGTCAAAACCTCCCGGAATTTTATTTAACAAATTTCTGGATCTAATATCAAATATACATTTGTAATTTCTAAAATTATTTTCTGTACTTTCTGCCAAAACTTTTGAATTTTTGCACAACGCCACCACATATGGTAGAAAGTACCTACATTTACTTTACATTTCCAACATTTATTCGAGCTGTTTTTGTAACATTTTGCTATTTTATCCGGTGGCCAATACCATCTATGAAACAACTTTAGAATATTTTCTTTGTAAGGTATGGCCCTCATATATTTAATTGTCTTCCATATTTTTGACCACTTGTCTATCTCTATGCTATGGCCTTTTTCTGTCATCCAGGATATCATTGTTGGTTTAGCTATTTAATCTTGCATATAGTCTTCTAATAATAATTTATACATCCTCTGAATAATTTTATCATTTGAGGAAAGCCAAATTTTGTCCAGTTCATTTTTGTTATCTTCAAAACCCATTATCGTATCTTTGACATATCTGGATTTTAGCTGTGCATATTCCCACCACGATAGTTGAATGCTATGTTGTAGGAAAAGATTGTTCTCTTTTTAATTGGTTATTCTCGTCCAATAGTTTATCATATGTTATTCTATTATCTTTTGTGGTAAGTGACAGTTTTACAAAAGCTTCTAATGGTGAAACCCATTTCGGTACTTTAGTATAATATCTTTATATTGTGGAACTCACATTTCGACAGCTTGGCAAACAGTTTATGGTCATGTAGAGTTTGTAAAACTTCCATCACCAACTTCACATGGGACTCTTTATCATTGGAGTACAGTAAGATATTATCAAGACAAACTAGCGCCCACTTGTGGAGCTGTTTGTGCAGTACTTCATTTATTAAGTTCATGAACACCCTGGGGGGTCCCTGTAGACCAAATGGCATTACCAGATATTCACACTGGCCCAGCGGGGTATTGAAGGCAGTCTTGGGCTCATCCCCCTCTCTGATGCACATCCAGAAGTACGCATCTCTTAAATCCAGCCTGGTGAAGATTTTCCCATTGGCAGCCTCCATTAAAGGCAGGGGATAAGTGTTTGTGGTTGGCACTGCATTCAAGCCTTGGTAGTCTGTGCACAGCTGGAGTCCCCCGTCTTTCTTTTTCCAGAAAAGGACGGGGGCAGCAAACAGGGAGGAGGCGGGGCAGATGAAACCCCATGCCAGGTTTTTATCAATGAACTTCCGTAACTCCTCCTTCTCTGCGAGGCTCATGGAGTAGTTTTCCTTTGGACAGCTTGTGCCCCAGCAAGATCACAATGGCACAGTCAGTAATACGGTGGGGGCAAGTTCATCAGCCTTCTCCTTGAACACCTTGACCAATTCTTGGTACTCCACAGGGATGGAGTCTAGCTCTTCTTTAGCCAGGCAAGCACAGATGGGGACTTCCGGAGTCTCATCCCCCCACTCAGGAAGCCAGGAGTGGCACCTGCAGCCAGGAGCCATGAATTTGATAGTTCCCTCACTCCACTGAATGTAAGGGTCATGGGCTCTAAGCCATAGGCTTCCCAGCACCATGGAAAAATGGGCCATGGGGTTTATAATGTCCGTGTTTCCCAGTGAGACTCCGTCCCCATGATGATTGGCACTGTCTGATAATTGCAGGGCTCACACATAGTGGGATCCATCCATCTGAGTGAAAATCAGGGGCTTGGGTAACTGCTGCACCAGGACCCACAGTCCCGTCACTATGGAAGGACTAATCAAGTCTCTAGCACACCCCGAGTCTATAAGGGCCTCACCCACACCTGAGTCCCCATTTCCGGGTTAAGGACTGGCACAGTCACAAAAAACAAAGGAGGTTGCTGATCACCGATCCTGGCGCAGACTGCTCTTGAACCTTCTGCTTTGCACCTTTTACAGCATGTCCTGGCCTTTTCCCTCTGGCTGGGGGTTCTCATCTCCCTGGACTGGGCATCAAGTTGTATGGCCCAGGGTAGCTTTGGGCATAGACTTTTTTTGCAGGTGTCTCCAATCCCTTCCATTCAAGAATGTTGCTGTTGGGTGGTGTAACCACCGCCGGGCAGAAGGCTGCATAGTTGCCCGCTTCTCCACAGCGAAGGCAGAGCCCCTGGCACATCCTTCGGTCATGCACTGACTCCTTTGGCTTGGAATGGGGGCTTTTCCGGATTGCCCTGGGGGTCTTTGGGTACACTTGGGGAGAGGTCATCTTAATCAGCTGGAGTGGTTGTCTGCATCTCCCTCTTCTCTCACCCAGGCTGCCAGAGAGACTGGGTTCACGTTCCGCAGCACGGCTTCTCGGATCTGTTGGCTCAGCCCCAAGCAGTATTGCTCCACGAACACTGGCTCAGGCCACCCTTGGATCTTGGCCGTGTGCATCTTGAACTCATTGGAGTACTCACACACTAATCAACTCCCTTGCTCCAGGGCACGCAGGGCGGTGCGCGCTTTCTCAGCCTCCATGGGATCTTTGTACTGCCATCTCAAGGCCCACAATTCATGTGGGCCTCATGGAGTTCAGGCGCATGCCGATTATGCAACCCCATGTACCAATCAGGCACTGTTCTCGCAGCTGCAAGCCAATGTAGTCCACATGGTGCTCATCCAACAAGAACAGATGGTCCCAGTCATGGAGTAACTTCCAAACTTGCAGTAGGAAGAATGCGACTTGTCAGGGTTGCCGTCGAAGGTGGTATCCAAGAGCTCCTTTGACTGATCCAGCCCAGGCACCCCAGGGCTGGGGCAGGCGGCCCGGCCGGGGCACCTGGACCCCCGAGTACTGGCACCAGCACTGGTGGTGCTTGACCCGGAGGGGCTTGTTGCACTGAAGGAGCCTGTTGCAGCAGGGGTGCCTGTTGCACTGGAAGAGCCACCAGTGCACCCTGCTGCTGCAACCACAGCTCATGTTGCACTGTAGTGGCTATTAATCGTGGAATGTCCAGCATCATATCATGCATCTCCCACCGTAACTCCTCTTGTTGGGCTTGCAGTTGACAGCGTATCTTTTCCATCGGGTCCTCGCCCACGCTGCCAGACTTGCCGAGGTTGTATCCCCTCTCGTAGTAGGAGAGGTAGTCATAGCAGCTGGCACCCCCCCCGGGCAGGGGGTGGTAATCCACAATTCCCGTGTGTCAGTTGGGAAGCGGGCCCACGAGTATGGGTCTCTCCACAGCTTCTGGTACCCAGGCTTCTCACCCATTGCAATAGTAGTGATGGGGTCCCCTCTGTTGTGGTGGGGACTGCTTCCGCCATAGTAGTTGGAACACCCTCACTTTCCTTGTCACTCATTTCGAGGTACGGGGTTGCGGCTAATGGAGCCTTTACACTCTGTCAGAGTTCCACAACAAACAGGCTCAACAACATTCCTTCCAGAAGGATCAAGTTTATTGAGTACGGTAGAAGCAGGTCATCTTTGCATACAGTTTCTATGTAAAGGCTATCCCCACAGGCGGGAAGGGGGAAGTTATACTGCATTTGAAGTGAGACCCTGTGATGGGAGCAAGCCTATCAGAGGTTCAAGCCTTGCATGATCAAAGTAATGACTACAAGTTCCCCAGGAGGCAAAAGTGCGAAGCATCAAGGTCAGGCTACCAGATAAGACGCAGTGAGAAAGTGCAAGTTAACATTCCAGGACAATAAGATGATCCCTCTACCAACTCCCTTCCCCCACCAACCATGGCAGCATAGCTGACAGGGGAAGAGACAGGGAGCCAGCTGCCTGATCTGCTGAAGATGATAAAAGGCAGATCTGGCAGCTGTGATAACCTGGGCCTCCACAGAGAGCGAGGCATCCAGGACCACCCCTAGGCTCCTCACCTTCTGGGCTGGCACAAGTGATGCACAATCCAGGGTAGGTATCCTGTTTCAACACTGCCCCCCCGGCACAGGTACAGGACTTCTGTCTTCGTGGATTAAGTTTCAACCAGCTCTGATGTAACCACCCAGTCATGGCCTTCAAAACCCTGTTCAGATTCTCTGGGGTAGAATCCAGACAGCCATCCATCAGCAGATAGAGCTGATAGAGCAGGGTGTCATTCGCATATTGGTGACAACCCAGCCCAAACCCCTGGTTCAGCTGGGTGAGGGGGCACATGTAGATGTTAAACAACATTGGTGAGAGAATTGCCCCCTGTGGCACCCCACACTCATGGTCACCTTTTTTATGGTTTGGCGTGGTCACCTTTTTATGGCTTCCCTCCAACTGGAATGCTACACAAAGTGGTGGCCAAGTTGAGGTTGGATGAAAACACACTTCTGCCCCTGTACTGATCCAGAAGGGTGTGGTTTCCAATGCTATTGCAACTGGTCAGTGGAGTCCACAGGTTTTTACTCTCAGCACGTGATCTCCATCCATCATCATTGCCCTGGACTCTGGGGCAAGTGAGGCTCTGTATTCTTGGTGCTTGGGGGGGTCAACAGTGGGAGTGCTTCTAGTGTCCTGGCCCCACTGGTGACCTCCTGATGGCACTTGGTATTTTTGGCCACTGTGTGACAGAGTGTTGGACTGGATGGGCCATTGGCCTGATCCAACATTGGCTTCTCTTATGTTCTTAAGACATCCAGTTCCTACACCTGACTGCATGGTTCATTTGGCCCTAAACAACCTATCTGAAAGAGTCAAGGAGGTCATGATTGCATCCCATAGGCCTTTCACTTGAAAATCTTATTCTTTGAAGTTGAAGAGGTTTGTAAAATACGTAGAGGACCAAAGGGTCAGATCAGAATCCTGTGATTTATCTAAAGTATTTGACTATTTGTTGATGTTAAAGGATGAAGGTTTAGCCGCCTTGTCCATCAAGGTTCACATAGCAGCCATCTCCACCTTTCATAAGGGTATTGGTGGATCTTCTGTTTTCTCAGTTCCTGAATCAAAAGAGTTCCTTAAAGGTTTATGCTTTTTGTATCCACCTGTTATGCACCTAATACCACAATAGAATTTATCCCTTCTTTTAGTAAGGTTAATACATAAATCCTTTGAACCAATGGCTAAGTCTAACCGGTCTTTCTTTTTGTATAAAACAGTCTTTCTGGTTAGCAATTATGTCTGTTCATGGGGGGGTAGCTGAGAAGATGTGATCTGCCCTTTATCAAGTTCCACACAAGACAAAGTGGTTCTTAGATCCATTTTGACCTTCCTACTGATGGTAGTCTCTCATTTTCACATAAATCAGGATATCACTCTCCTGGTGTTTTTCCCTTCCCCAACCTCCCTGTCCAAACAGACACTGCACACATTACATGTTAGGAGAGCACTTGTCTTTTATTTGAAGCATACAGAAGACTTCAGAAAAGGTTGGAACTGGTTCATTTGTTTTAGAAATACAAATAAGGGCAAGGCTGCATCCACACAGTCTCTATCGATATAGGTAGTGTCAGCAATCAAAATAGCCTACAAAGAGGCAGGCATACCTTTGTCCCATTGCATTGAGGGCACATTCCATAAGAGAACAAACTTCCTCTAGCATTCCTGTCCAGGCTTCCCATAAATGACATCTGCAAGGCAGCCACCTGGTCAACACCCTTAGTATTTGTGCAACACTACTTCATGGACTTGGACTCTCAGAGTGAGGCAACTTTTGGGAAAGTGGTCCTACAATCAGTCTTTCACTGATGAGCCCACAACCATCCCCTTGTTAAGCGAGTTTGCTGATCTCCCATGTGGGATTGCAGAATGATAAAAACGTGTTTGCACTTACATGTAACTGTTGTTCATCAAGTGGTCTTCTGTGCAGACACTCATTGCTCCCTCTTTTCCCCACTGTGGGTTGCTCTGCCATTACCTCTCTGCAGCTCCTTATGACTGGCTGCAAAGGGAGATCTCAGGGGAGAGTGCTCGTCCTGCCTCTATCACATAACCCTTTGGGTGGGAAAGGAATTACTACAGAAAGAGGGGACATGGAGCACTCTCAGGCTCTGGAAAGTTCTACTAAGTTTGGAAGCAATTTTTCCATGGCCATGTGTGCCTACAGAGAAGACCATTCAATGAACAATTGTTACAGGTAAGTGTAACCCCATCTTGCATGCTATATTTCTTTCCTTCATATATATAACTACAAGTGCAATTCAGAATTTACTATTTTGTCTTTTGACCAAAGCTTAAGCACCAATGTAGCCTGAGTGACTCTGCTGTATCACCAATTTTGTTTCTTTGTTCAGTTTCTGCTAACATAATTGATGATACTAAAACTAATATGTACAGTCTTGCCAGTTCTGCGTTTCATTCAAGTAAGGTTAGAACCACTGGGGAACTCTCTAGAGATCTGGTTTCTGTATTGCCACATTTCATGTATGTAGGTTAATGCTATTTCATAGCCCCAGTTTCTAATTTTGGCATTTTTACAGTTTATTTGTTTGGTACCTTGTAACCTAAATATGTCTTCAGTTGCTTGCATTTCAGTCGGAAACAGACTTGGTTCAGTGTTTTTAATTTCCCAAATATGAAGGGTAGGGGCAGTAATGTATCCCACTTGGAGAGAGAGTCAAAGATATTATAGAATCATACAATCATAGAATTGGACAAGGCCATATAGACCATCTAGTCCAACCGCCTGCCCAATGCAGGACCAGCCTAAAGCATCTCTGACAAATATTCGTCCAGCCTCTTCTTGAAAGCTCCCTAGGCAGCTGATTCCACCTTTGAACCACTCTGACTGTGAAAAAGTTTTTCCTAATATCCAGCTAATACTTTTCTGCATGTAAGTTAAACCAGTTGCTTCGGGTCCTATCCTCTGCTGCCAACTGGAACAGTTCCTTGCCCTCCTCCAAATAACAGCCTTTCAAATATTTAGAGAAAGCAATCATGTCCCCCTCAATCTCCTCTTCTCCACACTAAACATTCCCAAGGCCCTTAGCCTTTCCTCGTAGGGCACAGTCTCCAGACCCCTGATAACCTTCGTTGCTCTCTTCTGCACCCTCTCAATTTTTCCCACTTCCTTTTTGAAATGAGGCCTCCAGAAATGTACACAGTACTCAAGGTGCGGCCTGACCAAGGCAGTATACAGAGGGGCTATGACCTCCTGTGATTTCAATACTATCTATGACCTCCTGCGATTTTGGTGCAGCAATCCCCCTCCCCCCTTTTAAAGTGGGTAACAATGACAAAAATACAGCAAGCTAATCTATTAAAAAGCGGACAGGGGGTGGAAAAGGAGTCTAAGATAACTGACAAAACAACTCACAATACTGGATACAGTAAAGGAATATTACAGCTCATATAAAACTCAGGAATATAAGCAACAAGGGGAAACCCGCAAGAAACTTGCGGGGAGGGGGCATTTCCCCATCTTCTCTTCCCTGTCCCCTCTTCTCTGCCAAAGTTCCCTCCTGTCTTTCTGCACCCACCCCTTTTCTATCAATCTTCAATCACCTCCCCCTCTCACCCTTTCTATGTTAGCTTTCCTCCCTACCCCCTTCTCTAGGAATTCTTTCTCACCCCCCTTCTCCACTCACCTCTTGTATGTCTCACTCCTCTCTTATCCCAGCCCTTCTCAGACAATGTCCTCTTTCCCCCACACCTACTCAGCCTGCCCCTCTCCCCCCCACCTCACACACAACGTCCCTCTTCAGCCTCCGTTTCTGTAGCTTCCTCATTTTTCTGACAGCAGTGGGGAGGCCACTCTCCTGGGAGGGATCTGGCGTTGTCGTCCTCTGCCCCTGGCTCCAGGGCTGCCTTCCTGGCAGTGGGGAGGCCAGCTGCCTGAGAAGGACCCGGAGACATCGGAAGGACCCGGCCCCATTACTCCAAGGCTGTCTTGCTGGCTGAGGGGAAGCGGGCCACTGAGCAAAGCTCCAAGTCCGGAGGAATCATGAGTTCCGACTGCGCAAGCGCAGACAACTCAGGTTTTTTATTTGGGGGGGTTAAAACCCCCCCCCGTGTATTTTTTTAACTTTTTGGATTTTTCTGCAACCCTGGAGAGTACTTCAAGTATGCAGAAAAATCTTTTTAGCCTCCAGGTCCCCTTGTTCTGCAGAAATAAGTATCCGCACGCAAAGGGACCCTTCACTATTAGATATATAGATATATTCCTCACACAGTAGTCAAGGTACTGACCACCGTACTGACCAAGGTACTCAGTACTGACCAAGGTAGTATACAGAGGGGCTATGACCTCCTGTGATTTCAATGCTATGGCCCTTTTAATACAACCAAAGACTGAATTTGACTTTTTTTGACAGTCCACCCTTACCCCAAGTTTACAGTCCACCCTTACCCCAAGATCACATACACTACTCCCCAGAAACATATCCCTCATCCAGTATTTGTGCTTGACATTTTTGTGGCCCAGATGTAATACTGTGCATTTATCTTTGTTGAATTTGCAACTGCCCATTTGCAACTGCCCATTTCTCCAAAATATTCAAGTCTTGTTGAATATTAATTCTATCTTCTTGGGTGCCTGCTACTCCTCCCAATTTGGTATCATCAGCAAATTTAGCCCTTTTACCCCTTCATCCAGATCATTGAAAAAAAATATTGAAAAGTATCAGGCCCAAAACCGAGTCCTGCAGCACCCCGTTGGACACCTCCCTCCAATCTGAGGAAACGCCATTTGACCACCACTCTTTGGGTACAGTCCTTCAACCAGTCCCCTATCCACCAAACTGTCTCATACTCCAGTCTACAGTCTTCCACTTGGCCCATCAGAATGTCATGGGGAACCTTATCAGAAGCTTTACTGAAATCCAGGTAAATCACATCAACAGAGTTCCCACAGTCCAGTAAGCTCATCACATGATCAAAGAAGGAAACCCAGTTGGTCTGACAAGATCTGTTTGGGACAAAACCATGCTGACTTCCCCGGATCACTAAGTGGTCCTTCAGATGCTTACAGATCGAGCCCTTTAAAATCTACTCTAATATCATCTCAGCAACAGAAGTCAGACTGACCGGCTTGTAGTTTCCCAGGTCATCCTTCTTCAATTTCTTAAAGACTGGGATAACATTCGCTGTTCTCCAGTCTTGTGGCACATCCCCAGTCCTCCAGGAGGCCTTGAAGATGATGAACAGAGGCTCTGCAAGTTCATTAGACAGTTCTTTGAGCACTCTTGGGTGCACACCATCTGGGCCAATGCAGCCAGGTGCCACTCCACAACCTCCCTGTCAATGTCAACTGGACACTCAGGTGTCCTGTCATGTCCTCCACAATCTCTAGATGAGCTCAACTTCTTCTGGGAGAAAACAGAGGCATTTTTCTCTGTCCTCCACCAGAGTTTCTCCTTCTACTTCCAAAAGCGGTCCAAATGCCTCTTTTACCTTGTGTTTGCTTTTCACATATCCGTAGAAGTTTTTCTTATTGTAGTGAGCCCCCCTGGCTAGACCCAACTCATACTGAACTTTTGGTTTCATGATAATTGCTAGATCAGAAATAATGGAGAAGATGCTTAAAGGATGCCTGAAAGGTCTACAGGCAACCCTTGCTTGCAGACCTTTCTTGCTAATTCCTTGTGGGGGTTTGCACCTCACATATTTTGTAAGCATTATACACATGATGTTCCTCAAAAGAAGCAAAAAATTGCTGTGGAAAAATGCTCAAAATACAAGCTGCAATTAAGGTTCTATCAATGAGAAACTAAGGAAGGTTGCATCTTACATCTGTTCCTTTTCTTTACAGTGAAGTAGATTTTCTTGGTGCTGGGGGGGAGGGCAGCAGTGGGAGGGCTTCTAGTGTCCTGACCCCACTGCTGGACCTCCTGATGGCACCTGGTATATTTTGGCCGCTGTGTGACAGAGTGTTGGACTAGATGGGCCATTGGCCTGATTCAACATTGGCTTCTCTTATGTTCTTATGTTCTTCTTGGATATGGTACCAAGGGCATATTGTACCAAGGACCTTCCTTTCTCTGAAGGTCCCTGTGCCTTTAAGCAGTGGCTGTCCACTGCAATGTAGGGAGATGCTTCATCTGAATGCCTCTTGCAGCACTCTTCCTAATAGTAAAGGGTCTCCCTCCCTCAACTGATCATGTGGTAGCATCTCAACCAGACCATCCATAGAAAAGGGATGCTTAACATCCCCAAAAGGACCTCCCAAATTAGCCTGACCGAGCTTATTCAAGGACATATAATGTTGAGAAGAGCAGAGAGCTAGTTAAAGAAAGGGAGAGGGGTGTTTTGCTCAAGAACAAGAGGACCTCGCCTGCCCCCCAAAATTATCTCTCTCCAGGATTCTATAATTTTGGGGGGGCAGGTGAGATCTTGTTGTCATTCTTCATGCCTCCAACAAATATATATCCACACAGATATGTATTTTTATTATAATGCCTCTTCCTTCCCTTACAGGAGAACTAAAAGTTCAATAAAGGACAGCACTGAGAGATTCTGTATTAGAACTCTGCAACAAAATAAGTACTGCATAGAATTTAACAGCAGCTGCACTGCAGCAATTGGGCAATCTTGAGCCGTCAAGAGGTAGAAGGTTGGGAGTGCTTAGAATATCTTGATACATTCCACTTCAATCTTTACTCTGCAAAAACGTATCTCGAGCAGTCTGAGACAAATTAAAAAACATTTCATATGTGATCAGCCCTGTCACTAATTCTTGTCGCTTACTTAGAATTCAATATTTTATGTCAGTATTTGTATATATCAATCAGCAAACTCTAGAGTGCCCTAAGAAATATGCTGTTTGCTTTGTGAAAATGAAAACAAAAATGGCATGAATCTTCCAAGAGGCTGGAGTGCTTCCTCAGATTTAGTGAAAACAAGGCAGTGTGTGCCATTGGGTCATCTGTGCCAAAAATAATTAATGTTGTCACTTGCTTAAAGAAATATAGTTGATTAATCATGCATGATTTAATTAAATCTGCATATATTTGCGTGTGAGTGAAACAATGTTGAAGGGAAAAGATACTTTGTTTCTAAGATGACACATGTTTGCGTGAAAGCAGGCCTCATGTGTCCCTTCCCATGCAAGAGACAACAAGGGACTGTTTCTTCCAAGACTGGCATGTGCCATCTATAAGTCTTTAAAATATTTACCTTAATTAACCAGGGCTGCCCAGTTAATCATGATCCTTTTTTAGCTGATGAAAACCATTCTAATAATTTCATCTGTTAAAATAACCTACTGTTTTAATCTGCTGGTTCCCACTCATATGCCAGCGTGGCAAAAGCATATGTTTAGATTACCAGGCCTTTAATTAAAAGTTGTATTTTCCCCCAATAGGTATATATCAGAATAAAAGATGATGAGTGGAACATTTATCGAAGATACACAGAATTCAGAAGCTTGCATCAGAAATTACACTCAAAATATCATCAAGTGAGAAGTTTCAGCTTTCCTCCAAAAAAGGCCATTGGAAACAAGGTAATTAAAAGCATTGTGAATGCACTGAAGATGAATGTCCCCTCCAAAAATGATCTGTTTCAATTAAATAAATACTATTTTATGAAATGTACAAATTCTAAAGTTTATTCCAAAGCCTGCTGGCATAGTGTAGTGGTACAGTGCTGGAAACTCGGGTTCAGATCCCCACCCTGCCATGGAAGCTTGCTGGGTGACCTTGGTTCAGTCACATTCTCTCAGCCTAAGTTACTTCACAGGGCTGTTGTAAAGATAAAACGGAGGAGGAAATAATGTTGTAAATTGCATTGGGGTGAAAAGTGTAGCATAAATAGAGTAAATCTCTTTGCTACAAATTAAAAACTGGAATGTGGGACTACCTGCTTCATAGGATTTGCAAGCAAAATACAAATGGGGATCATGGTTAGACAATATAGAAAACTGTAAGAACACCGTGAAGCAAGCTAACAATATTTATTTATTAATTTAATTAGATTTAATAAGCAGTCCTTCCCTACAAGTAGGGCTCAGGGCAGCTTACAACAAATAATACACAATCTCATACAACTACATTAAAACCAATAAATAACAGTAGATAAAAACAATATATATATATATATATATGTATTTTATATATATATAGTGCTTAAGATGGCAGAAAATCATAACTCCCTGGCCTCTCTGGGAGAGGGGTTATGAGGAATGGGGAATTGTGTGAGAGTGCCAGAAGAAGTCCCATCGCTGTCCTCAACCAAAAGCCCGACGGAACATCTCTGCTTTGCATGCCCTGTGGAAAGGTAGCACATCTCGCAGGGCATGGGTCCTACCCTCCCAAGCGTCTCCCCCCAGGTTTGTTGGGGTAGTGGCGATGGAAATGATGAAGAAGACGGGAGGCCCTGATGTGATCCACCCCCGTCCACTCTCTGTGTTGCGGCCCAAAGTCCACCCACTCAACTAAGTAGAATAACTTATTTCATTTAAGCTTAGAGTCCAAAATGTCAGCAACTTCATAATGCGGTTCGCCTTGCACCATCGGGGAGGTGGCTATGCTTGCTGAGGCCGCCAAGTATTAGATCCAGGGTCCCAGCGAAGTAAGCTGAAATGGAAAACAGAATGCAAATGTCTTAAAGTCTTTGGCAAATCCAGTTCAACGGTTGCATCATTTATTTTGCATTTCACTGGGAAAGGTCCCACAAATTTCCAACCTAGCTTTCGACTAGGCTGGAGCCCCTTGATGTGTCTTCGTAGACACAAACTGAGTCTCCAGGCTGCATGTCCCAGCCTGCGGTGCGTTTCTTGTCAGCCTGGATTTTGTAAGCTTGTTTAGCCCTATCTAATGTCTTGCACAGAATTGGCCAGGCGGCCTGCAACCATTTACACCAGTCTGCCACCTTCCCCTCCGGCAGGGCCGCATCGGACAGGAAAGGGAGAGGTTGTGCCTCGTAACCATAAGCCGCCATAAATGGGGAGACTCCTGTGGAGGAATGGTACGCATTATTATAACAAAACTCCACGGGGGGGAATAGCCCCTCTCAGCAGAGGTACTGCTCGAGGGTTTGATTGACGTGTCCCATCTGGCCGTCAGTCTCGGGGTGATAAGTCCATCAGTGGCTATTAGCCACAAGGTATAGATAGGAACTCTCAGTCTGGCGCACGTGATGCACTCTATTCCTGGTGCTGGGGGGGGCAGCAGTGGGAGGGTTTCTAGTGTCCTGGCCCCACTACTGGACCTCCTGATGGCACCTGGTATTTTTGGCCACTGTGTGACAGAGTGTTGGACTGGATGGGCCGTTGGCCTGATTCAACATTGGCTTCTCTTATGTTCTTATGTTCACTGCTCAAATCCTGTTCCACTCCCATGAGACTCATCAGTTCACCCCAAAACTTGGAAACAAATTGTGAACCCCTGTCGGGGAGCGGGGAGTTGAAGAAAATGGTTTGATGGTTGCTGGCCCACCTTGTCAGCCAGCCAGCCATGCTGAAGCTAAGCAGGAGAAAGAGCCTTTTTCCATTTATTCTGATAGGAAAGTGGCCATTGGGGAGGGGGTTATGCTGAAAGTCCTTTGTTTTTTTACTCACAGAACCAAGCTTGGTTGCCTACCAACAGCCATTGAGGGGACAGTCCCTCACAGGAGTCAAGAGAACTGTCTTCCTCAGGAGACAGAGCTGTCTGTCAGTAAATCTGACATGCATATCTGTCTGAAGGGGGAGTGGGTGGGGAAGAGGAGCAGACCCAGCACCCGGCCAATGGCACGCGAGTACTCTTGAGTGGCGGCTGATGGGCCAGTGGCTGAGGGAGGGCATTTTACAGCCAATGGGAGCGCATGAAATCTTACGAAACCAAAAGATAATTATTATAAGGAGAAATAATTGTGTCGGGCAAGAGCTAGTAGATGCGATGGAGGCTGCATAAAACTCTCTTTTAGCAGCATTCACTGCCATCTCATAAGATTTCATAAGCATCCTATAAGATGTCTTGTAGCTTCATCACGGACTTGCTGCCAAATTTGCTCCAGTCATCTAAGCTCCCACTTCATTGCCCTGAGTTCCTTAGTATACCAGAGGGGTGTTTTTGACAGGGATGAAGAGCATATGGGGGGGGGGGTGATTTCATCAATAGCTTCAGAGAGTTGGGCATTCCAATCCTCTATCAGCTCATCTGAGGAATCACCTGAGGGCATCAGCTCCCACAGAGCATTCTGGAATCGAGCTGGATCCATTAATCTCCACTGGTGAGCAAAAACCCACTCATCACCTGGACGGAGGGGTAGGGACACCCAGACAGACCTTCAGGGCACAATGATCTGACCATGGCACCAACATTTTGGCCATCAGATCGATGTCAACCCCCATCCCGAAGATTAGATCCAGTGTGTGGCCTGCTTTATGTGTAGGCCCTGGTACAATCTGAGTGAGCCCTACTGCTGCAATGGATGACACTAGGTCCACCGCCTACGGTGAGGAGGTGACATCAGCATGATAAGCCTCCGGAACTCCCATGCCCAGCCAACCACCGCCTCAAGCAGGCTCGGGAGGCTGTCCATTGGTGTACTACGTGGATGGTACACCAGAAAGCCAAGCTCACCTCAAAGTCTCACAAAAGGCCCACGCAATCAGTGCCGCCAATCTTTGGGATGAGGAGTGCCCCGAAGGAAAAACTCCCATGGTTGAGTATCTCCACTCCCCCCATTCCACTGTTAGAGACTGATGGAGGACTGAGAAACCTAGAGGAGAGTTTCATCATTCCTTGTCCAGGTCTCGGTCCAGCACTCCAGGTCCACTTCTTGTACTGCAATATAGTCCCACAGTGTAGAGGTCTTATTGTTAATGGACCTGGCATTGCACAACAGTAGTGTCGAAGGGAGGTGAAAGTTCCTAGCCCTAAAGGGAATGTGAGTATGGCTGGTGATGTTTGGAACCAGCTTAAGTCAGTTTGGAGTGGTGGCTATGAAAGACCTGTGAGTGTTTTGATGCCTAGACACCTTAACCAGATGCTGTCTCTCTTTCTCCCTGTTGCTTGGTGGTGTCCTGAAACAAAAAATTGCAAATAGGAAGGAGAATTGATCAGTCAGCTGTATAAAGCAAAATGATACAACCGCATTAGGAATAAAGGTCTTGGTCTCCAAAACTTGTCCTGGAAATGGAACTTTAAGTTAGAAATGTAAATCTGATTCTTGTCAATCAAATGCCCCGTAGCCCTCATGAGTATGAATTCATATGTTCTTGCCATGAGCCACATATATTCTGAATTTATATTAAATTGGTAGATGTATTCCCTGGATAGAGAAAGGAAGAACAGTCTTTGGACAGGAAGACGTTCTCTAAGAAAGAAGCATGTGTCCCTTCCCACACCCTGTAGAATGAGGATCCTTTCCCAAACTATTGTTGACCAAGAAGTAAGAAGTGGGAGAGAGTTCCAGGCCAGGTCTTAGGTTGCCTGCCACCTTAGAATTCACTAGACTTTCCCTTCCTCTATATTTGTTTGAAGTTAAATTGTGGTTTAAAGCAATTGTTTTGTGTTGTCTAATGAAGTATAAATGAAGTTGTCTAATGAAGTCTATCATTACATCTGTATAGTTTCTGCTTTCTTCTTTGTTTCAATTCCAAGATGATGTTGCATACATAAAGTGTCCCTTACTAGCACCTTAGTAGAACTTTCCTAATATTTTTGTTTTGTAATTTAGAAATTTTTCTCCAGTTGTTTACCTGAAAGGAACAAGCTATTTATACTGAACCCTGACCTAGATAGCCCAGGCTAACCTGATCTCGTTAGACCTCAGAAACTAAGCAAGGTCAGCCCTGGTTAGTATTTGGATGGGAGACTGCCCAGAAAGCCTGGGATTGTTATAGCAGTGGCAGGCAGGCAAACCACCTCTTTTACCTTGAAAACCTCAGGAAGTCACCATAAGTTGGCTGCAACTTCATGGCACTTTCCACCACGATCTGCATTTGGGAGGGGGAATTGCTTTAAGTGAAGTGAGGAGTGGACTAGCCATTATGGCCACTTCTGGTGGGCCAATGGCTCCCCATACACACCTGGGTGAGGTCAGCCCAGTGGCAGGATAACACATGGCTTACCTGAGCCTCACATAGGGAAGGGAAGGCTGTGTGCCACCTTTCAGCCACTGGGAAGGCCCAGCCCAGGTGTATGTGAAGGACACCCCCATGTGGCCCACCTAAGCCTCTTGGGTGTACATTTATCAGGACTACTGTGGGGCCCTTTTCCAGGGCTGTTTTTCTCTCCCAGTCTACCCCTAATTGGAGTACCTAATAAAGAACCATGTTAACACTCATAGTCAGTGCTAGATGATCATACTTGGTGTCAAAACACTGACAGCTACCTGAGAGGCAGAATAATCCTAGTCTTAACATACTTGTCACTCCTTTTTCACACTGGAAACAATCCTGTTGCACGTGAGAACACTCTTTTTAAGTACCCTTTGCCTTCTTGTAAAGAGAAGAGCAAGAGCATAGGATCATAGAATCACAGAGTTGGATGGGGCCATACAGGCCATCTACTCCAACCCCCTGCTCAACATAGGAGTAGAGTATCCCTGAAAAGTGTTTGTCCAGCCGCTGCTTAAAGACTGCCAAGGATGGGGAGCTCACCACCTGCCTAGGCAGCTAAGTCCACTGTTGCACAATTCTTCCTGTAAAAAAGTTTTTCCTAATATCCAGCTGGTACCTTCTTGTCCTTAACTTAAACCCATTATTTTGAGTCTCTCCTCTGCTGCCAACAGGAATAGCTCCCTGCCCTCCTCTAAGTGACAGCCCTTCAAAAATTTAAAGAGAGCAATCATGTTCCCTCTCAGCCTCCTCTTCTACAGACTCAACATTTCCAAGTCACTCAGCCTTTCTTCATAGGGCTTCTTGGTCTCCGGGCCCCCAATCATCCTCGTTGCTCTCCTCTGAACACGCTCCATTCTGTCTACAATCCTTTTTGAAGTAAGGCCTCCAGAACTGCACACAATACTCCAGGTGTGGCCTGACCAATGCAGTGTGCAGCGGGACTATGACAACTTGTGATTTGGATGTTATGCCTCTTTTGATATACCTTGTGGCGAAACGGGGACCCGCCCTCAGCCCTGGGAGATTGACTAGCCATCTGTGGCTTGCAAGCCCCTATTTTTGCCTGCCCACCCTGCCTAGTGGGGCTATTTCCCTTCGTTATTCACTGCCACCACTCACTGGATTCACACTGCCTTCCTAGAAGGACAGTGAGACCCCTCTGGCTGATTCTCCAACCTTGGGAAGTGGGTACCTCCATTTTTGGGTGCCCTCTGGAGAGTTGGCAACCCCTCCGATTCACGGGTTTGGCTTCCCTTTGCCTCTGGTAACGTGCTGAGCAGGGAGGACTAGGTGGTCAAGGCACTACCAGGCTTTATAACTCAAAAAAGATTTACTTGAACTATGTACAAGTTAGGCACAGAAAATAAACTCAGGCATATCAACACAACCTGGGCAGAAAATAAACATGATCTAAACTCAATTCCTCTGTCCCTACACACACCCTGTCTACCTTTGTAGTTGGTGGCTGCAGGCCAGGATTTGCTCTCCCCCTCTTGTCGTTGGAGAGAAACTTCAGCCCTTCACCGGACTGAGCACCAGTACTGCTAACCCTCCTGGCTTTCTGCCACGATTTATAGTGGCCTGCACTGACCATGGAGTCTTGGTACCAGGAGTCCCACCTGTACATACCCCTTGAAGCTGCTGTTCAAGCTCAGGCGAAGGTCAAGACTCAGGCTGAGATTAAAACCGCCTTTAAGGGGCCGAAGTCTTTATCTGCCTTGCTCCGCCCCTGGCTCGAGGCTGCTGGGAAATGTAGGCAAGGAGGTATGGCAGCTCCATTGTCCCCTATGGAGCACCTCCCTCCTCCAGAGGACTACCAGGCTGGCAGCCATTTTAAACTAACCTGCTGCCTTTGCTACCAGGCTGGCAGACATTTTGTTACACACCCCAAGATCACATTAGCCTTTTTAATTGCTGCATCCCACTGGCTGCTCATACTTAACTTTCGATCTACCCTTACCCAAAATCTTGTTCACCCACACACTGCTTCTCAGAAGTGTATCCCCCATCCAGTACGCATGTTCCTCATTTTTGTTACCCAGATGTAGAACTCAGCACTCATCCTTGTTAAATTGCATCTTGTTCCCATCCATCCACTTCTCCAGCATATTCAGATCTCATTGAATTCTATCTCTATTTTCTGGTGTGTTCGCTGCTCCTCCCAATTTAGTATCATCTGCAAATTTAACGAGTAGCCCCTCCACACCCTCATCCAGATCATTGATAAAAATACTGGGCCCAGAACCGAGCCCTGTGGCACCCCACCCGCCATTCAGATGACATGCCGTTGACAACTGCTCTCTGAGTGCGGTTCTCCAACTAGTTCCCTGTCCACCTAACTATCCTACAGTCCAGTCCACAGTCCTTTAGTTTACCCATCAGAACATCCCAAGGATCATTTTTGATGTTTATATTTTCCAAAAACAATATTGAGATGGTGCATTCCTGAAACTGCTGGCATGATTCTAAATGTGGTCCATCTTTGTTTGGAGGCAGTGGCCAAACTTCTGTTTTCTTGCCCCAAAGTCTCATGAACTAAATGAGGGAAGGGGCCAAATAAAGTGAGATACTGGGAGAACGCTGAAATGTTGTATTGGTAGATAGGATCCACCAGTTGCCCCAAATTCATGACAGGTCTGGTGGTGTATGGTTTTCTTAACCCCAGATGGCCTAATTGACTATTTGCTCTATTGTGAAAAAATGCAAGTTATCTATATATATGCCCCAATGGGGTGGCTGCTACTGCTATGATTATTATTGCAATTATGCTAAAAACAATTCTGTTGATCAGTAGGCAGATTACAGGATTTACCATTTAAATGTAACAGCACAAATTCTTAGTAAGGCAAAAAAAAGCAGTTTGCCTGGGGTTGCAGGATGGGGTGGGGACCAAACAAGGACAATCAGTGTAGGAAAGACTTTATGCCTAATAAAGGTCACCTCAGCTGAACCATTACACTGTACTTTGCTCCTTCTTCCTCTGAGGCGGAGGACATCTTGGGTGCTTCCCACCGTACTCTCAGGGAGGCAGGAACTAAAACTCTTCCTCTTCCTGTGATGTGTGAGCCACCCATATCCTCAGTTTCTGTCCCTGCCCCAAAGGGAGAAGCAGCTCTAAAGTTGGCTCTGCCACTAGACAGTCACTTATGACTTGCTTTTACTTCCAGTCTTATTCCTCAGTCACTTACCCAGTCTGTTCCTTCTGAACCACCTTGCTCCCTGCAGACAGGTCCCCCCCCCCCCCGCAGCAACTCTTCATGGCCTCAAAGGATGGCTTTCTCTCAGAAAGAGAGACAGATCCCATACTTGCAGCAGGCGCCGTGGAGTGCAGCGAAGTTGGGACCAGCATGTCTCTGCAGCTTTCCTGTGCCACCGCAACCACCTCAGGGCACCTGACTGAAGCGTGGGGGAAGGCTCAGATGACCAGCCAACACCACCCCCCAGCCACGGCCCACTTCTGTCCTCCAGCTGTGAGTGGTGGCCATTTTGAAGCCTCGAAATTGGTGGTAAAGGGCAGTTGCTCCCACAATTTGCACCAGGAAATCAGCCTGGTTGTTCAAACAGGACGATTATCACTACTTGCTGAGCAAGGCTCTTTCAGCCTTGGAACTCAATGACACTGCCTCAGAGGAGGAACCCCCTCCTAAAAAAGGCACAGAAGCAGGGCCAAGAGGAATCCAAGAATTTTTCCCCAGAGCAGAATCAGAAGAAAAGATTTTTCCCCTCCCTGAATCATTTGAATGGAAGTTGAGGGTAGAATAGACCAAACCCATGGCCACATTTTGTTAAAAGGCTGTATGCACTCCCATCCTATACCCACAAAATCCTGCAGGTACCCCTACTGGATGCCCCTATAGCAGCCCTGAGGATTGACAGGGATCTCTGAGGGATACTCTGGACAAAAGAGCCAACATGGCCCTAAGGAAAACATATGAGGCTATTGTAATGGCCATTCTCCACTTTTAGAGAGATGTAAAAAATATAATCGATAAAATCACAATGCAAAATCTCACCTTTAAACCAGAAATCCTACTCTTAAACCATTGGGATGAGCCTATGAGTAATAGAAGGAAAGACCTGACCTCTCTCCTTCTTGCAACTGCACGGCTGACGATTGCATCTTGCTGGAAATCTCCAGAACCACCAACGCTTCATGCATGGCACAACATGTGATGGGAACAGTTTGTGATGGCAAAAATAAAAAATACAATAGACCGAGATGAGTCTTCAGCTACATACATATCTAGATTTGAGTCTACTTGGTATCCAATATTTTCTTACTTAACAACACATGGTATACTCCCATCTAATTCCAATTTCCATGACTGGTTGACACTATGAAATGAGGTTCACTCACTCCCGCAGGTCCAACAATAGTTGGAATTAATGATGGCAATATGACAAACTATAATCCAACACTCAATAGATAAATATTTTTGCATTTCTATGAGGACCTACCTGTTTAAGATTCTAGTGGTTATTTATGTTACATCATTTTATTAGAGTATACAGCAGTTTCTGACACATGAATATGTTTACACATGATTCTACTTTTGTTCTTGTATCCAAGTAGCTGTATGATATGTTAAAATAAATAAAAAAGTTTAAAAAAAGGCAGCCACATTTGCCTCTGTTGCCTCTAGGGCAGCCATAGTTTAGCTAAGTAAAATTGTACAGATGATCCCAGGGGAAAATCACAAACTATTGGAAGGGATCAATAGGGTTATTAAATCTACTGCCTTTTCAGCAAACACTACCCTAGGTATATTATCCTTCTCTACAAGGGCCATGGCTTCTGCAACTACTGCCAGGAGGTTCCTCTGGCTGAGAGCATGGCAGGCAGACGTTCATATTAAACATATTGTGTCAGCCTACCCATTTCAGGGCACTAGGCTCTTTGGGAATGCTCTAGAGAATTCTAGTGGAAACATGTGACAAGAAGAAAGCCATGCCCCAAACGCTCAGACACAATGATAGGAGGCCCTTCACCTCTCATTCCTTTTGATCCAAAAACACTCTGCCTAGCTTCAAACAAGACAACAAGAAAGCCCTTTGGGGAGCCGCCAGAGCTTCCTTCAGATGAGGAAAGAACACACTCAGATCCAACAGACAGCCTAACAACAGAGGCAACAGAACAGATTAGCACCTCAGGTCTCCCAAGGCATGACTCCATGCCTGTGGGGGGAAGACTACTTCATTTTCAGGATTCCCGGTGTGCCTCTCACACAGACTCCTGTTTGATGGAGGTCATACCACAAGGTTACTCCATAGAGTTTGCCAGGATCCCCCCTGAGAGATTTATCCCCTCCTCAACATGCAGGAATATGCACAAGAGCAAAGCCATTCAACTCCTACTGGACATCAAGACAGTCGAACCAGTCCCATTCAATGAACACAGACGGGGAGTTTATTCTATATTCTTCACTGTACCAAAGAAAAATTGAGATTGCCTTGTGATACTGGACTTAAAATTTCTCAATAAATTCATCAAGCTACACCACTTTTGGATAGAGACACTCAGATCCATCACAGAGAGGACAATGACCCACCCACGTAAAGTCACTGCTGTTAGCGATCCCAAGATGTCCTCTGCCTCACAGGGAGAACAACCCTTGGCCACTTAGTGTGAAGGGTTCTTCTCCTCTGAGGAAAGGAGGACATCTTGCCCTCCCTATTCATCATCCTTCGTTTCTTCCTAATCTGGTTTTCTCACAAGCTTTTTGTTTGTTTGTTTTATATCTAACCTATTACTTGTTCTTTGCAGTTAATGTTGCAAGTTCTTTAGTATAACAATAGTTTTAGGAGCTTTACAGTAGTGCTTTGCACAGTCCCTAGAACTGAGGATATGGGTGGCTCCCACGTCACAGGAAGAGCTCCTGACTCCCTGATAGGATGGTGGGAAGCACCGTCCTCCTTTCCTCAGAGGAGAAGGACATAGTAAGTGTCCAAGGGGCATTCTACAAGAAAGCCCTCATGAACAATTCTGTCTTCTCAGGAAGATCATTCCACAGTGTAGGAACCACCACAGGGATGTGTTTGAAAAAGCAGTTGACAATTTTGCAGTGTAGCACCTTCAGAAGGCTTTGCTCAGATGAGCACAGGTGTCACAGCAGAAAATAGCAGGAGAGACAGTCCTGCAGCTATTTGTGCCCAATGCTTTTTAAGGCCTTTGTAGGTGATAGCTTGTACCTTGAATTGAACCTGGCAGTTGATCAGTAACCAGTGAAGTGCCTGCAGAAATGAGTATGTGCAGATTATGCTGCTGCCCTATAGCAGCTGGGCTGTGGCATTCTCCAGTGGTCCTGGGAGTGGGGCAGTCCTTAACTCCTTACTCCTGGGATTAGCGCCTCCCCTTCCTCAAGCAGGGCCAGCCAAACTTGATCCTGGAGGGGCTTGTTTTCTGGCTCCCCAGTCTTACTGGCCCTGCCTTCAAAGCAGGACGTCTGGCTGTGCTCTAAGGAGCACGAAGATCCTGGCAGAAAGAAAAAGAAGTAAAGAAGCAAGAAGTGAGCTGTTAGGGAGGCGGGGGAAGATGTTTCTGCCTCCCCACCCCTCCTGGACCTGCAGGTGGAAATGCAGGGAACGGCTGCCGGCAGCATTGGGAGGCCCCCAGTCAGTTGCGGCAGCCGGGGTACTTGCCTCTGCCGACGTGCGCGGCTGCCTGTTGCCACTGAAGATTCCTGCTCCCCTGCTCAGTTTTGGAAGCTCTGAGCCTGGCCTGGCAAGAGGTGGGGGAGAGAGGTGGAGGCGAAATGTGCGCGGGTGGCACGGCTTGAGCCGGTGTGATCCCATGTGGACCAGGAGTCTTGTCTTTGCGCCCGCAGCATAGATGACCTTGGCTTCAATCAACTCTTACTGCTCTTCTGAAGCACAGTAGGGGGGATTTGGGGCATGGGGGGAGCCAGCTGATTCAGGCTGGATCCTATAGGCTGGCCTAGTTCGTGCTTACATGTGGAGGCTCCCCCCCCTCCAGCCCCTGTAGCTGGTGAGTGCAGCGTTGAGTGGCTGCATGTTGCATTTTCCTTCAGAGCCCTGGGGATAGGAGTGGAGCAGCAGGTTGTGTTTTCCACCAAATTGGGAAGGATGTGTCGTTTCGGTTTCATTTCCTCCCTCTATGGGGCTGGAATTGAAAGGACAAATGGCAGGAAGGGCAGCCGTTCAGTGGCTCAGGGTGATGATGAGCTACTTCCACTTTCAGAGTTGAAGGAAATAGCAGACAAGGCTGGCCCTAGATGATATAGAGGCTTCCCAAATTCCCAAAAAGGATGTTCCGGGTTTGGAACTATTCAGGGAGGAAGCTCAGACTAAATCTCTCTCCTGACTAACGTAGAGTATGATATGTCAGCAGACAGCTTCCACTCAACCCACGAGGAAAAGAGGCATGGAGACAGCAGTTGTTAGGACAGCCCTCCCCCTAGAAAGAAGGTCAGGAAAGCCTCCTCTACAGAGAGAGAGAAAGAGAGAGAGATCAAAGGAGGAGGACTCAGAAGCTCCTTTCAAATCTAGACTTTCTCTCAGGGGTTATATCATAGGTTGTTGCCAGAGGTGCTGAGAGTGCTGCAGCTCTCTCATACTTCTAAAACCAGGGAAAACACGGAGGCAGCGGACCTCCCTGTTGGGTCTGACAAAACGGTCCCCAAACCAAACTCTAAAGCAACAGGGGTACCTGCCTTTTTCTATGGACACAGATGGTCTTCCCAAAGGCAATTGTGACAAGCAGATTAAAATAAAATAAAAAACCCTACGAAGGGATTTTGAAGCTTGAGCCAGTTCCCTGCGAGCCGCTGCCACGAGGTCCTTATTTGCTAGAGCAGCATATATTTGGGCTTCAGACCTTATGGTGGCGGGCAGGGTATACCCAAGAGTCTGAAGGGCGAGTTGAAGCAGATAGCCTTTGCTACAGCCTTTGCAACAGATGCCTCCCCGGATGCCTCTCAGCTTGCTGCTAGGACGATGGTCTGTTGGGTGACAGTTAGGTGCAATACGTGGTTCAGAAAATGGGATGCAGACCCAGAGCCTAGACCGAAGGTGGCAGTAGTGCCATTTAAGGGAGTTAATCTGTTTGGTGCTGGTTTGAACAGATTTCCTGTTAAGGACAAGGACATGAAGGGAGTCCTGGTTTCAAGGAAAATGTGAAGTGAGAACTAAGAGGTGTTTTCAGTCCTTTCGAGACTTCAGGCAAGATGACAGACAAGCTTGCAATAGTGCGTTTATGGTAGATAGTAGCATAGAGCTTGGGTTTGAGAACCCAGCCTTTGTAGGAAAAGTAGGACAGAATTCAAAGAGCCACAAGAAGGGAACCACAGCATGAGTATGCTGGGACCCTATATCTGAAAAAAGATGGGGTCCTTTGCAGTAGTTTCTCACCAATGACACCGGACAGTCACAGACAAGTGGGTGCTGGAGACGGTGACTCATGACTATTTTCTAGAGTTCAAGAGGCACCCTCCATGCCGGTCTCTGGAACTGCCAAACAATCGCCCAAGGGACAAACACAATCTGCTGTATATATAGATATTTTAAAAAGAGGGTCTTACACCATCTTCTCAGCATTGGGGCCATAGAACGGGTACCAGCATGCGAGACGTCGCACAGAGTTTACTCCGTCTTCTTTATGATTCCCCAGAAAAAATGAGGATGCTAGAGTTCTAGACCGCCCGTGGTAGAACAAATATCTAAAGACCAGAACATTCAAGATGGAGACACTGAGGTCAATTGTCTCTTCCTTAGAGAGGGAAGAGGTTTTTTCATGGTTTCATTAGTCCTGGCAGATGCCTATTTTCACATCCTGATCTGGGATGGGCATTGTGAGTTCCTGCGTTTTGCTTGTCATGGGTGACATTTTTAGTACCAGGCCCTCCTGTTTGGATTTTCGTCAAGAGTCTTTGCCAAAGTTTTGGTGATGCTGATAGAGTTCTTGAGTTCTTGAGGATGGCCCTGTTTCCGTATCTTGTTGACAATCCTGATAAAGGCACCATCGTTACAATGCAGGTGCTCAGGGCACATGGTGTGGTGATCATTGTGGAGAATACTGTCCTAGTACCATCCCAGGCCTTGAATTCACCTGGGTGTGTTAATTCACTTGGCAAGCAACAGAGTCTTCCTGTCTCAGGAGAGGCAGCAGAAATTGGTGCAATTGTTATTCCAGGAGCTACTAGCTCCATCTGGCCTGCCTATTGGGAATGTTGGTCTCCTGTCAAGGTGTAGTGCTTTGGGCCAGGTTCCACACTTGGCCACCTCAGAGTTCTCTCCTTAGTACCAGGAGGAGATCGCACACAGGAGAGTAATGAAAACAGCATTGCCAATGTTGATGAAACTACAGCTATGATGGTGGCTGGAACCAACCAGATTTTTGGTGGTTATGCACCTGAGGGACCCCAAGAGAACAGCCGTAACCACAGATGCTAGCCTATTTGGCAGGGGAGCACTCTCCCTGGACAACATGATACAAGGGTCTTGGTCTGCAGGAGAGTCAACCAGAAGCATCAACTTCCTGGAACTGAGAGCAATAATTTGGGTCCTGGTTTGGTTTGAGACATTTAGCAGGCCATCGTGTGCTCCTTCAAGACGGTCAATATGATGGCAACAGCCTTTATCAACAAACGGGGGTGGCACCCATTTCAAGAAACTGGACCAGGGAGAGGTGATGGACTGGGCAGAGGCCCATCTTCTATCTCTCAAGCTGGTCATGTGGCTGGTCGGGAAAATGTTCTAGCGGATTGGTTGAGTCAGCAGCCGGTGGACCAGTCAGAGTGATCACTGCTCAAGACAGTATCTTGCCAGAGATGCCAGAGGTTCAGAACAGCAGAAGTAGACCTGTTCACGACCGATCAAATCAGACAACTGGGATGTTTCATTTCAAAGTTAAGAAGTCCAGAAGCTATTGTTATGGACGCTCTGAGCCTGATTTGGCCAGGGGTCTTCTGTATGCATTCCTACTGTTGCCGTAAATTCCCAGGGGGATGCAGGTGATGGTGAAAGTGGATCTGATCCTAGTTGTGCCCTTCTGGTCGAGCAGGGTGTGGTTTCAAGATCTGCTGAGGTTTTGGTATGGGTACCATGGCGGTTGCCATCATAGGCCAATCTACGAATGCAGAGAGCGATGGTGCTCCCGAGTCTGGACATGCTGGAGTTAGCAGCCTGGAGATTGAAAGGCAACTGCTAAAGGACATAGGCTATGAGGAGTGGGTGGTTGCCACTCTCCTAGCCTCTAGGAAAAGGTCCACAAATTCTGTGTATAGGACTTGGCAGCTGTAAACCCTCTTTTGGCTACGGTGGGGGAATATTCTGGCATTCCTTCAGCAAGGGTTAGCATAGGGGCTGAGCACGAGTAGTCTAAAGAGACAGGTGGCAGCCTTTTTTGATGTTAGGGAGGGTCAAGAAAGGTACCTCATTGGTTCAGCATCCATGTGTCAAACACTTCCTGAGAGGAACTTCGCTTATTAACCCACCACAAATCCATAGGTTTTCCCACATGGAATCTAAATACAGTCTTGAGGTTTTCTATAGTGAGCCCTTTGAGCCTATGGCATCCTGCCTGGTAAAAGATTTGGTCGTTAAGACAGTTTCTCTGTTGGGGGTTACCTTGGCCGCATTTGGTATCTGAATTGAAGGTGTTGTCAGTACGCAGGGAGCTATATATTTTCATACGGATGAGGTGGCCCTTTGGTCAGACCTAGCTTTCATTCCTAAGGTTATTTTGTGCTTCCCTCTTCTTGCCCGGACCTCAAACACGACGTGGAAAAGGTCAGGCATAAACTGGATGTGTGTGGGGCCCTGAGTTTCTATATGGATAGGACTAAGAGGTGGAGGACAACTGAGTCTATGTTTGTGTCCTTTTGGAAATCAGTCATGGGTGAAGCCTTTTTCTACCTTTACACTGAGTAGGTGGATCAGGGGATGTATTGTTGAGGCCTGCAAGGTGCAGGGTTTTGAACCCCCCCAGGAGGATTACTGCACACTCTTTCTGAGGGGGGCAGCTACATCAGCAATGTTTAGAGGTTTCCGTCCTTGGAATTAATTTGTAGGGTGGATACCTGGAAGTCTACTCATTTCTTTACTAGGCATTTTCAGATAGGTAAGCTGACTTTGGCCAAGGCAGCACTTGGCAGAAGGGTACTGCAACATGCCCTGTGAGGCCTGAAAGTCGTCGGACCCACTCTGGGGAGTACTGCTCTTTTGTGTCCCAGGAGTAAGGAGTTAAGGACTGCCCCACTCCCAGGACCACTGGAGAATGGAAGATTTTATTCACTTACCGTGAAGCTTCCTTCTCGGTGGTCCATTAGTGGGGCAGTCCTGCCCGCCCTGGTTGAGGAAGCGGCTTCCAGGTCTTATCACGGAGTGTTTTTTGCCTTGATGGGCAGTTTTCCAAGTGCACACTGGTTGTGTGGGACACAATTTCTAGTGATGAGTAATGCTGAACTTCTGGATGTTCTGGTTCATAAAGTTCTGTTCAAGTACAGTTTTATGTTTTCTGTTAGATGGTCTGTGGCGTATCACTTGTTCCCGTTTTTGGGAGGAGATGTTGGTTTGGTGGCAGTTGTTTTCCTACAGATTGTGGGGAGTCATGTGGCTTGGTGACCAACTGGGGAGCCAGAGCACAAGCCCCTCCCCTCCAGGATCAAGTTTGGCCAGCCCTGCCTGTGGAAGGGGAGGCGCTAAGCCCAGGAGTAAGGAGTTAAGGACTGTTCCACTCCAGGACCACTGAGAAGGAAGCTTCACAATAAGTGAATAAAATCTTCCATCCTGTACCTTTTTCAGGTTATTTAGTCAGTCACACAACAGGGCTTCTCCAGAAGACAGTGTTTAATAATGGAACAGTACTAAAGACACGTGTACATTCTCTTTGTCAATAATGACTAGGTACAGTAGAGCCTACTAGGTTATACTACATTCAAACAACCCCCCCCCCTTCAGCAGAAGTCAATTGATACAGTTTGAGCTCGCGGGAAGCTTTAGCGGGCTAATAAGCAAAACATCCTAGGAACCGTTATAATTCCCAGCGAGGCTCTTGCAGCTGGAGCAACAAGGTCAGGGACCTGATAAGAGACTGTGTGGAAAACTTCAGAGGAAAGGAAAGAGGCAGCAGCACTCCTCCCACATACCATTGACATGACAGGGCTACCTGACAACCAACTGGTGTTTCGAAGTTTTCTTTAAGGGCAGACATTACAGTAGTACACATTAAGAGCCTCTTAAATGTCACTCATACCAACCAGTGCCCTTTTACTAGAAAATGCTTCACATGAGGTTCTTCATTACAGAGTGAAGGAGTACAAACTGCTTGTTATCTAGGCGTATGGACTTGACCAGTGTAGCACCATTCGTTGGTCCTTTGCAAAATGTGACCTACCAATGGGAAAAGGAGGATTGTGCATACTTGTGAAGATTATATGAAGGCTGTGCCTTCCTTTTTTTTAAATGATTTTTATTATTTTCAGACAGAACATGACAAACATACAAACATATAAAAGAGTAATACCAGTTACACTCTACCCCTAACGTTACTTCATACACTTAAGTCTAAATGCCACTCTTGCTACCATAATATGTTTACTATTTAAACAATATCTTAACATTCTACTACTATTTTTCTATACTTCATCTCTGAGCTATGCAACACAATAGGTTAACATGTTTTCTACTAATTAGCTTTATGTCTAAGTCTTCTACCATAATCTTCTACAAAATGCATTTAAGTAGCATTCTCCTAGTTGGAGCTGCAGTGGCTCAGTGGTTAAGATGCTGAACTGCAGGCTGGAAGGTCAGTAGTTCAGCAGTTCAAGACCTGAGTGCCGCATGACGAAGTAAGCTCCCAGCTCCTGCCAACCTAGCAGTTCGAAAGCAAGAAATTGCAAGTAGATAAATAGGTACCGCTTCAGTGGGAAGGTAACAGCGTTTTGTGTAACTCGGCATCTAGTCATGCTGGCCACATGACCATGGAAATGTCTTCGGACAGCGCTGGCTCTTCGGCTTGAAAACAGAGATGAGCACCGCAACCCTAGAGTCGGATTTGACTGGCTTTCGAACAAGGGAAACCCTAACATTCTCCTGTTTCATAATAAAGTTATTTTTTCACGCTTTTTATTACCGAGACTTCTGGAGTCCTTAAGCTAAGATTAGATCTTTAAAAAGAACCTTAACATCTCAATAAATTTATATTCTATGTAGTTATCAATTATCAGCTTTAAACAATCTTACTCTAATAAACAGTCATAGTTGTTCCCTAGCCTGGAATTTTTCCTTATACAATTCATATATATATATATATATATATATTTTTGGTTGAACTATTTGAGAGACTGGTTTCATTTTTCCATAAGCATTTTAAATGTGTGCTAGGTTTTTATGAATGTATAGACACTTATCCTTGAAATTAATCTTTCCTTATTTTTTTTAATATAAGCTATAACATTTTTCTAGATCATCTTAACCAATCAAACATAAATAGGGATCCTCAAAACCAATCTTATAACAAAATCCCTAAACCGGTCTCATTCGTATGTCTTAATTTTTTCTTTTACTTCTTTTTATAATTTCTTCTTTTTAATAAAATCTTGGATCCATGCCTCTTCTTGTACATAGAAAGGCTTCCTTCCATGATTTGCCATCTGTATTCAATGTCTAGGTTTGTTTCATCTTCTCTCTGGTAAGTTTTCCTCCTTGTACTTTTAAGGATTCCAGAATTTGACTGTCATTTATTATTCTCATTGCTGAAATCTTCTTGATTCTCACCATAGATTAATTTCTCGTGATTGTCCTGTGTCTTGCACAATTGGACGCTGTAATTCTTTTTCACTGTGGTTTGGGTGGATTTGATCTGCTTCTTGCGTGGTTTGGTGCTAATGGTTTTTTATCAGAGATTTGGTTTAATGCTGAAGGCATTTGGTCTAGTAAACCATTCAAAAACCTCTATGATTGCCTGTCTCACTGATTCAACAAACACAGCCTGAATCTCCTCCCAAGATAGTTGAAACATATCCAATTCTACGGAGCTCTCCATATCTGTATCAGAGAGTGCTGAGCATCGAATAATGACAGTCTCAGTTCAGTCTAACAACACCCAGTGTCTCTGCAGGTTACTTATCAGCTGTCTCTTTCAAGACTCCCTTCCGCAGTCAAGAGTCTCTCATACAAGCTTTATGGTAAAGACTAAACAGAATGCGCTTCTACTCTGTTCTCAGCAGTAAAGCGTAATGTCGCAAATAATTGTCGCAAGATGGTGAGTTTCACTTTGTATATATCTTTTTTTAAGATGAAGATTTATAGTTCTCTTGTAGAAGCTCAAACAAAAGTCCCTCCTAGCCCTGGAAAGTATTTATCTCAACATTCTTTTCATAGCTCTTATCTCGTCCCGGCCATTTCACTCTGAAGAGTGGGGGGGAATCCCTCCTCTCCTTTCTGTCTCATTTTGAAGATTTAAAGGGGTTTATTTAAAACAAGTCATAAGATTCTTCAATGTTGCTGTCTTCATGTGTTATGGTGCATGTCTTCATGTGTTATGGATGAGGCTCAGAATAACTCTCTTACTTTAGGGGCATTCACATCTGGTGCTGTTATGGTGCTTCTCCGTTCCCTGCTTCTAGGATGATCCAGGGCTTCCACCCACTTGTTACCTCAAGCAGGGGGCCCGAATCAAGTCCCTTGATTCCCCCAACCCCCCCCAAAAAAAAAAAGAAAAAAAGAATGAAGGATCAGTCATAGCCAGGAGCAATTCCCGGTGTCGACTGAGTTGATACACCGAAGCCCCGCCCTCCAAAATTCTGTGCCTTCCTAAATGAGACTCTAGGGAACTAGGACATTTTCTTTTTATATCCATTAGTGAGCTATGACTTGATTTGTTGTTTTCTGTCTGTAACTGAGGCATGGTGGAATTGTAAAATGTTGTACTTTGGGCCTTTAGAGAATCTGGTAGATTTGTGGATCGGTATGGTTAAGTCCTCCATTTTACATTTGGAGATAGCCATTTATGCACTGTATTTTACTAATGAGAAGACCATCGAACTGTTGACTGGGGCAGAGCTGCTGGTGCAGAAATTCTCAGGCATGTTTGTTGCCTTGTGTATTTCTATACGATCGCTCAGCAAAGAAGAAGGAGCCTGCCCAGAAGACCTGTCATGAGGAACAGGCTGTGCAGACCTATTAACTTTCTGGTCTGTTAAACCCATGACATGAAGGATTTGCAGTATGTGCATAGTGAGATCGAAAGCTTGATCAGGAAGAAAATTAGGAAAGTGAGTTATATTTCTAGTCTGTGCTTGTGGCAGCTTTATAGAAACAAAGACCTCTGACTTCAAACTTTGTGAAATTAAACTGAAAAGGGGTAGAGAGGGTAACAAGGATAAAAAAGAATCAAGTGTTATCAAAGATCATTGTTGTTGCAAAAGCATTTTTATGACCTCAGAATACATTTATAATTTGTTGTTGTTCAGTCGCACAGTCGAGTCCAGCTCTTTGCGACCCCATGGACCACATGACACCAGGCCTTCCTGTCTTCCACCATCCTCTGGAGTTTGCTCAATTTCATGTTTGTTACATCAATAACACTGTCTAACCATCTCATCCTTTGCCATCCCCTTATACTTTTACCTTCAATCATTCCCAGCATCAGTATAATAGTCTGTAAAAGAGAAGTCAGTTTGTATAATCTTCATGGACAAGATTTTTAAAAAAGAGATGGGAAGGAATATTGCAGATAATAGCAGCAGAGTTGCAAGGCGCATCCATAGTTGTTACAGCAAACTGTAAATTCACACTGGACTCAGCTATAAGCTTCAGTGAGCATGTTAATTTATTTAAATACAGCTCTACCCTGGCATTCCATTTTAAGAGCTTACCTAAAAAGAGATGTGCAGAAAGAGTCATTGCAACCAGCAGCAAAGCAGAATGCAATCCAGATTACATCAGAAGACAAGCAACAAGTAGCAGAGAAGTTTGGAAGAAAATTAATGATGCAAGATCAACTGTATTGTCATTGAATAGAAGGGATTATATCTCTTCCAAAATCAGTTTTGCTCAAAGCGACTAATGGTCAAAAACAAATAAATCAGCAAAAGCAGCCAACAATAATACCTGCCATTTATATAGCACCATAATTTTTCCAGTCCTAGCAGGAGCCCTGTAAGAGATATAAGATAAAAACCTGAAAAGTACAAAATTACAATGAAAATGATTTTCAACAAATCAACAAATTAAGGCCAAGAATTGAAGACACCAGGCAGATATCACAAGGGAGACATTAATGCTGGTGATTGTGGCTGGTACCTATTGTTGAAGCTGACTTCTTCTATCTCAGAGACTTTACGGTAGTTCTATAACATGTGGGACATATTTGCATAAATACATTCATGTTCATGATGTTTTATGTTCTTTTAAGTCTCATTTATTTGTCTCCAGAAAAAACGAACAGGAGACTTTTACACTGCAGATCATGAGTCTTTGCTTTAGCTGCCTAGCTCTTTTCAGTGTATCAGTTCCAAGAGGATTTCCCTCCTAAGGACACGTTGAAATGGAAACCAATCTTTGTTTTCCAGTGAACATCTGACTTTACCATTTGTTTCACTCTGGAGAAAGCCACTTCAAGGTAGTGTTAGCACCAGTGCTGCCTTATATGCAGGATATCCATTGCTCTCTAAATTGCAACACTTGGTATGAAAGCAAGACTCCCCCCTGCCCCATTTTCTCATGGGAAAAGAATGACTTTGCAGTGACACTTTTGAGAGCAGACCTTATCCATCATTTTTTAGCTCCAAGATGAATTTGGTTATCCCAAAGAAGGCTCAAGTCTCTCACACTGTCTCCTGTGACCTCACCAAGCTTAACTTCAAGAGTGGCCCAGGTTTTAGCTGAATGCCCCTTGAAATTTCATTTCATTGCCCATATGGATAAATGAATTTTATTACCATAATGAGGGGAGAAAAACTCTTTTAATTGCAGTTTTTTTGAGAGGGGAAAAAGGAAGGGTATCTGAACTGCACAGCTTTAGGCAGCCTTTAAGTTCATCTACATCACTAATTTTTCCCTTGCATTATTATTTATTCCAGCAATTTATATTCCATGCCTCATTTAAGTCTCATTAAATATCATGACTAATGTATGCAAACAGGTTTTGTCAAGTGTATGTCACTTATAAAAGAATTGTATTGAAATTTATGTGGATGGTAATACACATCTGTAAAAAACTGACCGAATGCCTCTTTCTATTAGTTTGATATCTTGTCCTATCAGCATGGGATTCTTCAATCCATTAGTTTCTGACTTTTAAGAACAACCATTTGTACTTCACATCCTATCAAGTCACAGTTAACAAGTATTAATGAAGGCAATTTACATTATTTAATATTTTAAACTGTAATTGAGAATTATGCTTCCAAGGACGTTTGCACTTAGTGTGTGCTGATGTTTTTAAGAAGTAAAACTGAAAGATCTGGACATCAGTAGGAGATAATTTTATTGGAGCTGCTGTTGAAAGAAGAGATCCAAGGCCGCATTTGTGGCAGCAAACAGTGTGCTTTAAAAACAGCTGCATGATGTCTGTTGATATTATCAAATGGTTGTGTGAAAGAGCGCTCTACATATGTTCCAGTGACTTTCACTGTGGTACTGCCCTCCTCCCTGCAGTTTTCAGCAGCATATTGTGTGGGAACCACTTGCACAAATAGTTTCAGGATGGTCTGTGCTTCTGATTCAGATATGCTAACTGGTCTTCAGAGATGTGGCTGCATAACAGTAATGGATAAGAGCTTTCTTAGATATCGTTTACATCTGAACCCGGGAGACTGGGTTGGAAAAGAAGGGGCTTATGATTGGATACTGATAAACAGAACAACAGAAAGCACAAGGTGATTTAAGAGAGGATTTGAGAATAGAGTAAACAAAGATGATCCTCAAGGTTGTGGGACAGCAACTTGTGTGAGAACAGATAAGAGTGTTGCCACCAATGATGATAAAGGGGAGAAAGTGAGGGTGCTTTTGGTGGGAAGATTACATCTTTCGTCTGGGAAGCATCAACGAGATAAGAGATCAGGTTTGGTAGGAAGGAAGAGGTTAGATGTAGAAAGGTAGATTTGGGAGTCATGTTGAAATATGAACACTGAAGCTACTAGGAGAGTGGATGCCCTTCCTTGGCTTGGTTATTAAGATGAGGGTGAATGCCCTTGAGAAATGTACACCAAAAGTGAACATTTCTTGGATTGCTGTATTTCAAACTAGAAGGTGGGGTGGACTCACAGCTCATCCCCCATTTCAGTAGTGATGGAAGTTTACTTCTAAAGCATCTCATTTTTTTATTATCATGTAGTGAATGTGTATATCTCTGTGTGTATGTGTAAAATATATCAATAAGTTGACTCAATCAGAGTTCCTTCTCAGTCTTGATTAGGGATGTGCATTTGGATCTAACAGATCAAAAAAGAAAATACCCCGAAACACCTTATTGGTATTTTTTAGGTATATTCTGGCATCCCAAATGTATCCAGGATTTTTTGGGAGAACCCCAAAAAAAATTCTCAAAAAAGAAAATATCCCAAAACACCTTATTGGTATTTTTTCAGATATATTCTGGCATCCCAAATGTATCCAGGATTTTTTGGGAGAACCCCCCAAAAATTCTCAGAAATTACCGGCAAACCCCAAAAAACAGATAAGGGACTGGAGCAGATTGCTTCCGCTGCTCAGTTGTTTTCAGAAGACAGCCCAAAAGAGCCTGCAAAGCAACTGATTCGGCAGGGAGAATTTTCCTGCAGGCTTGACTGGGGCTATTTTATGCAGCCCAGTTTAAACTGGACTGCCCAAAAGAGCCCACAAAGCAGCTGATCCCATAGGGAGAACTCTCCCAGTTGGCTCAGATGGGGCTCTCTTGGGCAGTTTGAAATCCGCAAAGAGCCCCAGCAGAGCCCATGGGAAGAGTTCTCCCCACAGGATCAGCTGCTTTGCAGGCTCTTTTGGGCAGGCTGATTTAAACTGGACTGCCCAAAATAGCCCCAGCTGAGCCTGCAGGAAGAGTTCTCTTCATGGGATCAGCTGTTTGTGGTTTAAACTGGACTGCCTAAAATAGTCCCAGCTGAGCCACCTCTTGGCTGTTTTTTTTTGGTGGCTTTTGGTTCAGGTCTCTTAGACCCCAAAAGGTTTGGGATTTCTGAATAATCCCAGATCTGAAAACTTTACCAGTATTGGAATCCAGGTTTTTCCAGGAATCCTGATTTTTTCCGGTTCCAATAGAATTGAACAGAAAAATACCAAGGAAAAAATTGCACACCCCTAATCTTGAATCTTCTTTTCTTTGCAAGGAAAAGGCATCACTGTCTTACATCTCTAATGAGGTAGATTCAGGTGGGTAGCCATGTTGGTCTGAAGTAATAGAACAATGTTCAAGTCCAGTGGCCTCTCTAAGAGCAAGTTTAATTCTGGGTATAAGCTTTTGTGTGCATGCACATTTCTTCAGAGAGTACTTTAATTTTTTAAGTATATAGCTTGCAGTTGTGTTCCCAAATGCACTTTTTATTGCAAATAACATGCTACCATACTTTTTTGGTGAAAAATAGACACAGGCTTCTCAAATGAACTTTATTCTTGTGTAAACAATGTCGGCCAGAGGAGACAAAATGGCAAAAAAGCTAAGACCTTCTCCAGGAAATGCCGGTTCAGTGACCTCAACTCCTAAACCGGAAGCAGTCACTGACTTCCCAAACATGATGGCCATGGCGTTGTGCCCTCTGCTGAACCAGATGACTAATGTCAATAGCAAATCAGACTGTCTCCAGAAGCAAATGATGGACACAGCCAAGAAGACAGATGAGATGAATAAAGCAATGAAACAAGTTGATGATAAGGCGAATGGTATCAAACAGTGACTGGAGGAAGTGGAGAAAGAACAGATCTCCGATAAAGGGCAATTGCTACAGCTACAAATGGTAAAATGATCATATGTCCTGTGATTCCAGGGTATCCCAGAACAACAAGGGTAGAATTTAAAAGAGTTATTGAGCAAAGCATTGGCACCAATGGCAGACTTAAAATCGGATTCACTATAAAGCAATATGGATATGGTTTACCAAACCTATCCAGATTTTATTAAGAAAAATAAACTGCCTGGTGAAATATTTGTTAAATTCTCCAAAAGATCAGAGATGCAATTCTAAAAGTGACAAATGGGAAACCACTGAAAATCAAAAGCGAAGAAGCAAAGATTTTAAAAGATATTCCATTTGAAATCCACAAGAGGAGACGACAGTACAAAAATCGAACTACTTTTCTGCATAAGAACTCCACTTCCTTCAAATGGATATTTCCAGAAGGACTTATCTTCAGGTACAACAGAAAGAAAGAGAAGATCGATTCTGTCCAAAAAGCAAAAATGTTCCTGGATCAGCAACAATCCACATCCAAAGTCCAAGGGAAAGTAGAGGCCACTGTACAAACAGAGGAAAAGAGCGATCATGACTCAGAAGCCAGTGAAATTATTTTTGGCAGCTCTGCAGAAGAGTCTGATTCTGAAAAAGGAGCAGCAGCTCCAAAAACACTTAAAGTCCAATTGAAATTTGCTAAACACAGGAAATAGTGACTTTACTGAAATCCTGAAAGTCTATGAGTGCCTTAAGATTCTATGATGTACCCAATAAGGCTAAATGGGTTTAACTTAGTCATAGTGAAATAAGCAAACCGGTATCATCCTATTATATGTTTGTAATCCGATAATAGTAGGAATGACCAATCAGTAATTCATATGTATTATGATCCTTGCTATATCTCTTGTTTTATTTAGTTTTAGTACCCCGTATATCCCTTTCCTTTGTAGTGTGTAGTAGAAAAGCAATAAAATGTTTTTTAAAATAATAATAATATAGGGTGATCGGGAAATGGCTGAGAAGCTGAATGCATTTTTTTGCCACTGTCTTCACTGTGGAAGATGAGAAGTGTTTGCCCACTCCAGAACCACTGATTTCGGAAGGGGTGTTGAAAGACCTGAGTCAGATTGAGGTGTCAAGAGAGGAGGTCCTATGACTGATAGATTACTTTAAAACTGATAAATCACCAGGGCTGGATGGCATACATCCAAGAGTTCTGAAAGAACTCAAATGTGAACTTGTGGATCTCCTGAAAAAATATGTAATTTTTCATTAAAATCTGCCTCCATTCCTGAGGACTGGAAGGTAGTTAATATCACTCCCATCTTTAAAAAGGGCTCCAGAGGAGATCTGGGAAATTACAGGCCAATCAGCCTGACATCAATACCGGATAAGTTGGTGGAAACTGGTATTAAGGAAAGTATTAGTAGGCACATTGATGAACAAAAACTATTGAGGCAGACTCAACAGTTCTTTAAGGGAGTGAACAATCATGTGGACAAGGGGGTCCCAATAGATGTTTTTTACCTTGACTTCCAGTAAGCTTTTGATAAAGTTCCTCATCAAAGGCTCCTAAGTAAGCTCAGTAGTCATGGGATAAAAGGACAAGTCCTTTTGTGGATCAAAAACTGGATAATTAATAGGAAACAGAGAGTGAGTATAAATGGGCAATTTTCTCAGTGGAGGATGGTAAGTAGTGGGGTACCACAGGAATCAGTACTCAGTCTAATGTTTTTTAACTTTTTTAAAAAACTTTTTTATTTGCATCATAAATTATTATTACATTACAATACAATCCCAGTTCTCTTATGATACATTTTCCCCCGTTTTTGTCCCACCCCCCGCATGGTGACCATCATATACCTACAAATTTAAATTTTTAACCATGAGCACATTTTTTCCATTTTTTTGAGTATAGCGAGATTGGCTTCTCCATTATTTACCCATTGAAAGTATACAGACCGTTTCTTTTTTATCTCCTTCATCTTTCCATCCCATGCCTTATCTTGTTTCATACATTCCAATATATCCGACTGAATATATTCATATAGATACTTGTTCCGTCTATCTAAAGACCATTTTAAGTTCTCCTTCCAACCATATGCAATCACAGCATGCGCAGCTAATAACATTGCTTTGAAAATATCCTGATTTTGTCTCTCGATGTTATTGTTTCCCAGTACGCCCATAAATAATAAATCTCCATCTATTTTAAGATTCACCTTACATAGCCCTACTATCTTCCCCTGTACTTTTCCCCAAAAATCTATAACCTTTGGGCATTCCCACCATAGGTGAGAGTACCACCCTCCTTTTGCATTGCAGTGCCAGCAGTTAGGTTTCATACCTTTAATCATATATGCCAGTTGGGCAGGGGTTCTATACCACTTCAAAATTATCTTCTTTTCAAGCTCTCTGTACTTTTCTCATTTGATTTTCTTCAAATTCACCATTAATTTATTGACATCGTCAGAAGTTATTTGTTTTTCTTTATTCCATTTGTTTTTTAAGGTTCTTAGTATAAACTCCTTATCTTTCACCAATTCAAGGTAAATTTTTCCTGCCAATCCTTTCCTTATTTCATCCACATATAATACATTTTCTAAGTTGTTGTCTTCCCTTTTTATGGCTTCTATATACTTATCTTGTTTAATTAAATGGGATAGTCCACTTAAGTGTAGCCAATAACTTTTTCCTATTTTTTGGCTCAGCTCCTGAAGTGGTAGGAGATTCCCTTGTGAGTTGTACATATCCTTGACTCTAATTATGCCTTCCTCCTTAAGGGCTTCCCAAAATTTTGGATTCATCTCCTTCTCCCAAATATATTTAAGTGAGGTCCACTTTGAAGTCTGAGGCAGCAAAGTCGACCTCCACCTCTTCCAAACCGTCAAAGCTGTTTTCCTTGGGCCTGTTGCTTTTCCTATCTCCTTTTGCAAATCTCTAGTGTAGATTCCATTACTGCCTACCCCCTTATTGATTGCTGATTCAAATCTTACCCATTTATCCTCCATCCTCCATTCTAACTCCATTAATGCCTTCAACTGGAATGCGTCATAATAAGCTTGTAAGTATGGTAGCCCCCATCCTAAATCATCTTGGGGCATATATACTAGTTTTTTTATATTCTTGCTTTTTTCTACCAAACACCCAGCTTTTAATACTTTCATCCCATTTCCCTATAACTTTCTGATCAATTTCTATTGGAAGTACCTGGGATAAGTATAGCATCTTTGGTATTAGAAACATTTGTGCTGCTCTAATTTTCCCCAAAATGCTCAGATGTTTATTCTTCCATTTCTTCATTTTCTTTATTATCTTTGACCAAGTCTTACTTATGGATCTCCCTCATGGATCACTGCCTTGTTGTGGCGAGGGGGCTTGCATGGTTCGATGAGGCTGTGGGCTATGCCGTGGAGGGCCACCCAGGACGGACAGGCCACAGCAGAGAACTCAGACCAAGCGTGATCCCCTGGAGAAGGAAATGGCAACCCACTCCAGTATCTTTGCCAAGAAAACCCCATAGACAGTAACAAAAGGCTAAAAGATATGATGCCGGAAGATGAGCCCCTCAGGTCGGAAGGTGTCCAATATGCTACTGAGGAAGAGCAGAGGGCAAGTACGAGTAACCCCAGAAAGAGTGAAGCGGCTGGGCCAAAGCCGAAAGGACGCTCAGTTGTGGATGTGTCTGACGGTGAAAGGAAAGTTCGATGCTGCAAAGAACAATACTGCATAGGAACCTGGAATGTAAGATCTATGAATCAAGGTAAGCTTGACGTGGTCAAAAATGAGATGGCAAGAATGAACATTGACATCTTGGGAATCAGTGAACTAAAGTGGACAGGAATGGGCGAATTTAACTCAGAAGACCATTATATCTACTACTGTGGCCAGGAATCCCGTAGAAAAAATGGTGTGGCCTTTATAGTCAACAAGAGAGTGAGAAAGGCAGTATTGGGATACAATCTCAAAAATGACAGAATGATCTCGGTCCGAATCCAAGGCAAACCATTCAATATCACAGTAATCCAAGTCTATGCCCCAACCACTGCTGCAGAAGAGGCTGAAGTGGACCAGTTCTACGAAGACCTACAACAGCTCGTAGAACTAACACCAAAAAATGATGTCCTCATCATCATAGGGGACTGGAATGCTAAAGTAGGAAATCAAAAGGTAACCGGAATAACAGACAAATTTGGCCTTGGAGAACAAAATGAAGCAGGGCAAAGGCTAACAGAGTTTTGTCAAGAGAACACGCTGGTCATAGCAAACACCCTTTTCCAACAACCTAAGAGGCGTCTCTACACATGGACATCACCAGATGGGCAACACCGAAATCAGATTGACTATATAATTTGCAGTCAAAGATGGAGAAGCTCTATCCAGTCAGTAAAAACGACCTGGAGCTGACTGTGGCTCAGATCATGAGCTACTCATTGCAAAATTCAGACTTAAATTGAAGAAAGTTGGGAAGACCACAAGGCCATTCAGATTTGACCTAGATCACATCCCCGATGAATATACAGTAGAGGTGAAGAATAGGTTTAAGGGACTAGATTTGATAGACAGAGTGCCTGAAGAACTATGGACAGAGGTCCGTGACATTGTAAAGGAGGCAGCACTCACCGCCATCCCAAAGAAAAAGAAATGCAAAAAAGCAAAGTGGCTGTCTGATGAGGCTTTACACATAGCAGAGGAAAGAAGGAAAGCTAAAGGCAATGGGGATAAGGAAAGATTTGCCCAATTTAATGCAGATTTCCAGAGAACAGCAAGGAGAGATAAGGAGGCTTTCCTGAATGAACAATGCAGAGTAATAGAGGAAAACAATAGATTGGGAAGGACTAGAGATCTCTTCAAGAAAATTGGAGAAATCAAGGGAACGTTCCATGCAAAGCTGGTCATGATAAAGGACAAAAACGGTAGGGACCTAACAGAAGCAGAAGAGATTAGGAAAAGATGGCAAGAATACACAGAAGAACTATACAAGAAGGACCTCAATGTCCTTGACAACCACGATGGTATAATCACTGACCTCGAGCCAGACATCCTGGAAAGCGAAGTTAAATGGGCCTTAGAAAGCATTACTAACAACAAAGCTAGTGGAGGTGATGGTATCCCAGCTGAGTTATTCAAAGTCTTAAAAGAAGATGCTGTTAAAGTGCTGCACTCAATTTGCCAACAAATTTGGAAAACACAACAGTGGCCACAGGATTGGAAAAGGTCAGTTTACATTCCAATCCCAAAGAAGGGCAACGTCAAAGAATGTTCAAACTATCGCACAATTGCACTCATTTCACACGCTAGCAAGGTCATGCTCAAAATCCTACAAGCTAGGCTCCAACAGTACGTGGATAGAGAACTACCAGAAGTACAAGCTGGGTTTCGAAGAGGTAGAGGAACTAGAGATCAAATTGCCAACATTCGCTGGATTATGGAGAAAGCAAGAGAGTACCAGAAAAACATCTACTTCTGCTTCATTGACTATGCTAAAGCCTTTGATTGTGTGGATCACAATAAATTATGGCAGGTTCTTAAAGAGATGGGAGTACCAGACCACCTCACCTGTCTCCTGAGAAACCTGTATAAGGGTCAAGAAGCAACAGTTAGAACCGGATATGGAACAACTGATTGGTTTAGCATAGGAAAAGGAGTACGACAAGGATGTATATTGTCACCTTGCTTATTTAATTTATATGCCGAGTACATCATGCGAAATGCTGGCCTGGATGAATCACAAGCTGGAGTTAAGATTGCTGGGGAAAAGATCAATAACCTCAGATATGCAGACGATACCACTCTGATGGCAGAAAGTGAAGAGGACCTAAAGAGCCTCTTGCTCAGGGTGAAAGAGGAGAGTGCAAAAGTGGGCTTGAAGCTCAACATCAAAAAAACTAAGATCATGGCATCTGGCCCCATCACTCCTTGGCAAATAGAAGGGGAAGTCGTAGAAGTAGTGACAGACTTCACGTTCCTAGGATCCCAGATCACTGCAGATGGTGACTGCAGCCATGAAATTAAAAGACGCCTGCTCCTTGGGAGGAAAGCGATGGCAAACCTAAACAGCATGATAAAAAGCAGAGACATCACCTTGCCAACAAAAGTCCACATGGTCAAAGCAATGGTATTCCCCGTAGTAATGTATGGCTGCGAGAGTTGGACTATAAGGAAGGCTGAGCACCGAAGAATAGATTCTTTTGAACTATGGTGCTGGAGAAGACTCTTGAGAGTCCCTTGGACTGCAAGGAGATCAAATCAGCCAATCCTAAAAGAAATCAACCCTGACTGTTCCCTTGAAGGCCAGATCCTGAAGCTGAAGCTCAAATACTTTGGCCACCAAATGAGAAGGGAGCATTCACTGGAGAAGACCCTGATGCTGGGAAAGATTGAAGGTCAAAGAAGAAGGGGACGGCAAAGGATGAGATGGTTAGACAGTGTCATCGATGCAACGAACATGAAATTGAGCAGACTTCATCCCCGTTAAGGCTAATATCTCTCTTTTAGTATCCTTATCTACATTAAGAAACATTATTTCGGATTTCTTAATATTAATGGCAAGCCCCGAAATTAGTTTGAAATCCTCTAGAATAACTAGCAATTCTCTTATTGCCTGCAATGGGTTAGTTAGTGTCAGTGAAATATCATCCACAAAAAGATTTAGTTTAAGTTCTTCCTTAGCTATTTGAAATCCCTGAATTCTGCCACTATTTCGAATCCTATCTGCTAAAGGTTCCATTGCTAGTGCAAATAGCATGGGGGATAGTGGGCAGCCTTGCTTTACTCCTCTCTGAATTAAAATTTTTCTGGTATGCCCTCCATTTATCCTAATAACTGCTTTACCGCCCCTATAGATTTCCCTTATTGCACTTAAGTATGGTCCACTAAATTCAAATTTTTCCAAAACCTGCATTAGATAATTATGATTTAAGGTATCAAATGCCTTGTATACGTCTAATTTTAATAAAGTTAATTTTTTCTTATTTTTGCAAGACAGGGCATTTAATATATTTCTTAGAGGATGGGCTATAGATCTATTTTTAACGAAGCCATATTGATCCTCCTTGACTAATTTTGGCAGAATATTTTCCAGTCTATTGGCTAACACTTTTGCGAAGATTTTATAATCTTGGTTCATTAAACTAATTGGTCTATACGAATTTACATCTAAAGGATCTCTCTGGGGTTTTAGTATTGGCATTATTTCAGCTTTCTTCCATGAATCTGGCATTTTACCCCCTTTTAATATATAATTAAATACACTTTGCATTTCTGGAATCAGCAGGTCTGCCATTTCCTTATAGTATTCCGCCGTAAATCCGTCCAGCCCAGTTGATTTCCTATTTTTTAAGCCCTTTATTACTTCTGCTATTTCCTGCCTTGTAATTTCTTTATTTAAGTTTTCGCTTTGTTCTTTCGTTAGTTTCTTATCCAATTGTTCATCAAATTTTTGATTTTCCCCAGATTTAAATAGTTGTTGATAAAATTTAGCAAATTCTTCTCTTATGTAATTATTTTTAAAAAGCTTTTTTCCCCCATCTCCCTTAATACATCCTATTGTTTGCTTTTCCTTTCTTGCCTTTAGATAATTGGCCATTCTTTTCATTGTATTTATATTAATTCTTTGATATTCGTTTTTCACTAGTATTTCTTTTTTCCATAAAGATAGGGAATCTAAATTCTCTAACTCTTTTTTTAGTTTTTAAAAAAAATTTTGAGTCTTGCTACTATAGTTTTCCTGAAGTTCCTTTTGTTTTTGTCTAATTTCAGTTACTTTCCTATTTCTTTCTTTATTGTTTTCCCTATTAATTCTAATTTCTTTAGCTATATAGGCTCCCCTTATAACTGGTTTAGCCGCGTCCCAGACCACTTCTTTCGTAGCTGAATCCCTATTCTCTCTAAAGTACAATTCTATATCTTTTCTTAAGTCCATCTGATCTTTTTCTGTTAATGCATATTAGCCTTAAATTTCCAGATATTTTCTTTTTGTTCTTCACTTAATTTAAATTGTGCTATCAGAGGGGCATGGTGCGAAATCCATATAGGCTCAGTTTCTGTTTTCACCACCTCCATCTCGCTTGTTTCCTTTATTAAAATGTAATCTATGTATGAAAAGGTCTTAAATCTATTCAAAAAGTATGTAGGTTGTGGGGTTTTCCCTCCATAAGTAAATACATCCTTCAATTTCCACTTTTTAAGCTTTAAAGTTTTACTTTTCTTACGATCATAACATCTCCTGCCACAATCAACTCCCCCTCATAAAAATTCTGTAACCTTTGAAATAGCTTATTTAAGAATCTTAGTTGCCCTGTGTTTGGTGCATATATAGAAGCTATTGTAAATATCTTGTTATTCAACTTAAATTTCATAACAACATATCTTCCTTCTGAGTCAGATATTTGATCTAATATTTCCATTTTTAACTCAGAACGTGTAAGGATCGCTACTTGAAGTGCCAGGCTGTTTCTCTTCTTCCCTTTTCTTATGAGAACAGCTATTCTATGGAAATTTACAGCTTTTAGAAATGTAGCACCTTTCCTTCCCGCACGCGGGCTCTTTAGCTATTGGTAGAATGACACTACTCCTCTTCCCTTCTTAGTTCCTCTTGCTTCCCCCTTTACTTCCCATAATGGTGAATTTAGCAAAGGCTTTTTATCTTTTTTGCCTTTATGGGTTTCCTGGAGGCATACTATATTTATCCCGTTTGTTAATCATCTTTTTTAATCTGTACCTCTTTAACTCTGAAGCCAAACCATTTATGTTCAAAGAAAGTAAATTTATTGACTCAATCATTTTCATTTGAAAATTTCTTATATGTGTGCTCATTTCCATCCTTTTTTACTCTGGTGGTCACCCCCATCCCCTTCCCCTCTTCCCAAAGAGCTTCCCTTGGTGGGAATACAATTGGCATATGCCACCTGACCTCTTCGTCACTTGATTGAGGGGCACATTCCCATCTCTTCCTCCCTTAATGCCAAGGTTATTTTTATTTCAATGTTCCAATATAAGCCACCTTCCTTAATTCCTAATATAGTCATTTAAATAACATCAAACATAAACTGAATTCAATTCTATAGCTCTACACACTCCTTATTATACAATGCCAGATTTAACCTAAGAGCCACTAGTGTCTTTTCTCGGTCGCTTTGCCTTGCCTTGCAGTGCCTGACTCGACTCTCCTTCTTCTTCACTGCTGGTTGGAGTATTATTCAGGCTTTCCTGCAGCTCATGTTCTTGGTCCTCCAAGTTTTCTGGGTCTAATGATGCCGTACTGACTCCCAGTCTCTCCAGCATTCTTATTGCCTCTTCTGGGTTTTTTGCACGCAGCAGTTTACCTTCTCTGAACACCAAAATTACCGCTGGGTATCCCCATGTGAACAGTATTCCATTATCAAAAAGCCTCTGAGTGTAAGGTTTTAATATTGCTCTTTGCTGCAACGTCTCTGGAGAAAGGTCCTGCCTTATGATCACTTTAAATCCATTGAATTGCAAGTCCTTCTGTGCTTTTAGGGTTTTATAAATATTATCCCTTATTTTCTCTCTTGCAAATGCCATAATAACGTCTCTTGGCTTTGCTTCCGGCCCTGGCCTTGGTCGCAGGGCTCTATGTGCTCTCTCGATTTCCTCTGGCTCAATTTTAATTCCACAATGTTGAAACCACTCAACAAGCTTTCCTTCAAGGTCTTTCTGTGCGATATCTTCAGGAATGCCTGATAGGCGAATGTTTCTTCTCCTTTGACGGTCGTTTACAGAAGCTAATCTGTTAGTCAGTTCCTTAATTTTAGCCTCATTAGCTTCGGCCTTTTGAACTGCCTCATCAGCCATAATTTTTATGCTCTTGATTTCTGAGGCCATTTGTCTCAAGTCTTTCTTAAGAGCTTTAATATCACCCCTAACATTCTGTTCGAAGGTGGTAATGAGTTGAGTTAAATCCTTCAGTTCTTTTTTGGTTGCCATTATCAATGCCTCTCCCTTCTCTGTCTTTCACCAGGCTCACTTCTAGGGAGTACAAAGGTAACAGATGTCTCTCACCTCAGAAATTTGCTCGGAGCCAATCCTTTCTGGTTCTCCTCCACCTTCACAGATGTTTCAGGGTGTTTATCAAAGTTTATCTTTCTTTTTGGCGGCTTAATACTAAACTTCTCCGGGAGGCAGCTTTGGGAGCGTCTTAATCGAGTTGACGCATGCGCAGATCCCCCTAATGTTTTTTAACTTGTTCATTAATGATTTGTAGTTGTGAGTAAGCCGTGAAGTGGCTAAATTTGTGGATGACACAAAATTGTTCAGGATGGTGAAAACCAGGAGGATTGTGAGGCACTCCAAAGGATCTGTTGAGGATGGTCGAGTGGGCATCAACATGGCAAATGGGGTTCAGTGTGGTCAAGCGCAAAGTGGGGCCAAAAATCCTAACGATAAAAATACATTGATGGGTTCTGAACTGGCAGAGACTGACCAAGAGACCAATCTTGGATTTGTAGTAGATAACTCAATGAAAATGTTGAGACAGTGTGTAACTGCATTAAAAAAGGCCAACGCTATGCTGGGAATTATTAGGAAGGGAACTGAAAACAAATCAGCCAGTATCATAATGCCCCTGTATAAATCGATGGTGTGACCTCATTTGGAATACTGTGTGTAGTTCTGGTCACCACACCGCAAAAAGGATATTATAGAGAAACGACAACTGAGGAGTGACATGATCGAGGTTTACAAGATATGCATGGGATAGAGCAGGTAGAGAAAGAATACAATACAATTCTCACAATACAAAAACTCATGGGCACTCAGTGAAATTGCTGAACAGTTGGGTTAGAACAGATAAAAGGGAAGTACTTCTTCACCCAAAGAATGAAGAATGGCGGGTTAGAACAGATAAAAGGGAAGTACTTCTTCACCCAAAGAATGAAGAGTGGCGGCTACAAGCATGGACAGTTTCAAGAGGGAATTAGATAAACATATGGAGCAGAGGTCCATCAGTCTGTGGCAAGTAATGCTCTGTATTCTTGGTGCTTGGGGGGACAACAGTGGGAGGGCTTCTAGTGTCCTGGCCCCACTGCTGGACCTCCTGATGGCACCTGGTATTTTTGACCACTGTGTGACAGAGTGTTGGACTGGATGGGCCATTGGCCTGATCCAACATTGGCTTCTCTTATGTTCTTATGAGTCTCCCATTTTTGGTAATGGAATGAACACTGAGCGTTTCTAGTACCTTAGCCATGTGTTGGTTTCCCAAATTTTCTGACACAGGACTCTGATGATTGCAGTGGTACAAGCCTCAGTAATTCTGTGGAGATGATGTTAACACCTGAAACCTTTTTGTTTGGTAGTTGGCTCATTGCCCACATGATCTCTTCCTCAAGGATGGCTGGTTCTTTCTCAGCTTCCATTTCCTTGGTAAGCTGAGATTGGGCTTTTTTGCTACTAGTGTATAGCTCTTCTGTGTATTCTCACCATCTGTTTTTGGCATCTTGTTGGTTTCCCTTGCTTGCTTTTGATAATGCCTTTATGGGCAATAAATGGTGTTCAAATCTTTTTGACTTGCATAAATGCAAGCTTGGTGTGGCCCTTTATGCAGTCCTCTTCTAGCTGTTTGCAAAGCTCGTCCCACAGAACTTTGTTGTCTTTCCTTGCTGCCCTCTGGAAATCCGCATTCAGTCTTCTTGCTTCTTCCCATTTTCCTGCTGCTTTGGATGCTTTTCCTCACTCTGTATTTTTATGGTTCCATCTGAGACCACTTGCACTTTTTCTCCAGCTTCTTGTATGGTATACATTCAGCTGCTATTTCGAAGATCCTGCCACAGTTCATCAGGCATTTTCTCAGCTGTGTACAGCTGTTCAAAGCTATTTTGTACCTCAGTTGTGCATGCAAGGGGGATTTTGGTGATGTCAAACTTCTTTAGTGATGCTGTCTTTTTGATGTTGCATTGTTTGACTCTGATTTTAGCCACCAACAGTTCATGGTCTGAACCACTGTTGGTGCCTGGATATGTCTTGACAGCAAGTACTGAACTGGTCCATCTATGATTGCACAGAATATAGTAATCTGATTATGGTGTAGTTCATTTGGAGAATGTATAGATGATGCTTGTGCTGTTTGAACCAAGTATTCATGATTCGAAAGTGGTTTTTTGGCAAAATTGTACCAAACCATCGCCTACATCATTCATTTCTACCTGTGATGCCTGTCATCCAAATCTACCTGTGATGCCTGTATCCACTTGGGTGCCAACTTTTGCATTGAAATCTCCCAATAAGGGTCAGGTAGCCCTGTCATGTATTTGGAATGTAAGGGAGTACTTTCTCCTCTGAGTTTCTCACCAATCCTTTTCACTGTGCGTTTGTTATCATATGTCTGACCTTGTGGTGTCCCAGCCTGTTAGGCACTACGCTGGGAAACAACAGCGTTTAAATTGTTTTTCTCTTCTGCCTGCTTGCTTTGCCCACGTGCACGAATTATAATAATTGGCTTCATTTAGACCAGGGGTTTGTTTGAATTTACTATAAGTCAGGGGCCTCCATTATCCATGGCCATTCCTGACACGAGCTGTGTATGCACCTATAGTTATGATTTATCAATAAACAGAATCTTCTTATGAAGCCCTGAGTTGCGTGATCTGACTAAGGAGCCTGACAAAGTGTCAGGAATCTTTTCACCCTTCAACCCGTATCTCTCTATTCGAGATGAGCGGAAGTGAGGAAGAGATCACCCAGACAACGTCTGAAGACACGATCCCTACAACCACCGTGACGACCACTGGGATGTCCGGCTCAACCGTGGATGAAGGGATGGGCGCAGGAGTGCTTTTCTTCGATCCCTTTGGCAGGGTGAGTGCCCAGGTGACCACGAGGCAGAAGGGACTGAGTTGGAGAAAGTTTCGTGGCGATACCTTTGAAACTTGGACCCCCACCCAGGGGATGAGTTGGGAAAGTCGCTATGACCAACCTGTTCATAAACTTAGTCCCGAGGAATGAGCAGGTGCTGCTTCCCATGAGAAGTTGGGTGCTGAGAGTATCGTGGATACTTGGCTGGACCTGCTCAAAAGTGGGCAAGACTGACTCTTCCACATAGTTGAGGAGTTGTTCCATAAACTACCGGGAATCATGGCAGAGGTGGTTTAGCGCAAACTTGATTAATGGCTGCTGGCGTAGCCTGCTTTACTGCCTCTCCATCAACCGGCCCAACCTCCGGCACAACAACCACCCCCCGACCAGCAGGTGCCCCTGATCAGTAGGCAGCCAGCCCTCCCAGCCCCGAGGGGATGGGTTCCGGGACAACCACTCCATGAGGCACCCCAACCCGCTGAATTGCTGGACGCGATGTTCTTCAGGGCCACCAAGAAGCTGGTGTTTTTCGTGGTGCGCACAGAGACGTTCATCCTGAACTGGGGCCACCTGTTCCCAGATGAAGAACACATGGTAGACTACATTGCCTCCTGGCTGCAACACAGGGTGTCTGATTGGTACGTGAGCATCCATAACGATGAAGGTCCAGAACTCTGGGGAGTGAACGTTTTTATGTGGGCTCTCAGGGCCCAATACGAAGACCTGAATGCCAGTGAAATTGCCCGGGTCTTCCTATGCACCTTCTGGCAGGGGAAGAAGTCCGTTCGAGAATATTCCGAAGAGTTCAGGCGACAAGCGGCCAAGGTCCGGGGTTGGCCTGATGGTGTCTTGGCAGAACAGTACTGCCTGGGTCTCAACCCAGAGATCCGGGAAACGATCCTCCATAGTGTGCAACCCATCTCCCTGAACGCATAGATCCAGGAAGCAGCAGAATGCCGAGAGCTGCTGAGGATCATTCACATCGACAATGTGACCATCCTGGGTAAGGGAGTATTGGCAATGCCAAAATCCAAGTCCCTGCCGAAACAGAAGGAAGGGATGCAGGAGCAACAAATGAAACAACGTCTTTGCCTGAGATGCGGTGAAGCTGGCCACTTTGTGGCAGCATGCCCGGGATCAGGACAATCAAGCTCCCCCTCCAAGAAGGGACCAGAGAAGAAGTGCACCAACAACCCAGGGAAGAAATCGACTGCAAGACCCAAGACTCAATGGGAGTTGCAAGCCAGCATTCTCGAAGGGAAGACGGAGTCGTCCAGTGAAGAGGAACCCCAGCCGGCAGGAAACAGGCAGGACCTGCTGTGAGTGGTGCTGAACAGCAGGTCCCGGTCTCGGAGGCGCAGAAAGTGGTGAGCAGTTAACCCCCTTTTTTGTGACTGTAACTATCATGAACCCTGATTTAGGCACCCATGTGCGGGTGTGGGGTTTAATTGACTCGGGTTGTGGGCGGGACCTAATCAATCCCTCACTGGTGACAGGACTTGGGGCTAAGGTTGTTAAACTCCCTGAACCCCTGATGTTTACCCAGATGGATGGGTCTGCCATGAAGGACCCTTGTAAATATGAGACTGTCCCACCGCGGATGGGGATGGGGGCGCACTGGGAGCGCTGGCCATTTGTGATCACTGTGGCGGCTTGTTTCCCTTTGGTGCTGGGCAGCCCATGGCTCCATGACCATGACCCCTACATACTGTGGAGTGAAGGCATAGTTGGTTTCATTTCCCCCCAATGTCAATTGCATGGATGGGAGGAAGCGTGGGGAACCCCCCCTCCTGATGAGCCGGTACAGGCATGCCTGGCTAGCGAGGAGTTAGCCGCGATTCCTCCCGAGTACCGAGATTTATCACGAGTGTTTGAGGAGTAGTAGGCAGACGAGTTGCCCCCCCCACAGACTGTGCCAATGAACTTTTGCCTGAGCATAAGTTACCTAAAGGAAAATTGTATGCCATGAGTCCAGCTGAGAAGGAGGAGCTGCGCAAGTTCATAGATAAAAACCTGGCAAGAGGGTTCATTTGGCCAGCTTCCTCCCTATTTACAGCCCCCATGTTGTTCCAGAAAAAGAAAGATGGGGGATTGAGAATTTGTACGGACTATAGGGGTTTGAATGCTGTCTCTACTACTAACGCTTACCCCCTCCCCCTAATCAAAAACCTCCTAGCTGAGGTACGGAAGGGTAAGATCTACTCTAAGCTCGACTTCCGTGATGCTTACTTCTGGGTCTGGATTAAGAAGGGAGATGAATACAAAACTCCTTTTAATACCCCGTTGGGAGAATTTGAGTATGGGGTGATGCCCTTCGGGCTTCAGGGGGCTCCTGGGGTCTTCATTAATCTGATAAACAAAGTATTACATAAACATTTGTTCAAAGGAGTGGTCACTTACTTGGATGATACCTTGTTATATTCCCCTGATAAAGAATCCCACGTGGCATTGGTCCATGAGGTTTAGGAAACATTGCACAAGCACAAACTGTTTGTTGAACTGTCGGAATGTGAATTCCATTGCACAGAAATTGATTTTTTGGGCTACCACATTTCCCCCTGGGGTTTAGAAATGGACCCAGCCAATGTCCAGGATGTGGTGGGGTGGGAACCCCCTCATACCCAGAGGTAACTCCAAGCATTCCTCAGTTTCACCAATTTCTACAGGTCCTTTCTTGCCAACTTTGCCCAGGTGAGCTTACTGCTCACGGATCTTCTAAAGACTAAGGGGAAGGGCCCTGAAAGCACTCAGCTGGGGGCTAAATTAATGTGGACTAACGAATGCCAGGATGAGTTCGAGCGCTTAAAAGCTCTGTTCACGTCTGAGCCCGTACTGGTCCACCCAAATGAGCTCAAAAAATTTATTGTTCAAGTGGATGCGTCTGATGTTGCTATGGGTGGCGCCATCTTGCAAGAAGGGGGGATGGAAACTGTACCCTCTTGATTATGTCTCCTGGAAGTTTACCAAGACCGAGCGCAATTGGTCAGTTTGGGATAAGGAGGCCAGGGCAATCAAATTGGTGCTCTCTACATGGTGACACTGGTTGGAGGGGGCCAGAGTGCCATTCAAGGTGTGGACTGACCATAAGAACCTGGAAGTACTTAGGACGCCCCATAACCTTAATGTGAAACAGCTTCAATGGGCTGATTTCTTTTCTAGGTTTAACTTCACACTCCACCATTTCCCCAGCAGAGCTAATTCTCTGGCTGATGCTCTGTCCCGCCTTCCCCAGCATGACAGCTGCCGGGAGGAGGTCCTGGACTCAATGTTTACGCCCTCCCAGTTGGGAGGCGCTGTCATGACTCGTAGCCAGTCAGCAACCCAACCCCTTCTGAACACAGATTGATGGGAACTGAATTTCGCCTCTGCTCTCTCTGATAGTGATCAGCTTGAATTGCAAAAAGGGGGAGGTGGAGAAGCAGGCTAATGGCTGCTGGTACTGTGGCCATAAACTGTTTGTACCTTTGACTTTGCAGGGGGATGTCATGTTAGCTGTACATGGGAACAAACTGGCAGGTTTGTCAAATCCCTGCACTTGTTACGTCAATTCTGGTGGCCATGGATGAGAAAGGATCTCTCCCTCTTCGTTCAGTCCTGTCAAACGTGCATTATGAGCAAGCCATGACCAGGAAAATCGCCGGGGCTCCTTCAACCCCTATCCACCCCGGGAAGGCCATGCGAAGTTGTATCAATGGACTTTATTACCCATTTGCCTCCCAGTCGGGGGAAAGCCATTATCTGGGTAGTAGTGGACCTGTTCTTGAAACAGGCTCATTGTGTTCCGTTCAAGTCCCTGCCTTACTGCACATGTACTGGCCAAGGCTTTCCTTCAACAGATTTTTAGATTGCACACGCTCCCCTGGAAGATAATCTCCGACCGGGGCTCACAATTCGTTTCCAAGTTTTGGGGTGAACTGCTATGCCTTATGGGGATGGAACAGGGTTTAAGCAGTGCTTACCAGCCAGAGACCTATGGGCAAACAGAACGGGTGAACAAAACTCTCAAACAGTATCTCCACTGTTTTTCCAATTATCAACAGGACGATTGGGAGGGGTTCCTCCCCCTCGCAGAGTTTTGTTACAACAACATGTGTCATTCTTCCACTGGGGTCTCCCCCTTCATGGTGGCTTATGGGTATGAGGTGCCACCTCTCTCATTCTTGTCAGAAGCCCCCTTGCCACAGGGGGAGGTGGGGGACTGGTGTAAAAAACTCCAGGCTGCCTGGCTGCTCCTTTCTAAAGCCTTAGACAAAGCTAAATTGGATTACAAACTGCAAGCTGATAAAAAACGCTACGTTGGTTGGGACATCCAGCCTGGTGACTCTGTCTATTTGTCTACAAAAAACATCAAAGGTCTGAAGCTTAGTCGGAAACTGAGCTGGAAGTATGTAGGTCCATGTCCTGTAAAAAGGAAAATCAATGATGTGACTGTTGAACTGGTCTTGCTTAAACCATTGAAGCAATTGCATCCTGTATTCCATTTCAGATTACTACGCAAAGATCCTGGACCTAATGCTTGGTGACCTCAATGTACAAGGCAAACCGCATTATGAAGTTGCTGACATACTAGATTCTAAGCTTGTTTGGAATAAACTGTTCTATTTGGTTGAATGGGTGGACTTTGGGCCACAACACAGGGAGTGGGTGGAGGTGGATCACATCTGGGCTCCCCAACTTCTTCGATGTTTCCATCGTCACTACCCCGACAAGCCCGGAGGGAGGCGCTTAGGGAGGCAGAATGTCAGGTAGCCCTGTCATGTATGTGCAATGTAAGAGAGTACTTTCTCCTCTGAGTTTCTCACCAGTTCTTTTCACTGTGCATTTGTTATCATATGTCTGACCTTGTGGTGTCTCAGCCTGTTAGGCACTATGCTGGGAAACAATGGCTTTTAAATTGTTTTTCTCTTTTGCCTGCTTGCTTTGGTCACGTGCGCGAATTATAATAATTGGCTTCATTTAGACCAGGGGTTTGTTTGAATTTACTATAAGTCAGGGGCCTCCATTATCCACGGCCATTCCTGACACAAGCTGTGTATGCACCTATAGTTATGATTTACTAATAAACAGAATATTCTTATGAAGCCCTCCATTGTGTGATCTGACTAAGGAGCCGGACAATAAGTAAACAATGTCTTTTGGGGGGACTGTTTTCAGAGTTTCTTGGATGATGGCATAGTAACCCTCTATGTCGAGTTCTTTTGTGTCAATTGTTGGGGCATAGACTTGGACAACTGTGATGTTGAGAGACATGAAGTAGGGTGGTCATAATTCAGTTGTTGACCATTGAGAAGCAATGGTCTTGTTTATGATAAATGCTTGTTTATGATAAATTTCTTGTTTATGATAAATGCTACTCCATTTGTTTTCTTGGTGTCATGTCCTGAATAGTAGACAGTAAAATCCTCAGATTGGAAATAGCCATTGTCTGTCCAGTGTAGCTCACTGATGCCAAGGTGGTCAATTTTCAACCTTATCATTTCTTGTTTGACAATATCCATTTTACCCTGACTCATTCCTCTGACATTCCATGTTGCTATTTTATGTGTCTCTGTACAGCACAGACTCTTGCTTTCACTTTTGGCTATATCAGCAGCTGGATTCCTGCTGGATTTGTCCCAGGCATGTCATTAATACCAGGACTACTTGCTAGAGATCTTTGCTCTTCCCCAGTAACTTATTGGATACCTTTTGGCCTGGGGGTCCTGCAATTGGGCACCTTGTCTGATACCTTTCCATAAAATTTTCTTGGCAGATGTTTCCAGAGTAGGTCACCAGGTCTTTCTCCAGCCTTCCCCATTTATCCAGGCTTGGGACCGGCATGCACACAGGTGTACACGGCTGGGTTAAACATATATAACATAAGTAAATTCATACGCAATGATTGGCTTGGGGATAGGAAAAGTAATTCTCAAAGTGTGAAGCATAAGTCTGGATCAGGGTTCTGTACTAAGTTCATAAGCCTCCGATCTGCTATCTGAATTTGTTTAGCCCATTACCCTTGGCTGTTGCAAACCAGACACTTTTGGTTGATTCGTTCAGAGGTCACACAGAGACCTTGACACAGAGAGTACTCCATCTTTCTGTGTTACACCTCTGAGTGTGCCAGTCACAGCTACTGGCGAAACGTCAGGTCCTACAGTGCCAAGACCACAGCCGTACAACCCAGAAAATCTACAGCAGCTAATGAACTCTGGCTGTGAAAGCTTTCGACAACATACTTGTATTTATTACAAAGTAGATTAAAAACAGATATTAACCCTAGTAATAGCTTCAGTTAAGAATCAAACTGAATAGTGACAACCAAAAGACCATTATTGACCCTGACCCTGACTATATGTGTTTCGGCCCATTGGCCTTCCTCAGTGACAAACAAATGATATTACAAGAATATCTGTTAACATTACAATGCAAAAATAATTTTTCTGGAGGAGAAAGGAAAAACAGAACTAATTATTAGTTATTAGAAATGATAACATGGAAAACATACCAAAGAAGATATATTTTAAGTTACTGACAAATGATTATTGTCTGTGACCAAAGGTAAAGATATTAATCAGAGGCCTCATCCTTTATAGTTTTGCCATGGTCAGGCACACTTTATATTTTTACTTACTTATTTATTTATTTATTAGATTTCTAACCTGCCCTCCCACCGAAGTGGCTCAGGGCGGTTTACATACACATTTAAAACTGGCGTACAATTTTAAAACCAGCAAAATTAAAAACTTAAAGTACAATTGCATAGAATTCCAATGAATACAGTTAAACAGTTAAACAATTGAAATGCGACGGCAACATATAATAAAGTGCCAGTGCAACACAACCGGTAATATCAGTTCTTACTGGAACGCCCGGCAAAACAGCTCCATTTTCATGGCTCTGCAGAATAGCTGGAGGTCCTGCAGAGCTCTAATCTCACTAGGGAGCTCGTTCCAGAGTGTTGGCGCCACTAGAGAGAACGCCCTGGTCCTAGTTGCCACCAACCTTGCGTCCCTAGGCCTAGGTGGGGACAGGCAGTTTTGTGTTCCAGATCACAGTGCTCTCTGGGGAACATACGGGGAAAGGCGGTCCCTCAGGTAGGCAGGCCCCTGACCATTAAGGGCTTTCCTATAGTAACGGTTCAATTGTGTACTTAATTTTTTAAAAGAACTGATAAGACGTGGAAGAACAGAACAGAATAATATATCTTGTCTATTGAAATTACCTTTCTCGCTTGGTCAGAAAATTTAATGCAGCCAGGAGCCAATAGTAATGCAATAGTGCAAAATGCAAAGTACCCTACTCCTTTTATTCTAGACACTGGGATGATGCCATTGGGATGAGAGAAAAAAATTACTGTGCAAGGGGGGGAATGACCCAAAATTCAAATGTATTGGAGAATACAAGCATTACAGCATGTTATTGATTACTAGAAGGACACCAACTTGTTGAAAACATAGCCAGTCAACCTCTTAATTTAGCCATGTGGGGAATGTGCGTTTTAAAGAAATCCCCTAATAGTTATTTTTGCCAGATCATTAGATATAAAGGTTTCCTGTTCATTTAACAGCTTTACACATATAGCTACCTCGGAGAGTTTTTAAGCTGACAATAAAATGTACTTCTTTGTGTGTGTGTGTTTTTTTACCAATTAGCCATTACTTATTGGTCTCTTAAAAATAATTACCAATTTGCTGCCTCACACTTGAAGTTGAGGTTTCTTTAGGGAAAAATTCAGTGACATAAACCTAACTAGTTGTGCCAGAGTTTTGAATTTTTTTCGCATGCTATAATGTCAGCCTTTTCATTTGATTTCTATTACAGTCCTTAGACCAGATATGCTTATGCACACACACACACACACACACACAGGGGTTTTGGGGGGCTGGAGTGCCCCGGAGCACCACTCTGGCAGCCCAGAAGTCTGCGCTAATGGCGGCAGCTCGGGAGAGGCCGGAGAGCCCCGCTGCCACATCCCGTGGACACGCGCAGGAGTGCTGAGGCTTGGGGGACACCAGGAGAGCCCCGTCGCCATGTTCCCCGGGCCCACGTAGGAGCGCTGTGACTCGGGGGATGCTGGAGAGCCCTTCTGCCGTGTCCCCCAGGCCTGCGCAGGAGCGCTGCGGCTTGGAGGAGGGCTGGAGATCACTCAGAATTACAACCGTTCTTCAGATGGTAGGGATCAGTTCCTCTGGAGAAAACAGTAAGCTCTGTGTCATTATATCCTGCTGAGGTCACCACAGCAAATTGACACTGAGTGCCCAAGGCCAGGGCACCCACCCAGAGCCTCTTTCTAGAGCTCGTATTTATTTCGACAACGGGCCTTATTCCTAGTGTTCTTATATTTCCCATCAAGTACAGCGGAAGGGAGGGCAGCGCATCTAGCTAAGGAAAACGCTCTTCAGAGCTCCTTTACTTCCAATGAAAGTAGGTAATCTGCTGGCTCAACTGTATCTTTAATACTTGCCCTCATAATATTTTGTATGCTGGCAATATCATTATAATGTGAGCCAAAGTGAAGTAGATATTCAAGTGCCAGATTAGGATCTGGGATCCTCACTTTACTATGGAAGCTAGCTGAGTGACTTTGGGCCAGTCACATACTCTCAGCTGAACCTGCACAACAGGGTTGTTGTGCATATAAAATGGAGGAGAGGAGAACAATGCAAACCAATTTAGGTTCTCATTGTAGAGAAAGGTGGGATAGAGTGAATAAATATAAAGTAAATAAATAAAAAGAGAGCACACCATTCTTATCTTTTTGTTTTTGGCTGCTAGCTTGTCTTCCATTTTTGCCGGCTCTGATAATGATGTATTTTATTTTGCACACCACACAGCTGGGGGGTTTTTCCTCCTGTGGTTTTTTTCCCTCCTGTCTACATTAGATCTCAGAGCTTTATCTGTATTCTGTCCTCAGGTTTCCTGACCCCATGACTTTTACTAGAGCATGCAGATGTGTACTAGAACCAGAGCCTGTGGATCAGGCTTCGCTTCCTCTACCACTGGGGATGCTGGTTAGAGGAGGGAACCATAGCCCATTGTAGCTGGAAGTCTGAAATAACCATCCCATAATACCCTAGCCTGGGAAGTCAGGGAAAGCTGGAGGACAAACAGACTTTCCTCATTCAGGGCATCTTACCATTGCTCTGGTCCTCCGTCTGCATCTCCAGACTTCTGGATTCCAGCCTGTCAGCCTACACATTCAGCATATTCCAGAGGTGTGTGGCTTTCTTCTAAGCACTTAACAAAGCAGAGTTCTTGGATAAGCCATCTTCATCATTATTTATTTTCTATTTACCCACTTTCCCCTGTGGACCTTGGAGCTGGCAGGGTACCCCCCCCCCCATGCAATCCACAGCAAGATAGTAAAATTACGAACTGCTAAACTTCATTAAGCAACTACCAGAGCTCTTTGTCACTTTCAATTCTTGACTTTTGTCCAAATTTCCCCTTTCTAATGCATTGTTGACTGGAAACCCTAGGAGCTGAATTAGTTGAGACTCAAATAAATGGTGATGCTTTAGTTCATGCAGAGGTAAATATAGTTCCTGGCCAGATATCTTAGTTCGTACAGAAACAGTGATGTGGGATGCTGAAAACCTGTTGGGTGAGGGGGAGAGATAATGTCTCTGAAGGACCTGTATAGACAGTAGCTAGAATCTACAAAGCACTGTATCTGTAAGTGCCCCCCCCCCCGAGAGGGGCAGCAGGACATCATAACTGACTTCATAGGCATCACAGACTCACCAAATGCACTGGTGTTCCTTAACAGCTTCTGCTTCTGTATTGTATGTAGCAAGCCCATACAGGGCTCTCATGACTGCACTTCCCTTTACCCATTTCTGCCCCTTCAAACCTCAAGGGGGCTGATTTGTGCCTCTGCCTTGGCTCAGTTCCACCAGGCCTGTCCCAGTTTGGTAGTCTATTTTTGCCCCAGGCCCTAGCTCCTCCTTTAGGTTCCTCTTTCTCCCTTCTTTACACTCTTTCAACTTTGCTCAGCCTGCTTGGGTTCCTTACTTCCCATGACTCTTCTGACATCTCCCTTTTTATCCCTGGGACTCCATCCATGCTGGTCAAGTCCCTCCCTTCTCACAGTCTTCTTGCCCTTTCTTGCATTGTCCCATTCCAGCTGGGTTTGCATAGGGCTGCAACTGCCTTCTTGTGAGGTGGTCTGCCCTATCCTGGAGCAGGTGTTGTCTTTTGCCCAGTAAATGGAGCAGGCCCGTAGCCAGGATTTCTTGTGTCGGGGGGGCCTTTAAATTTCATGGGGGGCACCTTATTGATTTGGTTAAAGTAAGTTAAATTAAGTGCCCCTTTCATCCAGCTGCACTTGATGGCCTCTTTCTCTCCTCCCCCACAGAGGGGGCTTCCCCAGCCTGGACCCCCACCCCCACTCACTACCCCCCCACTCACTCACCCTGTAGGCAGGGTGGGAAGGTGGTGGTGGAGGAGTGCACTGGTGCAATCATCCACTTGGAGAGCCCCCAGCCAGCCACCCGCCGCTCTCCCTTTTACAGGGGTCAGGTGGGGGAAGGCAGATGGGAAGGTGAGGTTGTGGAGGAGTGCGTTGGTGTGCTCGCCTGCGCCCTGCTAGGAGACCTTTCAGCCAGTCAAGGCTGAGCGCAGCTGGCCTGGGATGGAGGCATGCTGCTGCAGGCTGCAGCCACCTCATCTCATCTCCGCTCTCCTCCATGTGCTCCACCTTGATCGGCAACAGCGTCACTGCCATCTCCCCACTCCCTCCCCAAGCAACAGCAGTGGTAGGTCCAGGCCCATAGAGGGCTGTTTTCCCATTGTAAGAGCTGAGGGGAGTTGGGAAGGGAGTGCGCTGCTGCAGGAGGGAATAGAGCCACCTGGAAGTGAAGGGCAGGCCCCCTCCTCCTCCTCCTCTACTGTTTCCCTTCAGAGGCGGCACTGCAGGCTCTGTCGGGCGGGCACCAAAGGTAGCAAGGACAGAGAGGGGCAGGTGGGTATCTGAAGGTGACTCTGCAGCCCCCAATGCACCACTCACCATCCCATCCCATCCTGACCGTCGGCTTGAAGGCAGGCAGACAGGGGCGCTCACTCGCTCTGCCCAGTGTGGGGCTGGGGCTGGAGATGGCGAGGCGGCCGCCGGGGGTGGAGTGGAGTACTGTGGGGTGAAGTGAGGCAAGGGAGGAGGGCCGTGCTGGGTCACCGGGCACTATGCCCACTGGCCGGCCGGTGAGCACATCTTGTCTGGGGCCCACCTTGTTGCCTGCCTGCCTGTCCAGGGTAGTAAGTTGGGGGGCCCTGATGGGAAGTCGGGGGTGGGTGGGCCCCGAAATGATTCAGTGAAGGTACAGGCCTGAAATGGAGTCTCCTCTGGCCTCCGCTGCTGCCTTTATGCCGCACTGTATCACATTTGTATTGTATGCTTCCTCTACAGCAGTGGTTTTCAAGCCATGAGTTGGTGCTCTTGGGTGAGTTCTAGAACCCTATCTGCTGGGCTGCAAGAACTCCCCCAGAGCTACCCTTTTTGTGTTGCCTTTTGCAAAGCCCATGCGGTTAGTGTGCATGCATACAGAATGTATGTGCAGAGTAGCAGTAGGATGGTAAGGTCGTTTAGTGGTGGAGGGGAGAGCTCCATGGCTCTAACTCTTGGTACATTCTTTATTTCAATATCTCTACTTTAAAAAAGAAAAAGCAACCTAAATTACTGTTAGTCAAACTGCTCTATTGTTTAATAAAGATGGGGAATTATAATTATTAATATGCAGTTGGCTTACCAGAGTTAGAATTCCCAAGAACCCAGGAATAGACACAGAAACTGGGTGGCTAAAATAATGATTTCTTTACTAAATGTTCTCAAGCATACAAACATTATTCAAACATTCACACACACAATATAGAACTAAGGAAGCAGAGGTGATTGATAGCTTATAGAGGGGTGATACAACCTGTCCAGGTGTGCAGAAGTCCATGAAGAAAGGATTGTGGCCTAAACTCAAAGAGTTTAGGGGTGGACTGCCAGTTGAGATCATGGCAAGAAAACACACGGTCTGAGATCATGTGTTTGCTGGGATAGGCATAGGAAAATAATGCAGACCAATGGGCAGCCCTGGGGGCTGGTCTCAGGTGAGAACAATAGATTACCTGGACCAATAATGAGTCCTAGGGGTATGTGGCATCAGGATGGGCAAGGCCTAGATGTGACCAATGAGCTTCCAGAGAGGCAGGTTCTGGATTTAACAACAGAAGCCAGGTACTGGATAGCTAGTGAATGGATTATCTGACCACTAATGGTCCTGGACAGGGTAGACAAAAGGTGGGAGACGAGTCCCTGATTAGCAGCAGGAAGAATTGCTAAACGGTTGAATGATTGATTGGTTTATCCCAGTATCTTGAGGACAGAGCAGGAAAGACAAGTATTCAGACAAAGAATTACTGGAGACAGAGTTATTTGCCAGGTGGCCTCTGAATAGCTTTTAGAAACGTAGATACTTTACCTGGTGGAACCCATTGTTATTCTGTAAGCATAATCTCTGCTGGGTGGAGGGGGAAGACTGGAAGTTGGCTCTGAGGTTGCCTTACAAAACCTGAAAATGGAGACCCCTTTTTCAGAGCTGTGGCTAGCACTGTGTTTCAGAACCAGGAGTGCCTTCCTTGGCCTGAGTTTTGTGGGTCTCTGGGTCAGGTTAGAAGTGGGGTGCCTCTGCTATTGGGGCTACCCGAGAGTAAAGGCAGTGCCTCTGGCAACATTGCTTTGTTGTTTTTTGCTGCCAAGTCACAGCTATCTTATGGTGACCCCATAGGGTTTTCAAGTCAAGAGATATTCAGAGGTGGTTCGCCATTGCCTGCCTCCATATCATGACCTGGCCTTGCTTGATGGTACCCCATTCAAATACTAGTCAGGGCCAATCCTGCTTGACTTCAGAGATCTGACGAGATCAGGCTAGCCTGGGTTATCCTAAGATTCTACCAAGCTACAAACTCAGCCAAATTGCCTGACTCAATAAATAAATAAGCTTGGTACCCAGCAGATAGTTGAAAGTACAGAATGGTCTATTACCAGGTATAAGCATATTCCCATAGAACAGAATGCATATTTATGCAGCAAGATAATAAAGAACTGAGTAAGAACCAGAAAGAGGGGGAATTAGATTACTTCAATAATTAACTGACAGTTGCTTTTGAGTTCAATGGGTTTAGCAATAGGATAATGGAAGAAGGTGAGTCAGGGTAGTTTCATTAATTGAACAAACAGCAGCAAAAGTGTTTAATAGTATAATGTACTGGAATATTAATGTCAAGATTATATATAGCATAAATTACCTGGTCATCATTCTAATAATAGAGTGATAATGTTGCTCGGTGTCAAAGAATGCAGATGGTCCCAACAAGTATTAGACTTTATATCTAATTCATGAATGCTCAGAGGTGTGTGGTGTCTTTTCTCTTGTTGGTTAATAGTGCTTTCCCACATTTTGGGCTCTGAAACAGGGTGGAATTTCAAATGACTTTCTTCCCTCTGCTGAGGCATTCCAAGGAAATATTCTGTCATAATTAAAATGCAGCCCCAGTCCTCACACACACCTTAATTAAAATCTTGTCATAAAATATTAAATAGAATTTCCAGTGAGCTATAATTAACAGTTGAATATATATCTTTCACAAAAGCCCACCCCAAAAAACAACCCAGTGAGATTTCTTGTATTAGAACAGGAGTCAGCAACCTTTTAGAATTTAAAGGGCCAAACTACATAAAAATTATTGGGGGGAGGGGGGTGCATGTGTTGAATGAATGAGAACCTTTGCTTCTAGGAGCCATAACTTTTCCTGCAAGGTGTGCCTCCTTTCTCGTTCTTAGGGAAAGGTGTCCTTGAAGCTTCTGGTGCCAGCTTTCATAATAGATAACCAAACCATATATTTTCCCACTTGGTTGAGATGGCAATGCTAGGCATGGTGTGTGTGACATGTACCCGGGGGAAAGGAAGAGGGCTCTGTTTAAATTGCCTATATTAAACATATGCCCGTTCTAACACGTGATGTTCTGGATCAGCATACATCTCAATAAACATAGCACTGCCAAAGAAAGTGTTGTTGAGAGTCTGACAACAGCCCATTTGCATTATGGAAAATATACATCATAACATTACTGATAATTGACAGGGTATCTGTAAAGTTGTTGCAGCCCAAACATTGATTATTGGCTTTACTTGGAAGTGGCATGGTCCCAGGTTGCAGACCCCTGACCCCGAGCAACCAGCATGTTCCTTTCTTAAGACTAGTTAGGATAGGCTGGTGTCAGGCAAGGCAGGATATGAATCAAAATAAATAAATAAATAATTTCAGAAAGTCAATAATAAATTATTGCTATGAACATATGAAGCTACGTTATCCTGAGTTAGAAGTAGGTCCATCTAGCTCAATAACGTCTAAACAGAAGGTAGATCTCAAGCAGAGACACTTCTTTCCCAAGCTTTTTGACTCAAGTTCCTTCTAACTAAAGATTAGAGATGGGCACAAACCAGGAAAATTGAGGTTTGTGGGGATTCATGAACCACAAACGTCCATGAATCTTTCTGTTTAATGAACTGGTTCATGGGTCGAGAGGTTTGTGTTGGGGTTGAGAGATTTGTGTCTTCTCCCGTGGGCTAAAGACCCCAAACTCGTAGCGAGTCTCCAGCTGACTGCCCTCTACCTGCCCTCCAAGTTTGGTGAGGATTGAATTTAGGGGAGCCAATTCCTTCCCTCTCTGCCTCTAACAGTAACTACTCCCACTCTGCCTGCTCTAAAATGAAAGCAGCTGAATGTGAGCTGAGGCTATATATCCAGAATGGGAGGTCTCTTGTTAGCAGCCAGAGCTTTAGAGGGCCACTATTCGTGTTTCCATGACTGCAGAAGTCCACCCCACCCCCCATTGCCTGGACAATTGATTCATCGGCCCCAGTATGTCTGGCCCACGAACCTCCATGAAAAATGTTTCAATTCATGAGTGGTTTATGGGAAACACCATTGCACAAACCAAGGCTCACAAACCGGGTACAGTTCATGATGAATTTTGGTTCATAATTTGGCTCATACGCATCCCAACTAGAGACGCCAGGAATTGAACCAGAGATCTTCGTTATAAAAAAGCATGTGCAGCAGCCTACAGACCCTTCTGTAGATGTGTTAATCAGGTATGTTATAAGATTACACATTGTTTCAGTGCCTCTGTATTCGCAGCAACTGCATAAAGAGAATTTAAATGCCGAAATCTGAAAGGGTTATATAGTAGTGCTCAAGATGCTTGGTGACACAGTGCAGAGCTGTTGCATGGTTTATGACTGGTTCCTTGCACTGGAACATTTGGATTGCTGCAGCAGTTCAGCCCTGAGTCTTGTGGCTGCTACTGTTGTGGATGGCGTTAGCTTATCATATGTTATGCTCCAGAATAGTCGCCATTAGGGATGGGCACAGACCCGAACACCAAGCCAAAATCCGGCCCAAACTTGGCCTGGTTCGAGGCTTGTATGAACCAACTCGAAGGCCACATGTCCAGACCCCGAGACCCCCAAGCTTCTTGGCCCGGCTCAGACGCTCTCATGCAGTCTCGACAGAGAAACTCCTCCCATGGAGTTTTGTGTGGAAAAGTGGGTGTGGGTGGAATTTTCCAGCCTTTGAGGAACCAATAGTAAGTATCCAAGACTGACAGGCAATTCCAGTTTCCAATGAGAGATGTCTATCCATCTCCCTCAGAATGGGAGGGGTGTGTGTATATAATCACTGGAGGCACATGCCTGTCCTTTGTTTGTGTCAGGTGTTTGCGAGTCTAGTTCTCGTGTATGTGAAAAAAACCTCTTGGTGGGCTGGGGGGGATTTTTACTGGAGTCAGTGGGTTGGTGGAGAAACCTGCTGAATCTCCTGGTGATGATACAAACTGCCAGACTAAAAGCATCATCCTCTCTCCTTTTCTCACCCTCTTTCCCTTTCCTGAGTTCCAGTGCTACAGTGCCTTTTATCCTCCTGTCTCTTTCTTTGATATGAGGGGTGAGAAACTTGGGTTGAATTTTTTTGCTTTTAGAATGCATTTTTATTTTGACTTAGGGTTTGCCTGTTTCCTTGGCAAGTCAAACACCCACGTTACCCCACCGCTTTTGTGGGTTCTGCAAGCTGCTCTTTTCTCTGTCTGGTGGCTGTGGGGCTTGCCTTTATTGCTCCTGCCAGAATCCCCCCCCCCTTCTTCCTGGGTTGCTTGATTCTCTGAAGTGGGGTCCCCCTGACTCAGCCCAGCACTTTTGGGGCTCCTCTCTTGGGGTTCCCCTCTCTCCTCTGCCTGTTGGCTGTAGGATTTCCCTTTCTGTTCCCATCAAACACCCCCCCTTCTGTAGTGGTTAAGTGCATGGATTCTAATCTGGGAGAACCTGATTAGTCCTGGGAGAATCTGGTTAGTCCTCCACATTCAGCTGCTGGTGTGACCTTGGGTCAGTCATAAATTCTTTCAGAGCTGTTCTCTCAAGGGCAGTTCTCTCAGAGCTCTCAGCCCCACCTACCTCACAGGGGTAGGGAAAGGAATTTGTAAGCCACTCTAAGACTTTGAGTGCAGGGCGGGGTATAAATCCAATTTCTTCTTCTTCTCTTCTTCTTCTTGGGTCACTTGAGTCTCTGACTTGGGGGTTCCCTGTCTCCTCTGCCAATGAGGCACCCAACTTACAAACCACTTTTGGGGGGGGGTGCTAACTGCCTTTTGCATTGCCATTAGGGTTTCTCTTTCTGCTTCTCCCACCCACCCACCCTTTCTGCTTGGGTTATTTAAGTCTCTGACTTGGGGTTCCCTCTCTGCCCTGCCAACGAGGCACCAACTTACAAACCACTTTCTGGGGAGTTGCTGACTGCCTTTCCCACTGCCGTTGGGGTTTCTATTTCTGCTTCTCCCAACACCACCCCCTTTCTGTTTGGGCCCCTTGAGTCTCTGATTTGGGGGTTCCCTATCTCCCCTGCCTATAAGACACCCAACTTACCCACCACTTTCCAGGAGGGGGGTTGCTAACTGCCCTTGGCACTGGTGTTGGGGTTTCCCTTTCTACTCCTCCTAAAAGTCCCCCCCCCGCTTGGATTGCTTGAGTCTCTGGCTTGGGGTACCCCCTCTCCTCTGCCACGGAACCACACCACTCAGCCGAGCCCTTTTAGGACCCCTGTCTTGGTTTCCCCCTCTCTCCGCTGCCTGCTGGCTATGGGGCTTGCCTTTCCTGCTCCTCCCAAGAGCGACCTCCCCCTTCTTCCTGGGTTATTCAAGTCTTCGAAGTGGGGTGTCCCTGTCTCCTCTGCTGACGAGGCACCTCATTCAGCCTAGCAATTTTGGGGCTCTGATTGCTGGCTGTGGGGCTTGCCTCTACTGCTCCTGCCACAAGCACCTCTTCCACTGAACCACCTCACTCAGCCCCACACTTTCTGGGCTCCTATCTTGGGGTTCCCCTCTCATCTCTGCCTGCTGGCTTTGGGGTTTGCCTTTTCTGCTCCTCCCAAAAGCCCCCCCTTCCTTTCTGAGTTGCTTAAATCTTTGAATTGGGGTCCCCCTCTCTCCTCTGCTGACGAGGCACCCAACTTACCTACCACTTTCTGGGGGTTTCGATAAGTGTCCTTTGTACAGGTTTTGTGTCTCTCAACCCAGTCCAGAGATAAGAGGCACAACTCCTGAACTCTGCCAGCATGTACAGGATTTTACTTCGCCCTGACTCCAGTCCAGGAATGAGAGATACCAAAATCCCATATGCCTCAGGAACACTTAAACAAACCCAAGAGTATGACTGCACACACTCCTGACTTACCAGTAGTCACTGCCATCAAGATCTCTTACATAAAGGCCCTCACCAAGGCTTTGGAGCAAAGATCTAAACTCCTGCCTGGTCTAGAGGACTTAGCAACTTATCAGCTCTGTACCAGAGCTGCAGATAATTAATTAACACACTGTGGTAGCTGCATCACCAGAATCAGCCTAGGCACAGGATTAAGCCTTAGAACCAAGTTGCAACATAGGGTACAAACTCAGATAATATTGAGGAAATATTATCTTTAATCTTTATTCAGTGCAAAAGCATGCATATAACAAGAGACTAGCAGAGGTAGGAAAACAAATAATATCTATAGCCTGTTCAGCTCTAACTATACATTGAGGTATTAATCCAGAGATACCAGATAATTCAATGTCCTTTGTGGAATCAGGGAATCTTGAGTATGAACCACATGATTGTTGTGAGCAGTTAAGTCCAGCTTCTCTGCCCACTAGTAAAATTCCAGGTTGCAGGTATACACTCCAAAGGGGAACTGTCTCTTAGAAAGGAGCTCTCTTTCCAAGAAAACTATCTCCGTCTTCCCATAGGGTGATCACAATTCCCTCCCTTTCCCATCATAATTGAATATGGCCATTTATCCAATCATGAGAGGATGAAGAGGTGTGCCCAAATTTTTGGGTCGACGTGACAGAAACCATGTCAGTGGAGCTTTTGATGTGATAATGTCTTGGGACAGCTGTGTCCCCAGCTTGGGAAGTGTTCCCAGCAAAGGTGTCAAAGTGCCTTCTATATGGATATCAGGCTTGGCATCTGGCATGCCATCTGTTGCAGGTGACAAAAGTCACATGGACATGTTAGCAGCTAGGCCATTTGGCCCTTTTCCTATACAGAGTCTTTACATTATTTCTCAATTTGCCCTCTGAAATGTGCAGCTTCATCAGTGGAAGCATGAACTGTGCCATTGGGTGCAGGGGTTCCAACACCGTGGCTGGGGGCAGAGACAGCTGAGGGAAGTGGGAGATGACAAGACAGAGGAGGATGAGGAGGGGGAAGAGGGGGTATGAGGGCGGCAACGAGGATGAGGTTATGGAGAGAGCAGGGGGTCCAAGATGGAGAGAAGATGTGGAAGCAAGAATCAGGCATTCTGGTTGTCTGTTGTGAGGTGGGAGGTACAGAGCGCTGGTGTGGGTGCCAAGCATGCAGTGGCAGAGGATTCTGCTGAAGGATGGTCTGTGAGTTCCTGGCTGAGCCCCCTGAGCCTGCCAACTCAGACCCACTTGAGTAATGGGTACACAAGACCACCATATGGGGCCCTGTCCACCAGGGTCGGGAATCCCCATCCTACCTGTTTGCCCACTACAGCCATTTGGGCAAGGCACACTACTGGGTCCTTTCCATGAGGGCCCACACTTAGATATCTCCCCCTGTGAGGGAGGGCACTACCAGGCATTCCGAAGTGGGGGGTCTGTCAACCAGGGTTGGGAATCCTTACCCCACCCATCTGCCTGCCACAGCCAGGCAGGCATGCGATACTACTCAGTTCCTCCCAGGAGAGCCCACACTTAGGTGTTTCCCCCCCATGAGGGAAGGCGCTACCAGGCAAGTCCCAAGCAGGGGCCCTGTCTACCAGGGTTGGGAAACCCCATCTCACCCACTGCCCACCACATCCATTTGGGCAGGGCACACTACTTGGTCTTTCCCATGAGGGCCCACACTTAGATGTCTCCCACCATGAGGGAGAGCACTACCAGGCAGGTTCCAAGCAGGGGCCTTGTCCCCTGGGTTGGGACTCCCAGCCTCACCTATCCACACGCCCAGGTCCCCTTCACCTGCCTGATGGCAAAGTGATTACCAGTCAAGAATGAATCTTCCCAAGCTGGATGCTCACATTGTCCTGGTCAAGGACTGTTAGGATGTGGTCACTCGCAGGGTCCCTGTCCCTGGGGTTGGGACTCCCAGTCTCACCCATCCACCCACCCAGGTCCTCCTCACCTGCCTGACAGCAAAATGATTACCGGTCAGGAACGAATCCTCCCAAGTGGGGAGCTCAGGTTGCCCTGGTCAGATCATCAGGGCAGGGTCCCTTGCAGGGACTGTATCCCCCTTCAGCCCTGCCCAGTAGTCACAATGTGGGTGGGTGGCAAGTGAGTCCAGGCAGTTAGTGCTACCCATCGCTGTGTGGGTTTCCCCCAGGTGGGCGGAAGGTTCTGCCCTGGTCAGAATTCACTTTACTGTTTCAGGGTGAATGGGCCTGGGGAAAGAGTGCCACCAATCCCTGTGCAAGTGTTTCCTGGGCAGGGTGAGGTGGGGGGGCCCTGCCTGGTTATCAATCATGTTGCCAGGGGGTGAAGGGTGGGCCCCAGGACTGAATGCCACCCACCCTGTTCCCTAGGCTTGGTGGGAGGGTCTGCCCTGCCCAGTGGTCATGTTTAAGACTGTTTTGCTGTGCTAATTTACTACTGCTTTCCAAGTGGGCCTCCTGATGATGGGAAGAATGCACAATGACCTTGAATACTGGTGTCCGCTAGCCAGCTTATAGTAGATAATGTGACTGTAGGTTCGTAGGTGGGGGGATGAGGGCTAACAAAGCTGAATGAATGGATTGGTTGGACCGGTCACTGGCGGGGGGAGCTTGTTTGAATCATGTATAATTTCAGAACTGGTGCCAAAGGAATCAGTTCTGACACAGCTTGAAACATCTTCATCTCTCAATAAACAAACCACTTCCCACTTCCCCAGAGAGCACTGTGATCAGGGACGCAAAATTGGCTGGCCCTTCCAGGCCCCAAGGTTACTAGGCTGGCGACTATCAAGGCCAGAGCCTTCTCAGTAGTGGCTCCATCCTGGTGGAATGAGCTTCCGGAAGAGATCAGGGCACTGTGGGACCTTTTACAGTTCTGCAGGGCCTGTAAAACGAAGCTCTTCCACCAGACATTTGATTAGGAGCTGCATTATATACCAAGGAGTGTCCCTATGCCCTGGTTCTACCTTCTTCTATCTCCAGCCGTGCCCTGGCATACCAGCACTGTCTATGGCCTGTGCCCACCGCAAAATAAGTGAGAGAACCAAGCTGGTATGGAAGCCATTGGAAGTATATGGCCACCTAAGCCAGGCCATAAAGACCGTTTGCTCCTGTTTTATTTGGATGTCCCAGCGCTTTTAGGTATATTTTAAATTACTGTTATTTTATGTGATTTGTTTTTTGTCTTGACAGCCATTTAACTGTAGTTTACTTCATGAAATTCAATGTAAGCTGCCCTGACCCTGCCTCGGCAGGGAGGGTGGGATACAAATTTAAATAAATAAATAAGAGAGTGTTGTTGGGAGCAAATGTGTTCAAGAGTCTGACAGTGGGTGGAGGGTGGGCTGGGAGAGTGAACACCACCTTCCCTTGTGCGGGTGTTTCCTTGGGTGGGGGGGTCGGCCCTGGTCAGTAATCACTTTACCATTTCAGGGTGGATGGGCCTGGGGAAGGGAGCACCACCCACCCCTATGCAGGTGTGCCCCAGGCAGGGCGGGGGGGGGGTTGGCCCTTCCCAGTCGTCATGATGCTGGTGGGTGGAGGGTGAGCCTGGGCTGGGTGGGAGGTTTTGTCCTGGTTGATAACCACTTTACAGTTTCAGGGTGGATGGCCCAGGGAGGGAGCACCACCTACCCCTGTGCAGGTGTTCCTTGGGCCCCAGGCTGGGGGGGGTGTCGGCTGTGGTTGGTGATCACATTGCTGTTTCAGGGCAGATAGGACTGGGGAGGCTTTTGAACTGTGTGAATGTTCCCTGGGTCCTGAGCAGGGTGGGAGAGTAGGCCCTGGCCAGTTATCATGTTGCCGGTGGGTGGAGGATGGGCCCAGGGAGAGAGCACCACCCACTCCTGTTTGGGTGTCCTCTAGGCCCCCAGCTGGGTGGGAGCTTCTGCCCTTTTCACTGATCACTTTACCATTTCAGGGAGGATGGGCCTGGGGAGAGAGCACCACCCACCCCTGTGTGGGTGTTCCCTGGGCCCTGGTCAGGGTAGGAGGGACAGCCCTGCCCGGTGATCACACTGCCAGTGGGTGGAGGGTGGGCCTGGGGAGAGAGCCTCACCCACCCATGTGCTGGTGGTCATAGAATCATAGAATCATGTGTTGGAAGGGATCTCCAGGGTCATCAACCCCCTACACAATGCAGGAAATTCACAAATGCCGCCCCCCCAGTCAAATAGCACACTGGCGGCCATGAAACGTCTGCACCTCAGTGTCATCACCTGGCCACCCATTCCCTGAGTCCAACCCACAGATGGCTCTCCTCACTCCCAGATCTTTCCCCCAAAGACTGCTGGCCTCATTGAGAACATCATTGCTGTAGATCAGCATTCCATCTCAATGGTGGGGTTTGGGAGTCTTTCTGTCACATAGAGAGTCTGGGTTGTCAGGTGCCAGGTCTCTCCAGCGGGGGACCTGAACCCCTCCTTCTCTGGATATTTTAGGTTCTGGCTGCTACTCCACCAGTGCCCTCCTGCCACAGCCATGCAGAGAGTCCCTGTCACCTTCCCATGCAGGGTGAGACAGTTGCCTCTAACCAGTCATCATTTCAAAAGGGCTGGGTGGTTGGCCCCAGGAAGACACAAGCGCCTGCAACTGTGCAGGTGTTCCCCAGGGAGGTCCTCTCTGTAGCTTAGCCATGTCTGCTCTGTACTGTCTGAAACCAGCATTGGGCAGCTATCCCAGAAGCAGTTTCCTGGGGGCACCTTGCTGGGGGAGTCTGCTACTTGGACTGTAGTTCAGGCCCCTGAAGTCCAATGGGGACCAGATTTGGTGGGCACATTGAGAAGAGTATGCTGGAGGTATCCTCAAAATTTGGAGCCGCAACCCCCCCCGGGTCTGGGCTGGTTTGTGGACCAGTTCATGAATTGGCTGTGGTTCAGTTCAGAAAATGGCCCGGAACTAGGCTGATACAGTTCAAAAACTGAACCAGCATCTTGAGAGCCCATCCTTAGTAGCCATGTTCTATCCTGGTCATTTTTAAAAATCCTAATAGACATTTGTTTCTGATCAATAATTAAGGTTTGTATTTTTGCTTGACACTTCAGAATTTAAAAAACAAACCTGAATTCACTTTGCTTCCCCTCCTTAGGATGCAAAATTTGTGGAAGAACGACGGAAGCACCTTCAGAATTACTTAAGAAATGTTATGAACAAAGTAATCCAGACTGTGCCAGAATTTACTGCCAAGCCTCAAAAAGAGACTCTTATCCAACTGATGCCCTTTTTTATGTAAGTACTGCTCAAATGAATAGGTATACCATATATTATTAAAGTTATTTTTCTTTCTTATACAATTTTTAAAACATTAATACTGGCTGCTCTAAAATATTCACAATACAGCGCTGGGTTTTGTTTTTTAAAAATCACACATTAGAATTCAGGTGGCCTGGATGTTGTTAGTGAAGTGAAATATTAAAGCACACAGTTCTTTTAGCAATGGCTGTACAGCTTTTGTTGCTTAAAACTATATGGATTTTGACAGAAATGCTAACAGGAGGAAAAGCACATGGCTGGTAGTAGCCAGCATTCCAAGAAGCTGTGCTTTTTTGCTTTTTAAATTTACATTGTGTAAATTTAACATAGGCTTTCAACGATAGTTGTTCACGAGCAGGGGGTGTTAGAAATAGAAAAGGTATAACATAAATTCAATTAAGTATAATATAAAAACAATAATTTAAAGCTTCATCAAAACCGCAGTGAAAAAATGAGCTAATTCCCAAATGCTTAGAAAAGCAAAAAATTGCCTATGTGACAGAAACCCTGTAAGCTTACTAAGGCACAAGAGGGCCACATTGGCCCATCCTGCCAGACTTAATTCTTTTTGTACAAAGAACAATCCAGTTTTGAAGTTCATGGCCATTGAGGGATGGGACTATCATTTTACTCATTTTCTGATTGGTATCAGTAGCCTCTAACATCAGAGATGGGGCCTTGCATGGGATTGGCTACATCAGCTCATCACTCTTGGGTTGGTTTAGGCCCCAAACTATTAACCATAAATGTCTGGATATTTGGGATTTTCCCTTCCCTTCAATCTTCACTGGAAGCTGGGGTCCTCAGGAGGCTGGGTAGGGGTTAAAAACTCCTCCAACATCTTGTTACTGCAAGGTACTCTGCACATGCTCTGAGGAACCTGCTACAGCCTAGGTAACATATTTATCTGAGTTAGATCAATTTATTGCTTTTTATTTGAAAGTCTTTGGGCTGTGTTACTGCGTGCCTTGTTTGTCCTTTTTCCACCCTGTTTCAAAATGATTTTGCTGTGTGGACTTATATCTAGTCATGGACCATAATAAATTATTCATTCATTTCCATCCGTTTTTGAATCCAGCCACCCTTTCCCCCTTTCTTGCCCTCTTTCTTGTAATAAACCTTTTTATAAAGACTTTTTTTGTTTCTTTTAGTACAATCTATTTCTCTGGAATACTTCTAATCTCTTCTCTACATGCTAAATCACATGGGTGCTACATGTTTGTTATGAAGTATTTTCTAGAGTTTCTACCATTACTTCATTGTTGTTCAAGCACTGTGCTAGAAGGATACCTTCTCACTGAGTCAATTTAGATGTTCTCAGGAAGTCCCTGACTGGTGACAGCTGGTTACCACAGTGCTTCCTAGGGAACCCTTGGTCTAAGGGTGTTCCTCCTTCCTTCCATAACAGCCTGCAAGATAAAAGAGGTCCTAGGCTCTCATGGACTTTTCAAGGAAGCACATTCCACTCTAGGGCCACCACAGAGAAGGTCCCTCTTCTGCTAGATGAGAACCATTACCTTTCTAATGGATGTAATCTGGAGCAGGGCCTCATTGGCAGTTCTGCCCACCATGCTGTAATGTCCTTCTGTCCACCACAGCTTCTAAGAAAGCTGTCTTAATCTTTTGCTCTTCTTTGAGATCTCATCTGTGTTGGAAAGCCCTCTGTGGCTGAAGACCTAATATTTTGTCTGAAGATCCCTCAGGGATTGTGACGTCCTTCGTCACTAGGGGGCGTCGCACCTCCGGTAGCCGTGTCGGATGGCGCTGCTTCCCTCCTATTCCTGCTCTGGGGAAGAGGTACGCGGGGTCTGGCGTCAGCGGGGGCACTCAGAGGCATAGGCAACCTCAGATGGTGGGTCCTGCGGGGCAAGTTTCCTCACTGCCCCACTGCCCACTCTGGATCCTGGCCTCAGGCACACCTGCGGGTTTCAGGTGGGAGTCTCTCTCTCTCGCAGCCCTCCCTCCTTTCTCCAGCCACTCCAGTTTTCCTCCTCCCCGGTTTCTGCCTTGAGCCCTCCTTTTATTACCCCCACCAACCTCCGGACTCCGCCTGCCTCCTGGCTCCGCCCCCGCCTAAAAGCCGGGACGCTGAGCCTGCCTCTGTCTCTCCCACCCGTCCTCCTGCCTCTTCCACCCGCCCTCCTGCAGCCCCGCCTTGGCCTGGCTGTCTTCCTGGCTTCCAGCCCTGCCCCCTGCCCCCGGACACCGCCTCTGCTGCTCGCGGGCTGCGCGGGCTCGGCTGTGCCCTCCCGGCCTGCCCCCCCCTCCTGCCGCCACCGTGCCCGTCTCTGCTGAGGCCCCGTCCGCTGGCCTCCCGGACTCTCTCTCTTCGCCCCAGGGAGGGGCCTCAGGTGCGTCCGCGGGACTCGCGGGGGGGTTGGTCGTCCCCGCGCAGTCCCTGTTCGGGGGGTGGGGCTCGTCCCGGCTCGAGTCTTGGGCCTTCCTTTTGCACCGACTAGGCAATATTCCCTCTAAGCTCCACAGTGTTGTGAGCAGAAATTCTACCTCATGAGCAAAAAAAGCTAGTAGCATTAAGGTTGTGAGCAAGTCTACATTTGATTATTGTGTACATTATTTTTAGAAAATTTCCATAACCGTGTAAAAATCTCAGAATGAATTATTTTGAATCTCAGAATGAATAAAATCAAAATCTCAGAATGAATATTTTAAGAATAATTTAAACATTATAAGAGAAAACAGAATCAAGTCAGATTTCATTACACAAAATGCTGTCCTCTACAAGGGTAGAGCAGGCCTGTGAAGAACAGGTCTACCCACCCATTTCTACTATATGGGTAGACCTGGCCTTCAGAGAACAGGTCTACCCACCCTGGTCCACTATATTGGTAGACCTAGCCTCTGGAGAACAGATAGGCCCACCCCAGCCCACTATACTGATAGACGTAGCCTTGGAGCATTGCCCTGTGCTGACCCATAGAAAACATACCAGCACTTGGGGGGGCTCTTGCAATCTACTTTGTGGTTTTTGTGTGTGTGTGTGTGTGTGAAATATGACAACCAGCATTACAGGTCAAGTATAACCAGGGGTCATTTCGTAGAAAAAGAGGCGCAGGAGCTCATTAGCATAATTCATTACCATAACTTATTTGCATATGCCACAACCCCTGGCATCACCAGAAGTGTGTCAGAAGGCAGCACCCACTGCTCAGGCTCCACTGGACTGTTTTGGATCGCCAGCTGGGGGAGGAGTGCACAGATCTGCCCTCACAGAGGAGGGAGAGCTTATATCTGAATAAACCTTGGTCTTAAAGGTGCCACTGGACTCTTTTGGATTGCTAGCTATGGGGGGGCGGGGAGAACCACGCAGATCTGCCCTCACAGTGGAGGGAGAGCTTGTACCTGAATAAACCTTGGTCTTAAAGGTGCCACTGGACTCTTTTGGATGGCCAGCAAGTGCAGGAAATTTTGTGGCTGCTCGTGGGTCAAGGAGGGTGGCACGAAGGATGTGCATGGCCTCTAGCAGGTAGGGGTCCAGGGCGGTGGCGGGGCAGAGGTGCAGGAGGAGGCCAAGTAGGCGCAGGAGGTCGGGGTGGAGCTCCTCGCTGGCCTCGTAGGAGTCGCCAGGGCCCACCTTGCAGAGGCACCACACCAGGGCCGGCATGAGGACGGGCAGAGCCTGGGCGGGCTGGGTGCCACGGCCCATGCAGTGGCGGAGCAGCTCAAGGGCCAGCTCACAGGAGCACTCCTCTGAGTCAGCCAACGGGCCAGGAAAGGTGAGGGGGGGCTGCTGGGAGAAGGGGGTGGAGATTGCTGCATGTGCCCAGCCCCTGGGCTCCTTACTGCTGGAGCTTCGCTCCTGTGCGCTCCTGCAGGAAATGAGCCCTGAGTATAACAGAGGTGGAACAATCACTATCAGAACCCTGCCTAACCTAACAAACAGGAAGTTGCTTAAATGTTATCAGCCTGCACAAATTACTTATTTCTTCAAATATTTATATCCCACTTTTCCTTGTGACTCAAGGCAGCTTACAAATCATACTGAAAAGCGTAATAGGGGTGTGCAAAAAATTGTGTTTTTTTCCTGGCTCAATTATAGAAGAAGAGAAGAGAATGGATTTATACCCCATCCTTCACTACCCGAAGGAGTCTCAGAGTGGCTTAGAAGAAGAGGAAGGAGGAGGGGGAGGAGATTGGATTTATGTCCCGCCCTTCACTCGGAGTCTCAGAGCAGCTTGCAATCCCTTTCCTTTCTCTCCTCCCCACAACAGACACCCTGTCAGGTAGGGGGGCTGAGAGAGCTCTTCCAAGAACTGCTAATGAGAGAACAGTTCTCTGCTCGTGAGAGAAGAGCACGAGCAGCTCCATGTGAAGGAGTGGGGAATCAAACCCGATTCTCCCAGATTAGAATCCACACTCCCAACTACCACATCTAACTGGCTTTCTCCATTATAGTCAATCAGTCCCATAGGCTGTAATGGAGAATCAGTCCAGGGGTATCTGGAGCTCTGGGGGGGGGGTTGCTGTTTTTTGAGGTAGATGAACCATATTTGCAGCATAGCTGCTGTGCCTCTCCTCACCTGTCCCCCTCCCAAGTTTCAAAAAGATTGGACCAGGGGGTCCAATTCTATGAGCCCCAGAAGGAGGTGCCCCCATCCTCCATTGTTTGTGAGCTGAAGCAGAATCCTCTGAGCTGGCTTCTGAAATATTGTGCGCCAGAACCCCTAGCTCAGCTTAGAGGGAACTATGCTCCTAGGTTGTCAGAAGACAACATGGTTCATTTAACTACATGAAATATTGATGCAGTACATACATTATATAGTTGTTGTCATTAATGTCATATAGTCATTAATCACCATGAGTGTTGATTCACTAGGGAAGCAAATAGGCTTCCTATTAGGCTCTGTAAATCACTTAAAGGTGAAAGAGCAGATCAGAGCAACCTTGGTTGATGTCTAAACTTAGGCAATACGAACCAGTGCATTGGAGGCCCCCAAAGTGATGGGTACCCAGATCAGTTTAATCCTTTGCCCCACATACACACCTGCCTTCCTTTGAGAGTAATGTTGTATAATGTATATTCTTCAAGGAGTGGTGGCATCCCCCCATACAGTGCCCCAAAATGTTTTACCCTGGGCTTCCATGGAGGCCTTCAGTAGAATCTTTTTAAGGTCAGTTGTCCCGTCCCCCCCCCAATCATATCTGCCATTCCTCACTTGCCTTCTGGAGTAAAGGGACTATGGTTTGGGGGGGGGGTCCCTTTTCCTGACCACTGAATTATCCATTTCCTGTCCCATCCTAGCATTTGCCAAAAAGAATGACAACTTATTTGAAAGCTGGGATCTTGGAAACAAGTTATTTGTAAAGCAAGTAAAATAGATGCAGATATCATTTTGTTGGGATGATTTATTCTGAGCACAGTACTTGAGGGTTTTCCCCTCGATGCATCATTCCCTGTCCTTGCCTATTATATTAGAATATCTGCAGAGAGGAGAGCATCCATGTATTCCTCTCCTCATGCATCTGAGTCTCTGGACTGGCACAAATGCAGTAAATTTCAGTAGTGGAAGGTGATGCTGGTTGTGGGGACATACAGAATGATTTCAGGTGTGCTGTTGGACAGGCCACTGGCTCAGATGCAGCTCTTCTCTTTCGGTATGCCAGGAGTCCCCAACCCTTTTCAGCCTGTGGGCACTTTTATTGTTCTGACACAGTGTGGTGGGCACAGCCACAAGATAGCTGCTGCAGGAGGTGGAGCCAGCCACAAAAATGGCTGCTGCAGCTTACCTTCAATCATACGCCATAGATCCTTGTGCTGTGGTGGCAGCTACTGCCAGAACAATGTTTTTTTAAAAAATGCACAGCCAATTAAATTTCCAGTAGCCAGTCAGAACCTTTGCTGGGCAAAAGTCCTACCTGGCCCTGCCCACTTTCTAAAAACACTTGATGGGTGCCAGGAAAGGTGTCAACGGGCACCACATTAAGGACCCCTCCTGTATGCTATAGGCCAGTGATACTTACTCCATGGCTTGTGGAGAGCCACAATTACCATCAGCCAAAAGAGCCACATTTGAAGAAGAAGAAGAGATTGGACTTATACCCCGCCCTTCACTGCCCAAAGGTGTCTCAGAGCGACTTACAAACGCCTTTCCCTTCCCCTCCCCACAACAGACAGCCTGTGAGGTAGGTGGGGCTGAGAGAACTTCTGACAGAAACTGTCCTTGAGAGAACAGCTGTGCCAGAGCTTGTGACTGACCTAGGGTCACATCAGCAGGTGCAAGTGGAGGAGTGGGGAATCAAACCTGGTTCTCCCAGATAAGAGTCTGCACACTTAACCACTACACCAAACATTTGCTTAGCTGGCATGAGGGCCTGCATCTCAAGGAGGCTTGCAGCTTACCTGTTGCATGGTGAGAATCATCTGCCAACTGCAGGGAAAGGACTTGCCCACTTTCCTGAACTATGGGGCAGGTACAGCATTGGGGAACAATGCTCAGAAAAGCCACAAGTGGCATACGAAAACCCAAATTTGGCTTCCAAGCCACTGAGTATCACTGCTCTATTATTTATTTATTATTTAATAATGAAACGTGTATCCCTTTTCTGCCGTTATAAGTGCCACCAAGGAAGCTAACAATTTAAAACGTGTGATAAATACATGGTCCCCATAGGGTATAGTAGAACTGAAAAATACAGGGTTGGGTTGTTCTTTTTTGCATACCCCTGTTTAGAGCTATTAAAATCAACACCCACACATATCATTAAAATAATTTTGAAAACAGAATTGACATACATACAAAATATAAATACAGCAATTAAAACATTGGTTAGGAAGGAGGGATCATTGACGGAATGCCAAACAAAATTTTTAAAGTCTTCACTTGCTGGCGGGAGACGGCAACAGAAGGGGACAGACGAAAGCTCCCAGTTCAAGAGCTTTGGTGGCATGATTAAGGCCCTCTCCCAGGTGCCACCCACCTAATCACAGAATGCAGGGGCACCCAAAGCAGGGTCTACGAAAACGACCATAGCAGGTGGGCAGGTTCATAAGGGAGTCAGCGGTCCTTCAGGTATGTTGATCCCAAACCATATATGGCTTTGAATGCCAAGACTAGGACCTTGAATTGTGCCCGCGAACAAATTGGGAGCCGGTGTAGATGGGCCAAGACTGGCGTGATATGGTCTCTATGACCTACTCCACTCAACACCCTAGATGCAGCATTCTGTACCAGTTGAAATTTCTGAACACTTTTTAAAGGGTGGCCCCACATAACAATATTCTAATCTAGCTGTAACCAGGGCATGCACCACAGGCAAGGCAGCAGTTGGCTGACACATCAAATCTAGTAAAAGGCACTCTTGGCCAAAGCGGCCACCTGCTTATCCAGACTACAGGCCAGTTCCTTCAAGGGGTATGCAACCCCATCCAGAATGGGTGATACCCTCCATCCCAGGTCAGAACTTCCACCCACCAGTAGCACTTCCATCTCTAAGCATAATGAAGGAGAGGCCTCTTTTTCTAACACTGTTTGAGTCATTTCTCACAGGCCTTGGGAATCCATCCATGTGGGTCTGTTCACAGTACTTGGGCCTAATTAAACATAATACAGAGCAACTGGAGAAAGCATCTCCATTTTCATGTGCTTAATTGAGCCATAGGCTGCACTAGTTGTGTCTAAGCAGGCCCATTGACACCTTTCCTGGCACATGGCGTGTAATATTTTTTCATGTTTGAGATCTGTAGAAAGAGAACTTTGACTAAGGAAAAGGGTGGGGAGAGAGATTGGTGTTTAAAGCATATTTCTTAGTACAAGTTAGCCTGTCATCCTCTGACAGGGAAATTTCCATAATTTCTAGATGCTTGTACCAGATTCCACAGGGCTTTCATTTTTCAAAAAATGAAATGAAATAAAGTAAAATAAAAATATATGAATGCCTTCAAGTTTTAATGAGTTTTCTCACTCCATGTCTTAGTGTTCATCTGACATATTGATTCTGTGGAGGGGGGGATTCTTTTTTGCTGATCCTCTTTAACTCTCAGTAGGTTTTTTTAAATATACTTTCAAGCTACAAACAAACAAAAGTTATGCCTGTCAGTTTTCAGCTTGTGCATCTAAATAGTGTGCTTTGGACATTCTCTGTAGAATCATCTGTCCTTTATCAGAAACCAGGTATTAAATATGAAGAATTCCAGTAAGTACTTTGCTTTATGCAAAATGTAACATGGATTCTTATTCTGGAGGGCAGGTAAATTTTTGGCCCCTGTTAATCCATCTCTCCTCTCCCCTTCTCTGTAGTATTCTGTCCTGGTCCCTGATTGGTTGCCTGGTACTCACTAGGACTGATTTTTTTACTTAGACTGATGAGTTATTGGGAGGGGGAAGTGGGGAGGAATAGTCACCTACCAGAGGTTGCAAACTTGCCAATTTTTGTAGGCATCCAGCTGGAACTGTCCAAGCTTCTCTTCAAGTGGATCCTGTTTTCAATTAGCCTCACATAGGCAGAACAGTGACCTCGCTGCTCCCAATAACCTCCTCTTTATATTACGGTAATGTTGGTGGAGCTCCTCTGATAAAACAGCTTGAGGATCTCGACTGGTCAAGAATGTTGCAATCAAATTAGTTGCATTGGTCAGCTGCTGGAAGCATATAGCGCAATTCTAAAAGAATTCCACTGTTGGTGAGTACATACCTAAGCAAAATTTAAAGTTCTTCTTTCTTAGCTCTAAAGCCACATGTAGCCCAAGTACAGGGAAATCCAAGCAGGTGCCTTCTACCATGTATACTTCCCAATGGGTTGTGGTCAAGTAAGAACCTTTTGTTTGGGTTCCACCAGCATTTGAGATACAAATGTCCTCAACTGTGAGTAGGTCTTTACGCCCTGTACTTGTGGAGCTCATTGCTATCAGCGATCTGCGAAGTCCAGAAACTTTGTTCATTCTGGGAGGAATTAAATATTTTTGTTTAGGTAAGCTTTTGATCTTCAGTAGTCTTACAGGACTTTGAGGATAAAAAATATATTAGACAGATACATCAAAATAAAACACCCTGTTGTCTCATAGTGTCTCTTGTATAATGCTGTAAATGAATGCCTTCAGTATAATGAATAGACAAAGCTGTCTTATAACAAGTCATAGAATCACAGTATCATAGAAAGTTAGGGTTGGAAGGTACCTTGCAGGTCATCTAGTCCAACCCCCTGCACTCTGCAGGAGCATAGCCAAAATATAGCCCTACAACATACCTGAAAGATGGTCGTTCAGCCTCCGCTTGAAAACATCCAGCGAAGGAGCATCCACCACCTCCCGAGACAGTCTGTTCCACTGCTAAACATACCCAACTCTTTCAGCCTTTCCTCGTAAGACTTGGATTCCAACCCTCTCACCATCCTGGTTGCCCTCTTCTGGGCACACTCAAGCTTATCGACATCCTTCCTAAAATTTGGTGCCCAAAACTGGACACAGTACTCCAGGTGAGGCCTGACCATAGCAGAATAGAGCGGAACTACCACCTCCCATGATCTGGAGGACACAATGCTTCTGTTAATGCATCCTAAGATTTCATTAGCTTTCTTCGCAGCCATATCGCACGCTGGCTCACGTTTAACCTGTGATAAACCAGAACACCCAGATCCCTTTCACATGTGCTGTTGTCAAACCAAGTCCCTCCCATTCTGTATCTGTGCCTTTGATTTTTTGTACCTAAGTGTAGGACTTTGCACTTATCTCTATTGAAATTCATTTTATTTGGCTCAGCTCACTGTTCCAGTTTATCTAGATCATTTTGAATCCTGACTCTGTCTTCTTCAGAATTAGCAATCCCACCCAGCTTCGTGTCATCGGCAAATTTGATAAGCATCCCCTCTACCTCCAGGTCATTTATAAAAACATCGACAACACTGGCCCAGGACCGAGCCCTGTGGCACTCCACTCGAGACTTCCCTCCACGTAGACACAGAGCCATTTACAAGCACTTGTTAGGTACGATTTTTTAACCAACCATGGATCCATCCAACAGTTGCACCATCCAGCCCACACTTAACCAGCTTATCCTCAAGGATATCATGAGAAACTTTGTCAAATGCTTTACTGAAATCTAGATACACTATGTCCACAGCATTGCCAGAGTCAACCATTTTAGTAACTCTGTCAAAAAAGGAGATAAGGTTGGCCTGGCATGACTTATTCTTGATAAACCCATGCTGGCTACTACCAATTAACTCATTCCGTTCAAGGTGCTCACAGACAGAGCGTTTAATAATCTGCTCTAGAATTTTTCCAGGTATTGATGTCAAACTGACAGGCCTGTAATTTCCCTGGTCCATCTTTTTTCCCTTCTTGAAGATCAGAACAACATTCGCTCTTCTCCAGTCTTCCAGCACAACACCAGTACTCCAGGACACCTCAAAGATTAGAGCCAGAGGCTCCGAAATAACATCTGCAATTTCCTTTAGCACCCTGGGATGCAAGCCATCTGGCCCCGGAGATTTGAAAGTATTTAAGGCAGCTAGATGTTCTCTAACCATTTCCTTACTTACTCTGGCCTGGCAGTTCCTCCTTCCTTCATATGTCCTGCATTCTTCAGTTTGTATACAGCTTGCCTTATGGTTGAAGACCGACGCAAAGTGAGAGTTGAGTAATTCTGCCATGTCTTCATCACTTGTTAAGACTTGACTGTCTTCCCCTAGCAATGAGCTTACCCCATCCCTGTTCTTCTTTTTGCTCTGAACATAGGCATAGAAACCTTTCTTGTTATCTTTAGCATCCCTCGCAAGCCTCAGCTACATCTGCGCTTTAGCCTTTCTGACACCATCCCTACAGATTCGAGCCTGCTTCTTGTACTCACCCTTAGTAATTTGACCATCCTTCCAATTCCTGTACATTTCCTTTTAGTCTCAGCTCTCCAGAGAGTTCCTTGTTCAGCCACCTCAGCTTCATTACCCGTCTTCCACCTTTCTTTTTCACCAGGACAGTTTGTGATTGTGCCTTAAACACTTCATTTTTCAGCATCTCCCATCTTTCCTAGGCAGATTTCCCCCTCAGCATTTCCAGCCACAGGATCCTATCTAATATTTCTCTGAGTTTTTTGAAATCAGTTTTTCTGAAGTCCAGAATATGAGTCCTACTATGTCCTGGTTTCACATTCTTCTCTATGTCAAATTCCAAGCTGACATGGTCACTATTCCCGAAGGATCCCACAATGTTCACTTCATCAATCAGTTCTTCCCTGTTTGTCAGGATTAAATCCAGGATAGCAGATTTTCTGGTTCCCACCTCCAATTTCTGAGAGATGAAGTTGTCTGCAAGACTATCCAAGAATCTATGGGATGCCCCATGTCTAGCAGAGTTAGATTTCCAGCAGATATCTGCATAGTTGAAATCTCCCATAACCACAACATCCTGTCTCTGTGAAAGTTTAGCAAGCTATTGTACAAATGCATCATCCAGTTCCTCCCGTTGGTTCGGAGGTCTGTAGTATACCCCCACAATATCCCCTTCTTTTTTCCCTCGCTGTATCCTTACCCACACACTTTCAACAGGGCAACTCTCAAAATCCTGACTTTCAGTGCAAGTGTATTCATTCTTGACATATAGTGCCACCCACCTCCTTTTTTGTTTATTCTCTTCTGTTTGAACAAGGTATATCCTTCAATCACTGTGCCCCATATATGAGTCTCATCCCACCAAGTCTCCGTAATACCTATCAGATTGTATTTACGTTCCAATATTTGAAGTTCAGTTCATCCTGTTTATTTTCCATACTCTGTGCATTAGTATAAAGACATCTCAGATTACAGGCAACTGTTGGTTCAACTATCTGCTCTGATTAGCAGTGGCTCTGTAGGGGTTCTCACCAAAAAGAGCCAGTTTGGTGTAGTGGTTAAGAGTGCGGACTGTAATATGGGAGAACCTGGTTTGATTCCTCACTCCTCCACATGCAGCTGCTGGTTTGACCTTGGGTCAGTCATAAGTTCTTTCAGAGCTGTTCCAGTCTCCTCCTCCTCCTCCTCCTCCTCCTCCTTCTAGCAGAGTGATATGCTGACCACTGATCCATGTTTCTTCCCCAAAATACAGTACCTTCATTTGATTTTGGTTGTACGTACTTAGGAACATTTTTAAATGGACATATAATGTTGGGTGGCCGGTCGGACTCCAACCCAGAAGATCTGAACTGGGCCTTGCAAGCCATGGCTGGTTGGCTTAGGCTGAGCCAGCTGAAACTAAACCCAGTGAAGATGGAGGTCCTGTGCCTGAGTCGGAGTGGTCTGCAGACGGGGATCGCTCTCCCAACCTTCGATGGGACACCTTTGGTGCCTTCGTTGGAGGTTAGGAGTTTGGGTGTACTCCTGGATCCCTCCCTAACTATGGGGGCCCAGGTAGCACCCACTGCCGGCTTGGCCTTTTACCATCTTTGGCTGATTAGGCAGCTAGACCCCTTCCTTGGCTGCGACAACCTGGCTACAGTGATCCATGCGACGGTCACCTCGAGATTAGACTACTGTAACGCTCTCTACATGGAGCTGCCTTTGTCACAAGTTCAGAAGCTGCAGTTAGTGCAGAATGCTGTGGCCAGGCTTCTGATGGGTCTCCCCAGATGGGAGCACATCTGACCTGTGCTGAAAGCACTGCACTGGCTGCCAACAGCTTTCTGAATTCACTTCAAAGTGCTGGTACTTGCTTTTAAAGCCCTGTATGGTCAGGGTCCGACATACCTGAGGGACCGCCTTTCCCCATGCATACCCCAGAGAGCACTATGGTCAGGGGCTCAACACTGATTAGTGATCCCAGGCCCCAGGGAGGCCAGCCTTGTTGCAACCAGGGCCAGGACCTTTTCAGTGGCGGCTTCTACCTGGTGGAATGAGCTCCCGGAGGAGATCAGGGCCCTGGGGGACCTCTCACAGTTCTGCAGGGCCTGCAAGATGGAGCTCTTCCGCCAGGCTTTTAATTAGGAGCCGCCACTACCACCATCACCAACTACCTTGTGGGAATAACAGGGTGATAGGGATGGCCCATTACAAAGACCGTGCCATAGTATTCCGGTAGATCGGTTCCATCGAAATGGGCTTGGGCAATATCTACAGGCCACCATCTTGATTTGATTGTATGTTTACCATCTTTGAGCACTTTATTCTGATCAAATTGTGTGTTTTATGTGTTTTTAATGTTTTATATCTGGCACATGGTGCCCTTGTTTGTAAGCTGCCCTGAGCCCGCTTGCAGGGAGGGCAGGGCAGAAATGAAATAATAAATAAATAAATAAAATCTTAAAGCTTTGTTACCTAAGAAAGGGTTCCCTTGTTTGTAAAAATAAAACACAAGCCCAGTGGCACCTTAATTAAAGACTAACGTTAAGATGCCACTAGGCTTCTGTTTATGTGTTTTGCTACAGTTGACTAACACAGCTGCCCCTCTGGTATTCCCTTGTTTGAACAACAGTGTGTTCACTTTCCTAAACTGGCTTTGTGGTCCTAGAAGAAACTACTTGGACATTCTGATGGATACTTTCATGTTCTGTGGCCTTCTGTCCCAGAAGCCCTTCCATTCTGTGAACACTGTGTTTGTTAGAAATTCTGCTCCTGAAAGCCCAAGAATATTTGATCCACTTGGTGATTTTTCTTGAGTCACGATTACATTAGTACTGGTTCAGCTTGGCAGAGGAGTTGCAAAACAAGCAGCACTGGTATTGGTCTCCACTCCTCCCACACCTGGTTTGTAGCTCCAGCCGAGCGTTCCTGGGGCAAGGGATAATGAGGGAGGTTTGTTTGCCCAAGCTTATTATATCTAGTAGAGGTCAGAGCCGAGAGTCCTCAGTTGGGGGCATGTCTAGCTAACAATGAGGTTCCAAATCCCAAATACTCCAAAACAACTGGAGACTAGGAATGCAGTTGTTAAAATGTGTAATGCTGAATAGGTTTGAGTCTCAGCAACAGCGGTATTGTATCTGACTGTGAGCTCTAGCATATAATGATTTGCCAAATCCAGAACTGTTTGCCAGAGCACCCACAGCTTGAGTTCCTCCTCCCGTCATTTGTGCAAACATATTGTGAATGAATGGCAGCCGGTAATTTGCTCAGGAAAAAAATTCTGTACAATTTGTTTCAGGTCTGTCTATAAGCTCCTGAGTTGTAACATGAGTACCATGAGTACTAAGCATAGATGGGAAGTTGGGGACTGAAATTAAGCAGTTTGAAGTAGCATTTAAACCTGACTTTAAAAAATGCAAGAACCACAGTAATTTTTTTTAATATATAAAAAGGAAGGGCCAGTGGGATTTGTTTTTTATGTTTTTACAAGACATTCTTAATGCGGCTTCAGCCCAGCTGGAGCATAAGAGGGATTGCACCATCGGTATAACACTGACCCAGGAGGAAGCAACCTGGTCATTCCACCTGGCTCAGTGTTGGCTGTTGTGACAAGCAGCAGTGTATTTATGATTACTGGATGACTGACTCGTTGGCTCACAAATTATTTCAACAATTGGCTACTGAATGGAGCACAACAATGGTGAATCTGTGTGAGGCAAGCTAGGACTCTCACTTGGCCATGTGACAGTGGGTGTGCACGAAATGCTGCTGATTGAACTGTGACTGTATGGAAAGTAACAGCCAGAACAGGCTTGAGTTGCTCATGAGCAAACAGACTTTCTGTGTTATACCTCTTTCTGTGTCATGCTTCTGAGGATGCCAGTCACAGCTACTGGCGAAACATCAGGTCCTACAATGCCAAGACCACGGCCGCACAACCCGGAAAATCTACAGCAACTAAGCAAACAGACTGTTCAATAAAAAAAAAATCCACTCACAGCAAGAAAGCAGAACTTGACCCAAACCAGTGGGTGTTCAAGCATCCCTAACCCACTTAATTTCAAAGTAGCTTGTGCAGAAGAATTTTCTGGCAACTTCAGTTTACTGGAAAAAGCAGACTAAAAATATGTTCAATTAAATAAATTTCCTTTTCCTTTTTAATTCAGCAAACACATAAGCAGTTTGTTCTGGAGCTGAAAGTAAGAAAGGGCTTCCTTAGTCTTGTCCTATTCCTGCCCCAGTTCTTCCAGCTTATTGAACAGTACTTGTGTTGTTTCGGAAAAAGACTTTTGTGCTGTTGATGTAAGAGAATTCTGGCACTGGCAGACAGTAAAAGCGTCCTGCCATCTGCTTCCACAGCACAAAAGAAAGGCTCAGTTTCTGCAGCTTCAAGACTTTATGCTTGTTTTGGTGAATCCTTCAAGTCTTCAGGGTGGTCTGTTTGTGTGTGCTACTGAAAAGAGCTTCACACAGTGCTGTGGTGGCATTACCTCTGTGGATCATGGAGAGCTGCATTCACAATTCCTATCCACAAAGAGAGCCCATGACTACTGTATGCCCTGGGGACCACCCCAGAATATGCATAAACAATAACATTACTAAAGTACCTCTGGGTATCTGGGGTTGTCTTTCTGCATGACTGGCAGTTTTGTTTTATGGGCTAGCAGTCAGCAGTGGTATACCCCATTCCACCGTCTTATTTAGCTTCATACGCTGACCCAGCCTCGAACATAGAACCCCTGCATCTGCACAACCGGGGGGAGTGTGTGTATGTGTCTGTGCGCGCATGCACATGCCCGGAAGTCATGGTTGACTTCTGGTGACCCCTACTGGGGGCTTGGAAGTTTTTCAGAGAGGTGGCTTGCTATTGCCTGCCTCTGCATCCCCCCTCCGGTATTCATAGAATCATAGAGTTGGAAGGGGCCATACTGTTGTACATATTTGATTCCATGTCAAAAATGAAGTCAAATGAGGAGGAAGTTTACATCAAACCTATTCAGCATTACACATTTTAACAACTGCACTCCTAGTCTCCAGTTGTTTTGGAGTATTTGGGATTTGGAACCTCATTATTAGCTAGATATGCCCCCAACTGAGGACTCTCGGCTCTGCCCTCTGCTAGATATAATAAGACCATCTAGTCCAACCCCCTGTCCAGTGCAGGACCAGCCTAAAGCATCTCTGACAAATATTTGTCCAGCCTCTTCTTGGTCTCCCTTACAAGTATTTCCCAGGGTCGGCCCCGCTTAGCTTCCAAGATCTGACAAAATCAGGCTTGTCTGGGTTATTCAGGTCAGGGCTACATCTGCATAACCTTGATATAATTGTCACAGGCAAGTTGTGTTTCATTTCAAAAATAAAATTGTCTTATATTATAATGATGAAATTATTCTAAACTCTAAAGAAGTTGCCCACTTTTCTGGAACATGTGGAGGGTGCCATAGGGAACAGTGCTCAGAAGAGCTACAGGTGGCTTCCAAGCCAGTGACTTTTATTGCTGTAAACTATATTCTTTTTTTTTTTTGGTAAATACAATTTATTATTGGATATATCACATGTTCATACATTTTCAACCAACCTACATATCCATTTTTCTAATTTCCCTTCTCCCCCCCCAAACAAGGCTTCCCGCACTGCTCCAACCCCATTAATATCTCTCTTTTTCTCTTACAAACGGTAACAATTCAAAAGTCTAATTCTATTTCATTTTCCTCTTAATAACTATCAAAGCAGATCAAACCACGTTTAATGTCCCAATTTTTCAACAAGTATTTTTGAAAGTCTTTCCAGTCTTCAAAGAAAGTTTCATCTTCTTCGTTGTTTAACTTTCTTGTTAATTTGTCCATTTCTGCCAGAAACAACGTCTTTTTAATCCATTCCCATGTTTCAGGTACTCTATCTTGTTTCCAACATTGAGCAAAAGTCAGTCTTGCTGCTGTAGTCAAGTACCATAGTAGTGTTCTCTTGGCTACATTTATTTCTTCGATTTTAAGACCTAACAATAACATCTGTGGGTCTTTCTTAAAAGTACAATTCAAAATTTTTTGTATCTCATTGTGGATCTCTGTCCAATACTTTACTGCTTTATCACATGTCCACCACATATGATAAAAAGACCCTTCATGTTTCTTACATTTCCAACACTTATTAGACATACTTTCATTTATAATAGCAATTTTTTTAGGCGTCATATACCATCTGTACATCATTTTATAACAATTCTCTTTAACATTTACACAAGTTGAAATTTTCATTGACTTTTTCCACAAGTATTCCCAAGATGTCATTAATATCTCATTATTAACATTTACAGCCCATTTTATCATTTGCTCTTTTACAGTTTCATCCTCAGTGTACCATTTCAATAAAACCTTGTACAGTTTAGAAATCATTTTTTTCCTTTCTCAAGCCATACAGTTTCAATTTCAATATTCTTTTCTCTAAAACCATGTTCTTTTTTATCGGTCTTAAATAAATCATAAATCTGTCTATACTTCAACCAATCATATTCAAATTCAACATCAAATCTATCTTTTAACACAAAATTTTTCCCTTCAGATTTTAAAAGATTTTTATAAGGTAGCCAATCTAGCCCTTGATTTCTTGAATATGGATTAATCACTTCAGCTGGTACAATCCAAAGTGGTCTTTCTTCTGAGAAGAATTTTCTGTATCTCATCCATGTCTCGAACAGTGATTGTCTTACAAAGTGGTGTTTAAAAAATTTATCCATTTTTACTTTTCCATACCATAAATATGCATGCCATCCAAATTTGTTATCATGCCCTTCCAGGGCCAATAACTTCTTATTCTCCAGATTAATCCACTGTTCCAACCATGTTAAACAGACGGCATCATAGTACAGTCTTAGATTTGGTAGTTGTAGGCCTCCTCTCTCGCGTCACATAAAATTTTCATTTTAATCCTTGGCTTTCTTCCTGCCCATACGAATTTGGATAATTCTTTCTGCCACGAATCCAGTACTTTCCTTTGTTTTAGTATTGGAATAGTCTGAAATAAAAACATCAAACGCGGCAAGATATTCATTTTTACAGTCGCGATTCTTCCCATCAATGATAAATTCAAAGTGTCCCATTTCTTCATATCTTGCTGAATCTTGTGCCACACCTTTTCATAATTGTTTTTAAACAAATCAATATTTTTCATGGTTAATTCAATTCCAAGATATTTAGTCTTTGTAACTACTTCACATTGAATTTTCTCTTGAAGTTCTGTTTGTCTTTGTTTCGTCATATTTTTGCACATCACTTTGGTTTTACTTTTATTAACATAAAATCCCGCAACTGAACCAAATTCTTCAATTTTTTCCATCAATTGTGGTATTTTCTCAATTGGGTCTTGGATCATAAACATTACATCATCTGCAAATGCCCTGTATTTATAAACAAAACCTTTCACTGTAAGTCCTTCAATACTGTTATCTTTCCTTATCGCTGTCAATAATATTTCCAATATCCAAATAAACAACAGCGGGGATAACGGGCAGCCTTGACGTGTTCCCTTTTGGACTTGGAAGAAATCCGTCTTTTCCTTATTTATATTCAAAGCCGCTTTTTGTTCTGAATATATTGCCACAATCATGTTTAAAAAAGACTGTCCAATGTCCATTTTTTCTATAACTTGCAGCATGAACTCCCAATTTAAATTGTCAAAAGCTTTTTCCGCATCTAGGAAGAGGAATCCAACTTCTTTTTCAGGATGCTTGTCATAATATTCAATTGCATCTATCACCACTCTTAAATTGTCTCTGATTTGTCTGTTTGGTAAAAATCCAGCTTGTTCTTCCGCTATTGTATCTTTCAAATATTTTTTCAGTCTCTCTGAAATTATTTTTGCAAATAATTTGTAATCATTATTTAATAGCGATATTGGCCTATAATTCTTTACCTGAGTCAAATCCAAACCTTCTTTAGGTATCAATGAAATGTTTGCTTCTTTCCATGAATCTGGGATCCGTTTGGTCTTTCTTATCTCATTCGACAGAAGTACTAAAATAGGGGTTAGCTCCTCTTTAAATTTCTTATAAAACTTTGCTGTAAAGCCATCTGGTCCTGGAGCTTTGCCCAACTTTGCATCTTCTATCGCCATTGTCACTTCTTCTTTCGTTACTAAACCATTTAATAATTCCTTAATTTGTTTTCCCAGCTCTGGAACTTCAATCGTCTCCAAATATTTCTTGATTCTCTGTTGGTCAATTCCTTTCTTTTTGAATAATTTGGCGTAATATTTAAAAAAAGCCCTTTTTATACCATTCAAGCTCATAACATGCTGTAAACTATATTCTGTAATGTTAGCGAATGTCAGAGATGAGGCCAGGTGTGTTCCTACTCTGGTTGGCAGAAGCTGGTGAAAACTGTATGGCAGCGTTTGAAGTGTCAATGGGTAAGGTTTAACATTGGGTCTCGGGCTGTTTCTGAATCTTGTCAATCTTATGTTCCATTTTAAAAGTGAGATGGGGAAGCATATTTTTGCCACATACAGATGAGACAGGTACAGGTGGCAAGATGGAGGCAGCCCCTAGCTGGTCGGCCCAGATGCCCGTATTATTTTCCTCATCTGAAACTCAGGATTCTGTGCCTCTCGAAGCCCACTTGGCTCTTTATCCAGATCCCACTTCAAAGCATTCCAAATGGTTTCCTGTTTCCCACACGACGCTCTGGACACTACAAACCTCAAGTTCATTCAAACTGACAATGCTTGTGTCATTTATTGGGGTTGCAGAGTTGAACATAACTTTAGAGCAGACCAAAGGGTTCTTACTATTTCTCTTGCTATTTGACTGCATTATTAAACACCATGTAATCTGCCTTGAATCTCTGTAAGAATGCAGATTGCAGACTATAAGTAAAGTAAATAAAAAGTTTTGGGGATGATGGGGGTACAATGACCATCTGGATGGAGGACTGTTTATTGCTTTATTTACTTGGAAACAAGACTGCTGATTTTAGATGGGTTTACTCCCAGGTAGGAATTGCATAACATTGCACCCCAAAAATCGTTTAGGAAAAGTGATGCTGGTATGTTTGCATCTTCTTTGTGGTCTCTGTGCATCACACCTATGGGATCTAGTGCGCCTGCACTGATCTGATCGGTGTTGTACAAAGCTCACAACCCTGAGCCTGCATGGGAACCCCAACTGTGCATGCCCAAGGGGGTGGAGCACAGACATCCCGCCAGTTCTCTTCTGACCACTGCGCTGTTAACAGCTTTTTTCGTCAGTTGGTGATTGTTCATTTCTCCTCACTTTGGGAATTCTTGGTTTCTTCAATCAGAATATTTTTCGTGGACTGTTGGACTTTTGTCAAGAACTGTTAAGGAGGTAGTGGGGTGAGAACTTTCCAAGATCTTCGGACCTCCCCCCCCTCCCCTTTCTTTCTCTCATGCCTGAGGAACTTGTTTATGGATAAAAAGTGGGGGTGCTTTAAGAGGTGTGTCTCATGTAGGAGTAAGTTGGCACCTAGGGATGAACACGAGCTCTGTATAATTTGTTTGGGTGAATCTCACCGTCCGGAGGTTTGCGCTCTCTGTGCGAAGTTTTCAAATCAAACGTGCAAGAATAGAGCGGTAAGGTTGAAGGTTGCCCTTTGGGAAATGGCCCTTGCCCCTCCATCGTCAACAATGTCGACCGAACACCCTCAGAAGTCGTCTGCATCGACTGAACCCCCACCGACATAGTCCATATAGACGCTGAGGTCGACGGCTACCCTCTCGACGCTGAAATCACCTCGACCAGTCAAATCTGCTTCTGACATGGGCCCAGCCCCATCCAAGAAGCGCTCTTCCAAATCTGTCTCTTCTGCCTCAACACCAGCGAAGAAACAGAAGAGAGATAAATTGGAGAGACACAGCTTTCATAAGTCGTCCGTCGGGGACCCGCAGAAGTCTCACAAAATGAGCAGCGTGGTAACCCGTAAGGGCTCTGCGCTGCCTAAGATACCACAGTCGCGTTCCCTATCGACGCATCACTCTGTACCCAAGCTGCCGGATATACAATCGGCACTGCCGATTGAAATTCTCGATTCCCCAGTCAGGCATCTGAACCCTCCAGTACTCTCTATCTGTATCGACTTCCGAAGCCGAGAATGATGTCATAGCAGCTTCCAGTGTCGGCCATCGTTTTCCATTTGCTTCATCCTGGACTAGAGGCTGTTCCAACCCTGACCATTGATACCGACCCAGTGACCAATCCCGCTCTCCTATCCACGCGGACGATCGAGGTTGATGGGATGAATATCCAGTCCGTCCTGATCGACACCACTCATCCCAGTCACCCAGGATGGATTATTCACCTAACCCACCTACAGGTCCGGGCTCTCTCTCTCGATATCAACATCACTCATCGATGCTCCCTCCATGGGATCATAGTCATCACATGCTGTACTTGTTTTCCTCCTACCCTCTATCGGCATCGATGCCCTGGCTAAAGCCTATGAGGCTGGATGACTGGGGCCACCATTCCACCCTGCCCCGCTCTCCGTGTCATCCACGCCCTTCCACAACCCTCTCTAAACCACCGAAATCTCTTCCTCTGAGGCAAGTCTTGCCTCGTCTCCCATCATCTCCTCCACCACCAAAGGAGGTTCATACAATGCCAGTTCCTATCCAGAGATCTACATTGCATTCCGAAGCCTCTCGCATCGCTTCCAATGTTGACCAGTCAGAGGGTGAGGCCTCACATGGCGATACCTCCTTAAAACATAAGGTCTCCGAGACCCTTCCAATCTCCCCATCTGAGGACTTGTCTTCATATGGAGATCTTGTGAAAAGAATGGCTCATTCATTGGGTCTGTCCATCGTCCAAACTCAACCCGTCACGTCAACAGCGATCTCCCGTCTAATGTCGAAGGTCCTCCTGCACGCTGTCAAAGTTCCCTGGGAGAAGCCCTCATCTGCACCAGTATCAGCCAGGAGACTGGATCACATGTATCAAGTGCAAGAGAAGGGAGCAGACTTCTTACACATCCATCCAAAACCTAACTACATGGCCGTCTCTTCTTCTTCCAGGAACAGATATTCTCATACAACTCCCTCTGACAAAGAAAGCAAAAAGCTTGATGCCTTTGGAAGATGCTTTTACTCAGCAGGTGCCCTGGGAATCAAAACATCCCAATTATATTGCATGTATGAGTAGATACCAGTATGCGTTACGGCAACAATCTGCAGATATTTTGCCTTTTCTTCCGGATGAGAAAAGTCAGGCAGCCCAAACCCTGCAGAAGGAAGGCATGGTTCTGGCGAAGCAGCTTCTGAATTTGTCTAACCACTCACTAGACACCTTCTCCAAAACTATGTCTTCAGCAGTCGCACTTCGTAGGCACTCCTGGCTGCGAACGACTTCTTTGCCTCCTGATACCAGGGCTTACATAGAAGATATTCCCTTCGACGGGGAGGGCCTGTTCCACTCCTCTACTGACTCTGCTCTGCAGGAGATGGACAAGAGCATAAAGGCCTCCAAATCCTTGGGGGTCTCTGCTCCCTCCAAGCCATACTGCCACCGTACCTGGTCCCGCTATGGCTCCAAGCGCCCATATGGTAATAAACCGTCCCCAGAGGGTACCTGGAGACCTCATCAGTCACCCACGGGCCAACACCAACAGTACCAATACCCTGTGAAGTCCAGATATGGCTTGCAACAACAAAATTCCAGAGCAAAATCTCAAAAGCCTTCCAAACAGGGTCTTTGACTCGCCACAGATTGCTTCAGGGGACTCCACCCACCTTTCCCCATTCCTGTCTGTGTGGCAGGTCATCACTACAGACTGATGAGTTTTGTCTATTCTAACCCATGGCTATTCAATAGAATTCATGGACTTTCCAACGCTGCCTGTTTTCCTGGCCACCCCTCCTTCTTCCCTCCTTCTCCAGGAGATCACCTCCCTCCTGGCGAAAGATACAATAGAACGAGTGACGAAGGTATACGAGGGCACAGGTTTTTATTCCCGTTACTTTGCTGTTCCCAAACGAGACAGGGGTTTGCGCCCGATTTTAGACCTCCAGGGCCTCAACATCTTTGTGGAATATCGCAAATTCAAAATGACATCATTGCGAGTAATCCTCCCTCTTCTGGCTCGGGGATCCTGGATGGCAACCATCAATCTCCAGGATGCGTACTTTCATCTCAGTATCCATCCATCCCACTGGAAGTGCCTCCAATTTGCCACAGGGGACCTCCACTTCCAGTACAAGTGTCTTCCGTTTGGCCTGTGCACAGCGCCACAGATCTTCACCAAGACAATGGTGGTGGTGGTAGCCTATCTTCATCTACAGGGGATTGCCATCTTTCCCTACATAGACGATTGGCTCTTAGTGGCAGATTCCTTGGTGCTCCTGGAGAACCATATTTCCCGGACGCTCCATCTCCTGTTCTCCCTGGGCCTACAGGTCAACTATCAGAAGTCCCATCTGTAACCCACACAGAGGGTGCAGTTCATCGGTGTGGTGCTGGACTCTATGACCTGCATGGCTTACCTCCCTGCAAACAGGGTGGCAACCCTGTCGTCTCTTGCGAGGGACATGCGAACAAACATCTGGTCCATGGCTTTTCAAATCCAGTGTCTGCTGGGTCATATGTCGGCCACTATGGCCGTACTTCCGTTTGCCAAGCTGCACATGAGGCCTCTGCAGATATAGTTCTTGCAGTGCTTCAAACCACTCCAAATGAGCCAGTCTCTCCATCTCCAACCCCCACCGAGTGGATGGGACTCCCTATTGTGGACAGTAGAATCCAATTTGACCCAAGGTGCACCTTTTCACCTACTAAACCCACATCTCACACTTTCCACCAACGCCTTCCTGTGGGGATGGGGAGCCAATCTCAATGGCATATGCATCTGGTACCAGTGGGATCCTCTCACTTCAGCCAAGCATATCAACTGTCTGGAACTACTGGCAATAAAACTGGCACTGAGCTCATTCCAGCCCATTCTTCAGGGGCATTGCGTAGCCGTTCTGATGGACAATACTACGGCACTCAGCTATGTCAACTGTCAAGGTGGGACAGTGTCCTGGACCCTTTGCTGCCTGGCAATCCACCTGTGGGAATAGTGTGTAGGCAATGACATCTTCCCTGTGGCCACCCACATTCCAGGAACCTGCAATGTCAAGGCAGACCTTCTCAGCAAGGGTCTCACTCAGCATCACGAGTGGGAGCTGAATTGGATTTACTTTCGCCCGCTCTTTCAGAAATGGGGCAGTTTGGGGATAGACGTCTTCGCCTCCAGAAGGAATACAAAATGCCCTTTCTTCTGCAATCGGGGGGGAGCGGTCCCTCTCAAGTGCTCCAACGCAGCTGTGGGATTTGCCAATGGTGCTCCGCCACCTCACAAGGAAGCCGTTCCAACTGATGGCAACCTGCAACTTACAATACGCAGCTTGGAAAACTGCTTTCTTAGTGGCGATTACATCGGCCAGGGGGGTCAGCGAACTGATGGCACTACGCCATGATCCTCCATACCTAGTCTTTTTGCCGAATGGGGTGCGTCTGGTGCCGGACGTCTCCTTTTTGCTGCAAATAGTCTCGGAGTTTCATTTAAACTCCGAAATCTTCCTGCCTGATTTCCTCCCATGCCTGAAGGGGAAGAACAACATCTTCTTCACACCCTTGATGTCAAGAGGGCGCTCCTCTTCTATCTAAACCGGACTCAGTCTACTAGAAGGGACAATACTCTCTTCCTCTCATACTCCACCGCCTTACTGGGGTCCAGGATTTCGGCTCAACATATATCCAAATGGATTGTTGGCACAATAAAGTTGTGCTACCTGTTAGCAAAGCACCCCCTCCCTGTACGCTTGAGGGTGCATTCTACCAGATCGATTGCAACCTCCACAGCTTTCCGGAAGGGCGAATCACTGTCCTCTATCTGTTGAGCTGCCACGTGGTCCACACCTACCACGTTCATTAAACATTATGTGCTAGATGTTAGTGCGCAGCATAAGGTCGATCTGGGTCGTTTGGTCCTGTCCTCTGCGGCGCGTTGAGCCTGACAGCACCCACCTCCAGGTGAGCCACTGCTTTTCAATCTCACATAGGTGTGATGCACAGAGACCACGAAGAAGATAAACAGGTTGCTTACCTGTAACTGATGATCTTCGAGTGGTCATCTGTGCAGTCACACTGCCCGCCCATCCTTCCCCACTGCTGTCATCCTCAGTTGTTCATTTACATAGCTTTGGTTGATGGTGGTCAGAAGGAACTGGCAGGATGTCCATGCTCCACCCCTTTGGGCATGCACAGTAGGGGTTCCTGCGCAGGCTCTGGGTGGAGGCGTGAAAATCCCATTGTGAGCTTTGTACAACACCCATCAGATCAGGGCAGGCACACTAGATCCCATAGGTGTGACTGCACAGATGACCACTCGAAGATCATCAGTTACACGTAAGCAGCCTATTTTTCCTCCGTCTACCTTTGCAACATTAGCCTGTGTCAGCATGACAGTTTTCATTGTAGCAAACCACATTGTGGAGAATATAACAAATGCATTTGGAAATTACTCCATTAAGCATTTTCAAATGTATTGAGTGATTTTAAAGGACTGCTGCAGTAAAGCGTTCTGCAGTCCAAAATAAATATGTTTTGTAACAAGGATATGTTGTATGTATTTTGTAAAAAAACATTTCCCTACCCTAACCCATGGATCTACACTACCATGAGATTTCTTTGGTGTTCCTTACAACAGTCATGCCATATTTTGTAAGATTGGGGGGGAGGGTATTATAAAATCTCAACGATATTAAATCTCGCCATAAACCTGAAATCAGCTTAGCTTTCAAAGCCTGCAACTCTTAAGCGAATTTAGCATCTAAATATGAGCAATAAGATGTTGCTTGCTGGAGTTAATTGCTGAGAGAAGCTCATGAGTTAGAATAATTTCTAGTGCCTACAGAACTCCAATGGAATGGTTTACCCAGTGTCATCAGCATATGGGATCTTATTGCAGTTTACAAGTTCCCTTTTAGGTAAGAAGTGCTTGATAATCCACCAGCTTTGATAATAAAAAGAACAAAAGTTCTGCCATGTTGACAGTGATGAATTTACAACTTATTAGTGCAAGTCTGAGAAATTGGAAGGCCCGTTGCTGTTTAGAAATATATTTGCAATGCTGTTGGCCATTATATATGCTTTTACCAAAGGATTCAAAACATAAAGCTCAGGACTATTACTGCCAGATTTCCGCTCCAGAGTTTAAGCAACTGAGAGTTGTGTAGACTGCAAAATTATGCTGGGTGAACTTTCAGCCATCACACAGGTGCAGTGAGGAAAGAAGCCATGGCTGATAAATCCCCCCCCTTCCAAACAACTCATAAAATTATGTCTAAACCCAGAAGCCCTAGACCTTCTTCATGGTCTCTGTGCATCACACCTCTGGGATACGGTGCAGCTGCACCAACCCCAGTTGGTACACTTGAAAGCAAAAGCGGATTTTCGTGGCCACTCCCCAGTGCGCATGACCAGGGGAGGGGCATGATAATCCTGCCAGTTTTCTTCTGACTGCTGCGCTGTTCGGATCTTCTCCACTCTGGTTGGTACCTCTCTTCTTTCTTGGGCCTACTTGTTTTTCTCTTATTTCGGGACTTTACCACAAACGTACTTTGTCTGTGCTGAACTTCAGTGAGTACTCTGCTTCAGCAGACCCTCTTTGCCTCCGACTTATGGCAAAACGGTGGGTTTCTTTAAGCGGTGTTTGCAGTATGGCAGTAAAATTGCCTTCTGAGATTAGGGGAAGCGTGGACTTGTGTGCCCACTGCTCTAACTTCCTGCTTGGAGTGGACTTCTGAGTGCCAAGAGGCATTCGATAAACTCAAAGCGATCTTTACATCTGAACCCATTTCGTGCCATCCAGACAAAAATAAAAAGTGCATTGTGCAGGTGGACGTGTCAGACGTTGCTATGGGGGGGCGATACTGCAGGAGGTGGCTTGGAGGGGCAGCTGCACCCCTTGCCTACATTATTTTGCAAGTTTCAATTTAAAACACTGGGGGGGGGTATGTTTTTAGGTAATTTTCAAGGTGTGTTCTCCCCCAAGAATGCAACAGTATGTTGCTACTGCTGTGTGACTGTTCTATCAAAATGTTAATGTTTCAGCAGCCTAGGAACAGGTTAAAAAGAGAATTCTTTCCGAAGTAGAACATGTAACCACTTGAAGTTTTAGGTCTTTACTGCAGTGATCTGGTTTCCTTGGTAACAAGCAACTGCCATTTGCTCGCGTGCTCTTGCTCTCTCTCACTCTCGGAAAAGGAAACACTCCTGATATTGGTATTCGTCTGTTACGGTTGCAGGTGGTTCTTGAAATCTATTAGCAAAGAATGGGGTCCCTAGCCAGGGAGGGAATATCTGTTTCTGTTGACAGAAATGAGGGGACGATGATTGGAAACTCCTCCTCTTTTCCTCAGATGATTTAATTGCAAACCTAGATAGAGTGAAGGGACTGTTGGTGTTTAAAATATTTTTGTGCTTGTCCATATCTGCATTTCCCTTTCCTCTCCCAAACTGCATCAGGGTTTTTTTTCTGGCAAGTGTTGCCGTCTTCTCTGTACAATGAAGCTATTCTTATGTTAACACAAATAGTGCTTTTCTTCTCAAACTACTTCATGACATTTATCTCTGTCATGTTTACAACAGCCCTGTAAGGGAGACCTGTGCTACTATTACAAGCTTAGAGGTGGAGAGCTGAGTCTGAGAAGCTCAGGAGTTTTTGTGGGTGCCCAGGTTCTTTGTAATCTAGCAATTGTCCCCTGTACTATTCCCAACAAATATTTATTTAGAGGTTTTTCCATGTGCCCACTCCATGCGCATCCTTGTTGAAAGGATCAGGCAGTAGGTGACATTGTCAGCTCGCTGCCATGTATTGTGGAGGGTGATGGAGGAGGCTGGGGGGAAGGGGAATGAATTCCTCGGAATGTTACTTTCGCTCTCCCGCTGTCTATGCCCAGGCTCTTATCTGTAGTTTATGTGCCTGACTGTGGTAACGTCTTCTCTGGTAACACTGAAACCGTCATGATTCTGGCAGGCCCCGCTAGCTACCTCCATCGGCTCTCCCCCATCCCCTGACCTGCTTTGAATCCAGTATATCATTCCCATCCCCCGGTTTTCCCATCAGTTTCAGCACAGAACCTGAAGTACAGATGTCCTACCAGTACGGATCAATAAACTTCCTTTATAAAGAAGCAAGTTGTTGGTTCTGATTGCTGTGGGAGTCTGACAGACATTAAAGATCTCTGCCTCAGACCCCAGAGAGCCGCTGCCAGTCAGAATAGACAAAAGAGACCTTCATAGATCAGTGGGCTGGCACAGTATAAAGTGGCTTTATGTGAGGAGGGGCTTTGGCTCAGAGCATCTGCTTTGCATGCAGAGGGTTCTAGGTTCGATTTATTTATTTATTGGGTTTATATGCTGCCCTTCCCGCAAGCAGAGTCAGGGCGGATCACAACAGTTAAAATAGAGACATAGTAATGAATCCAATACAAGTACAAAATCATAAGAAGATAAAAATTTTAAAATTAACAACAGATGGCAAAAATCTCATTTTCCAGTAACCAAGGACAAGCTGGGCCTATGTTGACAAAAACAAGGACCCACTCAGCATATGCCATAGTGATCTCTACAAAGGGCAGTTCACCTGGGCAGTATAGGCAGGGAGGCCAAAGTGTTCAGATGTCCGCTGCCTCAGCCAAAGCCCTGTGGATCAGCTCTGTTTTACAGGCCCTGCGGAATTGCATTAAATTCTGCAGGGCCCTGATAGCCAGTGGGAACATGTTCCACCATGCTGGAGCCAGGCCAGAAAATGTCCTGGCCCTGGTCGAGGCTAAGCGGACGTCCTTTGGGCCAGGGACTGCCAGCAGATGCTGCTCAGCAGAACACAAAGCTCTACGGGGCACATAAAGGAAGAGGTAATCCTGCAGATATGTCAGTTCCAGGCTGCATAGGGCTTTAAAAGTTAGTACCATAACCTTGAACCAGATCCGGTACTCAATTGGCAGCCAGTGTAATTGGTGTAACACTGGCTGAATGTGCGCCTGCACAGACGTTGCAGTCAGCAGGCATGTCACTGCATTTTGCACTAGCTGCAGTTTCTGGGTCAGATTCAAGGGCAGCCCCACGTAGAACGTGTTATAGTAATTTAAGTGAACATTGCACAGATCACTGTCGGTAAGTCCCAGGAGGAATGATGGGGAACCAACTGCCTGACTAGCTGAAGATGGTTACATCTCTTGTTAAAAGGATCATTTAGTAAATGTTGTGAAAGTCTTCCTTTCTTTGAAACCCTAAAAAGCCACTGCTAGTCAGAGTAAAGAATACTGACTTGATAAACCAACAATGTGACTCAGTTTAAGGCAGCTTCACGTGAGTGTTAATGTGTTTGGTAAAACTGGGGCGGGGGGGGCGAATAAAGTAAAAGAATAATTAAAACATGAAGGCTCAGAATAGCTATCAGTAATTTAAAAGTGGCTTAAAAGTTGATCAAATCCAAGCAGTGGAATGCCATAAAATGAGCCTGCTTTGCGGGGAGGGCAGGATATAAATTTGATAATAAAGATAAATAAATAAATAACACCAGAAACAACAAGCAACTCTGAAAAGAACAAAAATATTGATTACCCTGAGCCATATAAATACGCCGCTTTTTACTGAAATATGAGAAATAAAATTAGGCGACACCTGTTTAACCTCATCCCTCACAAACGGGCCCAAGTGGTGGCATAGCATTTTCTATCTTCCCCATTTTATCCTCACAACAACCCTAACAGGTAGCTTAAGTGGAGAGAGAAGCTCAAGGTCATCCAGTGGACTTCATGGCCAAGTGGGGATTCAAACTAGGTTTCCCTGGTACTAGTGTACACAACACTACCCCACACAGGCCCTGCCTGTGATTGTCACAGTTGGGGGGGGGGTGTCTGTGAACTTGGCAAGTTTTCCATTGATTCAATCTTCTGAGTATTACTGATTTCTCCAGCTAACATTCTTGAGTATATAAACAATGCATGCAGAATGAAGTATTTCCTTTAGGATTAATTAGAAGAAGTTAATCCAAAGGCCATTAAAATTATTGAAAATGCTCCTCAAAACTTCAGAGGAGCTTTTAAGTTAACAGCATAACAGAGCACATTTAACCAAAGGGGAACAGAACCACTTTTATAGAGTAAATTGGTTCTTATTAGAACACAGGGTTTTTAATTATTATAAATACCTTCCAGAATAGGCAAGCGAAGTTATTAGCCAAGATAGGATCTCCCTGTTACCTTAATATTTCCCTTGCCTTGAGTAACTAGGCAAACGAGACTATTTTTTTAAAGAGAATTGGTTTACAGCAAAATTTATGGCAATACTTGGTGGGGGAGGGGTTGTTAGGAGACCGTTTTCTAAAATTAGAATTGTTAAACAAACTCCAGCCAAGAATAATTTTTAACACTGGCTGGGATTAAAGAACAGAAGATAGAGTTGGCATCACTTCCTTATTGCACAGAAGATGTCAAATTTAGTTTGAGAACTACAACAGACCTGGAAGGCATCTGTTATTTTGGGGGAAGAAAAAGTCACGGTTAGAAATAGTCTCACAGGAGAGTGACTGAAAAAAATATCCAGAAAGCTGCTGTTAGCATTTTACTTTTTAAAAAGTTAGATGTTGATTTTCAACAGAATTAAGATCCTGAACATCCTTATTTGAACTTAAACTCAGTTCCTTCACGGTGACTTATTCCCTACCAGTTTACACTCAGCATTGCAAAGTTGGTCATGGTTACATTGTAAATATTTATGTGAGGCTTCTTCTTTTGCTTAGAGCACTTCATTAACTTCCTAAATCTCCAAGTAACCAGTTTTCCCACCTACCACAAATAGGAAGGCAAAGTAAACTCCCACCAACTTAAGGTTATGATTGAGCTGAGAGCTGACACAAAAGTGCTTGAACAGTTACTTAGGCCCCGTTCACACGGAGCATTTGCCCCGCTGAAGGCACGGTAGCCCTGCAGACTTTCCATGCGCATCACACCAGCACATCTGGGAGGCGTAGCACTCCCGTGGCCAACCCGCAGCTTCCCGTGGAAAACACAGAGTAAAAAACTACTAGGGTCGAAGCACTAGTTTCCGGAAACCCCGGGGCAAAGGATGGCGTCTGATCGCGGGAGCGCCAGTATCCCGCGGCTTCCGACGCCCGCCCATGTCCCGGGGTTTCCGGATGTTGTAAGTTTCCATGGGATGCGCACCAATGCCGAATAGCGCATGTGCACACACAAGACACCGACAGCGGCCCGCCCCCCCAATGGCGCATGCGCACTTTGCAACAGCGTGGCTTGCATGGTCTGCTGCGCTGCTTTTTTGCCATGCTGCAGTAGCGCGGTGTGATCAGCGCTCGGAGCTGGAGCGTGGCAACACGGTGGCCTGTGTGATCGGGCTACCGCGCCTTATTTTGCTCCGGGGCAAACTGCCACGCCTCCCCCCCCTGCGTTTTCTGGCCCGTATGACCGGGGCCTTAGATGAGCTAAAGGGCTTGAGCTGGGACTCTGATGATGGGATCTGGGTGCCTTCATCCCTGCAGAGATGCTGGCCAAATCTCAGGTGTGCTGCAGTGCCATCACAATAGGTGTCCAGAGAGTGGTAATACACTTTCGTCCAAGCAGGGGTGAAGTGGTGCTAGGAGCCAGTAGAGTCCGATATGGGTGTCTCCTAACCAGAAAAGAAGATAAGACAGCTCTCACTGTGATATACTCTGTGTTGGTGCTCCATACCTTTCTCCCCAAGCATATACATCTGTCCCCTTCTGTCACTGGCTTCTACCAGCATCTGTCATTCCCTCAGTGATCCCTATGTCCTGCTGTATGTTTTAATTTACTGTTTTATATACATTTGTGTATTTTAATTTACATTTTAATTGTTTTTTGATCTGTTGCTTTTGTTGTGTTTTTGCAATGCTTTGTTTAACTGTTAGCAGCCCTGGGCAGAAAGGCAGGACACAAACCATGTAAATAAATTTAAATGTTTGAAATATCTTTCTAAAATATACAACCACTGTCTGTTTCATTATGTGTGACTCTGTAGCTTAACCCCCAAAGCCAAAAATCTCACTGGGCACATCTAGGACAGCTCTTTGAATCCTAGTCTCTGTTTCCAAGGGTTGTCACAATTAGTATTTGGGATGTGCAAACAAATTCTAGCAATTGGGTAATTATGTAATCCATTTTTGGAAATGGTCCAGAAGCTCCTCTTGAGCAGTCGTACTTCTTGCTGTATAAGCCTCTTGAAATGTCACTATCAGTTTGAGTTGCCCTTGAGGACAATGTTTTGAAGAGTGCGCCATAATGAGGAAATTTAATTGAAGCAGTTCTAAATGAGCAAAGAGTTTCACATACATCAGTTGCTCAGAATGAGCTCAAGCTCCTAAACTGATATTTTTATGCATACACAAACACAGCCTGCCTTTATGTATGCCATGGAACAGCAAGCCTCTCAAGATCAATTTTGCCATGGAGAAGGCATCAAAGGTTTCTTCTGGCATTAATCGATAGTTTATTAGCAAGGCGTTTGGAATATTGTGATTCTTCTGGCAATCAAGTTGCATCTGCCAGACTAGAAAGAAAATGTGGTAAGGGACATCCTCAGCAGTTCATGCTGATTATATTAAAGTGTGAGAGCACTTGTGGCCCCTTGAAGACTAATTCTGTTGTGATTTTATTTTGAACCACAAAATTTTATTAAACTTCAGAATTGTTTTGTCAGACGCACAAAGTGTTGCTCTCATTTGGCAGATGTGTGTGTGTACAAACTAAAGAAGGGATAGGGTACGATATTATTACATTATGAGACTTGAATACTGAATGGTCCAAAATGTCTACAGATGATTCATGTGGGAGAACCCAGGTTCAAATCACCACTCTGCCAGGAAGCATGCTGGGTAACCTTGAGACAGTCACATTCTCTTTGCCTTCCTCATAGAGTTATTTTTGTGCCGGTAAAAAAATTGAGGGAGGGAAGCCATTTTGTTGCCCTGAGCTCCTTGAAGGAAGGGTGGGGTAAAAAATGTAGAAAATAAATGTTGCAAAGCATAAATAGAAAGGAGTCATGGGAGTAAAAGATTAGACAAAAGGGATATGACCAACTCCCAACTGGAGAAAAAAAAGTTGGAGTGTATGCCACTTGCAGGGGGGGGGGCACATCAATCAGAACTTTTATCTGACGTGTCTGTCATCCTTCACTGTTTCTGTCCCTATACCAAAATTGGAACACCTACATATGCCCCTTGGTAAAACAAACAGTCTATAGTCGCACTTTAAGCCCAGAGTTATTATTTTTAATGTGTGCCTTCCTGATTCTAAGAGCATGGAATATAAACTTTGCCAAGGCCAGAGTTACAGTTCTATTATTGCCAGCTTCACATTCACAGGGACTGGCAGCTTAAGACAATAAACACCTTTTCAGTTTAACGGAAAGGCATGTAAGTCAACCCTCAAGCCCATGCAGCCTCACATGATTCTGGTGACATTCAGCCATTCCCCCCTGGAAGCAAACTGATGACAATTGAGACCAAACAAATACAAGCTTCACAAGATTTACATGAATAATATCAGTGAAAGCAGGGCCGGCTCACCCGCTAGGCAAACGAGGCGTTCGCCTAGAGCACGGGCCCTGAATCAGGGCGGCAAACTGCCGCCCTCACCCCTGCAGGGGCGGAGGAGCGGGTCCCACCGCGGGCTTGGTGGGACCCGGCCGAAGGAGGGCCTGCCCCGTCCTCTGGTGCCCGGCTGTTGTCATCTTCTCCCCGCCCCTTCACCCAATCAGTCACTGGCTCCTCCTCCTCCCTGCCCCACCCCCTCTCCCACCATCACAGACTTGCACACGGAGGGGACGGGGCTGCCATTGGCCTCCGGGCAGCGACATCAGCGGGGCTGGTCCAAGCGGCCAACGTGCGTAGGGGCAGTGGGCAGGGCCCCGCCCCAGACCTGGAAGCTGCCGGCTGGGAGGGAGGCCGAGCCAGAGTCCACACCCCCCGGGCATGACAGGGTGACAGACGCCAATGCTGCCTCGGGGTGCGTGTGACATGGTCATGCTGGTTGGCCTCACCGGGCTCCTCTCCCTCGTGGAGGCCCCTGCCGCAGGTAAGTGGGCTCAAGTCTGCTCCTGCCCTCTGCCCGCCTGGGGGCTTGGCAGGAAGGCTGGCTGGGATGGCTGAATGGCTGGCTCCCTGCGGGGGTCTCGGCCTGCCCGTCATTTCCACCTGCTGTGGCCCAAGGAGGGCCCTTCTCGCTGGGGCATGCCCTCAGCCAACAGGGGCCGAGGGAGATGCAGGCCTGCCTGCCATCTTGCCTGCCTGCCTGTCTTCCAAGCGCCGCCAAGGCCCCGTGGGGCTGCTTCCTCCGGGGCGACACGGGCGGCAATACGGCGGTGGGGCCATGAGGCATGGAGGTGGAGCTGTGGCTCCAGATGTGCCTCCCTCCCCCCCTTCGGTGGTGGCGGCAGCGGGGAGGAGGTGGCAGCAGCGGCCGGGGGGAGGAGGTGGTGGCAGACTCCAGGCCCCACTGGGAGGTTGGCATCTGCAGCTCGCCTAGGGCGCAGAAACACCCTGGAGCCAGCCCTGAGTGAAAGTTATGGTTGTCTAAACAGATAGGTGTGGTTGGTATTGTTTATACATGTTGTCTGTCTTATGTTATACTAAATGAATGTATTATAATTTGCAGTGGTTTTGCTTGTCTGTAATTGAGATTGCTCTCTACTGTTTTGTTGTGGGTGGGCTCAAGGTTATCTGCCCCTTGGGGAAAAAACAGCCAGAAATGCACCTGGATTTTTTTGGAGCCTGTTAGTTCCCACCACCCCCATCAAACATTGCACACCTGAGCAAGGCCAGCAGCATTACTTTAAAATATCACTATCTTCTTTTCCTGTTTGTCTAAAACCCATATCAAGGCTTATAAAGAAAAGACAAGAGCCCTGCAGGATCAGATGAAAAACCTGCTATGTAAAGAAATACTTCCTTCAGCGTATCCTGGACCTTATCAGCATCAGTTTCACTGGGTATCTGATGTTCTAATATTATTTTTCTTAACCCAGTATCTGTAAACTTTGTATGATTTTACAAGCTTCTCCTATGTCAAACACACATATGTATTCTCTCTCATTTTTATTAGTCTTATTTCCTTATTTAGAATCACAAAATGTGTTAAATCTTTGCTCACAGGGAAGGTCAGCAATTCCCAATGCCAGTACTTCTGCTGGCGCACACCAAACTTTTCATGTAGTCGATAGGGTCATTGTAAAGCAGAGCTTTTTATTGGCTGCTCTCATTCAAAAGAAAGGGTTTTCCACAGTCACAAAGCAAAGAGGTATGTATTGCCTTTGGCTCCACTTCCCACAGCAGTCATTATGGCATTTGGCTCCGCCACCTGTGGCAGCCATTTTGAGGTGGTGCTCATCACTCTTTCTCAAAATTCCAAAGCTTGGGGACCCCTGTGAAAGGTGCTCCAACCCTTTGATCATGTTGGTTGTCCTTTTCTGCACTTTATTCCAGTTGTAGACTGGGATGTACTTATGCTTAAGTTATCTTAATGCTAATTTAGGAACTCTGGTCTCAGGATTATAGACGCTTGATTTGCAGCATGAATATTTATGTGTCCATTCAAATGTGCAAGTGAGATAATCTGTCTGGCAGTATAAGGTGAGACTTCCTAGGAGAGAGATGGCATTGCCTTCCTGAAGTGGGAGAGAAGGGGCGTGTGGCTATACTCCAGCAAGGAGTAATTTGCTGCCCAGTTTGGCAAAAGGAAAATACTTGGCTTCTTTCTTTCTTTCTTTCTTTCTTTCTTTCTTTCTTTCTTTCTTTCTTTCTTTCTTTCTTTCTTTCTTTCTTTCTTTCTTTCTTTCTTTCTTTCTTTTTAGCTTTTCTACGAAAATCTGGCTTCTGTTTGTTTCTAGTATTGAAAGCAACATGCTGTTATCTCTGTGTGCTGCCACCAGTAAAATGTTAAAAAACCATAACTCAGTAATGGTGTTCTTAATCCATTGGCTAGGAGTGAGAGCTTGCAGCCTTTCGGTTCCTGTTTCTGCCATACGTTTTTAATAGGACTGACATTTGAGTTTTGTTGTCCTTCTGAGTCCAGTAAATATATTATTAGTTGGAAAAATCCAGGCCATTTTAAGAGCAGCGCAGGCACTTTACAAATTATCAGCACCATTATTAATTTCTATTTTACATAGAATCTCTGCCAAACAGCAGTTTTGTTGGCTTTGCAGAAAAATAATACAGGTCACAAAATATTTATTTATTTATTTGTTGGACTTTTATCCCACCCTCCCACCGAAGCAGCTTAGGGCGGCTTACAAGCAATTAAAACCAGTATACAATTTAAAACGCAATATTACTACAACTAAAAACAATACAATAAATACCAAATTACATTAAAATATGGCGGCATTCTGTATAAAGTGCTGGTGCTGCTGCAGTACTGCCAGTGTGGCAAGCATATCAAAATGCTTGTGTTAGTGTTGTTGCGGTACTGCCGGTGTGGCAAGCATATTAAAATGCTTGACGGAAGAGCTCGGTCTTTACTGCTCTACGGAATTGTTGCCTCGGATCTCAGCCAGGAGCTCATTCCATAGCTTCGGTGCAGCTAGAGAGAACGCCCTAGTTCTTGTTGTTGTTAACTTGGCATCTCTTAGGCCAGAGGGGACCAGACGGTTTTGAGTCCCTGAACTCAGTGCCCTCGGGGGAATGTGCAGGGAAAGGTGGTCCCTCAGGTAGACAGGCCCCAGACCATTTAGGGCTTTAAAGGTCAAAAACAGCACTTTGAAGCGTATCCAGAACGCTCTTGGCAGCCAGTGCAACTGCTTTAGCACAGGTTGGATGTTTTCCCGCATGGGAAGTCCCGTCAACAACCTGGCCGCTGCATTCTGCACCAGCTGCAGCGTCCAGAGTTGCCCCAAGGGCAGCCCCATATAGAGAGCGTTGCAGTAATCCGCCCTATATATAGTTGATGAGATTGGGAAAACTTCAACTGGCCCATTGCAAAGGGTCGCTGTAAAGATGCATCCTAGTGGTCCTTATTAAGTCACTCTTTGGCTTTGTTGAGAGATGAGGTCCACACCATGCAGAACCTGGCAGGGCATTTTTTAGAGATTGTTTTGCCAGTCCAGTGTCCTATATGATTTACCTTGAGCCTGCTTTGGCGAGGAGGACAGGGTATAAATCTAATAAATAAATAAATAAATAAATAAAACAGCAGTTTTGTGCATCTATGCCACATTGTTACCCAAAATAGGCAGTCTCCACTTAATTTCGGGGAATTAGCTTGGAGATGGAGTGAGAGGTGGGTAACTGGGATCTCTAGCTATGTATACAGGGATTTGTCCCTGAGAACTCAGAAATAACCAGGCTGTTATTTACAGGAAAGGTTCTTATTAGAAATAAAAAGAAAACAAAATAAAACCAGGGTGCACACAGCAAACATATACAAGAGCTGACTAAGGGAAATCAGGGAGGAAAGGGGAAAGTGCTGTAGGGATGAATCATAATTATTGGTCTTGAAGAGGTCTGTGGAAGCAGCATGTCATAGAGGAAACTGCCAACATTTTGGGAAGGGAGAGAGGACCCACATGCAAGTGGGTGTGAGAGGGGGATCCAAGAACACACACACACACTGCTGGGGCTGAGGGACTTGGGAATGTTCAGTGTGGAGAAGAGGAGGCTGAGGGGGGACTCTCTTTAAGTATTTTAAGGGCTGTCAGAGGAGGGCAGGGAGTTGTTCTTGTTGGCAGCAGAGGATAGGACTCACAATAATGGGTCTAAATTAAGGGCAGGAAGGTACCAGCTGGCTATTAGGAAAAATGTTTTTACAGTAAGAGTTGTTCAACAGTGGAATCAGCTCCTTAGGGAGGTGGTGAGCTCCCCCTCCCTGGCAGTCTTTAAGCAGCGGCTGGACAAAGGATGCTCTAGGCTGATTATGCATTGAGCAGGGGGTTGGACTAGGTGGACTGTATGACCCCTTTAACTCTGTGATTCTTTGATTCTATGAACAAGGCAGCAGGGTGGCATATTTATAGGGCAGAACATATCCTGGGGCATGTTGACTTACCCTTTTTGGTTCTTGATTCCAGGGATTGGGTCAAGTGTGCTCTCCCATTTCTCCCTCCTTGATCATTCTACTGGAGGTACACAAAATGGTGAGAGAGACTTGATGGCCTTACAAGTACCGGACAGGAAGGGTGATAGGGAAGGCAAATAGACTTAAGCATTGATTAATGGCCTCTTAATCGAGGGTAATAGATGAAGGGGGAGTCCGGCTTGGATGCTGAAGGGATTATTCCTGAGTGTGTGGGTGACCCATTTTTCTGAGTCGTGCACGTCTCCAGGGCGAGGAGGGGGAAGTAGCCAGCCAGCCTCTCTGACTCACACCTTGAGAACTGTTTTCCCAGGCCTCTGCCTAACTAGCATCCATTCTGGCCCAAGCAGCGCCCTACACTTATGGTTTAGGGGGATGCATAGAGGGGTCCTTTTGCCTTAAGCTGCCCCTCAGCAGGAGAAGAGGTCTGACTGCTAGCAATGCATTGGGAGACCTTTACCAAGCCCTCCAGAAGCTGGGCAGTTATATATTCAAGAAAGGAGAGCTTGGTGGAGGTGACTCCTCCCAGCTGAGTAAAAGGAGCAGGTGTGTGTTTGTGTGTGGCAGAAAAGCGGTTGGGGAGGAGCAGCTGTAAATGAGCCGAAAATAACTTATTTTGAGGATCTGTTGCTCATGCTCTTGTGTGTGTCCTGTCTCGTGCTCTCTGATGTGACGTATATTTTTGCTGCTTCGTTTAGGTATTACCAGAAGGAGGAGGGGAGATTTTTAATAGTGGAAATGTGTTTATTTTGGGACATGATGAATGAGGGGCAAAATCAGATTTTCTAAATAAGATAAGCATAGCTTGCAGAGCCTTTGTCCATCATCTTCCAGACCTCTTGGAGGACAGGAGACATGCCACAAGACTGGAGGAGGGCAAATGTTATCCCAATTTTCAAAAAACGGAGGAGGGATGACCCAGGAAACTATAGGCCAGTCAGCTTGACGTCTGTCCCATGGAAGATACTGGAGCAGATTTTAAAACAGGTACTGTGAGCATCTAAAGGACAACCTGGTGATCCGGGGAAGTCAGCACAGATATGTCCTCAGTAGATCCTGCCAGACCAACCTCATTTCCTTCTTGGATCGAGTGGCGATGTGGACAGAATAGAGCGGGTGCAGAGCAGAGTGACTTGTCAGGGATGCTCTAGGCTGATCCTGCATTGAGCAGGGGGTTGGACTAGATGGTCTGTATGGCCCCCTTCCAACTCTGTGGTTCTGTGATTTGGAGATAGCTTTCTTCCGCTTCAGACTCAGTGCCCACTTTATTCTGTGTGAATGAACTGAAACACCTGGGTCTGTTGCCCTGATCTGAGAACTGCAACACTGGCTCCATGCTTCAAAGACATCTTTAGCTCCCCACTCTGGCCTATTCAAGACAAGCTGCTTTGAATCCCAGGGGCCTTTCCAGACAAGTTGGTGGTATGGAATGGGGATATGTGATTGAAAGAAAAAGGAAGATCCTCCTGAGCTTGCATGTTTCCTTCCATCTCCTTTTCACAACCTTATGAAAGACTCACACCTCTGTGGCAATCTGTATGTCTGTGGTGGATCAGCCTACCCAAGGAGATCAGGAAGGCTCCCACTCTGCTGTCATTTTACAGAATGTGCAAAACAGAAATGTTCAGGAGGGCATTTTATTAAAGGATTTAGAACTGTTGTATAATGGACCAACTCAGTAGGTTGCTGTAATAAGGGAACAGGATTGTAATCTATTGCAACACTCACTGTATGTATCACTGTGATTTTACTGTACACCTTTGTAACCCACTGTCTGCATTTATGAGATGTCATGCCTTAGACAAGGTTTCCTTAGGGTAGGAGCATCATTTCCCAGTTCTTTAATCCTAGTCCTGCTGCATTCTTTATTGAAAGTCTTATGCAGTCTGATCAATTGTGTAACCTGCCTTGAGTTTCAACAAGAAAGGTAGACTATAAATGAATTCAATAACACTAGAGCTTGTGTTCTCCCCTATAGCCCAGGATATCAAACTTGATTTCATCCTGGTTTGTTGGAGAAAAGTCTGTGGCTTGCTGCAGAAATATTTCATTAGATCATTGGAGGACAAGGGAAGGAAGTATATGAACCAAAGAAACCACCACCACCCCGCTGCTGATACTCATTTATTCTCCCTCTGAGGTGTGGAGGCCATCTTGTGGGTTAGTCCCATCCATTACTCAGGGAGGCAGGATCAGTTCAAACTTCCTGTTTCTTATTGTGGGAGTCACCCTAAGCTCAGTTCTTTTCCTGCCTCATTCCATTTTCTTTACCATTCCCAAAAAGAATGGGGACTGTAGGGCAATCCTGGACTTAAAGTTTGTGAACAAATATGTTGAGCCCAAACACTTCTGCATGGAAACTCTCAGTTCAATTGCAGAATCCCTGCAATCCAGAGAATCCCTCACCTTCATAGATTTCACAGAGGCCTACATGCACATTCCAATCTTTGCACATCACAGGAGATTTCTACAATTTTGTATAGGGGAGACCCATTTTCAGTTCCGACCACTCCCCTTCGGTCTTTCCTCTGCACCCCAGGTGTTCACAAAGATCCTGATGCACCCAGTGGTAGTACTTTGGGAACAAGGAATCCACATTCATCCTTATCTCGATGATCTTTTGATTCATTCAAGGATGAGAGAACAATCCCAGTGAGACATGTCCACAACTCTACAGTGCCTGTGTGAGTTTGGATTCCTAGTAAATATACATAAGATGCTCACTGATTTCCACTCAACGACTGGAACACCTGGGAGTGGTAATAGACACCCAGACTGCAAACTTATTTCTTCCCATCAAGAAGGCGAGGAACATAAAAGCCTTGGCAAACCAAGTCATAATGGCAAGGACATTATCCACTGTGACCAAGATGATGGGCCTCACAATGGTGGCCTTCGACACATTACAATGGGGAAGGTTCCACTCCAGACAACTCCAGCTGTTCCTGCAACCATAGCAAAATTCTATCGCAATGAGGATGGACTTCTCCTTAAAAGTTCCTATTCAGGTGAAGATGAGCCTTCGTTGGTGGACCAAACTGAACAACCTGTCTCAAGGTAAGTCTTTCTGGGTCCAAGACAGGATACAAATATTCACCAATGCCAGCCTGTCGGGATGGGGAGCTACCCTTCGACACCAACCAGCACAGAGAAGGTGGTCCATAGGCGAACAGAGTCTACCAAACCTTCAGGCCATCAGACTGGCCCTACAGTACTTTGCTCCTCGGATCAGGGGGAACCACATTCTCATTCAAACAGACAACATCTCTGCGAAGGTTTACCTGAACAAACAAGGAGGCTCCAGGTCCTCAGCCTTACACAGGGAAGTGACCCAATTGCTGAAATGGGTGGAATCAGATGGTACAGGAGTCCCTGAACAAGAGAATATTTCACCTCATAACAGCCGTCCTAGGCAGTCCTCTAGTGGATCTGTTTGTGTCTTCAGCCAACACTCAACTGAACAAATTTTTCACATGGTATTTCCACTCTCAGGCAGAGGGCACAGATGCTCTGATGTCTCCATGGCCCAAGGGTCTACTATATGCCTTCCCTCCGCTACCAGTCCTTTCAAAGCTCCTAAGGAGGGTTTGAGTCCTGTAGGCAACCATAATAGTAGTGGCACCGTACTGGCCATGCCATCCTTGGTTCACATCTCTGCAGGAGATGACGGTGTCACCTCCACTGACCCTTCCAGTGTCACCAGATATACTACTTCAAGGCCCACTCTGGACCAGAATGGTTCCGTTTGACCTCATGGAAATTAAAAGGAACAACTTGCTGAAACTTGGATACAAACAACCTGTAATCGAGACGATCATGGCATCCAGATGGCCATCTACCTCTAGGATCTATAACTATATGTGGAAAGCCTTTGTGCAATCGGCAAGAAGGAAGAAAGTTGATCCTCTGCATCCTAGGTTTGGGTCCATACTAGAATTCCTACAGAATGGCATAGGAAACAGTCTCAGACCTACAACTCTCAAAGAGACAGTTTGCAGCCCTAGCTTTGGTGCTGCCACTTTACAATGGCCTTCCTGTGTCTCAGCACCCTCACATTCTCAGATTCCTGAAGGGAGCGTAGTTTAAGAGCCCTCCAATGAAATATAGGTTCCCAACTTAGAGACTGAATATGGTCCTTACTGCTCACACTAAAGGGCCCTTTGAACCTATAAAGGAAATTTCTCTAAAGTTTCTGAGAATGAAGTTTTTGTTTTTGGTAGCCATAACCTCCTCAAGGAGGATCTCGGAGCTGGGTGTGCTATCCATTCAATCGGACCTGTGTGTTTTTCATAAGGATAAGGTAGTTCTCAAGACAGATCCTACCTTTTGACACAAAGTCAATACTGCGTTTCATAGATCTCAAGAGATTTGCCTGCCATCCTTCTCTCCAAATCCTACTCATCCAAAGGAGAAAATGTGGCACACCTTAGACTTGAGACGGGCTCTTAAATGCTATATCCTCAGGACAGCTCCATTCAAACGAACAGAGGCCATGTTTGTTAACATCTCCCCCCCCCCATACAGGGAGGAAAATGTCTAATTCAGCCATAAGTTCCACCATCAGAGCCTGCATAGCAGAAGCCTATAAGAGCTTGAACCAGCATGCACCAGATGGCATCACAGCACATTCTCTGCGTAGTGCAGCTACCAATGCAGCTCTGGCAAATAGAGCATCAGTGGAAGAGGTGTGCAAAGCCACTGCGTGGTCCTCTCTATCCACATTCATCAGACACTATAAAATCAATGTGTACGACTCAGCAGATGCAACGTTTCGCAGGAGAGTGCTGCAGTCTGTTCTTTCTACTGATGATGACCTCCCTCCCAATATTTAGGGACACTGCTCTGGGAAGTCCCACAAGATGGCCTCCACCTCAGAGGAACTACCATTGGATACTCACCGTGAAGGGTCCTTCTCCTCTAAGACTTGGAGGACATCTTGGCCCTCCTGGGTCATCATCTTCTTCCACCTTTAATCCTATCCTATTCCTTCTTCATCTTGCAGAAAGAGAGAGAGAGAGAAGAGGTTCATTCGTTAACTGTTTCTTCCTGTTCATGTTTCTGTGCTTTACCTTTCTTCTTGTTCTTAACACGTTGTTACAGTTCCCTGTTTTTTAGAAGGTCTGCCTTAGGGTATTGCTTTCAGAGCACCAGAACTGAGCCTAGGGTGACTCCCACCAAAGGAAACAGGAAGTTTGAACTGATCCTGTCTCCCTACGTGATGGATGGGAATCACCCACAAGATGTCCTCCAAGCCTCAGAGGAGAAGGACCCTTCACGGTGAGTATCCAATGGTCGTTTTCCTTCAAGCCTGAACTTTACCATTATCTCTGCTACTAAAAGGCTTTAGAAATGCAGCTCTGTAATTTTAGTACATAGTATTGGTTAGTTAGCCTAAATGTGTTAGCAGTGCTTCTGTACATACACAGGGCAGTTGAAGGGAGTTCAAGAGGGATGGGAGTTTCTTAACAGTGAAATACTGAAAGCACAATCACAAATGATTCCTATGAGAAAAAAATGGGAGGAGCCTAAAGAAGCCAAGGTGGCTCCATAATCAACTTTCTAAAGACTTGAGAAATAAAAAAGACTCATTCAGAAAGTGGAAGGAGGGCCTTATAACCAAGGACGAATACAAACAAATCACCAGTGCTTGCAGAGAGAGAGTTAGGAAAGCTAAAGCTCAGTATGAGCTTAGGCTAGCGAGAGATGCTAAAAACAACAAAAAAAGTTATTTTCTTAAGTTCAAAGTAAGAAAAAGAGCAAGGACATGGCAGGCCCATTGCGGAGACAGGAAAGTGAAATTGTAACAGGTGATGCTGAGATGGTAGAACTGTTCAATTCCTACTTTCCCTCAGTCTTCTCTTGCGAGGGAAATGGTACTCAGCATGGCAAAAACAAAACACATGATGAGGGAAGGGAGTTGCAGCCTAGGATCAGCACAAGAGTAGTATTTATTTATTTATTTATTTATTTATTTATTTATTTATTTATACCCTGCCCTACATGTCAAAGCAGGCTCAGGGCAGCTTACATAAAAGTTTTAAAACAGATAAAACATAGCAAATATAAATATAAACACAACTTAAAATGCTAGTATGCCATTTGTGTAATACTGGTGCAGCAATAGTAGCAAACCATTACAATGAGGTGCAGTCAGAGTTTGATGTCAGTTCATTTTGTCAGTGATGGTACTAGGACACAGGGTTTTTAATTCATTAGGTGCGGCTCCTTAGTTGAATGCCTGGTGGAAGAGCTCCGTTTTATGGGCCCAGCAGAACTGTAAAAGGTCCTGCAGGGCCCTGGTGTCTTCCAAGAGTTCAATTCCACCAGTGTGGAGCTGCCATTGAAAAGGCCCTGGCCCTAGTCGAGGCCAGCCTGGCATCCTTGGGACCCAGGAGGGCCAGACGGTTTTGAAAGCCCAAATGCAGTGCTCTCTGGGGACATGTGGGGAATGGTGGTCCCTCAAGTATGTAGGCCCCAGACTATAAAGGGCTTTAAAGGTAAGACCTGGAAGCGAATTTGGTATGCTATAGGCAGCCAGTGCAGTGCTTTCAGTGCTGGTTGGGTGTGTTCCCACATGGGGAGGCCCAACAATAGCCTGGCCACAGCATTCTGCACCAGCTGAAGCTTCCGAATTCGGGACAAGTGCAGCCCCATGTAGAGAGCATTACAGTAATCTAATCTCAAGGTGACCATTGCATGGATCACAGTTGCCAAGTCATTGCATTCGAGGCAGGGAACCAACTGCCTTATCGGCCGAAGATAATAAAAGGCTGACTTCGCAGTGGCTGCTACCTGTGCCTCCATTGTTAAGGAGGCATACAAGACTCCTAACCTCCAGCGCTGGCACCAGCAGTGCCCCATCAAAGATTGGGAGTGGGATCCCTAACCCTGGGCCATCTTGACTCAGGCACAGGACCTTTATCTTTGTCGGATTCAATTTCAGCCAGCTCAGTTTAAGCCAACCAGCCACAGCTTGCAGCACCAGATCTAGATCTTCTTGTCTAGAGTCAGACTGGCCACCCAACAACAGATAGAGCTGGGTGTTATCCGCATACTGGTGACATCCTAGCCCATGCCTCCAGGCAATCTGGGCAAGGGGGCACATATAGATGTTAAACAACATCGGGGAGAGTACCACCCCTTGGGGCACTCCACTTACCAGCAGGTGCCTTTGGGACAGCTGTTCCCCTAATGACACCCTTTGTCCCCAACATTGGAGAAGTGAGGAGAGCCAATGCAAGGCAGATCCCTGAATCCCAGTGTCGGCGAGGTTGTGGATCAGTAGCTGGTGGTCAACCATGTTGAATGCTGCTGACAGTTCTAACAACAACAGCACTGCCGAACCACCCCGATCCAGATGCCTCCGAAGGTCATCCATGAGGGCAATCAGTTCCATCTCCATACCATGGCCTGGACAGAAGCCAGACTGGAAGGGATTTAATGTGGAAGTGTCATCCATAAAACCCTGCAACTGAGTTGCCACCACCCTCTCAGTCAATTTACCCAAACAGGGCAAATTGGAAACACCTAGTTTCTTTAAATGAAACTAAGTCCTCGGGGCCAGATGAACTGCATCCAAGGGTACTAAAAAAACTCACGGATGTAATTTCTGAGCCTCTGTCTATTATTTTTGAGAATTCTTGGAGGCAGGCAAATGTTGTACCCATCTTCAAGAAGGAGAATGAAGATGGTGAGGGGTCTGGAAACCAAGTCCTGTGAGAGAAGGTTGAAGGAGCTGGGTATGTTTAGTGTGGAGAGGAGACAACTGAGTGGTGATAGGATAACCATCTTCAAGTACTTGATGGGCTGTCATGCAGAAGATGGTACAGAGTTGTTTTCTGTTGCCCCGGAAGGTCAGACCGGAACCAATGGGTTGAAATTAAGTCAGAAGAGTTTTTGGCTAAACATTAGGAAGAACTTCCTGACAGAGCAGTTCCTCAGTGGAACAGGCTTCCCCGGGAGGTGGTGGGCTCTCCTTCTTCAGAAGTTTTCAAACAGAGGCTAGATGGCCGTCTGTCAGCAATACTGATTCTGTGAACTTAGACAGATCATGAGAGGGAGGGCAGGAAGGGTTACATCAGAGATTAGTTCTTGTGGCCTTCTTACATGTCCAGGGAAATGATCACCATTTTGGGGTCAGGAAGCAATTTTTCTCCAGGCCAGTTTGGCTGGCGATCCTGGAGGATTTTTTGTCATCTTCTGTGCATGAAACAGTGGTCATTGGGGGTGTGAGGGGGAGGTATTTGTGAATTTTCTGCATTGTGCAAGGGGTTGAACTAGATAACTCTGGAGACCCCTTCCAACTATATGGTTCTGTGGCAAAACAAATGTCAGGTGATCCTGCCATAAGATGTGAGGGAGGGAAGTAGGGTAAGATGGTCTGTAACTTCTCATGCTTGGAATGTGGGAGGTGGGTAGGTTGCCTATGTTACAGCGTGATTCCCAGCCTGGGCTATCTCCTATCTGAACCAAACGGCCTTGTCCTACGGTTTCGATTTCTCTGGTGTGGACAGTTGGGCCCCTTTATGGCTTAAACAGCTTTTGCACCTAGTTCCCGCGCGCGGGCTTTGTGGCCATTGGTAGATGCTGGGGGGGGGGTTAGCTCAGTGGGGTATATCCGTAGATGCTCCTTTGTGTGCTTTATTCCTGACAATAGAATGTTAGTGTGCCTTTAGAATTGCTGCTCGAATAAACGCTCTCTTCTTATGAAGCCTGGTGTTTGACTGACTTTCTGAAGTGCCTGATAGATTGTCAGGAATCATCTTCGATCGGGATTGGTTCTACACCGCACTTCTCTCACAGAGATGAGTGACGAGGAAGACACCACCCTGACCCCAACCTCGGAAGAGGAGAAGGTTCCGAGATCTACTGTGCCCACGACCACGGCTGTGGTCCCGGTTTCCAGTGCCCCAGCGCCATGGGGCCCCAACTACGACCTGGGAGGGCTCTACGGAGAACCATACGGGGGAGCGTATGCTGGAGTGACGACCAGACCGCGGAAGCGGCGGGACTGGACGAAGCCGCTCGCAGAGACGCATGAGACGTGGTTCCTCACCCCCCGAGCATCGGTCCGGGAGAGTCGGGTCGAGAGATCAGTCTATCGCCTGAGCACGGCGGAGGGTGAAGAAGAAACCCACCCTGATACCAGAGACTTGGAAAGGACCGTGGGAAGCCGGAGATGGAGTGGAGATCCCAGTCAGGATCGACTCCTACGCCTCATAGACGAGTCCTTGTCTCGAATCCCGAAAATGATTTCGGATGGCATAAGGGAAGAAATGGAAAGGTGGCAACCCCCAGACCCCGTGGGGCCTCCAGTGCAGAGACCTTTGCCCCTGCCAGCTGGACCGCCACCCGGGGGTGTGCCGGGGCAACCCGGGGCACCTCCGGACCAACCAGTGGGGCCCCTACGTGCAGGGCCGCCAGCGCCAGGGCCACCGAGGATGCCAAGGGGTTGGGGACCCATGTTGCCGAATCCAGCTGAGTTGCTGGACGCCACTTTTGATGGTACGCCCGAGAAATTCTCCATTTTTCTGGTAAGGGCAGAGAAGTTCATTGAGAACTGGGGCCACCTTTTACCAAATGAAGAACGGATAGTGGACGCCATAGCCTCCCACCTGAAGGATGCTGCGGCTGACTGGTATGTTGCTTTACACCAGGAAGACGGGTGCGAGTTGAGGGAGGTGGATGCGTTTATGTGGGCAATGAAAGACCAGTTCGAGGATGCTAACGCGAACAAGGCCGCTCGGGCGTTCCTTCGCGCATTTTGCCAGGGGACAAAGTCTGTTAGAGAGTATACGGCAGAGTTCCGAAGAAACGCCGGCAAGATCCGGGGCTGGCCCGATGGAGTACTCACCGAAAAGTACCGCCTGGGCCTGAACCCGGAGATCCATCACACGATTATGCAAGGAAGAGACCCAGAAACCTTGTCGAGCTGGATGAAAGAAGCAGCAGCTACGGAGACTCGACTGAAAACCATCAAACTGAATGATGCGGCAGCCTTAGGGAAGACGACCCAACCCAACATTGCCCCGCCAAAGGGCCGGCAGGCAAACCCCGCTCAACGGCCGAAAGATGGGACGCGCAAGAGCTGGATGAAGCAAGGGCTGTGTCTAAAGTGTGGAGAAGCGGGCAATTTCGCCGCGAATTGCCCAGGGTCCTCCACCCCGCCAAGCGCCGCGAAGGGGCCTAAAAAGGTTCGAGACGTCCACACCGAAACCCCTGGGAAAGCAGAGGGCCGCAAGGGCCCTGCAGGTCGCCCCCTTAGGAGAGGAAACCGAGTCCTCGGAAGAGGAGGCCGCCGCAGTGGCAGGAAACGAGAAAGACCTGCTGTAAACAGCACTGAACAGCAGGTCCCGGACTCTCAGGCGCTAAATCCAGTGAGCAAATCCTCTTCCCTTTTCTTTATAACCGTGACTCTGATTGACCCGGGTCTACTGACCCACGTGAGGGTGAGAGCGTTAGTAGACTCGGGGTGTGGGAGAGACATTATTAATCCCTCCCTGGTGACTGGGTTGGGAGCCAAAGTAATGAGACTGGCAGAGCCGCTGGTTTTCACCCAAATGGATGGCTCTACTATGAAACAGCCCTGTAAATACGAGACTGTGCCTCTACGGATGGGAGTGGGAAAGCATTGGGAGGTGCGACCGTTCGTTGTAACCTCTGCCGCAAGATTTCCCCTGGTCTTGGGGAGTCCATGGTTTTTTTTATCACGACCCTCATATACTGTGGGAGACTGGGATTGTTAACTTCATCTCACCATGGTGTGAGACCCATACCTGGAAGGGCGACTGGGGTCCGCAGCACACTGAGCACAGCTCTGTGGTAGTGGGGGTGGCTGAGATGGACTGCATCACGATCCCACGGGAGTATCAGGATTTATCCGCGGTGTTCGGGGAAGAGGAGGCGGACGAGCTACACCCCCACCACAACTCTGACTGTGCCATAGAACTGTTACCCAACCAGAAACTCCCGAAGGGGAAGCTGTACTCCATAAGCCCAGCCGAGAAAGTGGAGCTCAGAAAGTTCATTGATAAGAACTTAGAGAGCGGGTTTATACGGCCAGCTTCTTCGCCTTTTGCTGCTCCCGTCCTCTTTAGGAAGGAGAAGGACAGCGGGCTCCGTTTGTGCACAGACTACCGGGGCCTCAATGCAGTGTCAGCTACCAATGCTTACCCGCTGCCCTTGATTAAGGATCTGCTGGCCGCGGTAGCGGGGGGGGAGGTTTTCTCCAAACTTGATCTGCGTGATGCGTACTTCCGAGTGTGCATCAGAGAAGGGGATGAATATAAGACCGCTTTTAACACCCCCCCGGGTCAATTTGAATACCTGGTGATGCCGTTCGGCTTACAAGGGGCCCCTGGGGTGTTTATGAACTTAATTAATGAGGTGCTGCACAAATATCTCTTCAAGGGGATCCTTGTTTACCTTGATGACATTTTACTGTACTCCCCCGACATGAAATCACATGTGAAACTCGTTAGGGAAGTACTCCAAACGTTGCACAAGCACAAACTGTTTGCCAAACTTTCTAAGTGCGAGTTCCATCGGTCGGAGATCTCGTTCCTGGGCTACCGCATCTCACAGAAGGGCATTGAGATGGATCCCGTTAAGGTCCAAGATGTGGTGGGGTGGGAACCCCCCAAAACGCGGAGGCAACTCCAAGGATTCCTCGGATTCGTGAATTTTTACAGATCATTTTTATTGAATTTCGCACAGGTAGCCCTGCCCCTCACTGACCTACTTAAGACAAAAGGGAAAGGCCCCGAGAGCACCCGGCCAGGGGCCAAATTGAACTGGACAGTTCAACAGTTAAAAACCCTGTTCACGTCTGAGCCGGTGTTGGCGCACCCCAACGAGTCAAAAAAATTCATAGTGCATGTTGACGCCTCGGACATTGCTATGGGGGGGCCATCTTGCAAGAGGGTGAGGATGGGAGGTTGCACCCCCTTGCCTACGTATCCAAAAAGTTTAATGACACGGAACAGAACTGGTCAGTGTGGGAGAAGGAAGCAGGATCAATAAAGTTGGCCCTCTCCACCTGGCATCATTGGCTAGAGGGGTCAAGAGTGCCGTTCGAGGTTTGGACCGATCACAAAAACCTTGAGTTGCTGCACTCGCCGCGGTCCCTGAACGCAAAACAACTGCGGTGGGCCGACTTCTTTTCCAAATTTGACTTCACATTGCACCATTTCCCAGGGAAGGCAAACTCGCTGGCTGACGCCCTGTCTCGCCTTCCGCAACACGACAGCAAGAGGGAGGTGGTCAGAGACTCGGTGTTCACGCCCTCGCAACTGGGAGGGTTGGTGATGACTCGTAGCAAAGCCAGGACCCCGTCTCCACTCCCCCTCGCTTCCCCCTGGGAGCTGAAGTTCGCCTCAGAACTGTCCGAGGCTGACCACGCCTCCCTAGCAAAGGAGGACAGGGTGACGAGTGACGAACAAGGTTGCTGGCGGAAAAACGGGAAGATTTTTGTTCCACTTTCCCTGCGGGGGGAGGTTATGGGATGGGCGCACGGTTCTAAACTAGTGGGTCACACCGGCTTTGTTAAATCACTGCAATTGCTTCAGAGACAATTTTGGTGGCCGGGGATGAGAAAAGACTTGTCTTTGTTTATGCAAGCCTGCCAGACGTGCCTCATGAGTAAACATCGCCCCGGGAAGCCACCTGGACCCCTCCAACCACTGCCAACCCCGTCCCGCCCCTGGGAGGTTGTATCTATGGACTTTATCACTGATTTACCTCCAAGTGGGGGGAACACCGTAATATGGGTGGTGGTCGACACATTTTCCAAACAAGCACATTTCGTTCCCTTTAAGTCCATCCCCTCTGCAAAGAAACTGGCAAAGGCGTTTCTGCAACATGTCGTTAGACTCCACACGCTTCCTGGGAAGGTGGTCTCAGACAGGGGGTCTCAGTTCGTTTCTCAGTTTTGGGGGGAATTGATGACACTACTGGGGGTAGAGAGAGCATTGAGCAGTGCATATCACCCGGAAACTGATGGACAAACGGAACGGGTGAATCAAACTCTTGAACAGTACTTGCATTGTTTTACTAACTTCCAACAGGACGATTGGGAATCGTTATTGCCCCTGGCAGAATTCTGTTACAATAACACGTGTCATGCATCTACAGGGATGTCCCCTTTTATGGCTGTACATGGTTATGAGGCCCCGCCACTTCCTTTCCTGGCTTCACCGACTTTGCCACAGGGGGAGGCGGGGGATTGGTGTAAAAAACTCCAGCAGGCATGGCCGCTCCTAGCCCAAACTTTGGAGGATGCTAAATTGGCTTACAAGGAGCACGCCGACAAGAAACGGGACTCAACATGGACCCCGAAACCCGGGGAGTTCGTGTATCTATCCACGCAGAACCTGAAGGGGGTGCAGCCGAGCAAAAAACTAGGGTAGAAATACATTGGACCTTTTGAAATCAAACGTGTTTTAAATAATGTGACTGTTGAACTAATACTGCCTAAATCACTGAGATCTATTCATCCTGTATTCCACCTCAGACTTTTAAGACGCTCGCCTGAGTAAAACGAATGGAGACCAAAGAGACCTGCTCAGGGGGGGAACCGCACTATGAGATAGCGCAAATCCTGGACTCGAAGATTTCTAGAAACCAACTGTATTAACTATTGAGTGGGTGGACTTTGGGCCTGAACAGAGGGAATGGGTGAGGGCGGAAAATGTTCGGGCCCCCCGGTTAATCCGTAGATTTCACAGGCTGTACCCCTTAAAGCCAAAGGGTGGGGGTTTATCATCAGAGGGGCAGAATGTCAGGTGACCCTGCCATAAGATGTGAGGGAGGGAAGTAGGGTAAGATGGTCTGTAGCTTCTCATGCTTGGAATGTGGGAGGTGGGTAGGTTGCCTAGGTTACAGCATGATTCCCAGCTTGGGCTATCTCCAATCTGAACCAAACGGCCTTGTCCTATGGTTTCGATTTCTCCGGTGTGGACAGCTGGGCCCCTTTATGGCTTAAACAGCTTTTGCACCTAGTTCCCGCGTGCGGGCTTTGTGGCCATTGGTAGATGCTAAGGGGGGGGTTAGCTCAGTGGGGTATATCTGTAGATGTTCTTTTGTGTGCTTTATTCCTGACAATAGAATGTTAGTGTGCCTTTAGAATTGCTGCTCGAATAAACGCTCTCTTCTTATGAAGCCTGGTGTTTGACTGACTTTCTGAAGTGCCTGATAACATATCAGTCAGAATATTTGCACAGTTCTCTGCTGCTTATTATAGATTGATCCCTGCCTGATCCATCTTCAGTCACTGACATAGACTTGTCCCCCTTGGGAAGAACTAGGTACAGTTATAGGTACTAAGCAGATAAGTAGCTAGGTACTAAGCTAGGTACTAAGCAGATAAGTAGCACAGAGAAAGCTTCCCCCCCTCTCAATCTGAATAAAAGCTGGTTTCATCACTTGCAAAAAAAAGGACTCAGCTGGTATTCAATTGCAAAACATTTTTTTAAAAGAAACCTTCTGTGACTTTGGGAACACATTAAAGAGATTTTCTTTGCAATAATTTTAAAACTTATTGTTCAGTTGGGGTTGCACTGAATTCCGCCTGTAGCCAAGTCAACACTAATTATGACTGAGGGAAAAAACAAATTCTAAAGCTTCTCTTTTCAATAATTCTGTTTGTATCAATGAAGTTAGAACACATTCCTTTCTCGATATGCATATGAAACTGCCTCTCATCCTCTTGTGGATTTCCCAAGAGTGTCCCATACAACATAGCAAAGCCAAATAGTTACTCTGTAAATAACTTCTGCAATATTCATTTCTGGAGCTTTCCCCCCTGATTACAGATTCCCAGCTTGATTCCTATTGGGCTGCAGGATTTAATAGGCCTCGTATGGCAATCTCTCCTGAGTCCCAAGATAATATACTTGAAAAACAAACTTTATGTTTTGGTGGAAATAACAATGAAGAACATTTAACTTAATGAAACTTGGATTTTAGTTCATCATTTTTTAGTTTGAAGAACTGGCCCATGTTTCTCAAAGGTACCCAGTATTGTTGCCTACTATGTCCTTTACTTACAGTAATAAAATACAATTGTATTTTAGCATGCATTCCATCTTCAGTAGCAGGTTTAAGAAAGAGACAGGAGATGGTATAGGACATGACAGGACACCTGAGTGTCCAGTTGACATTGACAGGAAGGTTGTGGAGAGTCACCTGGCTGTACTGGACGAATACAAATCCCCTGGGCCAGATGGTGTGCACCCAAGAGTGCTCAAAGAACTGTCTAATGAACTCATTGAGCCTCTGTCCATCATCTTCAAGGCCTCCTGGAGGACTGGGGAAGTGCCAAAAGATTGGAGAAGAACGAATGTTATCTTTAAGAAAGGGAAGAAGGATGGCCCAGGAAACTACAGGCCAGTCAATCTGACTTCTGTTGCTGGGAAGATATTAGAGCAGATTTTAAAGCATCTGTAAGCATCTGAAGGACCACTTAGTGATCCGGGGAAGTCAGCATGGTTTTGTCCCCAACAGATCTTGTCAGACCAACCTGGTTTCCTTCTTTGATTGTGTGATGAGCTTACTAGACCGTGGGAACTCTATTGATGTGATTTATCTGGATTTCAAGTAAAGCTTTTGATAAGGTTCCCCATGACATTCTGATGGGCATACTGGAAGACTGTGGACTGTATAGGACAGTTCGGTGGATAGGGAACTGGTTAGAGGACCGCACCCAAAGAGTGGTGTTCAGTGGTGTTTCATCAGATTGGATGGAGGTGTCCAGTGGGAGGGGCTCTTTTCAACCATAGGATATATGACAACAAACGCTGATAAAGTGGAAGGGGAATGGTCAGGAAATTCTACTAGGCCTTTCCTAGGGAAATTCTCCTAGGCCTTTCCAGCCGAAACATTTGCAGAGATTTTTTTTAAGTGCTTTTGCCTACTAGTTGGATACCACAAAAAAACCCCAAGATCATCAAGCTTCATCTAATTTAGATACTAGAGGGTTTGAGAAACCATCCAAAGGGTCCTCAAATTGTCCATCTCCAAATTCTTTGATTACATATTAAAGGCAGAATGGGCAGTTCCAAGCAATGACACTTTCTTGCAGGTATGGGGGGTGGGGTCTTCGCCTTTCCAGTAGGCAACATTTTTATTTATTTATTTGGATTTATATCCTGCCCTCCCTACAAGCAGGCTCTGGGCAGGTTCCAACAATATAAATATACAATATAGTTAAAACCACTTAAAACAACAGTATAAAATACTCTTTTAAGTTATCTCTGTTATTTTGAACAACACAGATGCATAATATCTTCAGACCAATACAAGGTATAACGGTCATATCTGACCACGTGACTTAAAGCACCTGTTAAGCAGCTAAGCAGTTAAGTAGCCTCCTCCCCCATTAAAGTGAGGGTTTCCATCTATTCAGTGATTACTAACATGGCAGTTAACCTCTTTCTGAGATTGTCTGCCTTTCCTTTCTTTCCAGATTATGAATAGAAAAGTATGCATGGGAAGGCCTATCAAAATGATCAACAGTACCCTAATTACAGTGGGGAGAGCTTCCCTCTAATGAATGTTCTCCTTTAGAAGGGTATACGGGGACAATTCCAGGGCTATTTGTATTCCTTCCCATTCCCAGACATACCCAGCTATATCACATCTCTTTGTATTTGTGGCTGAAGATAGCTGGGCCCCCAGCTCTGCTTTTAAAATTCAGGTTGTATCTCTATCTGTACCCATACTGGGTCCACTAGCATGGTTTATTTAGTTAGCTATCTACCCAGCCTCCATGCATGTTCTGTGACATTCCCTCCTGCCAGAGATCTTGCTACTTGTTTCTTCATTATCTGACTACACAACATTTGACTTGCAACTGAATGCATGAATCAAATCCACTGGAGTCCATAGGTCAGCGGTGGGATCTGTATGGAAGAGAATGACTGACAGGAGAAGAAGGATGATGAGGAGAAGAGATTGGATTTATACCCCACCCTTCACTACCCAAAGGAGTCTCAGAGCAGCTTATAATTCCTTTCCCTTCCCCTCACCACAACAGACACCCTGTGAAATAGGTGGGGCTGAGAGAGCTCTCTCGAGAACTGTCCTTGAGAGAACAGCTCTGAAAGAACTTATGACTGACACAGGTACAGAGATGGCTGAGTGCTGAGCCGACAAGACCTATTAATTTGTGAAGTGTGCTGTCTTCCCTGGTTTACAGATCCAGGATATACCACAGAGGTTGAAGAGGCTTATCAAATTTACTGATAATTCTTCTTGTTCATCCATGTAAGAATGAAACATACTGCCAGATACAATTATAAGCTTATCACATCTGACTACAAGTCTCTAGGAAGGAAGGTGTTGGATCTTGGGGCTTAAATGGCGGTTTTATCAGTTCTTCGTGTAAAAGGTCAAGGTCTATGAAGAAGAATATTTCAGGTTGGAATGTCAACAGTTTCATGGTGGCATGGTTTCTGGAACCCATAGTCTGACTTTCCTTAATAAAGCACTACTGGCAAAAGCCTGGTGAACCTGGATCAAGAGAGCCTTAGTCTGAATCCTGTGACTGAAGAAGACAGACGACTTTAAGTACAAACTAATCAATTTCAAATACAGTATATGTTAAAAACCAATTAATTGCTGTCATTATGGAATAATGAATACAACACTCAGCAGTAGGAAAAACTCTTTAGTAACAATTAACACTGAAATAACCATATCATAAGTAGAACAAATATGAAAGACTTTTGGTCCCTCTGCTAGATGCTTCAGCAGTAGTCTTACATTCAAGAGCAGTTTTGCCTAAGGCTGTGGCCAATGCATGTAACAATTCAGTGGATAAAAATATGGAGACACCCCTAAGGGATCCCTTGAAGCAGACTCTCTGACAATCAGCCACCTGCCCTGCTCTCAAATTTTGCCAGGGCCATCATGATTTGGGCTGCTAACCTCCTTCAAGAGCCTGACACTGACCCCTTGATGCTTAAGAGATCCATCCTAAAGATTAAAGGGCTGCAAAATTTGCAGCAGACACATCCCAAGAGGCCATGCAGTTGGGTGCCAGAGCACAGGTCACCAATATAGTGGTTAGAATGAACCTATGGCTGAATCATTGGAAGGTGGACCCTCTGTCTGTTTTGGATTCATCGGCATTAAAAAAAAATCGGGAACAAAAGGAATTCAGGCACTCCTGCACCTTTGGCTATAGGTTCATATTCCAACAGAGACAGCTCCCTCCTAACAAATGGGACACGAACCAACTAAACAAAGACCAACCACCTGACTATATGGTTGTGGGTCAGTTCCAGCAGTTTTCTCACTTTTGTGCTTCCCTGCTTCCCAAGACAGAACTGATACACCTTTTCTTCTGTCGTGACCTGTTCAACATTTAATGCACATAGGGACAGTGGAATCAGTGCCTGTAGAACATCATTTCCATGGGATTTATTGCATTCCATTTGTAGTCCCAAAAAGAGCCGGAGACTGGAGAGCAATTCAAGATGTTTATGTACATATTCCTTCTTCCAGATAGTTCTTCCCTTTTTGATTTTTAGGGCCAGCATTTCCTTTGGGCTGACATCATTTCCAAGGGTGTTCACCAAGGTCCTGGTAGTTCTATTAGCCTACCTATGACAACAAGGAAGCCACCTTTATCCTTACCTGGACAATATCCTCTGCAGTACCTAGGAGGCAGAGTGGTGAGCTAGGACATTGTCCATTAGGCAGTCTCTTCAGGCACATGGATGCCTGATTAATGTGTTAAGAATAATATTAATAATCTCACACCCTCCAGGGATATAGTCCACTTAGGGGCCAGGAGTCAAATGAGTCAGATGGCCAAAGTATTTCTACCTGCAAAAAAGCAGGAAAAATTGTTGGAAGGGGTGAAAGAAATCCAGCAGAGGTCAGTGGACCTCATGCACTGTTTGACAGTACTGGGACTGAGGATGTAGTCAATAGATCTGATTCCTTGGGCCTGCTTCCATACCAGGCCTTTACAATGGACTCTTCTCCCTTATCAGAAGGACATACACACATACAAAAAGGGAGCACAAATGTCAAGATCCTGCCTCCCACACACCAAGAAGTCACTAAACTAGTAATCTTCACGACCAATCTGACAAAGGGAGTCAGTTTCCTCCAGTCTCCTTCCTTGATGGCAATTATGACCGCCAGCAGTTGGGGCTGGGGAGCACACTGCAAGGATCAGATTGTCCGAGGCAGATGGAGCCCTTTGGAAGATATGAGCGGTATGGACTGGCTGGAATTTGGGGCAGTCAGACTAGTACTGTGTGTTTCCCAGATCCTGTCGAGGAACAAGTATGTGCTCGGGTGCACAGCCAATACTATGGCCAGGGTGCACAGCAGTCAGCAAGGAGGCACCAGATCAATGGTGCTCCTCCGTGAGTCCAAGATCCTGTTCATTTGGGCAGGAAAAAATGTAATTGGTAGGTCTAAAAGCAGAACACCTTTGCAGTCTTGCAAACTGCCAAGCCAACTTGCTGAGCAGGAAGGATTTGGATTCAAGAGAATAGAGTCTACACAAATAGATCTTCTAGCAAAATCACTTTGTTTCAGGAGCCCTATCTTGGATCTTTTTATGCATCAAACTATAACCAAGTTGCCGGATTTCTAACCAGTTTCTCTGATTCCAGGGAAGAAGGCAAGGGCGCGCGCCCACACTGGGGGCACACACAAGGGCACGCACTGTGGTTGATGCAGTGGTCTGCTGTACGCTTTTCCTCCAGCCACACTGATCAGCGGAGGCCTGAACAAAGCGTCAAAGGGATGTGATTTTCATATCTCCTTTCTGGCACAGACGTTTTTGGGTCTCGGAGTTAGTGAAGATATCAGTATGTCCACCATGGAGATTGCCAAGCGATGATGGGTTCTCCTTGTACAAGAATCCACTTGCCACCTAGACCCTATTTGACTCCAACTGACAGCTTAGAGATTGAACTGGCAAATTTAGTAGGACTGGGCCTTTTAAGTTAAGTAGCTGACGCCGTGTTGCAGTCCAGAATACCTGCTTCCAGTCGCCTCTATAATTGTACATGGCAGACATTCAAAAGTGGACCAGTGCCAAAAAGCTGGATACACTGAAAATTACAAAGACATCATTCCCTTTCTCCACGAAGGTTGGAATCAGATTCTGAGACTGAATACTTTAAAAGACAGGTTACAGCACTGGCCTCTATGTGGGACTGCATAAGACTGCCTAATTCTTCTCACAGACACTTTAAGCTTCCCTGAAAGGAACCATACAGTTGACACCTCCCATTAGGCATAGGTTGCTTACTGGGAACCTGTCTAAAATGTTACAGGCCTTGAGTAAACCTCTATTTGATCCTTTCAGTTTGTCAGAATCTAAAGTCTCCTTTTCAGAAGAGTTCTTTTTTCTTTCAGAGATTATTTCTGTAAGAAGGATTAGGGGAAACCACCAAAGATTACGGGCTTTATTGGCCAGAAAGGAATTGTGTATATTTCACAAGATCTCAGTGGTACTCAGGAGGGATGCAAAGGGTTTTTTCCTTTTATCATGTTAACCAAGAGTTGATACTACCATCTTTTTGTCCTACACCATGTTACCCCAAAGAGAAAGTCTGGCAGAAACTAGACATGCTCAGGGCTCCATGCGTCTCCTTAGTAGTCTGCCACAGATTAGGCAAAAGGATTTTCTGTCTGTGTCTTGCAGCTCATAGCCTTCAGGTAAAAAGGTGTCAAGCCATATGTCTGAGAGGCATGTGAAGTTTAAGGCCTAGGACCTCCAAAGGATGTTACGGCCTATTACACCAGATCTGCAGCAACATAGTGTTCTGGTGGAAGAAATCGGTAGAGTCACATCCTGGTTCACCTTTCATACCTGTGTGAGTCACTGTAGGTGAGGCCAGTTAAAATCAGCAGAAGCTTCATCTGGTAGAAAGGTGTGCAGCATGGTGGTAGAACAAAATAAAAATAAGATTGAGGATCCCACCCAGATAGTAGCTTGGGGATATAACCAGTTTGGATAACTTCCCCCAGTGAAGGAGAGCAAAACATTGGAATTTACCTGAAGGTTTCTTCTCTTCCATGGTGCGAAGTCATCCACATCCCACTCAAAATAAAATCTGTTATGGAGCTGGGCTATACTAAGACTGGTGGTTCAGCCTCGCTCTGAGCCAATACACTCGACATAAATTTGCATAACCCTACTTGAAGTGAGAAGAGGTGTGGCTTAACCAGTTTGGATGACTTCACCCCACTGAAGAGAAGAAACCTTCAGGCAAGTTCCAGTGTTTTGTTCCTTAGTGGTCTCCCATCCAAGTACTAACCAGGGCCAACCCTGCTTAGTTCCCAAGAACTGACGAGATCAGGCTAACCTGGGCCATCCAGGTCAGGGCATAAAAGTATACCCACACATGAAGAATTAGTGTGTCAGGGTTTGATCAACTATCCGTCTGTCCAACCATGTTCGTTTTTTGGTGTGCAGATCGGGGGGGTTGTATGAGGTCATATTTAAATGTTTGATACACTCCCCACCATTCATCCCACCTGATATAGTAACAGTCCAGCCCAGGGGGGGGGGAATTACCATGTGGTTGTTCTGCTGCGCTGATATAAACTTTAACATCGTTCAGAAATTAAAAATGGCTGTTTAATATATTGCATGATACTTAGTACCCTGTGCACCAGCTAAAAAAACCCCTCTTTAACTAGATCAGCTTTCAGCTACGTGCATAAAAACAGTTTCTGTGTGTTTTTAAATCTGCGATGTGAGTCTCTATGAAATGCTATTTATAGGTGGGATGTAGGGAGAACTAGCAGTCTGCACAAGAGTTGGCCTGTGCAGACTGTCCTGTTGCCAGGATGATTGGGACATTCTAGCAGCTTGAGAGTCAGTTGGCCAACACAAATGCTGAGCATAAGCCAGCTTTTTAATGCTGAGTGACAGCATCATTCTCGAGATGTCAGTTGCAGAGTATGTATGAGACTGAACATTTCCAGGTATTCAGCAGAGATGCATGGCAAGCACAAAGGTGTCAGATATATTGTCCTTTCTTGCCCTTGGAATGCAAGGAGGATGCACGGTGGCTTTCCCTAGACTATTGCGAGCTGCAGGACTTGATACACCGCCTTTTTCAAGTAGTGAAAAAGAAATCTTCCATAAGCCTCATGACCGCCTGGTATTTTTTCTGTCTCTTCAGGGGTTCCTTCTGTTTCTTGTAACATGAAACAGATTGGGCATGGACTATTTAATAGTTAAATAGCTAATTAAGGTGGGCATACACTTTGTCTCTCTGTTTTCTGTGTGCTGACATCTTACAAGCATAGAGGAAGAGAGGTCTCTGGCTTTTCACTGTAAGCAGAGTCTGCCTCAGCCTGTTTAAACTGCTCCTTTGTTAATCTTGTCTTCTAGTCCTATTGCTCTGATATATGTGAAGTTTGGTGTGAAAGTGTCTCCTCTGGCTTCATGATTTTAATGCTTTTCAGGGAAAAGAAATAATGCACTTCAAGTGCTGTGCACAAAGCTTTCATCTATTTCAAATTTTTGGTATGGTACAGATCTAAGTGGAAAATGAAGGCATTTATACTTTAAAATGCCATAAATATGCCTAATAGTGCATTTTTATGCTGTCTGGGTTGTAAATGATGCCATTTATGTTGTTAAACCAGTAAAATAAGTGCAAGACTTGATAAGAAAGTAAGCATTGCATTTCCCCCAAATTTTCTGTTTGGTAGTCCCCCCTGCCCCCCCATGACTTCAAAACCTTTTACATATTATGTTTCTTATTTATAACCCATATTTCTTACTAAGACGCTAGGTAGGTTACGAAGTACAGGAAGGGGAGAAATATAATCATACAGTATAGGACATTGAATGAACAATGCAATAGGACTAAGAGGACAATACCGACACACTGCAACTATGAATAAAAAATTAAAAGGCAATGTGAACTGCAAACTGCCCAGGCCAGCATAGGGTGAGCAGGGCAGAGTATGAGATTACAAAGGTACAAGGCAATGCAGTATTGCCACTCTCATATGAAGGCACCTTTCCGGACTGTTCTGCCTCACTACAGATCGATTCAATTACAAGACTGCCTTCCTGAACACTTCTGTTTTGCACCTTTTGCAGAATGATAGTACTGTGGGAGTCCTGCAGAACTCCTCAGGCATGATGATTTCAGGGCTTCACTGATGTGGGCCTTACACGCTTTCAGCAATCAAGAAGGGCATTGGTCTGGTCTATATGTGGTGCTCTTTACAGATCCCAAGTTCCTGCTGATAACCATTGTGGTTAGCAGATAAAAATGATCCATACATGGACTAGATGATGTATTGGGTGTTTTTTCCAAGTGTCACCATTGTATTACAACCAGCATCCAAATCTTAATTTACTTGAGAGATTTTGTCAGCAAAGAACTTTGCAAAGGCATCACTGCTGATCATTAGTTACTGTGAAGTCAGCAGTTCAGACTTCAGGGTCAGCAGTTGCTGAGCTACCTTGAACAGTTGAGCTGGGCATAAATTAGCTGAAGCAATGGTAGTGGTGAAGTAGGATTTCTTTCAGCCTTTACTAATGCCTCATAGGTCTCCCAATAAACCCTTATGACCACCCTGTGTGATTCAGGTTGAGTTTTCTGTCAATACCATCCTCAGCATCTTCCAGCCATCTTCAAGTCACTCAATTCACTAGTAAACCAAGGCTCTGGATTCCATGTAGAAAGTGGCAGTGGATGGCCAAGGGTAATTGTCAGTAGCTTCCAGGAGCTTCTCATTCCATGCTTTCATTGCAGCCTCAGTAGAACACTTTGTTGAGATCTGAGAATCCCCTGAGGCATTCTGGAAATGTTACTATGAGTGGACCAGTTTAACAGCCCTCCCTCTTGCAGAGTGCCACATTCACCTGTCTCTTGAGTAGGCAATGGTCAGACTGTGCTATGGGCTGAACTTGTAGCCCCTTGATCAGATTTCGTCTAATCATTCTGTGCAAAATATTAAGGCTAAGGTATGACCTTTGTTTTATGTAGAGAGAGACTCATAGTGGCCAGAGAGGCTATGAAATCTTGTGCTGCCGCACATGTGGTCCCATCAGCATGTACAGTGAAGTCACCCAGAATAATCAGTCTGGGGATCTTCAGCACCAAACCTGAGATTACGTCTACTAGATCAGGCATGGTACCCAGGGAGGAACTGAAGGGCAATAAACAAGTAAAATGTTCAATCTGTCCTTGGAACCTAGTGTCTGTTCATGCTGCCAAGTTGTTCCCAACTTATGGAGACCCTTTCAATGAATGACCTCCAGAAGGTCCTATCATTAACAGCCTTGCTCATGTCTTGCTAACTGAAGGTCTTGACTTCATGAGTCCATCTCATGATCAGTCTTCCTCTTTTCCTACTGCCTTCAACTTTTCCTAATATAAGAAACAAATACTCAATGCCAGGTATGTGTTGCACTGGCAGTTTCCAAAACATGAAGGACTCATGGAGGAGGATAATGCCTTACCCCACTTTGGGCTTCTGAGTGTGATTGATGAAGGACCATGTAAACAGGATTCTTTAATTCAGTCAGACCAATGGCATCATTTTTATTCAACCATGTTTCAGTCATACAAGCTCCTCCCCACACCCTGCAACCCTTACAGGAAGTACAATTTTGTCTCTCACTGATCTGACGTTACACAGTATCAATGAAGATGCCCTTACACCTTCACCCCATGGGCTGGGGCAGAGATTAGATAAGCAGCACCTTCGTGTAATTCCCATCTTCCAGCTTTCAGAACCCTAATTCCAGTAAACTTCCAGCTGCCAGCTACACAGGGAAACTAGGCTCAACTGATATCCTGGACCAGTCCAGAACACCTATCAATACTAAAAAAAACTAGAGGTGCTCACAGCACTCAGTATCCTGCTAACCCTGAGGAAACCACAACACAGTCCAGGGGTAACTTAGTTGTCAGCCATGCAGCAAACATGGAGCATTCTTATGCTAGGGTTGTTTGCAGGTTCTAAGTATGCACTTCCTTGGGCTTTCACCCTGTGGCGCACATCCCTGGTCAGCTGGTATTACAGCTCCTGCGAAGTGATTACCATCTATTGAAGACTCCACTGTGCTCACTGAAGTCAAGCTGCAATCTCCTCTAGTCCGCCCATCCCTCAGCTTCCATTTTGACTATTATTTTATCATGACAATGTTTTGAAAGTCCCACAATGCTAATGTTTCCAGTTTAGCAGTGATGTTCCCAGTTCATACCCATGAAGTCAAAAGTTGTTTCATTATGGAATTGAAAAGTCAATCGGCTGAAGAAAAGTTTCAAACAGATAGCCATGTTAGTCTGAAGCAGTAGAACAAAATTTGAGACCAACAACATTTTTCAGGGTTTAAATTTTCATGAGTTAAAATTCAATTCATCAGATACAAATGAAACTGAAGATCCACCAAGTCATCTTTATATCCAGGTCAAAAGGTGAGAGGAGCTTTATTAAGAAGGGCTGGTTGAAGTCAGGATGCAGAGGTACAATGCGAAACAATGCTTGATTAGAGCTAAGAAATATGCATGGAGGTGGGCAATGCAGAAAATTAACATCTGTGATGGGATAAGAGTCCTATGTACTGAACTGGTTAATTGGTTCAGCAGACTCCCATTGTAATCTCCCTTTGCAGCTTCTTTGTAGAACTGCTGCTTTTAGGTCAGCAATGGAATGTCCTGGAAGATTAAAATCTTTTCCCACTGGTTTCGGAGTATTGTGGTTTTTAATGCCAGATTTATGTCCATTCTTTTATGTCAGAACTGGCCTGTTTGTCCACTGTAGAGAGTTGACTGAACAAAATTAATTTTAGTTTTATCCTGTTTTCCCCCCAGGTTTATTTTATTTTTATATCCTACCTTTCTGCTCAAAAAAACAACACCCAAGGTGGCTAACAAATATGAAATCCTATTATAATGTATCAAATAATTAACTGTTAAATAACAAAGTCTCCCCAGGCAAAGGGCAACCCCTTCAGTTTGCGGCCAGTGTTCCCTCTAAGATGAGTTAGTGTGAGCTAGCTCGCAGTTTTATAGCCTCTGACTCACAGATTTTTGTCTTCGCTCAAGAAGGATGGCTCCAGAGCAAACTAATTTATGCAGTAACCAAATCGTTCACTCACAACTTTAATGCCAGTAGCTCACAAAATGAATTTTTTGCTCACAAGACTCCACAGCTTAGAGGGGGCATTGGTGCACAGCTCCTTTCAAAGGCATCAGCAGTCAAGGGATGGGGCTTGAGCAGCTGGAAGAGTCTCCCCAGGGCAAAGGTTGCCCTCATGCATGGTTTTTCTCCTCATGTTATCCTCAGAGCAACCCTGTGAAGTAGGTTAAGCTGAGAGAAAGTGGCTGTCCCAGGGTCACTCAGAGTCAGTCTGGTGAGGTTGAATCCAGCCCCTCACCTGGTTGCAATCCGGCATTCTGACCACACTACCAAACTGACTCTCTGCAAGATCATGCCTCAGAGCTCAAATCGTCATTGTTGTCAATGAGAGAGAGGAGGTCAGGTCACCGTAGGGAAGCGCATCATGTCTATTTCTTGTTCTTTTTCCTTGCCACTTCTACAAATTTAATTTTTTAGCAGTTCCTCCAGTTTGCTGACTATTTACAGGTAGCTGCATTCACTGCTCAGCAGGAGCCTGCTCTGGAAAATGGAGGTAACATGAGCCTATAAATAAAACATAGCGTTGTTTTTAAGAGGGAAAAAAGTGAGGAATGTAGAGATTTTAAAGCTTTTAACTTTTTAAAACCCATATAGCATATTTTTTCTATGGAATAGGGTTTGGTCACCAGCAGCTAAAATGGTAAGTCAGCTGCTTGTAGCTGTTTCCATAGAAAAGAAGTCTGCCTGCCTGGAAATCCCATTTAAGTTTATATATTGTGGACATTTCTTGATGAGAGCAATGGTTTAATTACAAGAACTGTGAATCCAGGTTAACTATCAGAGCAAGTATGCTTTCCAGTCAAGCCTTGGGCAGGCAATGAGCTGTTATAGGTAGTACCTGAAGGATCTCCTGACAAAAATATGTAATCTTTCTTTAAAATCTGCCTCCATTCCTGAGGACTGGAAGGTAGCTAATGTCACTCCCATCTTTAAAAAGGGCTCCAGGGGAGATCCAGGAAATTACAGGCCAGTCAGTCTGACATCGATACCGGGTAAATTGGTGGAAACTGTTATTAAGGAAAGAATTAGTAGGCACATTGATGAACAAAAACTATTGAGGCAGACTCAGCATGGGTTCTGTAAAGGAAGATCTTGTCTCACTAACCTGTTAGTGTTTTTTGAGGGAGTGAACAAACATGTGGACAAGGGGGACCCAATAGATATTATTTACCTTGACTTCCGGAAAGCTTTTGATACAGTTCCTCATCAAAGGCTCCTAAGTAAGCTCAATAGTCATGGGATAAAAGGACAAGTCCTCTTGTGGATCAAAAACTGGCTTATAAATAGGAAACAGAGAGTGAGTATAAATGGGAAACTTTCTCAGTGGAGGGTGGTAAGCAGTGGGGTACCACAGGGATCAGTACTCGGTCCGATGCTTTTTAACTTGTTTATTAACGATTTGGAATTGGGAGTAAGCAGTGATGTGGCTAAATTTGCAGATGACACGAAGTTGTTCAGGGTGGTGAAAACCAGGGAGGATTGTGAGGCACTCCAAAGGGATCTGTTGAGGATGGGTGAGTGGGCGTCAACGTGGCAAATGGGGTTCAATGTGGCCAAGTGCAAAGTGATGCACATTGGAGCCAAAAATCCTAAATATAAATACACATTGATGGGGTCTGATCTGGCAGAGACGGACCAAGAGAGAGATCTTGGAGTCGTAGTGGATAACTCGCTGAAAATGTCTACACAATGTGTAGCTGCAATAAAGAAGGCCAACGCTATGCTGGGGATTATTAGGAAGGGAATTGATAACAAATCAGCCAGTATCATCATGCCCCTGTATAAATCATTGGTGCGACCTCATTTGGAATACTGTGTACAGTTCTGGTCACCACATCTCAAAAAGGATATTATAGCATTGGAAAAAGTGCAGAGAAGGGCAACTAGAATGATAAAAGGGTTGGAACACCTTCCCTATGAAGAAAGGTTAAAATGCTTGGGGCTCTTTAGCTTGGAGAAACGACGGCTGAGGGGTGACATGATCGAGGTTTATAAGATTATGAATGGGATTGAGCAGGTTGAGAAAGAAGTACTTTTCTCCCTTTCTCACAATACAAGAACTCGTGGGCACTCTATGAAATTGCTGAGCAGTCGGGTTAAAACAGATAAAAGGAAATACTTCTTCACCCAAAGAGTGATTAACATATGGAATTCACTGCCACAGGAGGTCGTGGCAGCTGCAAGCATGGACAGTTTCAAGAGGAAATTAGATAAACATATGGAGCAGAAGTCCTCCATTGGCTATTAGCCACAGGGTATGGATGGGAACTCTCAGTCTGGGGCAGGTGATGCACTCTATTCTTGGTGCTGGAGGGGGCAGCAGTGGGAGGGCTTCTGGTGCCCTGGCCCCACTGCTGGACCTCCGGATGGCACCTGGTATATTTTGGCCGCTGTGTGACAGAGTGTTGGACTAGATGGGCCATTGGCCTGATTCAACATTGGCTTCTCTTATGTTCTTATGTTCTTATGTTCTTATGTTCTTATGAAAGCCTGCATTTGGAAAAGAGAACACTTTTGTGTTCCCTGTCTTAGCCTTTTTATTTTTGGAATTTGAACCAACGTGGAATATTTGTTCATTTTGTAGCCCAGTTTTTGAAGTCAAGCTCAACAGGAAGCCAGTGTAGGGGATACACAGTAATGGCTTAGGGTTAGGGGGACTGGGTTCAAGTCCCCATTCAGCCACAAAGCTCACTGGGTGACCTTGGGCCAGGCCCTGTCTCTCAGCCTAATATACTACCTCACAGGGTTGTTGTGAGTGTAAAATGGAGGAGGGAAGAACCCTGTTCACCACCCTGAGACCCTTGGTGAAATGGCAGGATGAAAAATGGAATGCATAGACTCCAATCTGTCTAAATATAGTAATAAGCTATGAAACAAGCAGCTATCAGTTATAGGTTGATCTGATTAAAAGTAGCAAAGCAGGAACCTCACTGTGTGTAACTGCAGTTCTCTTGAAAGGGGATTTCAGATTTTGCAAAACTTGTTCAACCATTATTGAAGGTCTGCCTTTGAATTGGTGCAAAATTCCCTGCTGAATCTTTGTGAAGGCTTTCCATACCTTTTCCAGTCTGTTTTAGAACACTGTTTTAAAATACTGCTTTTGTCCCAAAGAACGGACATGGCCAGAGTCAGCAACCTTTTATGATTAAAGAGCCAAGCTATATCAAAATTCAGAACAAAAGATCAACAAATAAGGAACCCTGTTTTCATGACTGAAACTGTAAAACTTAACATTACCAATATTTGACATGTTGATCAACAATCCATAAAACTTCTGCAGCCCAAACAGTGGGTCTTTTGGTAGGAAGTGGCAGTCCTCTCTAGCTGACTATTTGCACTCCCCCCCCTTAGGAATGCAGTGGCGGGGGACATGGCGACGCTGTGGAAATGGCGGCAGCATGAGTCCAGATCTCCCAACCCCAATTAATTCCCATCTGGAAAAAAATCACCAAAAACCATGCCTAAACCCAAATCCACAGGCAGAACAAACCCGGGAAGACACAAATTGACTCCTGCGGCACTTAAATCCACAAAGGACACCTTTGAAGTGGCTTTTCAACATGGCACAGTGGTGCAGGCCAAAAACAAAATGGCAGCCGCGACAGGGCATACGAAGCAGAATCTGTTAGACTTCTCATCCTCAACAATCCTCAACTACTAAAAAGCCATGGGAGCAGGTATTTTAGACAAGGTGTCCAACTTCTCTTTCCAGTTAGAAGAATTGCAGACTTCCCTTCACCAGACAGCCCAAAAAGCTGAGGCAGCACTAAAGAAGGACATAACAAATCAGGCAGACATTAAAGCCCTACAGGAATCCTCTGCCTCTCAGAAGGACCATTTAATAACACTTGAAACAGAAATAAAAGCTGCAAACCTAAAATTTAGAGGTCTGCCGGAACAAGCAGAAGAAAATAAAGACTTGATCAGCTTTATGGCACAACTCATTGCAAAAGCTTTAAATTTAGAGCAAGGTGTTCTTCCTGTTCTCGCATATGCATCTCGCGTGGGACCTACACCAAAGAACAGCCGCTCATCTCCAAGAGATGTAATAATAACCATACCAGATGCAAGATAAATACGTTTGTTTCTTTCCAGAATATTGTGGTTAGCATTGTTTGAAGAATTATGAGTTAAAATGACAGATACTTATGTTATTAGACCTATTAATGTGTGAGGCCTTAATAATTGTATAAAAAAGGAGAATGACTTCATTTATTTTAAAATCAAAACCTGATATTGTGTTAATGCAGGAAACCCATTTGAAACCTCAAAGCAAAACTGTTTTAAACACCAACTGGTATGATCAGCAATATCACGCAGGGGGCTCCTCAAAACTGAGAGGAGTTGCCATTCTCCTTTCCAAAGCAGTGCATTTTAAATATGAAGATAAACTGGAAGATACACATGGGAGATTTCTATTCCTTAAAGTCAAGTTAGATCAGAAACAAATCATGTTAGCAACGATTCATGCACCTAATAAAAAACAAGAGCAATTTTTAGATGAGACACTAGCAAAACTTAATAACTTCAAAGAGGGACAAAGAATAATAGGAGGTGACTTTAATTTAATTATTGACCACCATCTTGATATGCGTGAAATTCATGTGAAATTTTTGTTGCTTTACTGTATTGAAATAAACAAGAGCAGTGATAAGAAAATATAATCCAATTAGCAAAAGCAAGCATGGATCCAGAAATTCAGGTGCTTGTGCTTGACATACTCCCCCCCCCAAGCCCTCACCCTCCTGGCTTGTGAGGATGGCTACGGTAGAACTCTTTAATTAGGCGAGCAGCTGTAACATGTTTTGAAAGAACCCACTCATTGTGTTCAGGCCCCAAATTCCTCCATTTGACTAAGTAATACAGCTGGCCTTTCTTAATTTGGGAATCAAGAACTGCTTCCACCACTTGGTGGAGTTGACCATCGATCAGAAGAGGTGGTAGAGCCGGAGGACAAGGAGTCCAGGGTGAGGGTCCAGGATCCCTTTTCAGGAGGCTGAAATGAAACACAGGGTGCAAAGTACAAAGTGATTTAGGCAATTCTATTTCAATAGCTACCTTATTTATAACCCGTATAACCTTAAAAGGTCCTATGTACTTCCACCCCAGCTTCCTCCTGGGTTGTAGTCCCTTAATGTGCTTAGTAGAAACATATATGGAGTCTCCAAGAGCTAGGTCCCATTCAGGGCTCCTTTTGCCATATGTATAATGCTTATAGTCCTCCTTGGCTTTATTTAACATCTTTTGTGATATGTCCCAATTTCTTGTCATTGTAGACCACCATATTTGAGCAGCCCCCTTCACTGGCTGTCTTAAATCAACCATTGGGAGGGGAGCTCCTTCGTAACCATGTACCACCATGAAGGGAGACATCCCAATGGACCTGTGGACTGTACTCCTCAAAAGGCAATAGCTGTACCCAAATATCTTGTTGGTGATTTACATAGCATCTTAAAAACTGTTCGAGAATCTGGTTGGTGCACTTTGTTTGCCCATCTGTCTCGGGGTGGTGACTGCTGCTCAGTCCTCATTCCACCCCCAGTAACTCCATTAATTCTTTCCAGAACCTGGCAACGAACTGAGTACTGTGGTTGGATATGACCTTTCTTGGCAGAGTATGCAACCGTATCACATGTTGTAAAAACATGGCAGCTAGTTGCTTGGTGGTGGGTATCTGCTTACACGGGACAAAATGGGCTTGCATAGAGAAGAAATCAACCACTGCCCAGATAACTGTTTTCCCTTGGCTCAGAGGTAAATCAGTTATAAAGTCCATGGATATTACAGCCCAAGGCCTTTCATGGGATTCCAACGGCTGGAGTTGACCAGGTACTTCCCCCCCATGTGAATTTTTTTGAATTTCTTGCCTATTTTCACATATTTATTTCTTCTGTCTCAGTCTTAATATGCTCAGTTAGTGCATCTATTTTGTCATGTATTGGGTCTATTTCTCTTTTCATTGCTTGTGCTACAGAATCTTGTATCATGGCTTTTAAGTCTTTAATAGTAAGCTGAGTGATGCTCATTGTGTTAATTTTCAGCTGAGGTTGGCTAGGAGCAGCCTTCCTCCTGCTACTGCTGCTACCTCCCCCATTTGCCATAGATTATATTTTATTTCTCTCCTGGGTCGCTCTTATTAGTTGTCTATATTACTATTTCTATCCCTTAAACAATGTCTTATAGCATTTCTAGAACAAAAACAATTTACAGCTTGGCACTCACTAACTAGCCAAACAGAAACAATATCAGCTTCCAACAATATTTCCTAAATAACTACGCCTCCCTGCTAATCATTCTTAGCAAAATCTTCCTTTTCCTTTCCCCCCTTCTCACTTCTATCGCCTTTTCTCCCCCCCTTCCTAACTTATTCCAGTCCCAGAGTGCCCTCTGGAGGGCTATTCTTCTTCACCGCTCATCTCCACATCGCCTTATTGTCCCTCAAGGGCTTCCGTATGGCTCTACTCTGAGCTTTCCATGATCTTCCTTCCTTGTTCTGGGTCTCTTCTGTCCTCTTCATCCATCTGCCACCGCTGCATCACGTTACGTCTCCTTCCAGCTAGCCCCCTCCCTCCTTCTCCAAATTCACTCCTTTACATTCCTCCTGGCAGCCCTCCAAGCTCACCCAAAATGGATCCTGGGCTATTTTTTCTTAAAGCCGCAGTACTGAGTCTGGCCGGCATGCAAAAGAGAGAAATAAGAAAGGAGAAACAAAGATGTAATACTTGTGGCACATTGTTCTCTACAAAGGTAACTGCTAATAGTTTTAAATTTTATCCTTTTATATTTCCCCGCTTCAAGTAAATTTTATTTTACCTTTCCATAGCCGCAGGGCTGGCTCGAAGTGGTTCTATGCCCTAGGTGGGCGCAGATGTCAACCTCCCAGTGGGGCCTGGAGACCCTTTGCCCCCTGCCCCCTCCCCCCCAAGAGGGGAGGGGGGGTGGGCAAGCTCCACCGCCACCTCCTGCATCCTGCTGGGGTGCTCTTCACTGGCGGCAGCTGCCGCCCCCGCCTCCTCTCCCCCCCGAGGTGGGGGGGGAGGGCGGGCAAGCTCTGCCACTGCCTCCTGCGTCCCGCCAGGGTGCTCTTTGCTGGTGGCGGCAGCCGCCCCCGCCTCCTCTCTCCCCGACGGGGGAGGGTGAGGGTGGGCAAGCTCAGCCACCGCCTCCTGTGCCCCACTGGAGTGCTCTTCACTGGCGGCAGTGGTGGGGAGGCGGCGGCTGGCGACAGTGTGGGGGGCTTTTGTTGGGGGCAGGGCGCAGTTTGGCACCCCTGCGGGCTGGCGCACCCTAGGCGAGCCGGCCCTGCATAGCCGTTTAAAGGAAGCTTCCCTTATCCCTTCTCTGTGGATATTACGATACACCGGCCCTGAAAGTCACCCACCTAAATAAGAAGCAAAATGGTGGAAATAGGATTTTTTTTTTCACTTAGCTTCGGGAAAGGTCCTCTTGGCGTCAATCCTTTTCAGACTCCATCGGTTCTTCTTAATCCCTCTAATGCTTGCCACTATGAATGACGAGCCTCCCATCACTCCCCACTTCAGAGTTGCTGGGTGTTTCAGAGGTTATGCATTTTACCCCTGAAAGTTCACAGAAAGTTCCTTGCCTTGCCCTCTCTTCGCCAGAGCATTTTGAGGCACTGAAATCACCTGGGAAGCTGTAGGATAAGTTATTGTGGGGAGAGAGCTCCTCACACACAACCTCTTCTCGTGGAACTGGAACCCAGTCAACTGTTTCTTCACAATGAACAATCACTTCCAGAGCCAGGACCTTTTTGGTGGCAGCTCCTTACTGGTGGAATGAGCTCCTGGAGGAGATCAGGGCCCTGCGGGATCTTGTGCAGTTTTGCAGGGCCTGTAAAATGGAGCTCTTCCACCAGGCCTTTCATTAGGAGCTGCCCATCACTACCATCAACAGCCACAATTAATATCGGTGGCACAGGTCGGCCATAATTGAGATTGAGCTAGATGTCAGATTCCTCAGTCAGCTCACATAACACAGGGCTTCTTCAGAAGACAATGTTTAATGGTGAAGCAGAACTAAAGACACGTGTACAGCTTTTGTCTGTAATGGCCACATACAGTAGAGCCTGCTAAGATATGCTACATTCAAGCATCCCCCCCATATAGTAGAAGCCAATGAATAACATTCGTGCGCGCGGGCAAAAGCAGCAGGCAAGCAAGCAAAACAACCTAGAAACCATTTGGTTCCCAGCCGAAACTCCAGCAGCTGGAGAGGCAAGGTCGGAGACCTGATAAGAGACAGTGAGTGAAAGTTCAGAGGATGGGAGACCAAAGTACTCCCTCTGTATACCATACACATGACAGGGCTACCTGATACCAGATTACCTTGAAGAACTGGAGACTGCTGAGTGGAATGCTTTGAGCCCTATATATAATACACGCCGTCTTGTTTTAACAACTACTGTATGCGCTTTAATTGAAAACTGTTGATAGTTTAAATGGTTTTAAATGTCATATATGTTTTAATTGTTTATATGAATCTTGGCACACTTGGCCAAGCAATGTGAGCCGCCCTGAGCCCGCTTGTGGGGAGGGTGGGCTATAAATGTAATTAAATAAATAAATACCCCACCGTCTCCATCACCATTCCCCATTCTCGGCGAAGCAGGGGATTTGGGTAGGAGTGAAAAAGGGAGTCCTAACAATCTGTCAGGTTCCCAGTCAAATCACTTTCCATACACACTTTGGCCGTGAATGTTTTATTTAGAGATATGAGATGCTGTAGGTTCAAACTCTTTGTCAGGACGAAAGTTCAAAGGCGAGAAAGGACAGGATATAGGTAAAAACCCCAGATTACACACACACCAATGTCAACATTACTACAGTGACTTTGAAAGGTATATCTAGCCAGGCACAGTCTTCTCCAAGGACACTTTCATGTGAAAGATGTCTTGGGGCCCACTTCGGAAAGTTACCAAGCAGTCCTCCCTAGTTGACTACTTGCACTCACCCACCCCCTTAGGAATGCAATGGCAAACAAGAGCAATGATAAGAAAACATAATAGAATTAGCAAAAGCAAGCATGGATCCAGCAATTCAGGTGCTCGCATTTGACAGGTCTTACAAGAAGCAGTAAAAAAATATATAAACACCCTGTATAATTGCTTTTGTACCCTGGCATAAATCTGTACATGCTTCATAGTTGAATTACTGCCAGCTGTTCCCCTCTATAATTTCCTTTTCTGTAAAGGGTCTCTAAGAAGCCCTTTAGTCCCATAAAAATCTTTGCCTGCTGTTCCCTTCACAGACCAGTTATTCTAGAACCTTGAATAGACCTTAAAAAATTGCCTTTCATTTTCAAAGAGCCATTTAGGATTCCCTACCTAGCCACATTTGGCTCTGGAGCCATAGGCTGGGGACCCACTCCAAATCGAGCCACTGTGACTGCTGTTTTATGTATTGACCAGCAGGAGGAGCAGCTGCATTAAGGATGCAACTGAACTGATGCAAGGAGTAGCCTTCACCTAGAGTTTTTGTAATTTTTTTTTTTTTACCCCTGAGGCAATTAGCTTAATCGGTTACTTTCTTTTTACCCCCAACCATTTCCAGGTTTAATTTGGAGTTAGATGCCTTCGTCCTGACAGGGTCTTGTTCAGTGTTAATGAATTAATGTAGGAGTGGGGGTACCTAGTTCACAAATGTGGTGTTTAGAGATAGAGACTGTTCCTTCTGCATGAGCCAACCCAAGGGAACATAATAATCTCAGGTATTCCACTGGCACAGTTTGTGATCTAAGTTAATTATTCTGTATCCCAAGATCCCCAGAGGACAAAGCAGCATTGCAAGGATGCTGCAATAGCCCCTTGTAGCCACTGAAGGACAGCAAAATGTCTTTGGGTCAGCCCTGGAAACAGAATTGGCACAGCCCAAGGACCCGTGCAAGAGATATGCATGACCACACCTGGATGTTTCTCTTGCATGTCTCTTTGGCGGCATACTTATGACTCCCCTTTCCTCCACTGTTAAATTGCCAAGCCATTTTGGAAGACCACACCTTACTTTCAAGGGGCAGATGTGTAAGTCGGTAAGGCAGGCTTGTGAAGTGACTCCTTAAGAACATAAAGAACATAAGAATAGCCAATGTTGGATCAGGCCAATGGCCCATCCAGTCCAACACCCTGTCACACAGTGGCCAAAAATCCCAGGTGCCATCAGGAGGTCCACCAGTGGGGCCAGGACACTAGAAGCCCTCCCACTGTTGCCCTTCCTCAAGCACCAAGAATACAGAGCATCCCTTGCCCCAGACTGAGAGTTCCTATCTATACCTTGTGGCTAATAGCCACTGATGGACCTAATAGCCACTGATGGGCCTCTGTTCCATATGTTTATCTAATTCCCCCTTGAAGCTGTCCATGCTTGTAGCCACCGCCACCTCCTGTGGCAGTGAATTCCATGTGTTAATAATCACTTTGGGTGAAGAAGGACTTCCTTTTATCTGTTCTAACCCGACTGCTCAGCAGTTTCATTGAGTGCCCACAAGTTCTTGTATTGTGAGAAAGGGAGAAAAGTACTTCTTTTTCTATCTGCTCTATCCCATGCATAATCTTGTAAATCTCGATCATGTCAATGCTCAGTCATCGTTTCTCCAAGCTAAAGAGCTCCAAGCGCTTTAACCTTTCTTCATAGCGAAAGTGTTCCAAACCTTTTATCATTCTAGTTGCCTTTTTCTGCACTTTTTCCAGTGCTATGAGGTGTGGTGACCAGAACTGTACACAGTATTCCGAATAACGTTGCACCATGATACTGGCTGATTTCTTTTCAGTTCTCTTCCTAATAATCCCCAGCATAGCATTGGCCTTTTTTATTGCAGTCACACACTGTTTCGACATTTTCAGTGAGTTATCTACTACGACTCCAAAATCTCTCTCTTTGTCAGTCTCTGCCAGTTCGGACCCCATCAATGTATATTTATATTTAGGATTTTTGGTCCCAATGTGCATCACCTTGCACTTGGACACATTGAATCCCATTTGCCACATTGATGCCCACTCATCCATCCTCAACAGTTCCCTTTGGTGTGTCTCACAATCAGAGCCGGCACTATCACTAGGTGAAGTTAGGCGCCCGCCTCTGGGCGGAGACCTCACAGGGGCGCAGAACTGCCTGCTTTCCCTCCCTCCCTCCCTGAGACACACAGCAAACACCCCCCCATCACACACAGTGAACTTTTTCCCCGCCCTGCAAACATGTCTCTGGCGCCCCCTCCCTTCTCAGGGGGATGGTTTGGCCCAGAGTCTGCAAAGGCAGTGGGAACCAAGGGAGGCGGAGAAAGTAGGCGTGCCCTCGTTGACTTCTCTAAGGTTGGCCTGCACTTAATTGCGCCCCTGTGAGTTCTCTTGTCGATGCCAGGTTTAGACCTCAATGGGGTGGGGCTGCAAAAATCAGGTGCACAAGGGCAGGCGCTGCTTCCTGCACCGAATGTGCCAGCCGGGAAGGACCATGAGAGCAGGTCAACGCTCAGGTGGGGCTGACGAGGGCTCGTGCTCTTTCTGGCTGCTTTGGGAAACTTAAGCTGCAATGTTTAAAAGTCTTTCCTGGCAGTAAGCGCAGTTCAGTAAAATGGGACTTACTTCAAAGTAGACCTTTTAAGGATTGTTTTCCTATCTCTGCAGTGCACTTGAAGAGAGAGAAGGGGAATGCTTTTCCTTTTAAAATGGAATACTTATTTTAAAAGCAGCTTTAACATCTAAACCTGAGCTAGACATGGATCTTGTGGCATCTTAAAGGCAAGCTGACTGATTTATGTGTATACTGTTGAAGGCCAGATCCTAGGGTGGTTGTTGTGAGGATGTGCTGCTGTTTTTGAGTTTGTGTGTATCCACCATTTTAATTCATCTGCTGGCCTTTCAAGTGCCTCAGGACACCTTTGGGGTTCAGCTTTCTTTAATTTGGCTGGTGTAGATGAAGAGTTGGTTTTTATACCCCACTTTTCTCTGCCTTAAGGAGTCTCAAAGCAGCTTTCCCTCCCCCTCCCCACACCAGGCATCTTGTGAGGCAGGTGGGGCTGAGAGAACTGTGACTGGCTCAAGGTCACCCAGCAGGCTTCATGTGGAGGAGTGGGGAATCAAATCCAGTTCCTCAGATTAGAGTCTGCCGCTCTTGGCATGGCTTTTGGTGCAGGTTGAAGTGCTTAGAGTAAAATGCAAAGTGTCCTGTGGTCTTTACTGCATTTAGAGTCATTGACTCCCATGCTTGATCTGCCTGTGAACTTGGACTTCTGCCTCCCAAAGTTTGGTACAGCTACTGCAGACTAGCCGTGTTTATAAACTACCATGAACACACATACAATCTGTATGTATGTATACTTTATCTTTCTTTATATGTGTGTTGAGTAATTCTCATGTGACATTCAGTGCCACGTACAACTGAACACTTAGCTTTAGTAGCTAAGTGGATGTGTGTTGGCTGTTTCTTACAAACAAATGTACTGTAACATGTGAACATGGTTACTGAGTCACTGGTCCATTCAGGTCAGTCTTGTCTGCTGTGACTGGCAGTGGCTCTCCAGGGTCTAGTGTCAAAATATTGCACTTCACCTCTTATCTGGTACTTTTGAGCTGGAGATGCCAGGGTTTGGACATGGGACCTTTGGCATGTTAAGTAAATGCTCTACTGCTGGAGCCATGAGCCCCTTCCTATGGTGGCTTTGATAAGTGGTCTCAGTGAGCTTTCTAGTGACAGGCCATTGCATTGGCATAGGTAGGCATATGGATTTCTTTTCCTGCCTTCTACCTATTCAGTCTCCCTTGCTTCTGGGAACACCAATTATTGTCTTTATATTTTATCGGAGGGTGTGTTAACCCTACCTTTTTCTCCAAGGAGATGAAGTGTGTGGCTACTTGGTTCCTTCAGCTGTATTTTGTCCTTGCAACAAAGCTCCAATCCTTGCTTTGAGGTAGTGATTAGATAGAGATTCCCCCAAAGAGTTCAGTGGCTGAATGAGCAGTTGAACCAGTGTAGTGAAGTGGTTAGAATGTCAAACTAGGATCAGGGACACCAAGATTCAAGTCCCTAGTGTGCCATGGAAGCCAGTCTGGTCATAGGTAGTGGTTAAGAGCAGCAGACGCTAATCTGGAGAACCAGGTTTGATTCCCCACTCTTCCACATGCAACCAGCTGGGTGACCTTGAGTTAGTCATAGCTCTCTCAAAGTCTTTGCCACCACAAAGAGTATTTATCTTCATACTTCAACAAAAACTCCAGGATAGTGTGCCTAATGTTTCTGTTGCTCTAAGGATCCTTCTCACACTAACAGTGTCAGTGGCAAGTGGTGAACACAGCTTTGATGACAAAATTTGCTAAAGAAAAGGCATGCAAAATGAGTGTCAGGTTCAAAAGCAAGTAGATCCAAGCATTCTTAAACAAGAAGGGCTTTATTGGAATACAGTGCTAAAACCCACAGTGAAGGGTCATTGTCAGGAATGGCGGGAGAAGCGGCGCAAGCAAGGTTATAGTGTGATGCAAAATGCTACTAGCAAATGAACTGTAAGCGCGCGTGCGGGAAACTCCCGGCGGGAGAGTTACTTAATGGGCGGGAGACGACTCCCTCCTCCCCTCGTCTTCACAGGACTGGAAAATTCTCATCAGCTCAAGAATAGCCCAAAGCCTACATTCAAGGCCACCATGATAAGACTGAGCGGCATAGAAGAAGCTCCCACGTTACTGCCAGCATACCTACGCAAGCGCAATGCAGGGACGAGATAGGGAACACAGAACAATGGACTCAGTGTAAAATAGGAAACAGACATTTCTGACACTCTGCCCTTCCCAAAATACCTCCCACCCACCACTCAGGAAGGGGAAAATAAGGGGCCTCCCGGTTTCGCCGGGAAGCGGGAGTGAAAGTTCTTGAGGAGCTCAGGTGCATCGATATCAGCTACTTTCACCCATTCTCGATGTTGGGGTCCAAAGTGAACCCATTCAACCAAGTAATATAACTGTCCCCTTATAAGCTTAGAGTCCAGGATGTCAGCCAGTTCATAATGTTCCTCTCCATCTACCATCAGCGGGGGGGGGGGTGCAGGATGCTCTGGATGCCACTTAGTCGGGGGAAATGCTGGTTTGAGGAGGCTGAAATGGAAAATGGGATGAATTGTTTTAAGAGCTTTAGGCAGGTCCAACTGGAAAGTCACTTTATTGATACAACGAATAATCTTGAATGGGCCAATATATTTCCAAGCCAGTTTCCTGGATGCTTGGGAGAGACGTAAGTTTTTGGTAGATAGGTACACATAGTCCCCAGGCTGAAGATCCCATCCCTCCGCCCTTTTCTTGTCAGCCTGTTTCTTATATTGAGCTTTGGCCTCATTCAACGTTTCTACAATCACTGGCCACGAATCACGAAAAGTCTTACACCAATCTGTGGCTTTCCCCCCCATTCCCTCAGGTTTCAAAAAAGGGAGAGGGGGGCTATCGTAGCCCAGAGTGGCTTTGAAGGGAGACATTCTGGTAGAAGCATGCCAGGAGTTATTATAGGCAAATTCTGCCAATGGTAATAAATCCACCCAATTGTCTTGTTGATAGTTGGTGAAACAACGTAAATATTGTTCCAAAGTTTGGTTCACCCTTTCTGTTTGGCCATCGGTTTCCGGGTGGTATGCACTGCTCAAAGCACGTCCTATGCCCATGAAGGCCATTAATTCAGTCCATAATTTGGAAACAAACTGAACCCCGCGGTCGGATATTATTTTGATAGGCAAAGTGTGGAGCCGAACAATGTGTTGTAAAAAAGCCCTAGCCAGGACTTTAGCCGTTGGCAAGCCAGAAAACGGTATAAAGTGTGCTTGCTTAGAAAACAGGTCGACCACCACCCAAATCACAGTCATTTGTTTGCTAGGGGGGAGGTCGGTAATAAAGTCCATGGAAATGACTTTCCAGGGGCGGCTTGGAGTGGGCAACGGTTGCAGGAGTCCCGGGTTTTTTCCTGCTCTGGGTTTACAACGGCTACAAGTTGGACAGGATTGTATATAAAGTGACAAATCCTTCTTCATTTGGGGCCACCAGAAGGTGCGTTGCAACAGGTGCAGTGATTTCATGTACCCAAAGTGCCCTGCAGGTTTCAAATCATGGACTGACTACAGTACCTGTTTACGTGAGCTTTCAGGAACGAACAGTTTATTTTCCTTGTACCAGAAGCCATTGGGTTTGTATGCCAGATCCCCCCGAGCTTGTAGCTCTTTCTTCTCCCGATCGGTCACGGCTGTGGCAAAGCGCTCCTCCCAAGGCACCCCCGGGGTTTGGGGACTTGGGTCTAGCCGGCTCCGCTTGCGGGTCACTACCGCCCCACTCAATTGGTTTGGGGTGAAAAATGACTCTCTCACCTCAGCTTTTTTGCTGTCATTCTGGGGCAGACGTGAGAGAGCATCTGCTAGGTGGTTGGATTTACCTGGAAAGTGGTGCAGCGTGAATTGGAATTTGGAAAAAAACTCAGCCCATCTGAATTGCTTGGCATTTAAGACTTGGGGCTTTCTTAGCACCTCGAGATTCTTATGGTCAGTCCAAATTTCAAATGGGACTGGGGCTCCCTCCAGCCAGTGTCGCCAAGTGAGTAGAGCCAATTGAATGGACGCTGCTTCCTTGTCCCAAATGGGCCAGAACCTCTCAGTTTCATTAAATTTCCGAGATACATAGGCAAGCGGGTGGAGGTGCCCCTGGGCGTCCTCCTGCAAAATCGCCCCCCCCCCCATGGCGGTGTCTGAGGCGTCTACCTGGACAATGAACTTCTTGGTCTCATCTGGGTGCACCAGCACAGGTTCAGAGGTGAACAACTGTTTAAATTGGTCAAACGCTTGTTGGCACTGAGGTGTCCAATCTAAGCGAGCTCCGGGCTGGGATGCTTTTGCCCCCCTCCCCTTGGTTTTGAGTAGGTCTGTGAGAGGGAGGGCAACCTGGGCAAAGTTGGGCAAGAATTGGCGGTAAAAATTGGCGAAACCGAGGAAACTCTGGAGCTGCCACCTGGTTTTGGGGGGTTCCCAAGCTAAAACATCTTGGACCTTTTTCGGGTCCATCTCCAACCCATCCGGGGATATGCGGTACCCTAAGAAATCAATGCGCCTCTGATGAAATTCGCACTTAGTTTGACAAACAGTTTGTTTTCTAACAACCTGTCCAGTACCTCCCGGAGCATTTTGATGTGGGTCTTTAGATCTGGGCTGTACACCAAGATATCATCCAAGTAAACAACCACCCCCTTGAACAAGTAGGGGTGCAACACCTCATTTATCAAGTTCATGAAGACCCCAGGAGCCCCTTGTAATCCGAAGGGCATGACTCAGTATTCAAACTGTCCCAGAGGGGTATTAAATGCAGTCTTGTTCTCATCCCCTTGTGTAATGCGGACTCGGAAGTAAGCATTGTGCAAATCCAGTTTGGAAAACACCTTCCCCTTCGCCACCTCTGCTAACAGGTCTTTGATGAGGGGCATGGGATAGGCATTGGTGGCTGAAACTGCATTAAGACCCCTGTAATCGGTGCAAAGTCTGAGACCCCCATCTTTCTTTTTACAAAACAGGACGGGGGCCGCGAAGGGGGACGAAGCCGGTTGGATAAATCCACGAGCTAGGTTCTTACCAATGAACCTACGTAGTTCCTCTTTTTCCATGTACCAGCTGCCTCATAGTGTATATTTTCCCTCTAGGCAATTTCTGTCCGGGGAGAATCTCTATAGCACAGTCTGAATTACGGTGGGGGGGCAGTTCATCAGCCTCTTCCTCCTCAAAAACATGAGCCAAGTGCCTGTATTCTTTGGGAATGCGGTTAATGTCCTTGGTCGCTAGGCAGGCTCGTGGGGGATCGTTGTCCAGAGGATTTCCCCACACTGGGTCCCATTTATGCTCCGTACATTTTGGGGAAATAAAACGTACTATTCCTTCTTCCCAGAGAATATAAGGATCATGACCATGTAGCCACGGGCTACCCAAAACCAGTGGGAACTGGGCTTGTGGGACTATCACAAATGACGGAGTTCCCAGTGTTCCCCAGCGCCCACCCGTAAGGGGATGGTCTCAAACTGGCAGGGCTCTTTCATCGGTGACCCATCCATTTGTGTAAAGGTAATGGGGTCCTTCAGACTAGTAACCGCTGCCTCTAGTCCAGTTATAGAAGTGATGGGTTTATCAAATCCCTCCCGCACCCCAAGTCAATGAGGGCTTGGACCCTGATGTGGGTCATCATCACTGATTATTATTACAGTCAAGAAGAAGAGGGATGGGTAATTGCTCACGATTTTGGGCGCTTCAGGAGTAGGGTCCTGCTGTGCTGCGCCACTTACAAACAGGACCTGCTCGTTTCCCTGCAATTCGACCTCTTCTTCTTCCAGGATGAAGGAATCCACAGCGTCTGGGTTGGCAAAAAGGGCCCGTGGATTGCGTGGCTTGGCTGTTCCCTTTCTTGGGGTTGGCATCGGCCGTCGCCTTTGTTCCTCGTGGGGTAGGGCCTGACCGGGTTCCTCCTTGGGACAGGAGGCAGCAAAATGCCCCTTCTCCCCACACCTGAGGCACAAGTCCTGTCTCATGCATTGATCCCTCACCCCACTCTGGGTGGAAGTTGGTTTGCTTCTGACCTGGGGAGTAGCGGTACTCGGACGGCTGTTCCCAAGCGATAAATCCAGTTTCATGAGGCACAGTCGGCTTTCGGCCTTCTCAGCCTCTTCCATCCAACCTTGGAGCGTGCGTGGCTCCTTGGAGCTAAGGACATTATGGCGGACATCCACCGCTAGTCCCATTCGGTATTGTTGAGCCAGCACCGGATCAGTCCAGTCTTGGATCTTGGCAGCGTGCCTTTGGAACTCTCTTGAGTACTCCCGCACGGTCAGTTTGCCTTGTTTGAAGGTGCAGAGAAAGGCTTCTGCCTTCGGGGCCGCCGCCAGGTCTTCAAAACGATTTCTCAAGGCCCACATGAAGTCATCTACATTCCCCAGCTCCACTGCCTCCAGATCGTGCAAGGCCACGTACCAGCTGGTAGCAATTCCCCGGAATCTTGAAGCGATAAACTCCACCTGTTGCTCTTCATCCGGGAACACATGGCCCCATCGCTGCACAAACTTCCTGACCTGTAAGATGAAAAACGACACAGTCTCGGGGGCCCCATCAAAAGTGATCTCCAACATGTCCTTGGGCCGTATTATTGGTGGGGCGGGGACGATACCTGGTACAGGTGCTGGCAGCGGTAGAGGTACTGGCGCAGGAGCTGGCGGTGGGAGGACCGGTGGGGGCTGCCCCGGGGCCGGTTGCCCTGGAAGGGGCCCTCCCAGTACCGGTCCCGCTGGGGCTGGCTGGCCAGGAGCCAGTTGGCCTGGTACTGGTTGCCCAGGGACCGGTTGACCGGGGGGGGTTGTCCCGGCAGTACCGGTGGTGCTGGGGCAGGAGCTGGTCGTGGCTGGGTCAGCGGGTGTGCGCGGATAGCCTGATCCATCATCTGAGGGAGGGACTGCATCAACTTGCCCATGTCCCGCATCAACCTTTGGGTATCATCTTGGATAGTGTCCATGCGCGCATCAGCATCCGAGCTGGACCCGGGTCTCGTCGACCCGCGCAGGGTCCGTCCCTGTGGAAGCCCAAAGCTACCTCAGGGATCCAGTAAACTGTCTCGGCTCTGGCTTCCAGGTAAGGACCAGGTTGTCTGGGTTGTGTCCAATAGATTCTTAGTCCAGTCCCGCGGCTTCCGCTGAGTAACCCACTTATCCCATGGGATCGGGGCACTGTGGTAGTAGGTTCAGGGTATCGCCCCTCCATGGCTCTGGGTTGGTCCCGCCGGGCTGTAGATTGGGAGAGTGTACGATGCTCCCACGGTGCTGATCAACGGAGGGGTGACAGGTCCGGCCGAACAGTACGGGATCAATGCTGTCGTTACCGGAGTCGTAGTCACTGGCGCGACTGTAGCCGGCACGGTCGTAACGGGAACCGTGGTCACTGGGATCACCGCAGTGGTAACAGGAACCGTCGTGACAGGTGTGGTAGTCACTGGGACCGTCACCGTTGTTCCTCCAGCACTGCTCATCTTGGTGGAAGGCAGGGGCTGGAGGTGGTAGGGAAATCGTGATTCCTGACAATTTCTGTCAGGTTCAAAAGCAAGAAGATCCAAGCATTCTTAAACAAGAAGGGCTTTATTGGAATACAGTGCTAAAACCCACAGTGAAGGGTCATTGTCAGGAATGGCGGGAGAAGCGGCGCAAGCAAGGTTATAGTGTGATGCAAAATGCTACTAGCAAATGAACTGTAAGCGCGCGCGCGGGAAACTCCCGGCGGGAGAGTTACTTAATGGGCGGGAGACGACTCCCTCCTCCCCTCGTCTTCACAGGACTGGAAAATTCTCATCAGCTCAAGAATAGCCCAAAGCCTACATTCAAGGCCACCGTGATAAGACTGAGCGGCATAGAAGAAGCTCCCACGTTACTGCCAGCATACCTACGCAAGCACAATGCAGGGACGAGATAGGGAACACAGAACAATGGACTCAGTGTAAAATAGGAAACAGACATTTCTGACAATGAGATTCTGATGTGCCTGAAATAGAAACATTAAACAGACTTAAATTTTAACATCACAATTAACAGGATTTTTCAAAATGCTTTGTGATTTGTGTTTTTCTGTTTGAGAGAGAAAATCAGAGATTGTATTACTTGTTCTCAAAATTTCTTAAAAAATAAATTAGCAATTTCAAAATTTTGTGTTTTTCATTCTTCCTAAAATGCATTTATGTTTGAAAATTGGTGAGCATATGGGGGGGGGGGCATAAGGTAGCCTCATGTAGTGTGCAAAAAAACCTGGTACCAGCCCTGCTCACAATCCTCCCTGGTTTTCACCACCCTGAACAATTTTGTGTCATCCACAAATTTAGCCACTTCACTGCTTACTCCCAACTCCAAATCATTAATGAATCAGTTAAAAAACATCGGACCCAGTACTGATCCCTGTGGTACTCCACTGCTTACCACCCTCTCCTGAGAAAATTGCCCATTTATACTCACTCTCTGTTTCCTATTAATTAGCCCTCTCCAATGTGCCTTCTCTGTCTCGTGCCTGCATTACTGCTGGATTGAGGCAAGGGTGCATATTGTATTTTGACTATCACAATTTTTTTCTGTCTCTATCTTTTCCATTGCTCTCTCTCATGTACACACATACACACATATATTTAGCAACACTAGACCCCATGTCCAGGTGTATGTTTTGGTGTCACATCCCAGCCTTTGTTTTGGCAAAATCAGTATGGAAGTATTCTAATGAAAACCACCATCACCAAAATGCCCTTTGTTACATTGCTGAAGAACATGGTCCATTTTTGTACCGTAGAGGGTATTGGGGTATCTACGCTTCATGTTGTGGTTTCTTCTTTTTAGAAACAAAGGCTTGGATCAAAGTATCCCTGCTTGTATGTTTAAATTAATTTTTGCTTATGCATGTGCCACAATTTTCATTGTTCCCCTGACTATATTCTTGAGGGTTCCCATCTCTCAGGAGCAGCTTTTCACCAGGGGCACAGGGGACGAAGGGAAGTGTTGTTCCAAGAGCAAATTCAGTTTACCATTCTCTGGATCTCAACTAACTAAACTCTGGGAACTCCCATCTCAATTCTGATTTGCATACAATACTCTGGGATTATTTTCATCTATGTTTCATCTTTACTAAAGGCAAGTTAGCAAATATATTTATTTGGAAATGCTTTTTGTTGCTTAACTTTTTGGGGGGTATGGCCTCAACACTTTGATCTGGATAGCCCCAGCCAGCCCGATCTCATTAGATCTTGGAAGCTAAACAGGGTCGACCCTGGCAAGTATTTGGATAAGAGAACTTCAAAGAATACCAGAGTCATGATGCAGAGGCAGGCAATGGCAAACCACCTCTGAATGTCTCTTGCCTTGAAACCCTACAGAGTCACTATAAGTCAGCTATGATTTAATGGCAAAAAAAAAATGGCTTCAACATTTGGTGACATGTGTCCAAAATGGTTTACTGGATCTTACAGAGTCAGGCTGGTAAAGCACTGCCATGTTTCCAAATGAAAAATCATAAAGCTGGGAACTGGAGATCTGTTTACCTAAAGTTACTGCCATGGGGGCTGAATTTTCAGTTCTCATTTTTTATTGAAAGGCCATCAAAGAGATAAAAGTGGTAATTTGTAAACTTTGCTATTACACAAGAGGGGCAGGTTGGAACTGAAAATGCTATGATGGATATTTACTGTGTGATTTTCTTTCTTTCTTCTTTCTTTTTTGATTACATTGTGAAGTCTCTGAATGCTCAGGACAGAAACACCCTGTGCTTGGGACATTTCATTAACACTAGTTAAAATAGATATACTTCATGTTGTCCCACATCATTAATTCCAACCCAAAACCTGAGTAATGTTGTTTTTCTATTTTGAAGCGCACATTGGAACAACTGACAACAGGTGTCAGAACAGGAAGGTTTCCACAGAGGAATGGCACTTTGGTTATAAAGGTTTATGTTGGCATGGTGCATATGCAAACTGTGTTTGGTGCTGCATCAGCTTTTGTGACACATCATAGTAGACTACAGTTCTTAACCCAAAAGTACAAGTATGGTAATGGAGCACGTCTTACAAATCTGGCCATAAAATCATTCCTGAGTAATAGCCAGTCTTCTCATTAGGAAGACCTTCCAGTGCCCTTCTCCCAGCCAAACATTCCTCCTGAACAAAGAATGTGCCCTTTTTAGCCTCATCAGTGCCAATCAGTACAGCTCAAGAAAGAGCATGTTAGCCCAAGAATCACTATCCTACTGGAGCCAGTTTGGTGTATTGGTTAAGAGCACGGACTCTAATCTGAGAGAACCAGGTTTGATTCCCCACTGCTCCACATGCAGCTGCTGGTGTGACCTTGGGTCAGCCATAAATTCTTTCAGAGCTGTTCTCTCGGGGCAGTTCTTGAGAGAGCTCTCAGCCCCACCTAGTTCACGGGGTGTCTGGAGAGGGGAAGGGAAAGGGATTGTAAACTGTTCTGAGACTCCTCCTCCAGTCTCCTCCTCTTCCTCCATACGCCATTTCCAGTAACAGAGAGATCACCTGAGAGGCTACTGTGTTATTGAAGGAGCTCTGAAGCAAACTATCAGACTCATGCACAAACTTCAGTCTCAACAACACTCTCTTTTCAGTGATTTGTTTATTGAGGTACAGAGATGCTACAAGCTAAGACATTCTTGTGTCAGGACAGTTGAAACAGGCGCCAACCCAAAAGTTATACCCCCTTCAAACAGCTCCCCCATAAAGCTCAGCCAATCACACATTCCATTCAGCCCACCTAAATGAACACACTTTCACACACACACACCTGTGAACCTACCAGTCCAGCCAGCATAGACAGACTCCAAGGTCAGTTATTCTCCAGTGGTTCTACGTGGGACATTCCTCACGTCTGGGATAAGCTCCGCCCTCTTTCCTCAGGGTCGGCTCCAAACTTTGATCCAGGCAGGGAGGGGCTTATCCCCTTGAAGGCGAACCCCAGTTCCTTTGCCGACCCTGCTTCAGCAGGACGTGCTCCGGAGGTGCGGAGTCGCGCCTATTGAAAGAAGAAACGAAACTACAGGAAAGATTTACAGTCTGACGAGGCTGGATTTGATTGATGACGGGCTTTGTCTAGGGAGTGCTGACGCTTCCTTAGCCCTACGGCATTCTCTCCTCTGCCGGTCTTACCCGTCCCTGGGGCGGAGGACCTGCTCCTATTACAGAGAGTGCAGAGGGAGAGAGAGAGAGACGAAACAAACAGCGTGTGTGTGCGCACACACAGTCTTCTACCTTCCCGACTGAATCGCGGTAAGCAGAAGCAGGCAGACAGTTTCTACCCTCTCCAGTATTCCTGGAAGAGGCTGAGACATTGCCTAAGGAATGCAGAGGTCCGTTCCTTATACCCCCGGGAAGCAGAACCCTCCGTGGAGTTTTTTTTTTCTTCCTCAAAACCCCCATGAGCGTAAGCGGGGGGGGGGGAGTGTTTTCCAAGCCTTCCTCCGTCCCAAGGCGGGAAATATCGGCAGGAAATGCTGGGAGCAGCCATTTTAGGCCCCCAAATAGATGGGCCTATCGTGCATGGTCAGCACTCCCCATGGACCCTAATGAGTCTTCTCATGGCAGATAGGCTAGACCAACCTGTGGGGAACTAAACAGTTAAAAACTGCCTCTGAAGCCTTTGAGGCTATTCCAGGGGAATAAACCCCAGAATCTCACTTGGTTGTGGGGGGGGTTCTTCATTATTTTTCATGGATCTGTTCCCAGATTCATTTACACCCCGCAGGTTCTGGTTATGGCTGAGAGGGCATCCCAAGACTGGGGCTGTTCCTCTGAGGACAAAGCACAGATGGGCCATCCATCTCTCAGATCTGCCAATACTTTAGGATACCCCGGTCTGGAACCCAGGGAGTCCTTTTTTCAGCTGTTATGCAAAATGTCAGAGGACAAATGTGAAAGGAGACCATTCATGGCTCCACACCACATCATTCCTTAGTGGAAAGAGGTAGATGTCAGTTGTAGACCCTCAAGAGGAACAGAGACAGGGTGACCAGTGTGCCTAGGCCACCTGTAAGATCAAACATAGCAGACATAAGTCTAGAGAACAAAGTCCCCTTCTGGGGCATGTGGACTCTGAACCAGATTCTACCACCTCCTCTTCTGGTAAAGAAGAAGAAAGGGAGTTTTCAGCGGGAGAGGATGAGATGATTGTGCCTTTGGTGCAATCTAGACTCTTTCCGCAAGAATTATAACACCGTCTCTTGCCTAAAGTATTAAGGACCCTAGATTTTCATCTAGACCTCAGGAGGAGATGGTACAGGAGCCAGACTTTCAAAACGGGGCTGAAAAATTATGACTAAGGTCTCAGTTTCACTAAGCCCCAGCCTGGACACCCAGGGTGGGGCTGGTCTCGTCGGATCTCGGGGGCTGAGCAGGGTCAGCCCTGGTTGATACTCGGGTGGGAGACCACCGAGGAAGTCCGGTGCCCCCTATTAAACAGGGTTGCCTTTCCCCGCTCCTTTCTACATTATTATGAAGGCGGACTGGGAACAACCGGCTACACCCAAGGCTCATCACCACGTGCTCTCGCGATTCTATTCTCTAATGCCAGAAGTAGTTGGTCCCGTGACCAGGTTATAATCCAGCTCGGTGTTTCCACTGGATGCTGATGGGATGCCTAAAGATCATACAGATAGAAGGGGGCATTATCTTAGCCTATAAAGCTAAGAAACCTCCTCTTCCGCTATCAAGGCCTCTACTGCTGGCTTTCTCTTGGCCAGGGCTGCGTATGACTGGGCAGATAAATTGGCTTCGGCAGATAGCAAGGTGCCAAAGGAGTTCAAAAATGAACTGCAGAAAATAGCTCTGACAATTGCCTTCACAGCAGAGGCCACACTGGTTGCCATGCAGCTGTTAGCAAGAGCATTAGCATGCAGTGTGACAGCAAGTCGAAACAATTGCTCCGTCACTGGGACGTGATCTCATCTGCACAGGCGAAAATGGCAGTGGTCCCTTTCAGAGGTACTAACCTGTTCGGAGACTTTCCGGATAGGTACTTAGTGGAAGATAAAGAGAACGTTTTCAGCCTTTTCGCGATCAGTAAAGAGGACAAAAACCCTCATTTACAAGATCGTTCTAAGGAAAATGGCAATCTTGATATCAAGGGGGGAAGTCCTTACCTCCCATGAAGAGTGAACGAAAAACTGCCAAAGGCCCCAAGAAAGAATCTTCGGCATGACTATATGGCCTTCCCGGGAAACGGTAGATAGAGAGAAGGATACAGGCATTCTCTCAAGCGTGACATACAACAATCTCAGATCAATGGGCATTAGAGACAGTGTCCCATGGGTACAAACTAGTTCCATTCCCTATCAAAGGTACATCGGAATGCCTAAGTACAGAAACCGGTTCATTCACCTCCTTATTAAGGAGGCGATACTTCACCTCCTGGACATAGGGGCGATAGAGTAAGTACCTGCGTCCCAACAGGGACAGGGCGTTTAATCTATATTCTTCGTGGTTCCAAGGGAAAACGGGTCCACGAGAAACAATTTAGATCTGAAATGGCTAAACAAACATATTGATCCAGGAAGGAGATTTTCTGACATCTTTGGATTTGTCAGAAATTTACCTCCATATACCCATTCACAATTCACACCGGAAATTTCTACGATTCAGTTATGCAAATCTTCACTTCCAGTACAAAGTTCTTCCCTTTGGCTGCTAGTCTTCTCCCAGGGTCTTTACAAAGGTGCTGGTGACCTTGGTAGCACATTTGAGGTTGAAAGGGGTGAGTCTTTCTTCCATGCCTGGACGGCGTCTTAATCAAGGCCCCCTAGAGGTGGAATGCTCACGGGCCCTAAACCTGACTACGCAGACATTAGAAGCCCACGGCTTCATTGTGAATCTGGAGAAAAGTCACGTGCTACCCACTCAGAGATCGTCCCACCTGGGGGTGGAGATAGACACGAAGCTAGACAGGGCGTTCCTGTCCCAGCAAAAGGAAATTGACGACCAAATCTCTGAGGGACCAGGTTCTTCAGAGTTCAGAGACAAAGCTAATGACTCTGGTCAAACTGCTAGGAATGCTCGCCTCCTGTCAGGAGGTAGTACAGTGGGCTCGATTCCATGTCAGGCCCTCTGCAATGGTTGTTACTGCCACACCAAGGGGCAATAATACTCAAGAGAGTAAACGGATCAGTTTTTCTCCACCGGTTCGGAATATGATGGCCTGGTGGCAAAACCCACCGAGATTCAACCTCGGAGTTACCCTCCGAGACCCCACACGATCAGTAATGATGACGGACGCCAGTCTGTCAGGATGGGGACCGTATTCGGGAGGCCAGATGAACCAGGGAGAATGGTCGGTTACAGAGACGACAGAAAGCGGACGACACTACAGCAAAAGCGTATGTGGATCGCCAAGGGGGGACCAAGGTTCGCTCCCTTCATGCAGCAGCATCCCTGATAATGATAAGGGCAGAGAAACAAACACGGAAGTCTTTGAACAGATCTGCTACAAGTTCGGAAGAATGGTCATGGGTCTGTTTGCCACAGAACTGAATCGTCAGGTTCCAGAGTTAGTATCTCGTCAACGAAATGCCCTGGCAAATGGAATAGATGCTCTAAATTATGCATGGCCTCCAGGCCTCCTTTACGCCTCTCCTTCCCTACCAATCAGGGCAGAAGTAGTATTGATTGCCCCTTTTTCTGGCCACGTCAAACCTGGTTTCAGGAACTGCAGTCTGTCAATAACAAAACCATGGCACCTGCCTCGTTGGGTGGACCTACTTACGCAGGGCCCAACAAGGCACCCATGGCCGGTACTTCTTCGGCTGGCAGCCTGGAGATTGAGTAGAAAATGTTAGAGGGACCAGGGTATCGAGATAAGGTGATTGGTACCATGTTGGCAGTTAGAAAGGTCTCTACCAACAAACCCTACGATCACACCTGGAAGGGCTCGGTAATTCAGTCTTAGAACTTGGACTGGGAACACGACCCGGGTAAGGCTTCAGGGAGAGTAGTCCTGGTTTTTTCCTACAAGATGGGCTTGGTAAAGGCCTAAGCACTAGCACACTCAGTAGACAAGTATCCGCCATTTTGGCCATCCAAAGTGCCAAACATGGAAGGTCTCTGATTAGGCATATCATATTAAGAGTTTTTTAAAAAGGGGCAATGTCCATTAATCCTCCACAGGTTCACAGGATTCCCACCTGGACTCTTAACGTGGTGCTTAGGGCCCTATGTGTATATCCATTTGAGCCTTTGGCTGAGTGTCCTCTGAAGGACCTAACCTTCAAGACTCCTTTTTGGTAGGCATAGCCTCAGCTAGGAGGGTTTCGAAAATTGAGGGCCTTGTCTATTAACAAGGAGCTCGGTATTTTCCACCAGGACAAAGTAGTCCTTCGCTTAGACCCAGCATGTATTCCAAAGGTGAATTCGGTTTTTTCATAGGTCAGAAGAGATGGTTCTTCCCTCTTTTTGTCCCAATCCTAAACATGAAAAAGAAAGGGAATGGCATTGTTTAGATGTTCGGAGGGCCCTTAGTTTCTATACTGACAGAACTAAAGGGTGGAGACAATCGGAGACACTTTTTGTATCATTCAGAAAGTCCTCATTGGGAACACAAGTCTCCACTTACACGCTGAGTAGGTGGATTAAGGGGTGCATTATCTTAGCCTATAAAGCTAAAGGGTTAGAGGTCCCGGCCGGGATCGTTACACACTCCCTTCGGGGGACGGCTACCGCGGTAGCATATCGTTCTTTTCCCTCATTAGAAACCATATGCCGAACGGCGACATGGCAGTCGGTCCATTCTTTTACTAAACATTATAGAGTGGACACACTAGCTTCAGCGGAAGCGGCATTTGGTCGTAGGGTGCTTCAACACACTCTGTAAATCTGGGAATGCAAGCCCACCCGGTAACATAGCTTTTGTACGTCCCAGACGTGAGGAATGTCCCACGTAGAACCACTGGAGAATGGAAGGTTTCTTTCACTTACCGTGAATCTTCCTTTCTCTGTGGTTCTGAAGTGGGACATTCCTGCCCACCCGTTTTTAGGGTGCTTCCCCTCTTTACAGAGTTGATACGGGGGGCAGTGGCTTCGAGAGACCACGCTGTTCCTATTATGTTTTGTGGGCTAATTTCCTTGCCCTATTGTAGTGTTTGGGCAGTTGGTACCCCCTTTGTTGGGGGGGGGAAATGTTGTGTTTTCTTCTAGTTCCTTTCCGGCGGGGAAGAAAATCGGGCTTGAGAAGGACTGGTTCGCCTTCAAGGGGATAAGCCCCTCCCTGCCTGGATCAAAGTTTGGAGCCGACCCTGAGGAAAGAGGGCGGAGCTTATCCCAGACGTGAGGAATGTCCCACTTCAGAACCACAGAGAAAGGAAGATTCACGGTAAGTGAAAGAAACCTTCCAGTCTCTTCCCAATGCATGGGAGGCCCCCTTAGGAAAACAGTTACTAAGCAACGAAGTGAAGCAGAAACACACACTCACAGCTTCCTCCCCCTTACGTCCCAATTACAGAACTACAAAGGCATAAAGATCCATAACAGAGAAACATTGGCAAAAAAACATGGCAAATGAGGACTCGAGTTTGACACAAACTCCCATTCGTGGTGGGAGCAGCTGGATCAAGCATTTCTGGCTGGTGGTAGGTCTCAGCAGACGCTGTGTGGACCCCTGTTTCCAGGCAGGCAACAAAAAATCAACAAAAAAAGATCAAAGAAATCAACAAAAGATTGGTGGTTTTCTCCTAGCCAATGCCCTTCTGTGACCCTCAGTGACTGAATCATTAGCATCAGAAACATACAAGATGAATGAAATGGAACAGTTATTTTTAAGTTCAGAATCCTCTGCCTAATTAATTATAACACTTTCTCAAATAATGGCTTCTTTACAGTATCCCCTTTGAGTACTCTGCTTTGCTAACAGTCACTGTAGCAGAAGGCATTTTTTCTTTTTTTCAGGATTGCTTCAGAAACTTTAGGGGAGGTGGTAGTCCTGGAAATAGCTACTTCTGAAGCAAGAGGGAATCCAGAAGAGGTGAACTGTGTGGGTTGTTTGAGGCACACTCTCCCTTTGGGGTAGGGCACATAGCAGCTGCCACTCTTTCTCCTTTAAAAAAAAAATCAGAAATGTCCCTACTCTAAAAAAAGCAGTGGTATTCTTCAAATAGCAGACATTTTGAAAGGTGTTTGTCAAAAAAATCCTCTTCAGGGAGGTGATAGTTCTGTGCGCCCATTGGCCCCATCTTGACTGCAGCCCTGGCAATATTGTTTCTTGACAAGGTTAGACAGATGGGTTTGGGCCTCATGCCCAAAGCTGCAACCATCACCATCCTGGGAGTTTTGGAAATATTTTTTTTCCTGATTTCACACCAAGCTCAGGTTATGAATGGATTTCATTTTGCCTTTGTCATTCCCTGCAGTTCACATTACTTACTTGGTAGAGATGGGGGGCGGGCGGCAGTGCCAGGATGCCAGGGGGCATTAATGTAATTAATGGAACTAATTTAATTAGCAGAATAATTAAATTGCCCACCCCAGTACCTCGATCATTTGCCCAGCCCCAACTCTCCCTAGCCCTCAAGGACCACCCTGATAAACTTGGGGAATTATGAATATTAAATGGCAATAGGCATAAAATGTAGGACCATAACCCATGTATTCCAGAGTCAGAATTCCTAGAGTCCATGAATAGTTGAGGAGACTAGAATAAGTATTTTTACTTAATGATTTTCAAGCATACAAATAATAATAAGCAAGCAAGCACTCAGACACACAATTCAGGACTAAGAATACAGAGTTGAAAAGACAGCAACATTTGCATGAGCAGGAGTATCGTTGGTGGGTAGTACGTTACCTGTCCGACAATATGCATAGATCATGTAGCGAAAAATAAACAAATGGGGGTGGGGTGAGTCATGAGTCCAACTCGTGGATGTAATTTCTGAGCCTCTGTCCATTATTTTTGAGAATTCTTGGAGAACAGGTGAGGTGGCAGAAGATTGGAGGTGTGCAAATGTTGTCCTCATCTTCAAGAAGGGGGGAAAGGAGGATCCGAGGAACTACCAACCCATCAGCTTAACATCTATACCTGGGAAAGTTTTAGAACAAATAATCAAACAGACAGTCCTTGAGCATTTAGAAAGGACGTATGTGATTACTAAGAGCCAGCATGGGTTCTCAAGAACAAGTCATGTCAGACTAACCTCTCTTTTTGTAGAAAGTTACTACCTTGCTGGATCAGGGGAATGCTGTAGACATAGTTTATCTTGATTTCATTAAGGCTTTTGATAAAGTTCCACATAATATTCTTGTTGAAAAGTTGGAAAAATGTGGTTTGGATCCTATGACTGTTAGGTGGGTCTGTAACTGGTCGACACATCGCACCCAAAGAATGCTTGTGAATGGTTCCTCATCTTCTTGGAGAAGAATGACAAGTGGAGTGCCTCAAAGATCTGTCCTGGGACTTGTTTTGTTCAACATCTTTATCAATGATTTGGATGAAGGGATAGTTCTTGTTGTTGTTCAGTCATACAGTTGAGTCCAACTCTTCGCGACCCCATGGACCACATCACGCCAAGCTGACCTCTGGAGTTTGCTCAGTTTCATGTTCACTGCATCAGTAACACTGTCTAACCATCTCATCCTTTGCCATCCCCTTCTTCTATTACCTTCAGTCTTTCCCAGCATCAGGGTCTTCTCCAGTGAATGCTCCTTTCTCATTCGGTGGCCAAAGTATTTGAGCTTCAGCTTCAGGATCTGTCCTTCCAAGGAACAGTCAGGTTTGATTAGGTTTGACTGATTTGATCTCCTTGCAATCCAAGGAACGCTCAAGAGTCTTCTCCAGCACCATAATTCAAAAGCATCTATTCTTCGGCGCTCGGCCTTCCTTATAGTCCAGCTCTCGCAGCTATACATTACTACTGGGGATACCATCACTTTGACTATGTAGACTTTTGTTGGCAGTGTAGTCTCTACTTTTTATTATGCTGTCAAGGTTTGCCATAGCTTTCCTCCCAAGGAGCAGGCGTCTTTTAATTTCATGGCTGCAGTCACTGTCTGCAGTGATCTTGGATTCCAGGAACATGAAGTCTGTCACAGCTTCCATGACTTCCCCTTCTATTTGCTAAGAAGTGATGGGGCCAGAAGCCATGATCTTCTTTTTTTTGATGTTGAGTTTCAAACCAACTTTTGCAGTCTCCTCTATCACTCTTAGCAAGAGGCTCTTTAGATCCTCTTCACTTTCTGCCATTAGAGTGGTATCGTCAGCATATCTGAGGTTGTTGATGTTTTTCCTGGCAATTTTAATTCCGGCTTGTGATTCACCCAGGCCGGCATTTCGCCTGAGGTACTCTGCATATAAATTAAATAAGCAGGGTGACACTCCTTGCTGTACTCCTTTTCCTATTCTAAACCAATCAGTTGTTCCATGTCCAGTTCGTACTGTTGCTTCTTGACCCTTATACAGGTTTCTCAGGAGACATGAGGTGGTCTGGTACTCCCATCTCTTTAAGGACTTACCACGGTTTGTTGTGGTCCACACAATCAAAGGCTTTAGCATAGTCAATGAAGCAGAAGTAGATGTTTTTCTGGTACTCTCTTGCTTTCTCCATAATCCAGTGAATGTTGGCAATTTGACTCTCGTTCCTCTACCTCTTCTAAGCCCAGCTTGTACTTCTGGCAGTTCTCTATCCATGTACTGATGAAGCCTAGCTTTTAGGATCTTGAGCATGACCTTGCTAGTGTGTGAAATGAGTACAATTGTGTGATAGCTTGAATATTCCTTGGCTTTGCCCTTCTTTGGGAATGGTGAAGGGATAGAGGGAATGCTTATTAAATTTGCAGATGATACTAATTTGGAAGGGGCAGCAAATATGGCAGAATACAAAGTTAGGATAGAGGATGATCTTCACAGTCTAGGAAACTGGGCTACAACAGATAAAATGAATTTCAGTGGGGATAAATGTAAAGTTCTGCATTTAGGTAGGAAAAATCTAATGCATAATTATAGGTTGGGGGAGACTTGTCTTGGCAGTAGTATGTGCAGAAAGGATTTGGGGGTCTTAGTAGACTGTACACCAAACATTAGTCAGCAGTGTGGTGCAGTTGCTAAAAGGGCAAATGCAATTTTGGGTTGTATCAACAGAAGTAAGTGTCCAGATCATATGAAGTGATGGTAGCACTTCACTCTACTCTGGTTAGACATCACCTAGAGTATTGTGTTCAGTTTTGGGCACCACAATTTAAGAAGGATATAGACAAGCTGGAATGTGTCCAAAGGAGGGCAATGAAGATGGTGTGGGGTCTGGAGTCTAAGTCCTATGAGGTTGAAGGAGCTTAGCCTGGAGCTTAGCCTGGAGAGGAAATGACTGAGAGGTGATATGATCACCATCTTCAAGAACTTGAAGGGCTGTCATACTGAGGATGGCACAGAGTTGTTTTCTGTTGCCCCAGAAGGTCAGAACAGAACCAGTGGGTTGAAATTAAATCAGAAGAGTTTTTGGCTAAACATTAGGAAGAACTTTCTGAAAGTTAGAGCAGTTCCCCCATGGAACAGGCTTCCGCAGGCCGGGGGTTGGACTAGATGAATCTGGAGGTCCCTTCCAACTCTATGATTCTGTGAGAGCAGTGTTGGCTGCTTTGGCGCTCTCCTTCCCCACCTTGGGACAGGCCTCCTGGCCCATCCGCTATGCCCAGGCCTGAAGCCAGACTGCACATGTCGCTTGGTGTGGGGTGGGTGGGGCATTGAAAATTCAGGAGGAGGCATCACCCTGTATGCCCCATGCCAGCTGCGGCCCTGGTCACTACACTGCTCACCCCCAGTTCCAAATCATTTATGAACAAATTAAAGAGCACTGGCCCCAATAAAGATCCTTGTGGGATCCCACTGCTTACTTCCCTCCATTGTGAGAACTGTCCATTTATGCCTACTCTCTGTTTCCTGTCATTTAACCAAATTTTAATCCATAATAGGACCCATAATAGGTCCTCATATCCCATGACAGCTACGCTGTCACTGTTATCTACAAGTTTGTTTGCTTTCTCAAAGAACTCCCTGTGAAGAAAAAATGGTTCCTTGCTTTGCTCTGAGAAATAAAATCTTTGATTCAGGCTGCAGAGAGGCCTACAGGAAACCTTCCTAGGGACAGTTAGAACTGAGTGACCTTGCCAGCTGAATTGTTTGCAGCTGAAGTGCTACAGGGTATCATTTTCCTTTGGTCCTTCCAGTTAGCACATTCCAAGCAACTGAAGTTTTGGGGCACCTGTGTGGGACGGGGTGAGGCCTAGCTGCAGTATGGTTCCATTTCTCCCCCCTGTGGTCTGTCTCCTGATACATCACGTACTTAGCAACATACAGAGAGTTACATCATCTCTCAAGTTTCTGACTGGCCTAACAGGCCTGAGTTCAATCAGAGATCCTCTCTATAAATTTATTTAGTTTTTGCTATATGGCTGGTTTTGTAACCTCAAGGCATTGAAGCATGTCCGCGGTTACACAGTCCCTTTGTATGACCGGTATCCATCTTGACTGCTTGCTTGGAAGGGCTGTGCTCTTTGATATCTTTGCTTTGCTGGAACTAACTGCTGAGATGAACCCTGATTTACAGTTCTGGCTCCTCTCCATCCCCCCGGGAGGTAGACAATAGCAGTGAGTAGACACACCTCAGTCAGCAGGAGCCCTCCCAAGCAGGACCATGTTTTTCTAGAGCAGTGTTTCCTGGCATGTGGGCTGGGACCCAAAGGTGAGCTATGATGGGGTCATGGGCCAGCTCTCCTTAATAGCTACCTCTGTCCTTTCCATTGCTGTGTTTTGTATTTTGGAAACTAAGATCTGTCTCTGGAAACTGTATCTTACATACATTAGTTGGGGTTTTTCTTCTCTGCATATACATGTTGATCAAGTAAAACATCTCCTGATGGTTACTAGAGTGAGTTTCTTAGAATCTTAGAGGAGGAGGGAAAAGGAGAGGGTGGTCAAAGACTGGAAAGTAACTCCCATATGCAAAGTCTTTGTGTGATATTTGTTGGTTTCTCAGAAACGTCTGGTTAGCTTCTATAGATAATGGAATGCTGATCTACATGGGTGCCAAGGTCATAGTTTGCCTAGGGTGCAAAAAAAGGTCAGGGCACCCCTGGACGTGTGGGTCACCATACAGAAATCTGGTCTACTTCTTTACTTATGTGCGCAAACCTCTCTGGTTGTCCGTGGGTAAATACACACACAACCAACATCGAAAGAAAATCAGTTTGCATTGTATATCAATTAATTAAATTTGTGTTAAGTTGTTTATTTTGCATACTTTATTCCTATAATGTCCATGGGGAGGAACATTAATTCTCTAGGGCACTGAAGTCCTGCTTCTAAATCCTTAGCCATTCTTCCCTCTGGTGATGGATATGGCACCAGACATTGCCTGCACACTATCGTGCCTGTATGACTTTTTTGCTGTAAAGGGCTCGGAAAGAAAAGGAGAGATCCTCAAAATGCTATATTTTGTGCCCCAGTATCTCTAATCTGAAGCATGTGATAGTCTTTAATGGGATATACAATTAAGGTGTGGGAGTTCTTTCCACTGTATGGTTGGAAAGACCATTTTCAGCCAAGCAATTTTCTTTGGTACCTTCTCCCATTTTTTATTGCATTTATACATCATTTATGCATTGTTTTTGCACCTTTTATGTGCCACTGATGTAAAAACAGGCACCCGTTTTAATAGCAATAGTTCTGTTGATTTTTCATTAATGTGGAGCAGGAGCAGCAATTATAGTTTAACCCAAGAGCAGGAGAAATTATGAAAGAAACTTGTTTTCAAATCAGATAATAGTGGACATGAAATTTGGCTGCATCCCTGTGTCTTACATACAACCAAACTAACAGCACCCTAACCAATCAACCATGCAAAGTTGTTTTTGTTGGGGGTGTTTTGAGGAGCCACAGGGACCATAAAATATTTTTCATCTTTCCCCAAGTGTCAGGATTGGGCAGGTTAAGTATTGAAATAAGTTAACAAGAGCACCAAGTACAACTGATTGCAATTCTTCTGACCTGGGACAGTAACTGTGGGACTCCACAAACATTTGGTTCCGTAGTGCCCATTTGCTTCTTCTCAAAGCAGAGAATTAATCCTGGCCTTTCCCCATAGCATTGGGGCAGGAGAACCCAGTGTCAGAGGTCCCAATCATAACACTCAACAACAGTCCTGTAGTTAGTTCAGTTTATTGAGGAATGAATTAAGCATCTTAAGACTCTTGTGTCAGTAATGGCGATTTCAAACAGATCACTAGAAGAAAAACTCCCTTCAAACCAGACCCCCTGATACATCGGGGCCAATAAAGAGGACCCAAAATGCACGGGCACAATAACAGCTACTTATTCCCAAGCAAGATGTGCGGGAAAGCGAAAACAGGCTGGAGCAAGCAGAGCAATGTCTCAAGGCCACAGGCCGATGAGCAAGCAAGGCAGAGACAGCAGAGGAGAGGGGGGGGAACTGCAAAGCGGCACCAGGCAGCACCCCCCACAATCAGCATTCCATTTTATGGCAGCTAGCTGACACCCAGAAGCAACTGTCTTCATAGTTGGAAGATGTTTGCTTTGCCATTTCCCAACATTTTGTGATTGGCCCCTGTACCTCATAGCAGCCATTTTGTGATTGGTCCCAGCTCTTCACGGCAGCTATTTTGTGGGTGGTGTCCATTCCCTGTTCTCAAAATTCTAAAGGTTCCCAAAGGCAAAACAAGACTGGGGCCTTCGGTTTAGGTTATGTACTGAATCTGTATGTTAATGCCAGTGTTCAAGTTAATGTGTTAAATTTTGTACTCGGGGTGTTTTTTGTGTTGTTTGTTGACTTAACTTTTTGCCTTGTTGCTTTGATTTATCCCCTACTATACCATGACCAATGTGTCCGTGTGTCTGCCAGCCCCCTCCTCTGGGTGGATATAGTCTCCGTGTACTAAACATGGGGGCTAAACAAACCAGTTAGTTTCATATGATATCATAGGAGGACTGACATGTTAATGTGGTTGTGAGCTGGGGGGGCATGGGTCCTGGGTGGCAGCAGAGCACTCCAACCGGTCTGGCCAGATGTAAACACAGCCAGGCCAGAATGGGCACAATGCTGCCGTCAGCGAGCTGGGATGCACCCCTGTGGCTCATTATCTCATAAGAGGGAAGTGAGCCAGTGAGAAGGGAGGTGGGAAGCCAGCAGGTGGATAAGAGACTTCCAGGAGGGAGGCCAGCCTCACAAGAGACCAAGACAAAGGAGACATTGCCACCAAGTGGGCTGGGAGGTACCTCATCCCTAGAGGTGGCACCCATCTGCTGGAAGGATGACAGATGGGAGGAAAGCATGCCAATGTAAGATAGGGAAACTAGTCGCAGGAACTGCAAACTGAGACTGTAAAAGAAAAGAAGCAGAACTGAGAAGTAGATGAGGACGACCCAAAAGGTCCACTCCAGGACTGAGGGTCCCCATTCTGAGGCTCCATTGACTCCAAAGGATGCAGATGGAGATTCACCTGATGGAATTATTCCCCATTAAAAAAGAAAAAATCTCCTGTACATAGAAAACAAGAGTGTCAAGAGAAACTTTAGAATCTTCCTGAGTTGCTCATTTTCTGTGTACTAGGAATTCATATTATTATTTTGGAATGCTCAGTCATATGAGCCCCCAACTGCATATGATTAATGTTGCATATGTTTATAGAGCCCACCAAGTCTTGAGCTGTTCCGTAGGCTTAGAAGTGATGTCCACGGATGATCTGTGCACCATTGTATAACTGACTCTTGCAGCGACCTCTGGGGAAAAAAACCACTGGCAAACAGTACAACTTTATTCCTTTTGTACTATAGTTTTCCGAGGAGTGTGTAGCCTGTGAATGACTGCTAGGTAAGCAACATTTTCTGATAATTGTCTGTGGTAAAGAATTGCTTCTCAAGTAGTTTCTTTTTGAGTAACTCATACATGAAAAGGTCAATCTATTGTGGGGTTCAAAGTGCCTCAAAAGGGGATGTTTTCCGAATGCAACTCAGTGTTCGTCAATACATCTGTTCGTCATTAGAACAATGCTCTCTAAAGCACCATCAGTGATTTGTTTAAAAAAAATGCCTGTGTGTCTGATAACGTTGCCTTTGAATTTCAGGGCATGGAGTTGTCAGTTTATCCTACTACGTTTTGCAAGAACACATTTCATAATTCATTTCCTAGCTGGCTACGCAAAGAATGGCCAAGCCAGTAAAATCAATTTTGTGTGATGAGTCATCTTGCTTTGTTTATACTATCTGCTTTATCTATACATATGGGGGGATAATACAAGGTTGTTTAATGCACACCATGAACTTGTTTGCAACCTGTTATCCCCCCCTCCTTTCTTTAGTGATTTCCAGCCTGCTGGAGAATCAGCGAGCAAAAGCAATCATCATCGAGCAACACCTCGGTTTCCACGACTGTCTCGGAGCCATCAAAAAGAGCCACGGAACCTGGAACCTCAAAGTGGTGACCTTTGACTCTGAATCGTTGCAGCTGCTCATATCACATACTTGAAGTGGCTCCATTGATTTTGTTCTAGTTTGATTCCATAAGCCTGTGGGAACCTTATTGAGCTTATAGCCAGAAGGGAAACCCTTCTGTGGTAAGGATAACTGTTCTGATTAAGCAGATCTTTTTTTTTTTTTGAAGTAGCAACTCCCCCCCCCCAAAAAAAAAAAAAAATCAGTGGGGGGTCTTTTTGGCTACAGTCTCCAGAACTGGCCCGTGTTTTCACTAGTTTGCTAAATGGCACTTCTGCTTTCTCTTCACTGTGCAGGAGTTCCTTTGGTTTTGGTGTGATGGCCTTATGTCTGGCTCGTTTTATCTGCCAAAGGCTTATGTATCATTAGAATGTAATTTCTCTCACCCCTTTATAATTACAGCGAGAATGGTAGAGTTATTTACTTTTAAACCTTCTTTTCATTTCCAAAATGTTCATTTTACTTCATGCATAACAAAGGACAAGAGTTAACAGAGGCTGATCTAACCAAGTTTCTGCTCAGATATTCCTAGATCTTCCACCCTGTGACAAGTGAATTTCATCAGATTTGTTGCTTCACAAATGAAATGTTGCCTTATTGTTTTTTGTTGGAGCTGAGCACTGGAATTATTAAGTTCCTCAAGGCAAGTGAAGAAATCAAGGGCAAAAAGGCTTGAGGAGAGGAAGAGGATTTGACACAAGACGGGATAGTTTTCTAGCTGCATGCCTGAACTCTGTTACTGATTTCTTGCTGGTGTATTAGAAAAACACTTTCTCAGCATCCAAATAAGACAAGGCTCAGGGGCATTCTTTTCTCCACTACTGAAGACGCATGAAATAACATTACTGAGAACCACCTAACGAAAGTGCCTATTGCTCATCTCTTCTAACAGATTATATTTCTAGTGAGGAAGTGGGATGGACGACTCAAAGGAAATGGGGGAAAGGGGCTCTTACGTGCAGTGGGCATTTGTGGGATCTATTAACTGGCATGCAGATAGCCACACCCAGGCACTGCATTTCCATGGACCATAAATGGCACCTTTTGCTATTTTACTTTCCTTAGTAAACCCTGCCTGGCATACCTCTCTGTGTTTTGAAGAATTATCTCTGCCTCTTCTCTGTACCAGGGAACCTCCATTTGATCATGTTATGCAATCTGACTTCCAGGAGGGGTTGCATTACCATTTTACTAAACTGTGGTCCCTCTTCCATGGATACAAAACCGCTTTTCCAGAGACGAAATATACCAAATATTAATACACACACCACGGCAATATTATTAAATGTTTACCAAACTAAGATTTTTACCTGCTTAGTATGAGGAGCAGCCCCTGCTGGTAGCAGTAATCCTGGAGATTTTGTATGGGAAGGCGTGTCTTGGTCAGAACTGTTTGGTGTGAACAGTGTTTGCAGAATCAGCATACCAGTGGGTTATTGAGTGTCCACTTGATGCTGAAGCACATGATTTGGATTTTGCGTAGATCGTAGGCCACTGAATCTGACTTTGGGAAAATAGTTTGCATGGATGAGATCTAAATAGATGTGCTGACTTTGGCTGGGAGCCACCGAGATGATAAACTAGAAGCTGAAAACACAAGCTGGAATTGAGGTCAGTGAGAAAGCCAAAGATCCAATAGCCATGAAGTCCTTTCAAGGATGCAGGTTTCTAAAGGCAAGGAGCAACTGCTGCACATTCAGAAGCCGGTCTGATTTTGCAGAGTTGTTGCCATGCTAGAGCAGGTGCACCAAGGGGTTTTAAACAGATCCTTCCTCCTTTTGGAGTTGAGTCTGCAGAGACTTACAACTCCTCTCATCGATGTTGCTGGAGCTGCAGCCTAGCACTTCGTCTTCGTTCCTGCAAAGTCAGCCTCTGCTGTACCCTACATCTGGGGCACTCAGGAGAACTAGGCGGGGAGTCTGGCCTTGGGGTGTCTGCAGCTGGGGTTGCTGGCCCAGGCTCAGGAATGGTCTCTTCTTCTGGTTGCACCTCCTGTGCAGCTGCTGGGGACTCTTCCTCCTCAGGAACTGCTAAGGGTTCTTCCTCTGGGCTGTCTCTAGAGGAGGCTTAGTTGTTCCCTGCCTCCTCCTCATCTGAGGAGGAGTCAACCTCAGCAGGACCTAGACCCATGACAATAGAGCAAGTTCACATGCTCCTGCCTTGCCACCACCACCTGCTCACACCTCATTTAGTTTTAACCTTTGCCTCAATGAGATGTTAAATGAATGCATTTGTTTTTCTGTTTTTAGACTCCAAACCTTCAGGGTTAACTGCATCATTTGAGTAAAAGCCTGCTGACAGAGTCTCAGTTAGCAGAATCATCAACAAGAGAAAAGCTGGAAAAGCTGTTACTAGAAGAAACCCAAGTCTACATGTAAGAGCAAGCCTGGTGGATCAAATCTAGGGTCCATCTAGTCCAGGCCTGTAGCTACCAAGGGGCCCGTGGGGCCCGCCCCCCATAGTTTTTAAGGGCCCCTCCCCTGATTCTCAGCTGCCCCTCCCTCCCTCGAACAGCTCAGAGCAAGAGTAAGGACCTTCCAGCTGTGTGTGCTACAACCCATCCACGCCTGCTTTTCCTGGCACTGCAGCCGTGGAACGACCCCACTTCCCAGAGGCGCTATCTGCTTTGGCTGAGTTGAGGACTCCACCCCCTCTTCCCTCCCTGAGCCTCCCCCTGGTGTGTAAATCGTGGGTGACCTAACAATCAAAATGGGCTCTTCCCTTCAAAGCTTCCCACCCTTCAGGGAGGCGAGCACTCAGTCTGAGATGTCTACACAGTAGTACACTCTCCTATGGGGAGAGAGACTGTCTCGTTTATAGAAAGTAGTTCCACAGTAGTTTAGTCAACGATTGGAACTGCCCCCCTCATTACCCAGATTTACAGCAGTTGTCATCACTGGGACGCACAGAACCAACAGAGGTGAGAGGAAAGGCTGGCTCCTTGTTACAGAGGAGGATCTTCCCCAGGATGTACTAAAAGGAAGGACAGGATCGTCCACTGGAAACAATGCATGGGCTCCATTGAAATACATTACAGTACAATTAGAGTTGCAATAAAAATGTGGAATGGATTTTCCATTAGGATCTCTGGGCCCAAATAGACTATTCTGGGACTGGAATGTTAGGCCCCAGCTTGGAATGACAGACCCTAGGAGTAACAAAAGTCTTCTGGGACTGGGATGAGAGGCCCCAGAGTGGAATGACAGCCCCAGGGGGTAGCAGAAGCATTCTGGTTCTGGAATGACAAGCCCCAGAGTGGAATGACAGGTCCCAGACTACTCCTACTACATCCAGGGGCTGTCATTCCGCTCTGGGGCCTGTCATTCCAGAACCAGATAGTCTGTTTGGGCCCAGAGACCCTAATGGAAAATCCATTCCACATTTTTATTGCAACTTTATTTCTACTGTAACATTACTTGTATTTCAATGGAGCCCATGCAAGTCAATTGGCATTCCTGGCTCCCATTATTTCCAATGGGCCTTCAAGTGTTTCCCATTGTTTCCAATGGGCAATCCTGTCCTTCTTTTTAGTACATCCCATCTTTACCTCATTAAACAGCAATCAGTTGAGCAACTCTCTCAGTCCTAAAGGTGTTTGGTTAATGTGCTGTTTTCTTTTGGTGGCGTCTGCTAATCCAGGAGTCAGGCTCTTAAATTTACCCTGAATCATAAGTCGGATTGCCAAAATGCAGGAATGACAACTGATCACCAAGCTACTGTTGAAAATGGCAGCTTCAGAGGGTGTACTTCTGATCCCAGGTTAAATCCCTGCCTAAATTCTTCCATCTACAGTGATGATCGAGATATGCAAAGTGATACTAAATAACAAGTTAAGGTTATAAGGTCAACAGCTGTAAAGCAATAGATATGTCAAACTAGCAGAAAAATGTCTAAAGGTGTCTTTTCTAATTTAGTTATTATTTAGAAGTATGAGCATGGCATGGCAGTACCGCACAGACATATAATGGCAGGCCCCCTGAGAAAAACGTTGGCCGCCCGAGCAAAAAGTTGTTAGCTGCTGGGCTGATCTAGTCCAGCACTGTTTTCCCCAGAGCATTCATTTGGATGGCTCTGCAGAGCCCCCCATAGAGCATGACAGCAACAGCCCACAGCAGCTGATGCTTACAGTGCCCCTAATACAGAGGGTTCATTTAGCCATATTATTTAAGAGCTGTTGATAGATCTGTCCTTCAGGAATCTGTCTAATCCTTTTCCTTTTTTAAAAAAAGAAAATTTATTAACAGGATATAATCGCATGTTCCATATTTGACAACCAATTCTTAAGATATCCTTTTCTAAAAGTTTTTATCCCCCCCTCCCCCCGGCTTCCCGCGATGCTCCGCCCCCATTAACAGTTGGAATCTGTCTAATCCTTTTCTGAAGCCGTATAAGCTAGGGGCCATCGCTACTTCTTTTTGTCTTGAATGTGCAACACTTTGTGGGGAGCCCCAGAGTTCAAGAAGGAGAAAAAGCCTTTTCTGTTCACTTTCTTCACACCTAAGAATGCACTCCAATGGGGAAGCAGCCCCAGAGATGGAAAAGTTGTGATGCGGCATGGAATTCCCCTCTGCAGCATTCCTGCCTATGGAGTTCAACCCCTGTGCACAGGTGCCACAGCATGCCTTGCGGATCTCTGCTGTGTTTCACCCAAGACCCGAGAAACCAACAGCATGCAGATGCCTTGCAGACAGCTGGAAGTTGACACTTCTGTCAACTTCTTAGGCTAGTGACAGACAGTAGCTGAGCTGGAATCAGAGAGTGTCGCTCACAGTGTGCATATTTGCCCTATTTTCATATCTGGTTAACAGGCTTTTCATGATTTTATATTTGTTTCAAAATCTTGCAAAATCTGTCTGACCAGAGATAACGTGGGCCAAAAGAAATGCAGGTGCACCCAATGGGTACCTCCCTCAAAACATTCTCAGTTCTTTTTTGAAAAAGTCTCCTCCCTCCATCTGGCATCTGACATTTACTGTCAGAAGCCAGATTGGCCACAGTGATGTGTGAAGCTCACCTTGGTAGCACTCAAGAGTCACACCTTACAACAAAAGTGATTGACAGGAGCATCCTGCACTATTCCCAAGCCTCATTTTGCCTTTTAACATGCTGAGGTGCAAATTAGACTGTGTGAAATCTTTTGCAGACCAATGGAGTTTGTATCTGCAACATTTATCTTGAGAAAACTGCATTGTACACACACAGCTTTTCTCGATGGCCTTTTGAAATGATAAGGAAATTTAATTTCTTTTTAAGAGCCGCAAGCAAAATGCAGAATGATCTGACTGCATAGTTGATTGGTAAAATGTTTCTTATTGCAACCAGCCTATATTCACAATTCTGCATGCAAGTCTTTTTTTTTTCTTTTGGTTTTTCAGTAACAACCCCCCCCCCCCCAAAAAAAAAAAAAACAGCCTCCAGGTCCAATCAGGGCACAAACATAAGCCCACCTAACCTAACAGGTCTACGTTCTCAGGGGAAAGCTGTAACAAGGTACCAAGGTCACTAGCTGAGGCCACACAGATAAGAAGAGCATAGAAGAAACGAAACTTAAGATTCCAATACAGAGGCAGACCAACATCTCCCCCCCCCCCACCAGCCATGGCAGACATGTCTGATGCAGATGTTGCACAATACAAAGGCACACAACTATGGCCATTTCACTGCTCAAGTTTGCTGAATGTTCAGTGTGGCTCTAAGAGCACAAAACTCTGGATTACAGATAAACCAGCATTCCTCCACAGGGGATATATTTAGATTATGGGAACGTTGTAAAATAGGAAGGGGCTGTGACTCAATAGTAGAGTATCTGCTTGGTATGCAGAAGGTCCCACTTCAATCCATGGCATCTCCAGTTATGAGGACCAAGTAAAAAAGTGATGTGAAAGACCTCTTCCCGAGACCCTGGAGAGCTGCTTCTTGTCTGAGTGGACAAAAGTGATCTTGATGGTCTAAAGGTCAGACCCGGTATAATGCAGCTTTGTGTGGTGTTCTGTGTCATGAAAAATTATCCTGTATTCTTTTTCTTTTAAAGAATGTATATTCTCATCTACATAGTCATATTCAAAATGTGATTGTCAACAGATCTGAGAAGAAGAATAGGGCAGAATACAGAAGTTGAGGATATTTTTCCCCACCCAAGCTGAACCATTAAATGCCTGATCGGTTGAGCGTAAGCAAACTGATATCTGGAAGTCCTGGATGCTCTTTTGCCAACATTCTTTTTTAAGTCTTCACTATCAGCTTGTCAGGTGCTAGAAGCCCTTTATTAGCATTTTATTTGAAAGCTGAGCTCTCACATAATAATTCCAGGGAGTGGGCTGTGGCTTGGTAGCACATGCTTTTGTTTACAGAAGGTCCCAGGTCTGTTCCTTAGATCCCTGAGTGAAGGATTTCAGCTAGTGGCAGTTATTTGGAAACTTTGGATAGCCGCTGCCAATTGGAGTGGTCCGAATTAAGCAAGATGAGCCAGTTTTCTGGCTCAGTACAAGGCAACTTTAAAAGTTCGGTGATGGCCTTTTATGCAGTAGTTCCCAGTTCAAGGACTATGAGATGCAAGTGATGGAAAAGTCCTACCTGTCAGGAAAACTCCTACCTGTCAGTATAGAAAGTCCTGAGCTAGATGGACCCGTGTGTGTCTGACTCTGCATAAGGCAACTTTATCTATTTAAAAAACTGCTCTGCTATAGGCAGAGAAAATAAGTAACATTTTGGAGGAACCTTGGAGATTAACTTATTGGAAGAATCCAATATTACTTTACATAATGCTCAGACAACAAGAGTGACTCCTATCTAGTATATAAAGGATTTTTTCTCTCCTCTCCTAAATGTGTTTTTAGTCCATATGAGGAGAAATCCTATTGTTATAGGCTGCCCTTCTGAAACCTGGCTGACTCGTAACTGTTACCCACAGTTACTCTGTCTTATTCCAATTGAAGTCGTCATCCTGTTGTCACTTATTTGGGAATAAGCCTTATTATTTGCACTGGGAATTGCCTCCAAGCACATGTAGGTTAGTCACTGTTTCTGAGGGATGCTCTCAATATTCCATTTCTGCTTTTTGACAACACACATTCTTTCTTAAAAAAAAATATATTACATGGCCGTTTGCCTGACTCACAGAAGCAGGGAAATAAACGAGACACAGCAATTAGTGGATTATTTAGAAAGATTTTTTCTCCTGCCATCTAGTAAGGTGGGAGCTTTTTCCTCTTATAGCATCCCTGCATTTCAGGAGTTGTAGAAATGGCCCAGATGTATGGAACTTAATACTTCCATTAAACAAAGCTTCCCATTTAGTTAAAAAAAAACACAGCCAAGATTTATCTTGGGTGTCATAATGAAGCCATACAGAAGGCATACCAAAACAAATTATTATATCCCATATTGTTAGTGAGGATTAATAATTTCAAAGCCGATCCTGTTTGACCAACATATTGCTGAAGAGAAGCAATAAACAAATTGCATCAATTTGTGAAATAGACCGCTAGTCATAAAGCATGGTGACGGATCTTAATACAGTAAGTCAGTGAGAGATAAGGCTCAGGAGCTGTAAATTTTGAAACAAAATTGGCTCACTAAAAGAAGCCAATATGTAAAGGTTCAGTTTGCCGTCATGAAATGAATGCTTCATTGTATAGGGGAGGGAAAATAATGCTTAGTTGTTAGCTGTCAAATGAAATGAATAGGAACTTATTAAGGACCAGGGATGACTAGCTCAGTGCAGCAATAATAAATGGGACTTGGAATGTCTGCCAACTGAGCTGGTAATGAGATGTTGCCTGTCACATCAAATTAATGATTAAAAGAATGATACCATCCTTTCAGATCTGAAAACTCTGTGCAAGTTTTAGACCATATGAAGAAATTCTGAAAAAAGAGGACATTTGTGGAAGGTGAGAGGGAAGGTAAGATAGAGATAAGCCCCATTTAGTGCTTCTGATGTTTTAGCTACCAGGAATTGTGGAATTCTGGCATTGTTGTATGTAGCTAATAGAGAATGTGCAGTCAGACTTAAATAATAATCTTAAAATGCTTTAATTTAAGTTGTCTTTAATTATCAAGTTCAATACGCTAAGGAGGTCCAAAAACATCCTGCCCTTCCTGTCCCACAAAAATGTTCAGTAAAGGAATATGAGGCAAGAAGCAACAGAGAAGACAGAAAAGAGAGTCAGCAAAGCTAATCACCCATCCATAATTACCATTTGCCAGCAGGTAAAGACTTTAACTTTCGTATAGTTCCCCCCCTCAAAAAAAGATTTCCATGTGTTTTGGAATGTGTTCTTTGTGTCTCATTGAGCGTAAGATACTGTTTCATAAGCAAATTTAGAAGTTCTTCCATCCATGTCTGCAAAGGTGCCATAATTTAAACCTTGATTTCCAATCAGCCCAAGAAATCTGTTGTTCTCAGTGGAGGAATCTAGTTTCTTATTCTGTTGTACTTTGTTGTACTGTGGCAGGGATTCCCCCCCCCACACAACACAACACAACACACAACTGTTGCCCAAAGGAATTTTGGATTTGGGTTTGAACTGCAGCCTGTTCTTCGAGGCTGGCGACTTTCAGAAACAGGTTACGACTTGGCCTACAAATCTGCTTTTCAAAGAACAAAAGTCCTACTTTACTACTGTCCTTTGGTTCTTGGCCATTGTTCCTATGGTGTCCCTGACTCCTACAATTCCATATTTCAAACTACTGTCTTGGAATATTCAAAGAATTAAGTTTATGGGGAATCTAAGAGTAATAATGGTTAGAGGTGAATGGAACCAAGACCAATAGTATCCACTTTGCAAACTTGAGTGTTGCTGTTTCCTTATTCGCAGTCACGGTAATGATCTAAAATGAAGGTGAGAGGCTGTGGGTCTCTCAGAGGGGAACATTTCAGTATTGCATTTCAGATCAGTGAGAAAATTGCCTTCCTTGTGGTCTTTGAGTGAGTTGGAAAACACTGATGCTCCATTACTTCAGTATGAAGGAATAATGAACTTCTCACTCCTTCCCCATTTTCTTTCTGTGTTATTTCTGGTCTGTTCTACTTTCCTCTATATTAATTCTGTAATATTCAGTTATTTCCTTGGCTTTGTGACATTCAAGATATGACATGTCCAAAATATCACTTTAATATATTGAAGTTAAATATGATTTTAAAAAAAGAAATATGTATTATATTTTATTACATCTTAAGGAAATATTAAAATTTTGCTTTTTTGTTTTATTAATTTTCTTCTGCCTCCTGGCAATTTGACCCTTTAGAATTTGCCTGTACTAACTAGAGGGTCATAGCTGAATGTTTTGCATATGGAAGGTCCTAAGTTCATTTCTTGGCATCTTCAGTTAAAATGATATTGGATGGTAGGCCAAAGGAAAATTTCTGCCTCAGATTTTGTGAAGCCTCTGCTAGTTAGCGTAGGCTATATTGGGATGGACATGTCAGTGGTCTGATTGCCTTATGTGATCTCCTAGTCAAACACATACCACTATTAAAAGGACTTAATTTATAGAGAGGAGCCCTAACTTAGTGGTACAGCAACTACTTGGCATTCAGAAGCTCCTATACTCAATCCCTGGCATTACTAGTTTTAAGAGGATCTCAGACAGCCAATGTTTGTCTGCCAGAAACCTGACAGAACTGCCACCTGTTAGAGTAGACAATACTGAGTTAGGTGGACCCAGTATGGTGACATCTTTTATTCATCTGTGTGGTTATGGTTCCTATATAATTTGGGGAAATTCACACACTTGTTACAATCCAGACTATAACACGGGGTGCTTGCATTTCTGGCTGTGTTCATTCCAGGAATGCACAGGCTCCATTTCCCCTCTATAGCAGGGCAGTGAGAAAACCCTGCTGATGTATGGGGGGGGGCTGCCTTTCTGGATTCCCCCTGTTTCAGTTTAAGTGATGAGCAGCAGTAAATCAGATTGACTTGGGCTGATGGATTATTGACTCTGGATGTATGATATGACTTAATCTGGATGTATGATATGACTACACTGTTAAAATGATTTTATGCTGGAATTTTCAGGTGGTGGTTAGAATTGTCATTTTTTTAGGCACACTTTTCAAATACAGTGTTCCATTCCTCAGTTAATCATTTCTGTTTTGCTTGTTCCATTGTGGATTGACATGCATCGACTGAAATATTCTGTTTGAAGGAGAAATCGCTATTGCCTAGATTCGAATTGAAGCATCTTGGTCTGCAAACAATCCATTCATCTGTGCATTGCATTGCTGGGATGTTTCTTATTGGTCATCCAGTAATGATGATTTGCTGATGCTTTTCTCAGTATCAAATAATTGTAAATGGTTAAGCCAGGTGGCTCTAAATGCAGTGGGGAAAAACAGGAAAAATTGAAACTGCAGAAATGCAATTCATCCACACCTTTATAAAGTTTGTAAATACTGAAAAGAACAAGGACTTTTATACTCGGCACCAGGTCACCAGATGATGCAAACTGGATTTTTGATTTGTTTAGATTTGAGCATAGGAAATATGTTATTAACTCTGATGTTGGGTATGTATATATGGCAGTCAGTTCTGCTTCTGTAAACAAATTGTATTATTTAACCCATTTTATGTTACATAATTTTAAAACCTATGTATATATAATTTTCTAAAACACTTCCTTGTAATTAATATTTCTTGGCGGGGAGGGAATATCCTGTGGTGATTTTGTTATAATGTGGCTAAAATATCTTGTTTGCAACTAAAGATAATAAATGACATTTTGTATGTTTAAGAGAGATTCTGATACATTGAATGCTTTTATAAGCCAATGCATAAATTGTGTTTGGCATATTGACAAAGTGTGGTGGACACAGGCACAAAATGGCTGCCACAAATGGCTGCTACAGGAGGTGGAGCCAGCCGCAAAATGGCTGCCGCAGCTTACCTTCAATCACACTGTGAAGATCATTCTGCTTGTGGTGGCAGCTGCTATCAAAGCAATGTTTTTTAAAAAATCTGCTCAGCCAATCAAATCTCTAATGGCCAGTCAGAAGTGTTGCTGGGCCAAAGTCCTACATGACCCCACCCACTTTCTAAAAATACTTGGCGAGTGCCCAAAAAAGTTTGGCAAGTGCCATGGCACCCACACCCACCATGTTGGGGACCCCTGATCTAAATAAAATACTAGCATGTATCTACCCAGATGTTCCAAAGATTTAAATGCACTGGGAGGGGCTGTCATTATCCCCTTGTTGGGGGGGGGGAATTTCCAGGTCCCTGGGCAGGATGTAGAGTGGTAGGGGACCAGCCCAGTGGGCAACAGACAAAGACAAAAGCTTGTGCTATGTTCTACTTTTATTAGTTCTCCAGCTAGTTAACAAGAAAAGAAATGCTTAGAGCAGATATCCAAACTGTGCACAAAATAATGAAGAGATCTCTTGGCTGTCAGACTGAGAGCCCAAACAACCATCAGAAAGGCAGCCCCCAGCCTCTAAAATTAACCTTTTATACCCTTTGTTGCTATGTGTTTCCAAGGTGGGTGTCGAAGAAGAATGTCATACATATAACAATAAGCAGACCCCTACCCCCTAAAAACATAAACTGTTTCCACCCTTGAGTTGTTGTCAAGCATCACTCCCAATAGCCCCAGAGACAGGCCTGACCTTAACGTATAGAAGTTTCAACTTGGAGATGAAACACTGTGTCTCGAGGAATGCAAACAATGTGGAGGTTACTGGGTGTATCATGAGAAGCAGGCAGAGCTGAGGTGCAATGCTTTCTGGGACAGAACCAAAGTCTATTCTCACTAGAATGTAGACCCTAGCTTCTTCGGAAAGAATACTGAGAAGACCAGAAAATCTCATGTCTCCATCTAAACCAAAATTCTGCCACATCCCTCCAACCAGTTCAGCTTCTCAAACTTGGAGTCCTCAGAGGAAGAGCTCCAGGAGCCAAGGCCATTGGCTGAGGAGGACCAGTGGGACCAGAAAGACTCTATCGTGGCAGAGGTGCTAGCTGACGATGTGCCAGCAATGCCAGAGAACACCCTGTTGGAGCCTGCAAGCAGAAGATTAACAACATGAGTCCACAACGTCTTCAGTGATGCAGAGTCTATCAGAGCTCCTTGAAGAAGCTTCTTCCTTAGATCCAGATATGACATAGAAACTAATGTGTCAGCCAGTCTCTCTTAGAAGAAACATCTTTGTTGCTACTTTAAACCTCTTTGAAAGACTGTTACATGATACAGCAGCCATGGGGGATACCTCTGGCTCTCTTAAACTGTAGTTGCAGCTTCAAAAAATTAGCATTGCATAAAACATTTCTGAGTAATTGCTCGTTTTCAGCCCAAGTGCATTAGGCATAATTACATGTGGCACTTTTTTTGTGAGCCACTTTGCGTGTGAGCAAAATCCAAGTCATCTGGAAACCAGTGTATAAACCAGTCTCTTGCTGGTAGTGGAAACAGGGATGAAACAAATAATTAGAAGCAGCAATGGTATTTGTGAAAAGTGACTACATGCACTGTGTCACCTAGCACAATACAGAAAAGTCATGATAGTCACAAAAGAATAGACACAATTGCGCCTTATGTTTTCCTGAGCCGGAATGACACAGTGATTCAGCCATAACCCTTTGCCAACAATGCCAGGATGTTCATAAATGGATCACTTGGTGTTTGCAAGGGAATGTGCGCTCTGTGGCTGTAATGTCTTAACTGTAACTAAGCCTGTTCTTTACCATGTAAAGCTTGATTCTATGCAGAGGATCGTAAGCTGTAACATTTCTATTGGTCGTTCCTATGGAATGGTTTAAAGCAACCAATCACGATTGTAAATATGTTTATGGAGGGAACAGACCTGATTGGCCTTTATCTCTGTTATGCCATTGGTTCTTAACTTATCTGTGGGCGTGGCTTTGACAGCCCGAATCATTTAAAAAAGGGGAGCTGTGCTCCACTTTTTGTGTGTTGTCGTCATTACCTGATCGTTTAGTTGCTGTTACAATAAAGCTGAATCACTTTGCTGAAATCACTACCTCTTGTTGAGTTGCATACTTAACAGTGGCCCTTCTGTATACATAGGAAAAGCTCTGCTGAATCAGACAGAAGGCCCAGCATCCTGCCTCTAGCAGTGGGCAGCCAGATCCTTCTGAGGAGTCCTCCCATTGTGAAACACTCCATTAAAATATGGGATACCTGTGATAACTGTAACATGGAAATCAGTCCTTTTCCTCCTTCCCTGGTTTCATTGTGGGCCATAGCTCAGTGGTGAAGCAGAGCTCACATAGGTCCCAGGTTCACTCCCTGGCATCTCTAGTTAAAACCGAATCTCTGCCTCAGTCCTTGGATACCTGCAGTCTTTCTAGCTTGGAGTAGCCAGACTAATGGTCTGAGTCAGTATAGGGCAGCTTCAGATGTTTATATGAAATGCCTTAAGCCATTCATATAAGGAGAGCACCTGCTTTGCATGCAGGAAGGTCCCAGGTTCAGTCTCTGGAACGTCTATAGCTAAATTCAGGTCTTTAGCACTTTAGAGACCAACAAGATTTCTTTTTTGGGGGGGGTAATAAGCTTTGAGAGCCCCCCAAAATCTGGCTACTGGACTCAAATCTAGCTCTTCTACTGAAGACCAACACAGCTTCCTTCCCCAAACTATCTTCATGGAATGTCTGGGTAACTGATGAAGGGAGCTTTAACTCTCAAAAGCTCATACCCCAAAAAACTTTTTGGTCTCTCAGGTGCTCCTGAACCTGCATCTAGGTAAAGAATCTCAAGAAGCAGGCATTGGAAAAGACTTTTCTTGGCTAAAAGATCCACCACCCGGGCCCCATTTGCTTGAATCTCCTGCCAGCAGTCTTAGCTAGAATATTTTTATTACAACAGACGTAGATGTGAACAGAGACCTGGTGCAGTTATTTGTCTAAAATATTTATACTTTGCCTTTCCACTATTGGTTTTCAAAATTGCTTTAAAATCACAAAACAAGTGAAAATTTAAAAACCAAGATCAGCAAGGAATAAAGCACCAGAATACAGAACTACTAAACAGTAGCAAGATAACCACAGAGGCAAAATTGAACTTCTAAACAGAATTACTTGTTGCCGTTTTTGTTTTGTTGATCTGTATCCTGCCCTTTTGCAGGGAGCACCCAGGATGGCATGCGATACAGTCTGGTTTTTAAAAAAAATAATAATTAAAAAAATCTGTCATTAATGCCTAAAAAATTAAAAGCAAGAAGCATATTGTCCAATAAATTAGGACAGATATAGTGCAATAGGATAAAAAGATAAACAAACAGAGTTAGAAGGGGCTGTAAAAGTCGTAAAAGTTAGAAGAGGCCGTAAAAGTCCAACCACCCCCACGCAATGCAGGATCACCCTAAAACATCCCTGATGAGTATTGGTCCAGCTGCTGGATGAAGACTGCCAGTGAGGGGGAGCTCACCACCTCCCTAAGGAGCCAAGTCCACTGCTGAACCACACTTACTGAAAAAAATTTTTCCTAATATCCAGCCAGTACCTTTCTGCCCATAATTTAAACCCGTTATTATGAGTCCTATCTTCTGTTGCAAACAAAAACAGCTTCCTGCCTTCCTCTAAGTGACAGCCTTTTATAAAGAGAGCAATCATCCCCCCCCACCTGTTCTTCTCTAGACTGAACATTCCCAGGTCCCTTAGCCTTTCTTCATAGGGCTTGGTTTCCAAGCCCCTGATCATCCTCATCACCCTCCTCTGCACCCACTCCATTCTGTCCACATCCTTTTGGAAGTGAGGCCTCCAGAACTGTACACAGTACTCCATGTGTGCCTGACCAGTGCATTGTACAGCACAACTATGGCATCTTGTGATTTGGATGTTATGCCTCTGTTGATGCACCTGAGACCACATTGGATGTTATGCCCCTGTTGATGCACCTGAGACCACATTAGTCTTCTTTGCTGCTGCGTCACACTGAAATTTAGCTTTAGAAATTTACTCATGCCCCAAGATCTTGTTCACTGACGGCTGAAATTTAGCTTTAGAAATTTACCCATGCCCCAAGATCTTGTTCACCTTTCCTGAAGTGTATCCCCCATCCGGTATGTGTGCTTCTCATTTTTGTTAGCCAGATGTAGAACTCTTGTTGAATTGCATCTTATTCACATCCACATTCACAACAGGTCTGGCAGGACCTGTTGGGGACAAATTCATGCTGACTTCCCTGGATCTGCAAGTTGTCCTTCAGATGCTCACAGATTGACCACTATTAGATATGCTCCAGTATCTTCCCTGGGTTAGAGGTAGTTTTCTGGGTCATCCTTCCTCCCTTTTTAAAAGACTGGGATAACATTCACCCTCCTCCAGACCTTTGGCACATCACCCATCCTCCAAGAGATCTTGAAGATGATGGACAAGGGCTCTGCGATCTCTCCAGGAAGTCCTTTAAGCGCTCTCAGGTGCATACCATCTGGCCTAGGGAATTTGTACTCATTCATTGCAGCCAGATGCCCCCAACAACCTCTCTATCTGTGTTAGCCAGCAGCCCTGATGCTCTGCCTTGCCTACTATCATCTGTAGATAAGCCTCTTCTCTTCTTCAGGGAAAAGACTGAGACAAAATAGACATCGAGTCTTTCTGCTTTCTCTTTGTTCTGTGTCAGAATTTCTCCATTTTCACCCAGCAGCAGGCCTGTTGCCTCTTTCCCCTTGCACTTACTCTTCACAGAGCTGGAAAAGCTTTTCTTGTTGTGGTGAGCCTCCCTGGCCAACCTTAGCTCACTGTCAGCTTTGGCCTCTCTAATGGCTGACCCACAGAGCCTAGTAATTAACAGCGAAAAAGTTAAATATGCAGTATAAAAGGTAGCGTGAAGGCAGTATATAAAATGTATTATAAAATATAGCAGCATTTTAAGAACCTCAGAAAACTTCTTTAAGACTTGAGTATACTAACTCCATTAATCTCTCTAAACAGTGAAGAATAAGAATAAATAATGAAATAGTCCTTGCCAGTTACCCATCTTATACCAGTATTGGGAAGGGGGTCATCCATGGGGAGGAAGAACCTGTTTGTTTAGTGGTTAGAATGATGGTGTCAGACCTGGGTTCAAATCCGTACTTTGCCATGAAGCCGAATGGTTGACTTTGGTCAGTCTACTTTAGAGTGTGGTTCTGAGGAACAATGGGAAGAATGGTTTCCCACCCAAGGTCCTTGCAGGAAACATGGGATAAACATATACAGATAGGATAGGATCCCAACAGCATAGTGCCACTAAATCAAGACCTTTTCTCCTGTCAAGTTCTGACACATTTCTGAAGCCAGGGAGACCAGAGAAGGGCCTCCAGGAATGATGTAAGCTGGATCACACCGGATGAGATGATACGTCAGATGGTTACTTTATTTACCTGAAAGGAAGGGAATTCTGAACATGAACCCTCTAAAAATGTTGTGCACAAAGTTCTTTTTATTACTGTATGATGGCCCCGCCTTTTTGTTTTGCCAGCACTTGTAGTAAAAATACCCTGATCTTCCTTTCAGGTTACATCCATTCTGCCTACCCTTAAAGTGTTAATAAGATCGAATCATTAATACGGGATATCCTGTTTTTATGAACAAGCCCATAATGCCTATAAGATGCACAGGTGGAATAATCATCAGTTTTGGGGGTGGGATTGAAAGGACACTGGAAGTTTATTTAATAAAAGTGATGCAACATGATGGATTTGTGGAGGCAGCTCTCCCACACTCCTGACTGAAAGTACTCTGTTGCCGTGTGAGTGATACCCACAGATGGAAACTCTCTCCTTTGTTGCCGGCTTCTGTGTTCAGCCTACACTGCAGCTTTGAACTGCCCTTATAATATGTTTCCCAACAAGTAAAGGATTCTTCTGAGCACAGCCCATGTTGAAAGTTCCCACTGAAGCTTGTTGCCAGCCAGCCTTCTCCAGATGGCTGCTTACGAGGGTGATTATTAGATTAAGCCTGTCCTGTGGTGGGTAAAATAAGCCCCTTGAAACCTGGTGCAAAGGTACAGATGAGTCCTTGGAAGCCCTGTTCAAGCACAAGTCTCTAGGTAAAGTGAAGTGAATGCAACAGAGAATGAAATGGATTAGAATTTTAATTTACAAAAGCAAGCTTCATACCTTTTAAAATTTGCAGAAATCTCAAGGGAGAAATGTGAAATGTGCAATTCTCTAATCCATTTTGCCACTGTATTTATTTAATTGAAAAATATACATCCTAACTTTTGGAAGTGGTGACCAAAAAAAAAATCTCCATGAAAGCTGAGGACTAATTGCAATTCAATTCTCAAATAAGCAACAATTAAAACAGCCACAGCATACGAAGATCAGATGGAAGCATAAAAATAGATCTGTCAGTTACAAACTTGGAAGAACATCTGCAGAGAAAAAATTACACAAGTGTTTCTCCAGTTGCAAAATAACTCTGATAAGCAGCCCTTAAGATACCCGGATCCATGATTAGTGACTGCGGGTGCAGAAGATCCACTACCACCTTAGTCCATGTGAGATGCTGCTATTGTTGGCTGGGACTTGTTTTGTTGTGATTCCCAGCCAAGGAACACTGGGAACTGCAGTTTTATAACTGCTATGCTGGCAGTTCCTTTTTTGAGATTTATAAACTGGGGGCTTGCAAGACATCATTGGAGAAGAAAAAGCAATTTGGAAATCTCCCTCCTCAATCCACCCTTTGGTTGGTTCTGTAAGCTTTCAGTAGCTTGAACAGGCCAATTTCCCCATCTCCCTCTGTTTCTCCTCCTCTCAGTTTCCTCATCTCCTTCTAATGGCTATCAACATCATTTCATGACTTCTAGAGCATGTTTGGTTCTCTTTAGTTATTTACTTTTTTTTTTTTTTTTTTTGCTTGCCTGGGGAGTATCAAAAATATGGAGAACATGCTTCCTTCGTTCTTTGTGGGTGACCTGATGTTCCTGCTTTTGTGGCTGGTACCAGACACCAACATACGTCAAAAGAACTGCAGTACCCATTTTGGATCAAGCAAACATCAGGTTGGTCAGTGCCAGAATACGAGACCTCACCACCTCCCTAGGCAGTTGATTCCACTGTTGCACAACTCTTACTGTAAAAAAGTTTTCCCTAACATCCAGCCAGTATCAGTTTTCCCCAATATCCAGCGAGTCCTATCCTCTGCTGCCAACAGAAACAGCTCCCTGCCCTCCTGTAAGTGACAGCCCTTCAAATACTTAAAAAGAGCAACCATCCCCCCTCAACCCCCTCTTCTCCAGACTAAGCATTCCCAAGTCCCTCAGCCTTTCCACATAGGGCTTGGTCTCCGGACTCCCAATCATCCTCGTCATCTTCCTCTGCACCCACTCCATTCTATCCACATCCTTTTGGAAATGAGGCCTCCAGAACTGTACATAGTATTCCATGTGCGGCTGACCAATGTATTGTACAGCATTACTATGACATCTTGTGATTTGGATGTTATGCCTATGTTGATACACCCCAAGATTGCATTAGCCTTTTTTGCCACCGCATCACATTGGCTGCTTATATTTAACTTACGATCCACCTGTACCCCAAGATCTTGTTCACACACACTGCTACCCAGAAGTTTATTCCACTTCTAGTATATGTGTCCCTCATTTTTGTTACCCAGATGTAGAACTCTGCACTTATCCTTGTTAAATCGCCTCTTGTTCACATCTGCCCACTTTTCCAGTGTGTTCAGATCTTGTTGGATTCTATCTCTATCTCTCTCTCCTGGTGTATTTGCTGCTCCTTCCAATTTGGTGTCATCTGCAAATTTAATGAGTAGCCCCTCAAACCCCTCATCCAGATCATTGATAAAAATATCAAGCCCTGTGGCACCCCACTAGACATCTCCTTCCATTCAAATGAAATGCCATCAACAACTGTTCTTTGAGTGCAGTTCTCCAACCAGTTCCCTATCCACCTAACTGTCCTAGAGTCCAGTCCACAGCCCTCTAGTTTACTCATCAGAACATCATGGGGAACCCTGTCAAAAGCTTTACTGAAATCCAGGTAAACAGCATTCAAGTTGTCCTTTAAATGCTTGCCGATCCCTTTAAAAACTGCTCCAGTATCTTCCCAGGGAGAGAGGTCAGATTGAGTGGCCTGTAGTTTCCTGAGTCATCCCTTCTCCCTTTTTTGAAAACTGGGATAACATCTGCCCTCCTCCAGTTTTGTGGCACATTTCCCATCCTACAAAAGGTCTGGAAGATGATGGACAAAAGCTCTACAAGCTCTCTAGAAAGTTCTTTGAGCACTCTTGGGTGCACACCATCTGGGCAGGGGATTTATACTCATTCAGTGCAGCCAGATGCTTCTCAACTACCTCTCTGTTCATGTCAACCAGCAGCCCGGATGCCGTGCCCTGCCTACTACCATCTGTAGATGAGCCTGTATTCTTCTTCAGGGGAAAAACTGAGGCAAAATAGGCATTGAGCCTTTCTCCTTTCTCTGTCCCCTCTGTCAGAGTTTCTCCATTTTCAACCAACAGTGGGCCCATTGCTTCTTTTATCTTGCATTTGTTTCTCACATATCTGAAGAAGATTTTCTTGTTGTGGCAAGCTCTCTGATGGCTGACCTACAGTGCATAGCAACCTACAGATACTCTTCTTTAGAGGTACATCATTGCCTCCATTTCTTGAGCATTTCCTTCTTCTCCCTTAGCACGTTGCGGAGTTCTCTGTTCCTCCCCATTGGCTTCTTGGATCTCCTACCATGTTTCCTTCTTGTTGGAATAGCGATGGCTTAATAGCGATGGAGAGCCAGTTTGGTGTAGTGGTTAAGTGTGCGGACTCTAATCTGGGAGAACCGGGTCTGATTCCCCACTCCTCCACTTGCACCTGGCTGGATGACCTTGTGCAAGCCATAGTTCTGATAAGAACTGTTCTTGAAAAAGAGTAGTTTCTGTCAAGAGCTCTCTCAGCCCCACCTACCTCATAGGGTGTCTGTTGTAGGGAGGGGAAGGGAAGGGAATTTGTAAGCCGCTCTGAGACACCTTTGGGTAGTGAAGGGCAGGGTATAAATCCAACCTCTTCTTCTTAAGTATGCAAGAATTCTTGTTTTAGGAGAGCCCACCCTTCACTTGCTCCTTTCCCTTCCAGCAGTTTTCCCATGGAATGATCCTCATCACACCTCTGAGTTTATTAAAGCCTTCCTTCCTTTAATCTGACACATGTAGTTATGAACTTCCTTGGTCCCCCATAGCAAAAGGAATTCTAACAGGACATGGTCACTTCCCCGTAAGGTCCTCACCACCTTCACCCCATCTACCATCTCTTGCCTATTGGACAATATTAAGTTGAATATGGCCGAGCCCCTCTTAGCTTCCTCCACCATTTGATGAAGGAAGTTGTCAGCTAGACAGGTCAGGAAGTTACGTGACTATGGGCGCTTTGCAGAGTTTGTCTTCCAGCACACATCAGGGAAGTTGAAGTCACCCATAACTACCAGGTCATGTTATTTGGATACCCTGTCAAGCTGTTCAAGGAGGGCAGCATCCACCTCCTCATCATGGTCAGGAGGTCTGTAGCAGACTCCAAACATAACACTGTCCGCCTTTCCCTTATCCTCACCCAAAAACTTTCCACTGGGCTGTTGCCCTCCCCCTCCGGTGTTTCCTGACAAACAAACTCTCTCCTCACATAGAGCACCACTCCACCCTCTCTTCGACCCTTTCAGATTTTTCTTGAACAACTTGTATCCATCCACTACTACATTCCAGTCCTGGGAATCATCCCACTAAGTCTCTGTAGTGCCTACTAAATCAGTTACCTTTGTCTACATTAGAATCTCAAGCTCTTCATTCCTGTTACCCAAGCTTTGGGCATTGGTTCATAGACACCTGAAGCCCCACACCTTTGGCTCCATTAGACCCGGTACCCCCAGGTGGGCCTCCCAGATTTGCTCTCCTTCATTTAAATCCCTATGTTGGCCATCTCCTTCCCCTTGCAGTGCCAGTTTAAAGCCCTCTTGATGAATCTCCCCAGGTTTCTGCCAAACACATTCTTCCCTGACATTGACATGTGAAGCCCATCACGTGCTAGTAGGCTGACATCCAGAAAACCTAGCCTATGGTCTCAGAATCCAGTGCAGCCAATGGTTCACCACCATTTTCATCTGTTCCCATTGTATTCCCCTTCCTATGACAGGAAGGATCAAAGAGATCACCTGTGCTCCCATTCCCTTCACCTTCCTCCAAAGAACTTCACGGGCAGATTTAATATTTTCAGTGGTGTCCATGGCCATGTCCTTGGTTCCAGCATGGACCATCACAAATGGGTAATGTTCTGTAGGTTTGATAAGATTAATATCTTTAATTTCCACCCCGGCAAGCAACGCACCTCTCAGGCCAGGGATCAGTCCTGGACACAAGATGTTCCATACCCCTCAGCAGGGAGTCACCTATGACCAACAACTTACTTTTCCTTCCATTTCTTTGCATCTTCTTGTCCTCCTCCCTCTGTCCTCCTTGTGTTTGTGATACTTCCACGGTTTCCATCTCTGCCTCCACTGCAAGGGTCTGGAATCAATTCCTTAGTTCTAATAGCATGGAGTGCCGTCTCACTTGATGCCTTTGGGGTCCTGCTGTAGTGCTCTGAGGAGTCTTGTTAGGGCAGTCAACCACACTGTTGTTCCTTTGACTGGTCTCTCCTTCCCTATGCAGGACATCAAGGCTTCTGTTAACGAACTCCTCCCCTTCTCCTCTAAGAGTCTTATCAACTTACACTTCTGACAAGCGCAGTCTGTCTTGTCCTCAGGGAGGAGGATAAACATGGCACACTCCCTGCAAGTGACTGGAAATGGTCCATAAGCATTCATCATCACTTTCCCAAGTGAATTCTTTCACCTTGAAATACCTTGGTGTTTTGATATACCCTGAAAAACTCCAGGAGCTCTCTTCCTGCCCCTTCACAGAACCCAGCTAACTCTGGTGTTTCATGTTTTTCATAAGCAAAAGAGAACCATGATATCATCTCATTCCTCATAATAGTGGGTAAGAATGTTCCCTGGTCCTTTCCTTTTATTGAATGTTCAGGAGAAACATGTCATCTCCTTCTTTTCCCTTGCTCTAATTGGTAGAATTCCTTTGTGTTGTGCTTGCCCTTCACACCCCAAAATAAGGTTTGGACCACCATATGTCATACACCCCTATGTTCAGGGGACCCTCCCCTTCAAGGGCTTCCTGCTCCAAAGCCTGGTTCATGTGCCAGCTGCTCCAAAGTGCGGTGCCCCCAGGACAATCACACAGGCAGCCATTGGGGCAAGGCTGCATCCCAAAAAAAATCTTTGGACCACCCCAAATGACACATCCCCACACTCTGGGGGCTGTCTCCTGCAAGGAGACATACAGCAGTGCTCGGTCCAAACACTGGTTCTGGCCTCACAATTTCTATTTGGGGGGCCTCCAGGAGGCCTGTATTTCAAAGGAGATTTGAATAAGCAGATGCCTTCTGCACCCAAATAAGGACTCGAACACCACATATCATACACCCTCACGTTCAGGGGACTCTCCCCTTCAAGGGGACATATGGCACTTCCTGGTCCAAGGCCCGGTTCTTGTGCCAGCCACTCCAAAGTGAGGTGCCCCCAGGACAATCACTCAGGCTGACACTGGGGCCAGGCTGCAGCCACAAAACAGTCTTTGGACCACCACAAATTAAACATCCTCACACTCTGGAGACTGTCCCCTGCAAGATGGCATACAGTGATGCCTGGTCCAAACACTGGTCCTGATGCCATGAGCCTCTATTTGGAGTGCTTCCCCAAGGCCTGTATTTCAAAGGAGATTTGGATAAGGAAGTGCCCTCTGCACCCAAAATAAGGATTGGGTCCCCACACGTCATACACCCCCATCTTCAGCAGACCCTCCCCTTTGAGGAGACACAATCTGTGTCCTGGTCCACTGTTTCTGGTGCCACACACTTCTATTTGGAGTGCCTCGAAAGAGGTCTGCATTGCAAAGGAGAGTTGAATAAGGAACTGGTTTGGCTGCTTGCCCTTTACGCCACAAAATAAGGTTCTGACAGCCACATCTCATCCACCCCCATGTTCAGGGGACTTTCCCCTTCAGGGGTTTCCTGGTCCAAGGCCTAATTCTTGTGCCAGCCATTTCAAAGTGAGGTGACCCCAGGGCAATCACACAGGCAGACACTGGAGTTGGGCTGCAAACCCACCCACTCCCAAATGACACATCCCCATGTTCTGGGGACTGTCCCCTGCAAGGAGGCATACAGCAGTGCTCGGTCCAAACACTGGTTCGGGCCCCAGAAGTTTCTATTTGGCGTACCTGTATTTCCAAATATCTTGGAATAAGGAACCACTCCCAGTGAGTTTCCAGTAGGACAATCACATCGGCAGACCTTAGGGTGAAGGTCATTCCCCTGCAGAAAGAATTTTAACACTCCTCAGAGAAGGTTCAGTTACAGATAACAAACTGTGATTGCTGAATTTGAACTCATTCCCAAGTCCACAAGGATGGATCCATCAGGGCTTGATGGATTCTTATCTCACCATAGATGCCAATGTTCCACACCCATGTTTCAATCAAGCTACTTAGAAAGCTACTTAGAAGGCACACTGCAGCTTTGCATCCTGACTTGTTTCCTCTAAACAGTCCTCGCATCCTTTTATCTGGATATAACAACTCAAAGATTTCCACCCCGGGCCACCACGTTATACACCCCCTGTTTCAGGGAACCCTTGCCTTCAAGGGGGCATATAGCACTTGTGAAAGCCCAGTTCTTGTGTCAGTTTCTCCAAAGAAAGCCAGTTTGGTGTAGTGGTTAAGTGGGCGGACTCTTATCTGGGAGAACCGGGTTTGATTCCCCACTCCTCCACTTGCACCTGCTGATGTGACCTTGGGTTAGTCACAAGCTCTGGCACAGCAGTTCTCTCAAGGACAGTTTGTGTTAGAGTTCTCTCAGCCCCACCTACCTCACAGGGTGTCTGTTGTGGGGAGAGGAAGGGAAAGGAGATTGTAAGCCGCTCTGAGACGCTTTTGGGCAGTGAAGGGCGGGGTATAAATCCAATCTCTTCTTCTTCTTCCAAAGTGAGGTGCCCCCAGGACAATCACGCAGGCTGCCCCCCCCCAATTTTTAGACAATCATAAAATTGTGTCATCTTGCAGAGCACAGAGCATGGGGAATGTGTCATTTGGGGTGATCCAAAGATTGTTTGGGTGTGCAGCCTCGCCCCAGTGTCTGCCTGTGTGATTGCCCTGGGGGCACTGCACTTTGGAGCAGCTGACACAAGAACCACACTTTGGGCCAGGACACAGCATATGTCCCCTCGAAGAGGAGAGTCTGCTGATCTTGAGGGTGTACGAAGTGTGGAGATCCAAACCTTATTTTGGGTTGTAAAGGACAACCAGTTCTTTATTCAAATCTCCTTAGAAATAGAGGCCTCTTGGACAAATAGAAGGGTGTGGTGCCAGAACCAGTGTTTGGTCCGGGCACTGCTGTATGCCTCCTTGCAGGAGACAGCCCCCAGAGTGTGGGGATGTTTCATTTGGGGTGGTCCAAAGATTGTTTTGGGGTGCAGCCCGGCCTCAGCTTCTGCCTGTGTGATTGTCCTGGGGGTACCGCACTTTGGAGCCACTGGCACATGAACTGTGCCTCAGACCAGGACACACCATATGTCCCCTCGAAGGGGAGAGTCCAATGAACATGGGAGTGTATGAAGTGTGGGCATCCAAGCCTTATTGTGGGTGCAGAGGGCACTTTCTTATTCAAACCTCCTTTGAAATACAGGCCTCCTGGAGACCCCCCAAATAGAAGGGTGTGGGGCCAGAAGCAGTGCTTGGGCCGGGCATCACATTTTTATTGCTTTACAACTGTTGACCTTATAACCTTAACTTGTTATTTAGTTTTTCGCTTTGTATAATTTAAACATCATCATGTTACATGTTAATTTGCTGTTAAATCCCTGTCTATGAGTTTAGAACCTCATCTACCATTCTAGTGTATTTGAAAAAGTGTGCCTCGCACACGAAAGCTCATACCTTAAATAAACCTTTGTTGGTCTTAAAGGTGCCCCTGGACTCTAAATTTGTTCTATTGCTTCAGACCAAAACGGCTGACTACCTAGTTCAGTTAATTGTGCTTGAGACACAGACAAGTGTGGTTCTGTTTTGCATGTCCCAAATTTGTAATTAATGGGTTTTAATTTTGTTTTATAGCAGTGCTGACACAGTACCTGGTGTGCTTTCAAAGCGCAGCTTATTCCACCCCCACACCCCCATCAGCAATCTTTCTTTCTTTCTTTCTTTCTTTCTTTCTTTCTTTCTTTCTTTCTTTCTTTCTTTCTTTCTTTCTTTCTTTCTTTCTTTCTTTCTTTCTTTCTTTCTTTCTTTCTTTCTTTCTTTCTTTCTTTCTTTCTTTCTTTCTTTCTTTCTTTCCTTTCCTTCCCTTCCCTTCCCTTCCCTTCCCTTCCCTTCCCTTCCCTTCCCTTCCCTTCCCTTCCCTTCCCTTCTTAGGAGAAGTATTATATTAAAACTAAAATCAAGTACCACCAGTGAAGCTCCAGGACCATCGTTGCAGTGATAGCTGGTGCTCTGAGTGGCATTAAACAGGCTTCCTTCTAACTGCTCTACGGAATTTGGGATTCCTAATGCCTTGATCTTATTTTAGATCCATTAGGTATCCTGCATATTTCTCATCTGTCACTTAGAAATTTGCACATTCAATCTGCTCCTCTACTGCCTGGTCCTCACAGCACTCTCTCCTCTCCTATCCTCACTGTGTATCTGTGACCGTTGTTTTTTTCCTCTCTGTCACACATCCCACCTCTCCCTCCTGTTAGCTGAAGGAGTGTCACCTTTTCTGAGCTCTAATGGAATTTAAGAACACAGAACTAATTGGAGTCCATCTTCTAACAATTTTAGGAAATATATTTAGCTGTTAAAGAATCTTACTTGTTTTTCTCAGTGCCCCATCCCCATCAGGTGACTCTTTAGGCCAAACTGGTGATAGACTCATTAAAAGCAAACCGATAACAATACATTTTCCTTGTCACTGACTCTGAATAGTTGGTTTAGAAGTCCCAAGACCTCTTACTTGCTTATTTAAATACTGTATACCCCACCACTCCCTTTTGGCTCAAGGTGGCTCACAATTTCAAAGATTTTAAACACACAATGCAGTAAAACTCCATTTATACTCCTGCCCAAGAAAATGCCTGTAGCTTAATGTCAGGCTCACTATGCATTTTATAGTTCGGCTGCCATAGAGGAAGGAGGAGAGGGAGAGGGGTACGAAAACCAAAATGCTTTCGCTTTCCTAAATGCTTTGATGTGCCAGACACTATGTCACAGAGACATGTTGTTCTGCTTTATATCTGTAGAGGGGGGTAGTTGACTGTTATTTCTGGCAGACAAATGCCATGGGGTGATTGGGTGCTGATATTTAGTGCCTTTTAGGGGTGTGCATTCGGGTTTCCCGAATCCAGAAAAAAACTGAAAAAACTTCTTTGGGGTTTTTTTCCAGCTTTTCGGATGCTGAGGCTCAGCAGCAGGAGGAGGGGCAGCAAGAGCTGACCCTGGGGTTGAGCTTTGGGGACATTCTGTTTTCAGGGCTCACTCCAAGGACTAAGAGGGTTCTAGAGGAACTGGAGGAGGAGCTGGCTGGCCAGCCCCCTCCTCTGGTGTCTCTAGGCTCCAGCAGGCCCCTTGAGGAACAGGAGGAGAGGCTGGGAGAGGAGGAAGTGGAAGAGATGGAGGTGGTGCGCCCCAAGCACCTGCCATCGCAACCCCTTCCCCCTACTCAGCCATCTCTTCCTGCCTCCCGAAGGCACAATGTGTCTGGCCTGAGCTCCTCACAGGAGGCAGCTCCGGGGATGCCCGTGGCTGCTGGTCAGCATGGGTGCCCCTTCACCTCTGACATCTGGATCCACTTCCAGGTGACAGAGGATCCCTGCTTTGCACAGTGCCAGCTGTGTCAGGCCCGCGTAAGTCGAGGGAAGAACATCGGTCATCTCTTGACCTCTGAGCTGTGGAACCATCTGAAGAAGCACCACTAGGTGGTGCTTCTTCAGAGGGAGAGACCAGCTGCTGCTGGGGTGCCCAAACGGCCACCACCAGCCAGCTAGGAGGTGAGTTGTCCTGCAACCACCTCCAGCGCTCTCTCTGCTTGATCCATGGTAGGGACAGGGCAGGGACACCAAGCATCTCTGATGGAGATGTTTGGCGACGTTGGCAGTAGAGTGCCTGAGTGGGGAAGCAACAGGCCAGCAAGAGAGTCGCCTCATTGCTGAGATGGTTGCTCTAGACGGGCACCCCTTCTCCGTAGTCGAAGACATCGGTTTCCACAGGCTGCTCCAGGATACCTATTCCTGGTACATGCCCCATGCTTGCACCACGCTGAGCAGGACCATGATGCCCTCATTGTACAGGGCTTCCAGGGACCATGTGAAGGCACACTTGTCCCATGCTCATGGGAGATATGTGCACTTCACATCCAACATCTGGACCTCCTGCCAGGTGCACAATTCATACCTTTTGTTGACTTCACACTGGTGGCAACCCAGCAACATTTTGGGTGGGGGAGGGCAAACTAGTGCCAGGCAGGGTCAGGGCCACCAGGCCAGCTACTGCCAGGCTCTGCTTCACATTGAGAAGCTCGATGGGTCACACATGGCAGACAACATCAAGGCCACTACCCAGAGACAGTTAGTGGGGTGGGTAGGCAGGGATATCACCAAGGGCTTCATGGTGACCAATGGTGGCCATTAGGGCAGCGGTAGAGCGACTAAGCCTGATGTGCATTTACTGTGCAGCTCACCTGTGGTCCCAGAATCCAAATTGCTCCTGCTGGCACCACCAACATAGCCAGTAGTTCACCTCCATTATCGTCTGTTCCTGTTGTATTCCCCTTGCTATGACAGGAAGGATTAAAGAGAACACCACCTGTGCCCCATTCCCTTCAACTTCCTCCCAAGAGCTTCATAGTGAGCATTAATGCTTTCTATGCTTTTCACGGCTGTGTTGTTGGTTCCCACATGGACCATCACATAAGAACATAAGAGAAGCCAATGTTGAATCAGGCCAATGGCCCATCTAGTCCAACACTCTGTCACACAGCGGCCAAAATATACCAGGTGCCATCAGGAGGTCCAGCAGTGGGGCCAGGACACCAGAAGCCCTCCCACTGCTGCCCCCTCCAGCAACAAGAAGGACTGAGAGTTCCCATCTATACCCTGTGGCTAATAGCCACTGGTGGACTTCTGCTCCATATGTTTATCTAATTCCCTCTTGAAACTGTCCATGCTTGCAGCTGCCATGACCTCCTGTGGCAGTGAATTCCATATGTTAATCACTCTTTGGGTGAAGAAGTATTTCCTTTTATCTGTTCTAACCCGACTGCTCAGCAATTTCATAGAGTGCCCACGAGTTCTTGTATTGTGAGAAAGGGAGAAAAGTACTTCTTTCTCAACCTGCTCAATCCCATTCATAATCTTATAAACCTCGATCATGTCACCTCTCAGCCGTCGTTTCTCCAAGCTAAAGAGCCCCAAGCATTTTAACCTTTCTTCATACGGAAGGTATTCCAACCCTTTTATCATTCTAGTTGCCCTTCTCTGCACTTTTTCCAATGCTATAATATCCTTTTTGAGATGTGGTGACCAGAACTGTACACAGTATTCCAAATGAGGTCGCACCAATGATTTATACAGGGGCATGATGATACTGGCTGATTTGTTATCAATTCCCTTCCTAATAATCCCCAGCATAGCGTTGGCCTTCTTTATTGCAGCTACACATTGTCTAGACATTTTCAGCGAGTTATCCACTAGGACTCCAAGATCTCTCTCTTGGTCCGTCTCTGCCAGTTCACAAATGGGGTAATGCTCCATAGGTTTGATGAATTTAAGGATCCTGTCAGTAATATCTTTAATTTTCGCCCCAGCAATCAACACACCTCTTGGGCCAGGGGCTCAGGCCTAGACACATGATGTTCCATAGTCCTCATTCCGTGGGCAAGACTGTGACCAACACCTTCCTATACTTTCCAGTGCCATTTCTTTGTATCTCCATGTCCTCCTCCCTCTGTCTTCCTTGTGGTTGTGATACTTCCACTGGCAGTGTTTCCATCTCTTTCTCCACCGCAAGGGCCTGGAATTGATTATTGAGTTTTAATTGATTATTGAGTTCTAATCTCCCTTGATGCCTTTGGGGTTGCGCTGTAGCATTCTGAGGAGTCTCATTAGGACAGTCAACCACACTGTTCTCCCTTTGACTGGTCTCTTCTTCCCTATGCAAGACATCCTCTTCCTTGATCTCATGGAGAGTAGTAATCCTTTCCTCCAGGCTCCGAAGCCTCTTCTCTAAGAGTCCTCTTCTCTAAGAGTTCTGACAAGTGTAGTCCGTCTTCTCCTCAGGGAGGAAGACAAGCATGGCGCACTCCCCACAGGCGACTGGAAATGGTGCATGAGCATTCATCATCACTTCCCAAGTGGATTCTTGCACCTAGAAATACCTTCGTGTCCTAATGTACCCTGAAACTTAGAGAACTGACCAAAAGGCTACCTGAGCCAAAAGGGATAACAAGCACAACAATATAAACTTTTTAAAACTACTTATGGGATCCCCTGGCCCAATCCCTAGGCTAAGAGCCACGGGGCAAGAGCCCTTTAGTTCTCGTCCTTTGCCTTGTGCCTCTGATGAGGAGGAGCCTTGCAGTTCAAAGGCTCACAGGCCCCACCTCCCAACAGCCAGAGCAACAGTAGAGGGCGGGGCCAGCAACCAACCCCAGTCAAACCAGCCCTCCTCCCTCAGCAGCAAACCAGATAAAAACACACAGTCAGAGACCCCTCTCCAGCAGGCTCCATGCACTCACTCCCCCTCACAAATTGTTTTCTTACACAGCAACCTCAGTGTAGAAAAAGTAAAAATTAAACTCATCTTGTGCGCAGCTCTGCCCCAGCTCCTTCCTCAGCCCAGCTGACTCAGTTCTAGCATTGTCCATACTTCATATTGAAAACCATTTCAAAACTATCATTAACATGAAACAATTGTGAGCAGAAGGAGTTCTATCAAAGAATTCCCAGCCTCCTTACCAAGCTACAGTTCCTAAAATATATTTTAGGGAAGCCAAGTTCGCCCAACTGATTTTAAATTTGTTGTATTTGAGCACAACTAAGTAGGTCCCCTACACCAACAACAACATCTTCTTCACCTTGGCACAGTAGCTTCAGCTTAGCTATTCCCTCCTCACCTGAGAAGAATGACAGTTATAGGACCTCAGCTGTACCGAAATTTAAATTGCTGGTCTTCAGTGGCTTGGTTAGACACCAGCAGCAGGAGGGGGAAAATCAGGGCCGTAGCCATTGGTGGAGCTTTAGGGGCTCATCCCCCTATCGATTAGAGGTGAGCCCCAGCGTGTCCTCAGAGCCCCCCAGCGGTGGTACCGTCAGTAAGCGAGGGAAGGTATTTAAAGAGACAGATGTCTCTTTAAATGCCTTCCCTTTGGGGCTTGTGCCGCCACTGCAGCATGACTCAGGGAAGGAGAGTATACCTCCCCTTCCTGGCTTGTGCCACAGCAATGGCATGTGCCCCAAAGAGAAGGTATTTAAAGAGACATGTCTCTTTAAATACCTTCCCTGCCTTGCTGGCATGTGCCACCACAAGCAAGGGAAGCAAGCAGGCCTGCTGAAAGCAAGTGAGGGGCTCACGGCTGCAGGCCTCCAGGCGGATCACCCTTTCCACGCAGCCCTGGTGCCTGTGATTCCTGCTCCAGAAAAGAAGCCCTGACAAAAATTGTCTGCCAGAAGAAACAATGGGGGAAGGCAAGAGGCTGAAATGTGGAAGTGGCCATTAAAATATTTGTGCAAATGTTATGCAAATGTTATATGGAGCTCTGTTTAGTATCACTGCAAATAGGGCTTTGATGGTAAGAATGCATTCCAAATTTTTAAGAACAGTACTTCAAACACCATGGAACTTGTCAAATGTAGCTGTAAGATTAGAACCTGGGATGGTAACTGTGGAAGCCAGATTATGGGTGGCGGTTATATCATACTGGCTAAAATTGGTCTTGCACATTTAATTTTGAAGGATAACTTTGTGTCGTCGTCCCCCCACGGTTGAGATTACTGAGAAATAAATTAGGTTTCTATTTTTATTTCTTTATTTTATTTATTATTATATTTATATCCCACCCTCCCTGCTTTCGGCAGGTTTGTCTCAACAACATCTACTGTCTATGAATCTGGTACAGGCTAAGGCATTGGCCAAACAAAGAATTCTAGATATGGAAAAGCAACATGACCTGACTAGAGTTAACAACAAGAAATTGGAGAGAAGTATTATGAATAAGGTCTCACTGATGCCTTATATAAACAGCTTAGAAAACCCTGACCATAGGAGAGCTTTTACTTTATGACGTTATGAGGCCCTACCTTCTGCTGTTCTGAAAGGTAGATATAAGAGGATATCTTATGAAAAATGTTTATGCCCCTGTGGAGATGGGAGTGTTGAATCACTTGTGCATGTAGTCTTTGACTGTAAAATATACAAATATCTTAGGGAAATGTATATTAAACCTATAATCGATAGCCTGCCAAGCAAAACTAGAAGGGACTATCTTGCAATAATGTTAGCTGATAGGAATAGGGACATTACCCTTAAGGTGGCAAAATGTGGATGGATGGCTATTAACAGGGGGAAAATCTGGCTAGATACGATTAATAATAGATAAATGATATCCAATAATAATTTGTATGGGGTATTTCATGTATGTATAATTGAATAGTATCAGTAGTTTTAATGGATATTTAGATTTTAATGATTACTTATAGTTTTTCTGTTATGTTGTACTCTTTTTTTAAATGTTTGCTATGGCTGGAAGCTAGTGCAATAAACATCTTGGCCAACGCAAAAATGGGGGAAGGGGAAAGCCTTTAAATACCTTCCCTTCAGGGAGCAAGCACAGGCCGAGGGACTTCCCTCTGGAGTGGCAGCTCCTCCTCTTCTCCCCAGCCTGGACTGCTGCTCACTGCAGCTGTACTGGGGTTGTGCCCGTGCAGTAAGTTGGGGGGGGGTTTTGCCTTGGTTTTAAAAACACCTGAAACCCTCTCCGCTCACTGCCCTGCCACCTGTCTTCCTCCTCTTCAGCTCTCCTTGAAGAGAGTCACTTGTAGTGACCTCCAAAATCCCGAAGCCATCCCAAAGACCCCTCCCAGAAAATTTCCTGACTACAGGGCTGGGGAAAATGATGTCTGTACTGCAGACAGGGCAAGCATCACACAGAGTGGAATGACACACCCTGTGTGTCTGCATTTTTGTGCTTTTGCTGTTATTGTGAGCTCAGAAAGCTTGCTTTATGCACCCTGAGTACTTGTGAGTCAGTAGGGAGAGCTGCCACCAAGCTGGAAACTGCCTTTCTGGGGGGGTGGGGGTGCCTCTTTTACTTATGTGCCCAAAGTAGTTTTTATGCTCTGGCAGCTAAGCCAACCCATGGGATGGGGCTGTTAAGATGATAAACTGCACTTAAGCTCTCCTGTTTCTGGGAAGCAAAATGGTTTGGTTTTTAACCTTCCAGTTTAGCTTCTCATTTCCTTTGCCCTACAAAGGGTGAATTTATGATAGCAAAGAGAAAACACATCACACCTTCCATCTATATTTGTGTTTCCCCAATGTGCTAAAAGAATTCCAGGGTGTTCTCTGATACACATCTGCAGCAATAACAGATCAGCAGCATTCTGCAAGAGCACCATCACCTTCCTTGAGGTTATAAAATTGCTTCAGATCAATATTCCACTGTCTTTGTGAGAAGTGCATTATGGGAAGCACAATAGGGAGCGAGGCTGAGACAGAGGCTGAGACAGAGGCTCTTTCAAAAGCTGGGAACCACACAAAAACTCCAGAAGCAAGACCACATGGGGCCACAACCATTCCAGTGTCCCTAACAACTGCCATTGTGCCCACAAGATGTCACAGGGGCATGAGAAAGCTGTGGCAGATGAGAGGAACCAACTGACCAGAGGGTGGCAGCTGCAGGTAGCCAGCCATGCAGATATGCAAGTGAAGGGGCTATGCACAATCCACCCTTGCCCCGCACACCCCATTAAAGGCACAGGGCCTCATCAAATGGAATGAGGCAGTAGTGGGGAAAAAGAAGGGTCCCCACCACCCCACTCACCAAGAGTTATTCCAACCAGTCGGACCATGGAAGGCAACCCCTGGGGAACTGGCATCAGGAGAGAAAACGTGAAACAGGCACAGGTGCCACAGCCACACTGCTGGAGCGGACCCCAGGGTGCACCCCTGGTAACCCCCTCTGCCACTCTTCCCTCATCAGCCCCTCCATGCACACCTCTCTGTCCTCAATGTCACTATCTCCTGGTCCCCAGCAGCTGCCCTGAGCTACCAAGCATTGCTGAGCCCAGGACCCAGAATCCCTTCACTCACATCAGGTCTCTACCTGCTCCCTCTCGATCATTGCCCACATGGAAGAGAGGATGGGGGTATGCACAGTGTCAGCCAGGGCCTGGCAGTGACCCCAAGTCTCCTGTTTGCCCAGTCACAGCAGCAGCCCACCACCCCAGCAGTCCCCCCCATATCCTCATCTGAGCATATAGGGGTCTCTGGGATGCCCAACAGCTCCCAAGGTCCCTATCGGAGGGGTCAGAGTGCAAAGATATCCCATAACTCCAATGAAGAACACCAGGACAAAAGGGCCTGGGAGGTGGATGAGGAGCAACACAGCAGTGGTCTGGGCTCAATGGAGAGCTCAACTGGGGTGGTGTACATGGCCTGCTCCCATGAGGTGGGAATCATGGATGTAACACCTGTGTCAGCCAGCCCAGGAATGGCCTGTACATGGCATTGTACTGCTTCCTGGCCCAGGGTCCCCTGCTGCAGGTGCCACTGTGGCTCCATTCCGGGGGGGAGGGGGAATTGTGGCCTACTTTGATTCAAAGCTTGCTTTCCATTCCGTGACTGCTTGGCTGGGGCAGTAAGCTCTGTCAGTTTGTGGCTTCTTGGGCTCCAGGGGGTTGGCCGGAGGGAATCAGGGTGGTCCTGCTTCATGGCTCCTCCCCCATCCCCATTGCCTTGTCAGTAAGTAGAGGTCCAAACTAGCATACCCTTTCAGTGAGCCGCCACCGTAGGTCTCATGGGCACAGGGCTGACTGACCTGGTATTTGGTTTGTGCAGAGGCCAAGTGCTGCCATTGGCCATGGGGGGCAGTTCAGGCAGGAACCAAGGGTGCTGGGTGCAGTGCTTGTCTGCACCCTGTAGAAATCAGGGCACTGGGGCTGCAGTGGTTTGTAGAGGAGAGTTGCTATCAGCAGCCACCATGGGCATCTCTGGGCTATGCTGTGATTTTTGATGGCATAACCAGGGGTCATTTGGGGCCGGAGTGCGCCAGAGCACTGCTCTGGCAGCTCCAACTGGCAGCCCTGCCCCCGCGCTCTGAGGAAGGCACAGGGAGGCATTTAAAGGGAAGGAACTCTACTTGGTAGAGTGGGTTGACTTTGGGCTGCAGCACAGAGAGTGGGTGGCGGTGGATGATCTCAGCCCTCCCGCCTCCTTCATCGCTTCCACCTCCACCATCCCGATAAACCGGGGGGGGGGGGACTTGGGAGGGCAGGATGTCAGGTAGCCCTGTCATGGTTTTGGAATGTGGAGGGAATCCTCTTCCTCTGCCTGCCTCTAAGTCTCACTGTTTCACTGTCTGTGTAATAATTGCTTCCTTGACATTGCAGATACTCCAGCTGTAGAACTCCTGGGCTGGGAACCAACGGCTTTTAGTTTAGTTTGCTCATTTTGCCCACCCGCACGAACTATACCCATTGGCTTCAGATTGTAAGGGGGGTGTTTGACTTTAGTATAACTCAGGAGGCACTACTGTTCCCGGGCATTCCTGACACAAACAGTACACATGTCTTTAGTTCTGATTCACCAATAAACAGTTCTTTTCTACTGAAGCCCTGTGTTGCGTGACCTGACCAATGAGCCTGACAGTAATCTTCTTCGTGGTCTCTGTGCATCATACCTATGGAATCTAGTGCGCCTGCGCTGATCTGATCAGTGTTGTACAAAGCTCACAACGGGATTTTCGTGCCTCCACCCTGAGTCTGCATGGGAACCCCTACTGTGCATGCCCAGGGGGGTGGAGCTCAAACATCCCACCAGTTCTCTTCTAACCGATGTTCTGTTAACAGCTTTTTTGTCGGTCGGTGTTCTTCGTGTTTTTTCCTCACTTCGGGAATCGTTATTTTTCTTCACTTTTCTTTGTTTATTGGACAATTCTTATTTTCTTGTTCTTGAAATTGAAGGAAGAGGGGTGAGACCTCTCCTGGGTCTTCGGACCCCCCCTCCCCTTCCCTCAAGTCTGATTGTTTTGTTTCTGGATAAGAAGTGGGGGTGCTTCAAGAGGTGTGTCTCATGTTGGCTCCGAAGGACGAACACACTCTGTATAATTTGCCTGGGTGAATCTCATTGTCCAGAAGGTTGCGCTCTCTGTGTGAAGTTCTCAAATGAGATGCATAAAAATGGAGCAGCAAGACTGAAAATCGCCCTTTGGGAATTGACTCTTGCCCTTCCAAAGTCATCCACGTCGACCAAACCTCCTCAGAGTTCATCCGCATCGACTGAGCCCCCAATCATGATTGTCCGCATCGACGTTGATGTCGACAGAAATTCCCTTGATGCCAAAACCACCTCGGCCAGTTAAGTCTGCTTCCAATAAGGGTCCACCCCCCTCTAAGAAGCACTCTTCTAAGTCTGTCTCTTCTGCCTCGACGCCGGCGAAGAAAAAGAAGAGGGATAAGTCAGAGAAGTCTGGCTCTCATAAGTCTTCTGGTATGGACCCGCAGAAGTCTCTCACACTGAGCAGCGTGGTAATCCCTAAGGGTTCTGCACTGCCTACAATCCCGCAGTCACATCCCTTATCGACTCATCCATCCATACCGGAGCTGCCTAAGGTGCAACCGGCACCTCTGATTGAGATACTCAACTCTCCAGTCAGGCAGCTGAACCCTCTGGTATTGGAGATGAACCTTGAACAGCGTTCTCCATCAGTATCGGCCTCCGAAGCGGACAACGATGTCATGGCTGATTATGCTGCAGGCCACTGCTCTCCGTCGGTGCCCTCTTGGGCCAGTGACCACTCCGGCCCCGACCGTCATTACTGACCTGCTGACCGATCCCGCTTTCCCATCCATGTGGATAACCGGGGTTGATGGGATGAATATCCAGTCTGTCCCAGACAACACCAATCATCCCATTTGCCCAGGAGACAATTTTCACCCAAACCACCTACAGGTCCGGGCTCTCCTTCTCAATACCAATATCACCCATCCATGTTTCCTCCATGGGATTATTGTCATCACATGCTGTACTGGTTCTCTTACCCTCTATCGGCATTGATGACCTGGCTGATGCCTATGAGGCTGGATAACTGGGACCACCATTCCCACCTCTCCTGCTCCCCATATCGACAACCTCCTTCCACATCCATCCCCAAGCCACCGCCATCTCCTCCACCAAAGCACGTTTTGCCTCCCCGTCCAACGTCTACTTCACCACCATTATCAATCCCTCCGAGGGAACCTCACATTCCAAAACCTCCCCAGTCACTCCCAACACCGAGTCTGAGGATGAGATGTCACCCAGAGATCACTCCCCAAAACATAACATCTCTGAGGATCTCCCAATTTTTCCTTCTGAGGCCCTGTCTTCATATGGAGATCTTATTAAAAAAATGGCACATTTGTTGTCCATCGTCCAACCCCAACCATCGATATTGGATGCAGCCTATGACGTGGTCCAACTGGACACATCAACAGCAATCTCCCTTCCAATGTCAACTGTCCTTTTGCAGGCAGTGAAAGCTCCTTGGGAGAAGCCCTCCTCAGCACTGGTGTCAACCAGAAGGCTGGATCACATGTACCGAGTGCAAGTGACAGGAGCAGAGTTCCTGCATGTCCACCCCAAGCCGAATTCCATGGTTGTCTCTCCTTCCTCCAAGAACAAATGTACCCACACTACTCCCTCCGACAAGGAAAGCAAGAAGCTTGATTCCTTTGGGAGACGTTTTTACTCGGCGGGGGCCTTGGGAATCAAGACATCTAATTATATTGCTTGTATGAGTAGGTACCAGTATGCTTTATGGGGAAAACTGACATTTTGCCACCTCTTCCAGAGGACAAACGTCAAGCAGCCTGCAAAAGGAGGGCATGGTTTTGGCCAAGCAGCTCCTGAATTTGTCTAAACATTCTCCAAACCTTCTCCAAAACCATGTCTTGTGTGGTCGCTCTTCGAAGGCATTCCTGGCTGTGCACGACCTCCCTACCATCTGACACCAGGGCTTACATTGAGGACCTGCCCTTTGACGGAGATGGGCTCTTCCACTCCTCTACTGACTCTGCTCTTCAAGAGATGGACAAGAGCATAAAAGCCTCTAGATCCTTGGGTGTCTCTGCTCCCTCCAAGCTATACCACCAACATTCCTGGTCCCGCTATGGCTCCAAATGTCCGTATGACAAACTGTCCCCTAAGAGTAGCTGGAGGCCTCGTCAGTCACACACAGGCCAATGCCAGAAGTACCAGTACCTGGCAAAGTCCAGATACAACTCACTGCAACAACACTCCAGGGTGAAACCTCAAAAGACTCTCAAGCAGGGCCTTTGACCTACCCCTGCTCACCTCCAAGTACTCCACCTGCCTTTCCCCATTCCTGTCTGCCTGGAGGGACATCACTACAGACCAGTGGGTTTTGTCCATACTGACCCAAGGATATTCAATAGAGTTCTTGGACTTTCCAATATAGCCTGTTTTTCTGGCCACCCCTCCTACTCCCCTCCTTCTCCAGGAGATCACCTCCCTCCTGGTGAAAGATGCAAAAGAATGAGTGCCAAAGGCATACGAGGGGACAAATTTTTACTCCTATTACTTTGCCGTTCCCAAACGGGATGGGGGCCAACATCCAATCTTAGGCCTGCGTGGCCTCAACGTCTTTGTGGAATACCACAGATTCAAAATGCCATTGTTACAGGTGATTCTCCCTCTCCTGGCTTGGGGGTCCTGGATGGCGACCATCGACCTCCAGGATGCCTATTTCCACCTCAATATCCACCCATCCCATCGGAAGTACCTCTGATTTGCCATTGGGGACCTCCACTTCCAGTACAAGTGTTTTCCATTTGGCCTTTGCATGGCGCCAAGAGTCTTCACCAAGACTATGTGTCAGGTAGTCCTGCCATGATGGATGGAGTTGGGTGGGCGGATGGGCTTTGTGTTGTGTAGGGTGGGAGGTTGGGATCGTGGGGTGTTGATTTATGCACCTGGAGTGTTCGAATGGAATGCGGAGGGCCAGGCTATGCAGGCTCTATCTCTGGTAGACTTAACACACTGACCTTGGAGGAGACAGGCTGTGAGCTTCCTATCGCTTTCAAAGCTACAGCTTGGCTGGGAACAATGGGGGCGGTGGGAACTTCATTAATTATTGTAGCCTTCAGTTCCCATTCGCATACTAGGCACTCATTGGTGGAAGGGGGGGTCCCCATTCACCCCCTTTCTGGTATAACTGCTTGCTTCTTGTAACCACGTTATTCTGAACAATGTATCTGCTCCAGTAACCTACCATTGCAGCTCTATAAAAAATAAATACTATTCTTGCTTCTATGAACAAGACCTGGTGTTTGGCTGACTAGGCTAGGGACTCTGACACTATGATGGTGGTGGCAGCCTATCTTCATCAACAGGAGATCACCATATTTCCCTATGTAGATGATTGGCTCTTAGTAGCAGATTCCTCAGTGCTCCTGGAGACCCACATTTCCCAGATGCTCTGTATCTTATCCTCCCTTGAGCCTATAGGTCAGCCATCCAAAGTCCCACCTACAACCCACATAGAGAGTGCAGTTCATTGGTGCGGTGATGGACTCTATGACATGCATGGCTTACCTCCCTGCAGACAGAGCAGCAACCCTGTCATCTCTCACGAGGGAAATGTGAACAAACTCCTGGTCCATGGCCTTTCAAATCCAATGTCTATTGGGTCACATGTCGGCCACCACAGTCATACTTCTGTTCACCAAGCTTCACATGAGATGCGGTTCTTGCAATGCTTCAAGCCACTTCAAATGAGCCAATCCATCCGTCTCCAACCACTACTGAATGTACGAGACTCCCTATTGTGGTGGTCAATGGAATCCAACCTAAGCCAAGGTGCACCCTTTCACCCACCAAACCTGCATCTCACACTTTTCACTGATGCTTCCCTGTGGCGATGGGGAGCCCATCTCAACGGCCTCTGTGTCGGGTACCAGTGGCATGCTCTCAGTGCAACCAAGCATATCAACTACCTGGAACTGCTGGAAATAAAACTGGCACTGAGCTCCTTCCAGTCCATTCTTCAGGGGTATTGCATAGCTGTTCTGATGGACAATACTACGGTGCTCAGCTATGTCAACCGTCAAGGTGGGATGGTGTCCCGGAGCCTATGCCGCCTAGCAGTAGACCTGTGGGAATGGTGTATAGGCCATGACATCTTCCCTATGGCCACTCACATTCCAGGGACCTACAATATGACGGCAGACCTCCTCAGCAGGGGTCTCACTCAGCATCACGAGTGGGAGCTGAACTGGACTTACCTTCACCCTCTCTTTCAATAATGGGGCAGTCCACAGATAGACGTCTTCACCTCCAGAAAGAACACAAGGTGCCCTTTCTTCTGCAGTCGGGGGGGAGTGACTCCTCTACCCCTCCTCTACCCCTCTTCTTGTGGGTAGTTCAAAAACTAGCCAGACTCATGCTGGACTGTATTCTAGTGGCTCCATGGTGGCCCAGGCAACTGTGGTTCACCACTCTTCTTTGCCTCACGAGAGGCAGGTGCTACCACTTTCCCAGGGTACTGGATCTCCTCCTCGTGGAGAACAGAACGCTGCTTTATGTCGGCATAGACAGCCTGAAGCTGACGGCCTGGTGAATAGGTCAATAACCTTCTCTGATCGGGTCTCAGAAGTTCTATTGCATGCGAGAAAACCATCTACTCGTCGTTCCTACCAAAGGAAGTGGCTTAGGTTTCTGTCCTTCTTACAGACTTCAACCACTGCACCAACATCCGTAAGTCTTGGCAGAATCCTGGAGTTCTTCCTTTTCTCGCTGATCAGGGCCTTTGCCACTCATCCATTAAGATCTACTTGGCCGCCATTTCTGCTTACCACGACAGACTGGATGGCTACTCTATCTTCACACATCCTGTCTCAAAGAAGTTCTTACAGGGGCTCATGCGTTTATATCCCCATCAGTGCCCCAACGCTATTATGGGACCTACTCTTGGGTGCTCCATCAACTCACGTTTGAACCTGTGGCAACCTGTGATCTACAGTACGCAGCATGGAAAACTGCATTTTTAGTGGCAATTACATCAGCCAGGAGGGTCAGTGAACTGATGGCACTATGCCATGGTCTTCCATACCTGATCTTCCTGCCAAATGGGGTGTCTCTGGTGCCCAATGTCTCCGAATTTCATTTAAACTCCAAAAACTTCCTACCTGATTTCTTTCCACACCCTGAAGGGGACGAACAGTGTCTTCTTCATACCCTCGATGTTAAGAGGGTGCTCCTCTTCTACCTAAACTAGACACAATCTACTAGAAAGGATAACACTCTGTTCCTCTCTTACTCCACTGCTTTACTGAGGTCAAGGATTTTGGCTCAGTGCCTATCCAAGTGGATTGTTGGGACAATAAAGTTATGCTATCAGTTAGCAAAGTGTCTCCTCCCTGTACGCTTGAAGGTGCATTCCACCAGATCGATGGCAACCTCTACAGCTTTCCTGAAGGGTGCATCACTGTCCTCTATCTGTAGAGCTGCCACGTGGTCCACGCCAACCACGTTCATTCGACATTATGCACTAGACGTTCGTGCGCAACATAAGGTTGATCTGGGTCATCTGGTCCTGTCTTCTGCGGTGCACTGAGTCTGACAGTGCCCACCTCCAGCTGAGCCACTGCTTTTCAATCTCCCATAGGTGCGAAGCACAGAGACCATGAAGAAGATAAACAGGTTGCTTACCTGTAACTGATGATCTTTGAGTGGTCATCTGTGCAGTCACACCGCCCGCCTGTCCTTCCCCACTGCTGTCATTCTCAGTTGTTTGTTTTACATGGCTTTGGTTGATGGCGGTCAGAAGGAACTGGCGGGATGTCTGCACTCCACCCCTGTAGGCATGCACAGTAGGGGTTCCTGCGCAGACTCAGGGTGGAGGCGTGAAAATCCCATTGTGAGCTTTGTACAGCACCGATCAGATCAGTGCAGGAGCACTAGATCCCATAGATATGACTGCATAGATGACCACTCAAAGATCATCAGTTACAGGTAAGCAACCTTTTTTTCTTGGTGCTGGGGGAGGGGTCAACAGTGAGAGGGCTTCTAGTGTCCTGGCACCATTGCTGTACCTCCTGATGGCGCCTGGTATTTTTGGCCACGATATGACAGAGTGTTGGGCTAGATGGGCCATTGGCTTTAGCTTCTCTTATCATAGAATCATAGAAAGTTAGAATTGGAAGGGATCTTGCAGGTCATCTAGTACAACCCCCTGCACTCTGCAGGAGCATAGCTGAAAGATAGCCCTACAACATACCCGAAAGATGGTCGTCCAGCCTCTGCTTGAAACCATCCAGTGAAGGAGCATCCACCACCTCCCAAGGCAGTCTGTTCCACTGCTCAACCACTCTTAAAGGTAAAGGTTCCCTTGCTCGAAAGCCAGTCGAATCCGACTCTAGGGTTGCGGTGCTCATCTCCGTTTCAAAGCCGAAGAGTCAGCACTGTCCGAAGATGTTTCCGTGGTCATGTGGCCGGCATGACTAAACATCAAGGTGCATGGAACACTGTTACCTTCCCACCAAAGTGGTACCTATTTATCTACTTGCAATTTCTTGCTTTCGAACTGCTAGGTTGGCAGGAGCTGGAACTAGAGACAGAAGCTCACTCCATCTTGCAGCACCCAGGTCTTGAACTACTGAACTACTGACCTTCCACAGCCTGCAGTTCAGCGTCTTAAACACTTGAACCACTCTTACAGTTAGGAAATTTCTCCTGATATTTAGATGGTAACGACTCCCTTGTAATTTCCACCCATTAGATCTAGTCTTGCGATATGGAGCAAGAGAGAATAGATCTGCTCCATCTTCTACATGCCAACCCTTCAAATACTTGAAGTCTGCAGTCATGTCTTCTCTAAGCCTTCTCTTTCCCAGGCTAAACATACCCAACTCTTTCAGCCTTTCCTTGTAAGACTTGGATTCCAACCCTCTCACCATCCTGGTTGCCGTCTTCTGGACATGCTCAAGCTTGTCAACATCCTTCCTAAAATGTGGTGCCCAAAACTGGACAAGTATTCCAGGTGAGGCCTGACCATAGCAGAATTGAGTGGAACTACCACCTCCCGTGATCTGGACACAATGCTTCTGTTAATGCATCCTAAGACTTCATTACCTTTCTTCACAGCCACATCGCACTGCAGGCTCATGTTTAGCCTGTGATCAACCAGAACACCTAGATCCCTTTCACATGTGCTGCTGTCAAGCCAAGTCCCTTCCATTCTATATCTGTGCCTATGATTTTTTTGTACCTAAGTGTAAGACTTTGCACTTATCTCTATTGAAATTCATTTTATTGGTGCGCAGGCACGGCGCAGCAGCATGAAGCAACCTGAGGATCGCTCCAGCATCTTCATTCCTAAATGGGGTCTTTTGACACATTAAAGACCCCCACTCCTCCAGGGAAGGAGTGTGTGGCAGCAAGGGGCTTGATTCAGGTCCCCATGAGAGTGGCTACTCGTGGGGAGACCAGAATCACCCCCACCACAGGATCGAAGTCCGAGCTCACCTACGAGCCAAGCCGATGCTCCTTCAGCGAAGGGGGGGAAGTGAAACCCAAGCCGAAAAGAATGCGCTCCTGTGATTATGGTGGTGAAATAGCCCTTTTCTTTCACAAAAGGGTGGTCTGTGGTAACAGGGAGCCCTGAGGGAGTAGCAAAGACGGGTGGGTGAAGCCCCCCCTTGTTGAAAGAATGGCCAATAAGTGAAAGACTGAGCTAATGTTAAGCTGAAGTGGAGCAGGGCATATTTGGCAGAGAAATAATCCCCATTTTCAGAGAGTGGTGTGGATGGCATCTGAGCTTTAAGGTGCGGGTGACAGAGAGAAGTTGCAAGCGATAGACCCCTTGCCCAGTGGTAAGGGGTGAGGAGTGACATGGCTGGCAAGCAGAACACCCCCAACAGCTAGAGTAAGAAGGGATGCCCAAGGGAGGTGAAGTTAGAGCTTGGGAAGTAAGAAGTTGGGGACCCCCTTTTCAATGTGCTCAATTTTTGCAACCCTAGTTGGGGGGAAGGAGGAAGAAAGGCTTTTTTCATCGGGAGCCCCCTTGCCTCAATTTTAATTTTTAGCCCTATGGGGGCAGGGTGGAAGCTTTGACTACCTGTACGTGAGAACACCGGGAAATCCTGTGCATCGCCCTCAATTTTTAACCCTTTAGGGGCAGGGTGGAAGATCAGAAGATTTTATCCCTCAAAACTGACTATTAAATTATTGGATAAGTGGTCTAAATACACTTTTAAAATTTTATTGAGTGTGTAAGGGGTCTTTAAATGATGAGAAAAATATTCCAGAGGTAAAATAGAGTACTATTTGGGTGAAAAAGTAAAAGAGGAAAGAGGCACTATCTGAATGTTCCCTGAAAATTTGTAAACATTGTCTGGGGAAAAAGCCAAACTGTAAAAAGGTTTGTAAACAGTTAGCTGGACAAACTAAATAAAATTCTGGGTGTCCAGCCAAGGTCTTGGTAACCCAAACAACTGGTCAGAATTCCAGATATTAAGGCTGGGCATTCAGCCAAGCTGGGCATGCTGCCAGTTTAGAAGTTGTTTTTGTAAACTATTGTTGGTCTAAGATGACTAAGACTAGTGTAAATGGAAAATAGACCAAAGTAGACTATAAATTGGTACTGTGGAAGAAAGGTGGACTATAAATCTTTTTAGTAGATTAGTGGAAAGCTTATAGGGCTAAAAGATGTCGAATGCACAGGGCCAAGGGAGGAAAATTCCTGGACCGTCACCATGACTGTCTAGCTCTGCTATAGTGAAATTGGGAGGTACAGCACAGAAAGAAACACAAAAGGTAATGCAGATGGTAGTGCAATCTATGATTCTTAACACGATTACAGAAGTGGTTGAGCCTATTAAACTGGCTATGGAAGAAGTTGGGAGTTCCATCCCACAGGTGGTAGAGCCCATTAAAGTTACGATGCAAGAAATTAGAGACTCTATTCCTCAGGCCTTGGAACCTATCCAGAGTGCGATGAATGGCATTACTGAACAGTTTTCACAAAGCTTGCAAGCACTACAGAAGCAAATTGCAGAAAATACCACGAAAATTACAGAACTGAACATTGTGACAGAAGAAATAGGGACCAAGACAAAAGAAATGGAAAAGAAAATTAAGGAATCTGACAAGAAACAAATTACTCTAGAACAAGATGTTACTAGGCTGCAGGTGGAGCGAGCGGCTTATGTATTAAGGTTCCAGAATATCCTGGAAGAAAAAAATGAAGATTTGATGAATGAAATGGCTAAATTTTTGGTGGAGCATCTAAACATGGAAGAGGAGAGCTTGATGGAACAAGAGATAGATATGGCCTTTAGAATGAATTCTACATATGTGAGACAATTCCATGTTCCTAGGGAAGTACAAATTCGATTTCCTAAGAGAACGGTAAGAGACAAGATACTGAAAGAAGTAAATGCTACACCTTTGATGCTGAATGAAGTGGAGATAAACGTATTGAAGGAAATTCCATGGTGGGTCGGGATGAAGAGAAAGGAATATGCAGAATTGACGGCATTGTTGAGGAATAATGATGTCAGTTATAGGTGGCTTTTACCGGAGGGCCTCTTTTTTGTGTACAGAGAGAAAAGATTCAGAATAACTTCTGTTTTTAAGGCGATGGATTTTTTGAAGACCTATGGGGAAGAATTGTTGGAAGGAGGAGGAGAGGAAAACGGAGAAATAGAGCCCCTGGGGGTGATGGCGGTACTCCCGGTGAAACCTCCAAGAACGAAAAAGTACAGATTCAGATTTCCAATGGATACGAGGCAACAGACAAGAGATAAACTGGAACAACAGAAAAAGAATGAAGATGTATAGAAGGAAGATAAAATTCTTCTCGGTAAATGTCAACGGATTAAACGGACCTCAGAAAAGGAGAAGGATATTCCATCAATTTAAAAAACAAAATGTGGATGTAATATGTATTCAAGAAACACATATAAGAAAAAGGGAGGGAAAATATTTAAATGCCAAGGAGTTAGGGAAACTCTTTGCTGCATCGGATGAGGAAAAAAAGAAAAGAGGAGTTGCTATTTGTGTCAGAGAGTTTCTGCAACCGGGACTACTTTATGCATCATCGGATGGAAGAATTGTAATGGTATCTATCCAAAGACAAAGTAAAAAGGCTATCATAATCAATTTCTATGCTCCGAATTTTATAAAAGACTCCACAAATTGATCACGAAATATGAACCTCAAGAAATCTGCCTAATCGGAGATTACAATGCGGTGTTCAACAAGAAGGAAGATAGAAAAGCAAATGTTTATGGAAAGAAAACAGGAGGGAATGTATTTCCGCAATCGTTGTGCCAGATGATAGAAGAATGGCAGTTAATAGATGCTTGGAGAGACCCAAAGAAGCAGCAATATACATTTTACTCAGCTAGACATGACTCCTGGTCAAGATTGGATATGTGCTGGATATCAAGTACAATGGCCAAAGATTTGCTGGAAGCAGAAATAGAGGCGGGTGTCTATGCTGACCATAGACCAATTACTTTGGAGCTACAGGAAAATAGACCCAGAAATAGATGGACATTAAACTTCTCCTTACTGAAGGATAGAAAATTAGTAAAACAACTGATGAAGGAGTTTCAATTTTTCTTTAAAGAAAATATACAACCAGGGATGCCCTTGAGAATTGTCTGGGACACATTTAAAGCTTATGAATGAGGCCAGTTAATAAAGGAAGCTGCATGAGTAAACGCGAATAGAAATAAAGAATATCTAAACTTGCAAAAGGAAATTCATGAACAGGAGGGAAAAGACATGACAAATGCTTCGGGGATAAGAAGGCAGGATAAGGTTAAACTGTTATTGCATAAGATGAACTGTTTACTTTCCCATGAACTCATAAAGAAACTCACTTTTGCGAAACAGAATTATTTTGGAAATGCCAACAAGCCAACAAGATGCCTATCAAGTTAGGCAGCAGAAAGAAAAAGCACATATAAAAATCCTAAGGAAAAAAAATGGAGACGTTAATAGAACGCAAGATTTAAAGAAGATTGTGGAAAACTACTATAAGGATTCATAAAGAAAAACAGATACAAGTTTGGAGCAAATAAATCATTACCTAGAGAAATGCCGAGTCAAAAAATTTACTGAGGAACAAAGAATACTTAACCAGCCTATTGCGATGATGGAGATGGTGGAAGCTGTGAAAAGACAGAACAAGGGTAAGGCACCAGGCCCGGACGGACTTCCTGTAGAATTCTACTTCATGTTTGAAGAGCAATTACTTCCACAGTTAAAAGAGATTTGTAAAAAGACGATGGAAGGAGAGGAGATTCCTGGCTCATGGAGAGAGGCGATAATATCTTTAATACATAAACCGAATAAGGAGGAAAGAGAAATTAAGAATTATAGGCCAAGCTCTCTCTTAAATGCAGATTAGAAGATATATGCCTCAATAATAGCAGAAAGATTAAAGAGAATATTGGTAAAAACAATACATAGGGACCAAGCGGGTTTTTTGCCTAAAAGACAAATAAAAAACAATTTAAGATGCATTTTGGATGTAATAGAGTACTATGAGGCACACCCTGAGAAAGCAATGGCATTAATTTTTCTAGATGCTGAAAAGGCCTTTGATAACTTGAGTTGGTCCTTTTTGTTGGAAGCCTTGAGAAAAGCCGAGGCAGGAACAGAGTTTATCCAGATGATTCAAGCCATCTACACGAAACAAGCTGCCTTGGTAATGGTCAATGGTGAGTGTACAGAAAAAATTGCAATACAAAAAGGAACAAGACAGGGGTGCCCTTTTTCACCATTGTTATACATCTTTGCATTAGAGATATTAAATGAAGAAATAAGGCATAGTGGGAAAATAAGGGGACTGAGACTGCCCGGCGAAGAGTTTAAATTCTTAGCTTTTGTGGACTATTTAGTGTTTATTCTTGAGGATCCACTACCCTCAATCCCTGCTTTGAATGAATTATTGGTGGAATATGGCCAGGTAGCAGGTCTGAAGGTTAATACATATAAGACAAAAATTATGACAAAGAATATGAAGATGGAACAGAAACAAAGGCTACAAGAGATCTCGGGCTACCAAATATGTGGTAAAGTGAAATATTTAGGAATTAATTTGACAAACAAGACCAGTTCACTTTATGAGAATAACTATAAAGAGCTATTGAAAGCAACAAAACAAGACCTAGAAAGGTGGAAGAACTTACAAATATCTCTGATGGGGCGAATAGCAGTGGTTAAAATGAACATACTACCAAGATGGATTTTTCTATTCCAGACAATTCCAACTTTGCAGAACTTTGGAATATTTAAAGAGCTGGATGGGCGCATTATAAAATTTATCTGGAAAGGAAAACGGCCTAGAATTAGGTTGAAGGCATTGCAAGATTTAAAAGAAAAGTGGCTTTGGATTACCGAATTGGACTTTGTATTGTAGAGCAACGGCACTTGCCTGGATTAGAGAATGGATTATGTTGGAGGACAGGAGAATATTAAGATTGGAAGGCCATGATCTAATGATGGGTTGGCACGTGTTTCTTTGATATGGAAAGACTTCCACACACAAATATTTTAAACAGCATTGGTTACGTGCATCATTAATGAAAGTGTGGGAAGTCATTCATAAAAACTGGTTTAGCAAGAACTCTAAACTGATTGTGCTGAAGGAAGCATTAACGCTGCCTAAACTATATGATGAAGATGCACCAAAGAGATATTTGGGTCTATTAGATTCAAGGAATGAACTTAAACTGGATGAAGACCTAACTTGGTGGCAGAGAGTGCAGCTTGAATCCAGATATGCAAAAGATAAGAACGTAGGATTTAATGAGAAACTTACAGAGATGGAAAAGGTGCTGATGGCACCAGAGGAGAAATTTATAAAGAAAGTGTATTTACTTTTGTTAAAAGAAATGATGGTGGATGAAATGGTTAAAAATAATATGATTCAATGGACCCAGAATTTGGGGTATAGCATAACGCTTGAGCAATGGGAACAGATATGGACTAGAAATAGGAAGATAACTAAAGCTGTACCCTATCCAGAAAATATGTATAAGAAGTTTTATAGGTGGTATGTTATGCCTGAGAAAGTTGCAAAATATGATATTAAATGTTCTAATAAGTGTTGGAAATGTGAAAACAATGTGGGAACATTCTATTATATGTGGTGGAGCTGTGATTTCAGTAAAAGGTATTGGATATGGGTAAATGGGATGATCCAGAAAATTTTAGGTAGAGCGATTCCTTTTAAACCAGAGTTATAGTTATTAGGTATATTACTGAAGGAAACAAGCAGAGAGGACCGTTATCTAGTAATATATTTAACCACTGCAGCTAGAATTTTATATGCTCAGTATTGGAGGCCTCCTCAAATACCAGGGAAAGAAGAATATATAGCCAAAATTTTGGAGGCAGCCGAGATGGATAAGTTGACTTTAATTTTAAAAGGGCAAATGGATGTCACCTTCCAGAATACTTGGGACCAATTTTATGAATGGTACAAGTTAAGCGAATAATAGGGGTGAAAATAAAGTAATGCACTGAATAATATTTGGTGATGGATGGAAAAATTCAGGGACAAATTATTATTAAGATAGAAAGTTTACTCTAAAATGAGTAAAGCGAGTTGAATTATTACTAGATATTGGCATATGGACGATACTGAAAGAATTTGATATTTACCCCCTGTACATGTGTATATGTTTAGTATGTCTAATTGTGTAGGTTGTTTGTATCTTGTGCGATGTATTGTGTGTAATGTTGTCTTGTAGTACTGTGTAAAAATAAATAAAAGTTTGCCCTTCTGGGCACTGCAAAAAAAAAGAAAAGAAATTCATTTTATTTGTCTCAGCCCACTGTTCCAGCTTATCTAGATCATTTTGAATCCTGACTCTGTCTTCTTCAGAATTAGCAATCCCACCCAGCTTCGTGTCATCTGCAAATCTGATAAGCATCCCCTCTATGTCTTCCTCCAGGTCATTTATAAAAACATTGAACAACACCAGGCCCAGGACCGAGCCCTGTGGCACTCCACTTGAGACTTCCCTCCATGTAGACGCAGAACCATTTACAAGCACTCGTTGGGTACATGTTCTTATGTTCTTAACAATAAACACCCCTCCACACAATCAGTTTTGGAAATAATTTTATGAGTGTAAATATGAGCCTGTATAATTTAATTTTTTAAACATCCCATTTAACTAACACATGTTCTAAAATGGAAATAACTAGAATGGTTAATGAATTATAGAAACTGTGAATGTGATCATTTTGATCCACTCAGAGAGAAATATAAAGCTTGTGTAGTTTTTTTAAAGGGGATCTTTTTAATGACTGTAAATCCTTTTTCCAGGATGAAAATATGCAGTCTACACATATGACTTGACTGCTTGGGAGCCAGTCTATGTTTAGTGAGATATTTCAGCTGCTCCCACCTCTCCCCTCCCTTGCGTTGACACATGAGAGAGTTGGCAAGATGGTTCTGGAATTTAGAATCATAGAATCACAGTTGGAAAGGGCCATACAGGCCATCTAGTCCAACCCTGTGGATGAGCAGACCCCAAGTCTAGTGATCAGCTCTACTTTATTAGTGGTTTCAGCAAGCACAAGACTGAACTCCAGGGCCGTAGCCCTGTTTAAATAGTATGCAATTGCCACACCCCACTCTCAATGATAGGCTATTTAGATAACATTAGTTCTTGAGTGGTTACTTCCAGAATCCTGGTAGGCTATTGTTCTTGGGCTCCAGGCTCAGTCCATCTATGGTAGAACAGTCCTAGAATGTTTCATTCCCAATACATAACAAACCCCTTGCTCAATGCAGGATCAGCCTAGAGCATCCCTGAAAGTGTTTGTCCAGCCATGGCTTAAAGACTGCCAGCGAAGGGGAGCTCACCACTTCCCTAGGTAGCTGATTCCACTGTTGAACAACTCTTACTGTAAAAAAATAAACTGGTACTTTCCCATCCTTAATTTAAACCCATTGTCCGGGCACGAACATGCACCACCCCAGCAGAACCAGCCCAGAGGTATCCTCAGCGGCAGCAGCATGGACCCTGGCCAAGCGGGCAGAGCTTGACTTGGTCTGTGCAAAACCCTGACTCCATGCTGTCCCGATCCTGGACCCTGCATGATGGTGGAAAATCACCTCTTGGGCCCCATGGTGTCATCCCCAATACCAGGGGCAGGGCTGTTAGGCAGAGGTCCTGAGGAGAGAGCCAGAATTGTGGACAGCAGGAGGGCAGGAGACAGGCTGCACCTGGCCCTGGCTTTGGGGGAAATGTATGGGGGGAAGAAGGGAAGCCAGCCAAACAATCCACCCCTTACTGGCATGAGCCTCACTTGAGAGAGTGGGATGAATGCAGGAACACCCAGTTCCCAGGCCCTTGCTGGCCACACCCTCAGCTGAGCTTGGCGGAATTCACAGGGGAGTCAGGCCTCTTTCACTAGCCAGTGGGAAAGTTGAGAGAATGGAAGGACAAGGGTAGGAACCACTCAGGGATCAGAAGGAAGGAGGAGGAAGGAAGCACGGAAGCATAAGAGGGGCTAAAGATACTGAGGCTGGGGAGGGGAGATGGCTGGTGACTGAGAAAGAGGGGGGGGACTCAGGGCCAGTGATAGGCGCTGGCAAAGGCCCCTTGGCCTGTTTTCTGAGGCCTCAACAGCCCCTGGTTGCACTCCTCAGCACAGCAGAAGGCAGAGGCTCAGGGGACCTAAACACACAGTGTCACACCCATTATTGCGAGTCCTATCTTCTGCTGCCAACAGGAACAGCTCCTTGCCCTCCTCTAAGTGACAGCCCTTCAAATACTTCAAGAGAGCAATCATGTCCCCCCACAACCTCCTCTTCTCCAGACTGAGCATTCCCAAGTACCTCAGCCTTTCCTCATCGAGCTTGGTCTCCAACACCTTTCCACTGTTTGCAGCTAGCAGTTTCAGCTCTTCAATATCCACTCAGAAGCTTCTTACAGAGTGGGCATGGACTGCCTGAACTCTGTGTGCCTGTGGGCATGTGCACATTTTCTCAGGTACTGGCATAGGCTCAACTTCCTCATGTGTACAATGAAAGTATGATCGAACCATCTCACATGTCATGAGGGCAGAAGCAATCTTACCATGAAGTGGAGTGAGGTGGCTACTTCCAACAGGAACTGAGATTGAAATCTCCAATAAGCCATGAAGCTTGTTGTATAACAACTAGGGGCCTGTATTTAGCATAAATTGAGCCAAACACCCCCCCCCCAATACCTTATCAGTATTTGGGGGGTATTTTTCCAGCTGGTTAGCCAGTGGGCTACTTATCCGGCTATCTGAAAATGGCTGACCTGAAAAATCCTGAAAATACTCGGGATTTTTTTCGGGACTACCGGATAGCCACAGTTAAAGGGCATTTAAATGTCTCAGTCCCTTTAAATGCCTTCGGAGTGTGGCCCTTTGAACACCTTTTCCCCCTCCATTGGAAACAGTGGAGGATGGGGGGAACCTTCTTTTGGGGCCCATAGAATTGAACCCCCTTGTCCAATCCTTTTGAAACTTGAGAGGGGAATGAGGAGAGGTACCAGCAGCTGTGCTGTGAATTCGGTGCCTCTACCTCAAAAAGCAGACCTCTCCAGATCGATTCTCCATTATAGCCTATGGGGATAATTGACTATATAAGCCCCATAGTGTATAATGGATCCAAAAAATTTGGCAGACCCAAATACTTTCTGAATCCAAAAACCATACCGATATTGGGATTCAGGAATATTGGGAAATACCTATATTTTTCGGTTTCAGTATATCCAACCTGAAAAATACTGGGATGTTTTTGTGTGTGTGACTGCCCTAATAACAGTGGTTAGTCGCTGCTCATTGTTACAAGGTTTAAATAGAGAAAGGAGAATTATGTACCCTGCCCTGAGCTACTTAGAGGAAGAGTGAGATGAAAATGTAATTATACGCTATTATACAAATAGGCAGTGCTTTTTGCCCAGGGTGTGGAGGGGAAGGACTGGAAGACAGATTAATCTTTTTTTCTCATGTGGCAAAAATAATATGACAAAATAAAAACTTGATACATTGAGCATTGTTTAAAATAATAAACAAGTGAGGTCCCATGAAAAAATATTTTGCACTTACCATTTTGCCAGTTACCTTCTTTATTTTTTTTTTAACTGAACATTGTTTAGGCTGGAACAGACCATTTCCCATTATATAGCTGTGTCATATTACAAGGTACTGTTCCCTGTAGCTGGAAACAATATGCTTCATGTCCCAGGAGAGTTTTTAAACTGACTTCCACAGGGGCAGAAAGAAAAAAGCAGTCTGTTATGCTAAATATTTTAAAAGCTATGCTGTGAAAAAGAATGCTTGCCAGTTAAGAGAGTTAGTAAAAATCTCAAACACTGTACTAAAGAGATTGTAGGATTACTATTCTGATGGTGCAGTTACCATGTTTCTCACAGAAAAGATGTTTACCTGAACAATGTTAACACACATGTATCAAAACAGAGGTCATGCTTAGCATTCTGAGGGCATTTTTAACATGCATGAGCATTGCTCTCAGTAGCTGCTGCTTTCCACTTTTTTGTTGCCTCTTTCAACTACCTGAGCACATACCTGTTAGCTTTCTCTTTGTTTGCAGTTCTCTTTAGTTTAAATTCCATCTTTTGTTCTACTCTGTTAGCTAATGTGCATTCCCTTAGATGTTATGAATGTCCTTGGCTTTTGGCACTTTCAACCCACCCCACAGTTTAACTACCTCAGTTGCTCAGGCCTGTGGAGGTGGGCATGAGGGGATAGAAAATTTATTCTGTTAACCTCCTCAGTTCCTAGCAACTGATATCAAAACAGTTCCCCCTCTTCTCTCACAGAATTCCTATTTCCCTTCACTTTAAATTCCTGTAGTTGCTTTTTTGACTTTGAAAAATTGCAGCTCTCCATACATGGACACTTTATCTGCAGCTTTCTAACGGCTGGTGCCTTACAGCCTCACACAGTCTCCAGCAGCCGTGAACAGGGAGCTGCCATTTTCAGAGCCACTCTCACTTTTCAGCTGCCATCACTGCCAAATGGTTTGCCCATTTCCCATTCATCCTGCCTCTTCCTGACCTGTAGTTGTGCTGAGAATTCCAGCCAGTCCTCCCCCACCAGTAAAACTGGAAAACCTTGGGTAACTGTGTTTTTTCTTTGACAAACGTTTAATATCTAGAGACTAGAAATTAGAGGAAATATTGAGAACATGATGGGGGCACCACTAAAGAACACTGTACAAATGCACAGGACCTAGATAAAAGAGAAACATTCTCCTGGCATTCACAAAGCTGCTTTTGTTCTGTAAAGAGCTATTTGCGTGTTGCAGTTTACTTGGTGGATTGGGTGGTTTTCTTAAGGTAGTATTACTGTGGAATTTAGGATCAACCTGTCACAGGGTTCCCAAATGCAGGCTGGGAAATCCCAGGAGATTTGGGGGGGAGGCGCATGAGGAGAGACTTTAGCGGGGTATATGTATGCATGTAAAGGACCTCATCCTTAGAGTTCACCTTCCAAAGCAGCCATTTTCTCCAGGTCAACTGATCTCTATTATTTGGAGATTAGTTGTAATTCTGGGAGATTTCCAGGCCCACCTGGAGCTTGGCAACCCTAACTAGTCAAAACTGATGGAACTAAATGCATGTATTTAATTTATTTATAATTATTTAGGGACTCTATATACCACCTCACTAGAACCCTGCTCTAGGCCAACACCTTTGTGTGCTGAGATTACCCTTCCTCCAAGAGTTAAGTGGAGAAACCTCATTCTCTTTGTCCTGCTTATCCTTACAAAGAATTCTGTGAGATAATTTAGCTGAGGGAGTACAAATGGCCCAAAGTCCTGCAGTGGGCTTCAGAACTTGAAGATCTTCTTTGTGGTCTCCATGCATCACACCCTTGGGGACTCCAGGCACCTGCATCGACCCCGAGTGGTGACTTCAAAGCTCCTAAAGGATCTTTTGTGCTCCCTCCCTGCGCATGCTCAGGAACTCCACTTTGTAAGCCCAGGGTGAGGCACAGAGATCCCATCAGTTCTCTTCTGACCGCCATGCAGATAGGACGTTTGTAATGTATCCACTGGAGAACATGGGCTCTGGACAGTCATGTGCTTGGACTGGTTCTAACCGGTCCACCATGTGGCCAGGCGAAGGGCCTGAGCTTCGCCCCAAAGGACAATGGACTAGTGGATCCTGACTCCCCTCCAATGGAGGAGCAGGAGGTAATCCAATCAATGTAAATAGCGAATCACCGGGTGTGTGTGTGTTTGGGGTGTGGTTCACTTGGGGATAAAAGCCGGCCTGCGAGCCGGCTCAGTTGTCTTGTTCTTCATCTAATAAAGTATGTGAGAGCTGAAATCACTAGTAAGTCTCCGTACTTTTCACTGGCGACGAAGGTGGGATGCCAACTCCCTCCATGAACAACGACCACGAGACGAGCACCGCTGACCGCCCCAACGCCGAAAGCACCGAACGCCGCCACCGAGCTTCGTGTCCGCCTCTTCGGTTCCTGGGCACCGCACCGCTTCCTAGCACCGCTGACCCCGAGAGCAGCCTCGCTTCCAACGCCGCCAACTCTACGCCTGAACCGCGACCTCCATGGGTGAGCACCATGGCCGCTAGCAACGAGAGCTTCCCAGCCTTTGACATCTCTCGTCCCGCACACTGGGAGACCTGGATCGAGACGCTGGAATGTCACTTCGAGATCCATGGCATCACGGATGCGGGTACGAAGAAGGCCTATCTCCTGCGCTACTGCGGCATCGAGGCACACCTCCTCCTGAAAGACCTGGTGAACCCCCTCCTGCCGAAAGACGCGGCCGCCACCTACGACATGCTGGTCAAGGCGTTTACCAACCACTTGGCACCAAAGCCCACCAAGTTCGCGGAACGAATGAAGTTCTTCGCGAGAACGCAGGGCCCCGACGAAACGTCTCCAGAATTCCTGGCCAGACTACGCCGCGCAGCCACAAGGTGTGCCTTTCCCAACCTCGCAGATACCCTCCTAAACCAGTTCTTGGTGGGGCTGAAGGAGGTGAAGCTGCGCCGCAGGCTCATCAGCCGGGACGACCTCACTCTGGAGGCCGCCCTCCAAGAAGCGGCCGCCTACGAGAAGTCCCACGCAGATCGCCGGCCTAAGATGGTCCATCGCCTCCAGGACTCCGGCCCCTCGGATGACTCGAGCGATGAGGAGGTCTTACAGGTGAACCGCCGATCACAGCCACGCACCCAACGCAACAAGGGATCCCCCGCAACACCAACCCAGCCCAACGCATCTGCCTGTGCCAGCTGTGGCGACCCTCACGAGCGCCGGACCTGCCGTTTCCGGGACGCCGTCTGCAGGACCTGCAACAAGGCCGGACACCTCGCCCGAGTCTGCCGCTCCAAGGGCAAGCGCCTGGGATCCACGGCCCAGCTGGACGCCGCAAGCCTGCACACCGTGACGACCCAGCGCCGGCAGATGGTATGTAACTTGCCCCCTGAGAGCCCAGACAAGGTGCATGTGACTGTCCAAATAGAGGGGTCCCCCTGCCAAATGGAAATAGACTCAGGGTCCTCGTTCTCTATAATCTCCGCGGAGACCCTTAAAACGCTATGCCCAAAGGGGGGACCCCGACTGCACAAGCCACGGGGTTTGAAACTGACGGACTTTAACAAGAACCCAGTGGCAGTCCGTGGCCGGGGCAAGTTTCAAGTCCGATTTAAAGAGTTCTCGGGCTTGCTGGACCTGCTGGTTGTGGAGGGGCGCCTCTCGAGCCTCCTGGGGCTGTCGTGGTTTGGGCCTTTGGGACTCCAAATAGCGGGTGTAAACCACCTCGGGACCGCAGACTGGGAGGCGGTCTGCCGGGAGTTCCCCAAAGTATTCGACAGGACCCTGGGAAGGTACAATGGGACCCCGATTTCGCTAGACCTGGACCCTAACGTACGACCCATCCGCATAAAGGCACGGCCCCCTCCCATAGCCATGCGGGAAAAAATTGAGGCCGAGCTCGACCGCCTGGTCACCCAAGGAGTGCTGGAACCGGTCGCGTCAGCGCGCTGGGAAACCCCCATTGTCACGCCTATTAAACCGAATGGGGCTATACGCATTTGTGCAGACTACAAATGCACCATAAATAAGGCCCTGCAGGACCGTGCTTATCCGGTCCCAGTAGTGAGCCATGTCCTGGCCTCCCTGATGGGGGCCAAAGTTTTCGGTAAATTGGACTTGGCGCAGGCTTTCCAGCAGCTGCCAGTAGACACGGCCGCTGCGGAAGCGCAAACCATCACCACCCACAAGGGGGCTTTCCGGGTCAATAGACTGCAGTTTGGGGTTTCAGTGACGCCAGGGATTTTTCAATCTTTCATGGATTCCCTCCTGAAAGGAATTCCAGGGGTCCAGCCCTTTTTAGATGATGTCATCATCGCGGCACCGGACTCCACTGCCTTCGCCGAACGGTTGCGTCGGGTCCTGCAGAGGTTCAACGATGCCGGACTCAAGGTGAAGAAGGAGAAATGCCTCCTGGGGGTGCCCCGCATCGAATTTCTGGGTTTCGCAGTCGATGCGCAAGGCATCCACCCCACAGACGAAAAAATTAGAGCGATCACACAAGCCCCGGTCCCCACGTCCAAACCGGAACTCCAGGCCTTCCTAGGCCTCTTGAATTTTTACCACGCGTTTCTGCCCCAAAAGGCAACGGTGGCTGAACCCCTCCACCGGCTGCTGGACAAGGAGGCGCCGTGGGCCTGGAAGCTGGAGCATGCGGCAGCTTTCCAGGCGGTAAAAGACTTGTTGGTCTCCAACGGGGTGCTGCACCACTTCTGCGAGGCTTTACCTGTGGTTCTGGCGTGTGATGCGTCGCCCTACGGGGTGGGGGCGGTGTTGGGGCATCGGTTGCCGGATGGCCGGGAGGTTCCGGTCGCCTATTCTCGGACCCTGTCTTCTGCGGAGCGTAATTACGCGCAGATAGACAAGGAGGCACTAGCGATAGTGGCGGGGGTTAAAAAATTCCACCATTATCTCTATGGCCGCCCGTTCGAGATCCTCACAGACCACAAGCCTCTCCTGGGCCTTCTTGCGCCCGATCGACAGACGCCGCAGATGGTCTTGCCCAGGGTTCTCCGCTGGTCCATATTCCTGGCGGGGTACTCTTACACCCTCACCCACCGCCCAGGGAAGGCCATGGGTCACGCGGACGCACTCAGCCACCTCCCACTGCCCGCGACGGACCCAGACCCGGCCCCCGCCCACGTCATCGCACTCCTAGAATCGCTGCCCGGTCACTCAGTACATGTCAAGGAGGTGGCCCGCCTCACGGGCCGCGACAGGGTTCTCTGTCGGGTTTTGAACTGGGTGGGGAGGGGATGGCCGACAGCTAGACAAGACCCGGAGTTTGTGCCTTTTGTCACAAGGTGCGATGAGCTGTCGACCTATAAGGGGTGCCTAATGTGGGGAGGCAGGGTGGTCATTCCGAAACCACTACAGGAACGGGTACTGAGGGACCTTCATGAGCACCACCCTGGGGTAGTCAGGATGAAGGCTCTGGCGCGGGGGTATGTCTGGTGGCCAGGGTTAGACCGGGATATTGAGGACATTGTAAAAAGGTGTCAACCCTGCCAGGCCTCCCGACCCGCACCCCCGACGGCCCCAGACAGGGCCTGGGAATCCTCTCACTGCCCCTGGTCGCGCCTGCACCTCGACTTTGCGGGCCCGTTCCAGGGGCAGCTGTTTTTTATACTTGTAGACGCCTACAGTAAGTGGGTAGAAGTAGAGCCGGTACCATCCACCTCCTCCCAGGTGGCCATCCGAGCGATGTGGCGGATTTTCAGCTCACACGGACTCCCCGACACCCTGGTCACCGACAACGGGACGGCCTTCACGTCCGGGGAGTTCCAGGAGTTCACCCGCCAGCACGGGATTCGCCACATCAGGTCGGCCCCGTTCCACCCCGCCACCAATGGCCAAGCCGAACGCATGGTGAGGACGGCCAAAGAGGCGCTCCGTCGGACCGAAGGTACGGACTGGGACTTCAGGCTGGCGCACTTCCTGTTCGGCCAGAGAACGATGTCCCATGCAACAACCGGCCGGAGCCCGGCGGAACTACTGATGGGCCGACGCCTCACCACCAGGCTGGACCGGTTACATCCCGATCGAGCGCCCGAGCGGGAGCCCTCCATGGAAACGCCAGCGGCGGCACGAGGGTTCTTCCCAGAGGACCCGGTGTACGCACGGAACTACGCGAAAGGGCCCCTGTGGATTCCCGCCCGAGTAGTCCGGGTCCATGGCCCCCGGTCCTACGAAGTCTCGGTAGAAGACGGCCAGATCCTGCATCGCCACATCGATCAGCTACGTTGCCGGGTGCTACCCCTGGAGCCGGATGAGGGGGAGGAGTGGGACGAGCCAGCTCAACCAGACGCGGGGGCGGACGCACCAGAAGAAATCCCGGGGGACTTCAACTCCGGACTGACAGCCACCGCTAATGACACACCGGCCGCGATGGTGAGCCCAGCCCCGCCAACACCAGAGCGGCCACCAGTCCCCACAGCCGCCCGGGAGGCTGTCAGTTCCCCCATGCCAGAGCCCCGCCGCTCCACGCGAGAGCGGCGGCCCCCCAGCTATTTGAAAGACTATGTATGCGGGTGTTTATCGGACCAAGGGGGGAGGGGTGTAATGTATCCACTGGAGAACATGGGCTCTGGACAGTCATGTGCTTGGACTGGTTCTAACCGGTCCACCATGTGGCCAAGCGAAGGGCCTGAGCTTCGCCCCAAAGGACAATGGACTAGTGGATCCTGACTCCCCTCCAATGGAGGAGCAGGAGGTAATCCAATCAATGTAAATAGCGAATCACCGGGTGTGTGTGTGTTTGGGGTGTGGTTCACTTGGGGATAAAAGCCGGCCTGCGAGCCGGCTCAGTTGTCTTGTTCTTCATCTAATAAAGTATGTGAGAGCTGAAATCACTAGTAAGTCTCCGTACTTTTCACCTATATTGCCCCAGTTGGTGAACTTCTCCTTCTTTACTTCAGCTCCGTTTTTCTCTACTCTCCAGCAAATTCCCTTTCTCCTTTGGTTTGTGTGGGGGTTCTTCAAACACTGTTTCCACTGCAGGAGCAAACTTGCTCCAACTGACGGTCACTCCCTGTGTTTGCTGTGCCTCGGTGAGGCCCATAGGACAGATACTTGCTCCCATTGTGCTAAATTCTCATGGCAAACCAGGAGAAATAGAGCTGCTTGGTTGCAAGCTGTGCTCTTGGAGTCAGCCCTGGCCCCACCCAAAATGGCCACTAAGTGGTTGCCAACCCTGGCTCGTCACTCCACTCCTTCAAAGCCATCGACATCGACTCCACCCAATGCCGGAATCTCGATGCTGAAGAAGCCCACAACGTCAGACTCTCCTGTGAAGAAATGCAAAAAGGAGAAAGTCCATGGGTCACACAAGGGCAAAGAGGCACACCCTAGTCTGCAACTCTCAGTCGATAGCCCCACACAGGACCCAACACATCATCTTACAGATGCAGAGACAGTGCCGAGAGCATTGGACCCAATATCTATCCAGTTGGCACCAACATAACTACAGATAGATTGGGTGAACTCCCTGGTAGTGAAACTACACCACGATGTGTCACACCCTCTCAGCCTGTCTGAGTCTGAAGCTGACAAGATTGAACTTACTCAGTGGAATTATTGGCGTTCTTCCTTGTCAGGATCGACATGCAGAAATAGCTCTCTTCCACCAGCACCTACCCGCCTCTGTTGCCATGACATACACCGAGGTACTCTGGATAGAGATATTAGTGCCATCCATGATCCCCTACAATGGCATACAAAATCCACACTGCCATGGGATCAGAGAAAGCTTCAGTGCTTTTATGGCTCATACCCTCCGCCTGCCCTGTGGCTTTAGATGCGAGGTCCACCAGACTGGGACCAGCATTCCACATTTTCATATCGCTCCAGATCTCCATGATGGGCGGCGCCCTAGAATCAGGCTGATGCATCAATGCCAGCTTCCCGACACCAACAGAAACCGGTACTAAAACCACCAGGTCAAACCCCATCAATACCGATGGGAACATTGACGTCGACAGCTAACAAAATCAAAGCCTCTGTGAACCCTGTGCAGGCCGAATCGGATATTTCCAAATCTGATCACAGTATCTGGGGGTGGGACTCAGACGACAACAAGTCAGCCTATCATGCCCCTGAGTTGGAACTATCACCCCCTGTTCATACTGCCGATAACCTACCTATCTCCCCGTCTGAGGATCTGAAGTCATACCTTGTCAAAAAGATGGCACACTCTTTAGGCCTCTCTATTGACCAGCCATTTCCAGAAGTGACAGATTCAGTCTTCGATATAGTACAGCTTGATACATCAATGGCTGTACCACTCCCTATGACTACAGTCATGTTCCAAGGTGTGAAACAACCATGGGATAAACCAGCATCTACACCTATCTCCTCAAGACACCTGGACCACATGTACAATGCCCAAGAACTGGGGGCAGAATTCCTGTTTTCACATCCCAAACCTAACACACTGGTGGTAAATTCCTGCTCTAGAAGCAAGCATACCCACTCAGCTCCCTCCGACAAAAAAGGGAAGAAGCTGAATGCATTTGGTAGATGTTTTTACTCCATGGCAACTCTAGGAATCAAGAATGCCAATTACTTGGCATGCATGAGCTGATACCAATATTCCTTGGGGGAGCAGATGTCCGGGACCATTGCCAGCTTTCCTGCTGACAAGAAGACCACATCCAGGAAAATTCAAAAGGAGGGCATGTTACTCACCAAGCAACAGCTTAATTCTACTAAGCATGTTCTGGACACCTTTGCTAAGACTCTCACCTCAGCTGTGACACTCAGACGACACTCTTGAGTCAGATCCACAGCATTGAACCTTGACACCAGAACGTGTATAGAAGACCTACCCTTTGATGGTGCCAGTCTCTTCCACGCCACAACCGACACAGTACTACACAGTATGGATAAAAGCATGAAGACCTCCAGGAACTTGAGTGTCACTACTCCCACTAGGTCGTATAAACCCAAATCCTGGTCCAGATCATGGACACACAGATCATCCAACAGGCCGTCACCAGATCAGTCCTGGAGACCAAGGCATCAACAGGTGAGTAGTAGAGTGTCTTACAATTCCAAATCTAAATTCCAGTCCTCACAGCAACTTACCAGGTCCAAGACCCCGCGGACCCCTAAGCAGTGCCTTTGACTCGACCACTACATGCACTTACACCCCACCTCCTGCCCCCCACCCCACCGACATCCGTCTCTTCCAACATCTCTCCCCATGGAGACATATAACCACAGACAGCTGGGTGCTGTCTATCATTTCCCAGGGGTATGCAATAGAATTCATTCATCATCCTCCCCCTATGGGGATCATTACCCTACTCAACAAGGTACAATCCCTCCCTCTCAAGAGAGCCATAGAACCAGTCTCTCCAGAATCTCAGGGATATGGTTTTTACTTCTGTTATTTCACAGCAACCAAGGACAGTGGGCTTCGATCTATTATGGACCTGTTTTCGCTGAACAGGTTCATCAGCTACTGCAAATTTCACATGACTACTCTCACCCAGATACTCCCATTGCTGCAGGAAGCGGCCTGGATGGCCACAATCAACCTCCAGGTCGCATATTTTCATATCAACATCAGAGCGGACCATAGGAAATACCTCCGTTTTGCATTAGGGCAAGCACACTACCAGTACACTGCCCTCCCATTCGAAATCTCCACAGCCCCAAGGGTTTTACAAAAACAATGATAGTCATGGCAGCTTACTTGAGACTCTGGGGTATCATCGTGTTTCCTTACATTGACTGAGAAACCCAGCTTCTGAAAAACATAGACACCACCCTCTCCCTCCTTCAGGAGTTAGGCCTCAAGGTGAACATCAAGAAATCCAACCTCTCCCCATCCAGATGGGTCCAATTCATCGGAGCCATCATATGCAGAGCTTTTCTTCCTCTACAGAGGGTGAAGACCTTAACATCACTGGTCGACCAAATTACTTCTGAGGGTACAGCAACAGCCCTTTCCATCTAATGTCTACTGGGTCTGATGGCAGTCACAACCATGATACTACCATTTGCAAAACTCCGAATGAGACCCCTGCAGCTATGGCTCCTGCTCTGCTTCAAGCTGGGCAGACAACCCCAATCCATGTGTCTGCTGATACCTCAACATGTCAGCCTGTCTCTCTTCTGGTAGGGGCACGAAACCAACCTCCTAGAAGGGGCCCCATTTCAACACCCAGCTCCTACAGAGACCCTCACCATAGACACCTCCCTGTGGGGCTGGGAGCTCACCTCAGGGAAATGTCAGTGTGCTCAGTCTGGTCAGGCTCCCAATGCTGGCAGCACATCGATTTCTTGGAACTCATGGCTTGCCCTCCTCTCATTCCTACCAACCCTGCAGGTAAAAGTCATTTCTGTTCTCATCAACAATACCATGGTGATAAGCTACATAAACCACCAGGGAGGGATCATGTCCAAGAGACTCTGCCTCCTAGCGATTGATCTGTGTTGTGGTGCATTCAACAGGGAATCTTCCTGATAGCCACACATCTCCTGGGGGAGCAGAATACCCAAGCATACTTATCCCTTGGTCAGACACCTTCCTCTTCATGTTCCCTCCAATAACCAAGGTGGTCAACAAAATCTTGCAGGAAAAACCAGAGTGCATCCTCATCACCCCCTGGTGGCCACATCAACCTTGGTTCCTGGTCCTACTCCACTTATCTCGGGGAGAAATTCACCAATTCCCCCCTGCCCTGGATCTCCTGCTCTCTCATGTAGGTAAAGTCATCCATCACGACATTCCCCACCTAAAACTCACAGCCTGGAGAATCACTTGGGCTTCTTCTCCGAGAGGTTATGGTGAACAGTAGAAAGCAGTCTATGAGGAAGTCCTATGCCTATGAGTGGGTGCAGTTTGAATCCTTTGCCAGGGACCACAGGGCCCCCCAACCTCAGTGGGTCTGCCCCTCATTTTCAACTACCTACTCACACTGGTGGAAAAAGGCACGAGTCATGCTTCTGTGCAGGTACACCTAGCGGCTATCTCAGCCTATCATGATCTCAAGGACAGGTCTTCTGTATTTTTCCATCCAGACACTAAATGCTTTTTAAAGGGGCTAGTCTGCCTCTACCCCCCAGTAAAGGAACCCATTCCTGCATGGGATTTACTTCTTTTCCTACATGGCCTGACTCGTCGTCCTTTCAAAACAATGGCCACATATAACTTCCAGCTGCTATTATGGAAGACAGCCTTCTTGGTGACCATTACATTCACCAAGTGCATAGGTGAGCTCTGGGCACTTAAGTGTGATCTGCCCTACTTGTGCTTCCATGGAGAAGGGGTATCATTACTCCTGGATATCAAATTTCTTCCTAAAGTCATCTCAGACTTCAACCTTCAGGCAGAGATCTTTCTTCCTACCTTTTTTCCCAAACCAAAGTCCGAGGCGGAAAGGTGCCTTCACCTTTTGGATGTTCAGAGAACCCTCTTGTTCTACCTGGACAGAACGAAGGCCTTGCGAAAGGATACTCATCTCTTTGTTTCATACTCAGAGCATGTGACAGGGTTCAGAATCTCATCTCAAAGGCTGTCTAAGTGGATCATGAAGACAATCAAGCAATGTTACCTTCTAGCTAAGTGTCCACTTCCAGTTCCAGTCAAAGCATATTCGATGAGGGCACTGGCGACATCCACGGTATTCTGAGGCACTCCCCTGCAGGAGATGTGCAGGGCTACAGGCTGGGCGATGCCTACCACATTTGTCAAGCACTATGTCTTAGATGTTTGAGCCAGGAGCCATGCTGCTGTGGGAAGAGCTGTTCTCTAATCGATGTGAGACTGAGTAGCTGCCATCACCCACTACCAGGTAGGCCAGAGCTTGCTACTCTTCCAAAGGTGTGATGCCTGGAGACCACGAAGAAGATAAACAGGTTGCTTACCCATAATTGATGATCTTCGAGTGGTCATCTGTGCATTCACACCACCCGCCCAACCTTCCCCTCCACCGGCAGCCTACAGTCTTGTGTGGGTTGGACAGTGGTCAGAAGGAACTGGTGGGATCTCTGCCTTCTGCTCCGGGCATGTGCAGTGGAGTTCCTGCACCTGTGGAGAGAGGGAGCATGAAAGATCCTTTAGGAGCTTTGAAGTCACAGCTCGGGGTCTGTGCAGGTGCCTGGAGTCCCCAAGGGTGTGAATGCACAGGTGACCACTCAAAGATCATCAGTTACAGGTAAGCAACCTGTTTTTCCCCAGTCTGTTGCAGAACTGTCCTCTGTTTACGCCTAAGGGAGTATGTGTATTTTCCTCTAGACAATGTTTATGAGCTACTTATGAGGTACTCACGGTGTATGTGTTGCCTACAAGATTTGTTTGTCTATTTATATCCCACCTTCCTCCCCAATGGGAACCCACAATGGCTTACGTGGTTCTCCTCTCCTCCATTTTATCTTCGGAACAACCCTGTGAGGAAAGTTAGGCTGAGAGAGTGACTGGCCCACTGTCACCCAGCAAGCTTCTATGACATGAGTGGGGATTTGAACCTGGGTTTCTCATATTCTAGTCCAGCACTTTAACCACTACACCATGCTGGCTCTCACAAAATACAAAAATCCATTTCTGAAGTCATAGAGAATGCACCTTGCACTAATCTGACATAATAGCAAACATATTTACTAGTTTATGATTCTTTTCACACTATGAAACAGTTTCTCTTTTAATGATGTTAACTATATTGTGGTGCTATTTGAATTTGCACCTTTTAAATGAATTGAGTACCAATTAGCCTTACCAAAAAGAGCTCTAGACAGCTTATAAAAATGTGCATGGAATCAAAATGTATATTCCAAACAAGTAAAAACATTATCACAATACACATAATTAAAAATTACATAACACCAGGGAGTTTACAAAAAGCCAGGCTATCAGTTGATAAACTGACTACAGGATATTAATTACAGACATCAGTGTTTCACCAAAACACATTTTCTTTAAAATTGATATCATGTTTGTCTCCTGAAACTTCGAAGGTCGAGGCTGAGACAGGTCACTCTGAGGCTGCATTCCCACAGCTATTTTCCTCCACTCTGGCTCGCAAACTGGAACAACATTGCTTTGCTCCAGTCTATCCCAAACATGCGCTGCTACAGTCTTTCCCAAAAGATCACAGTTCTAGTAGGTTTGCACACTATGTGCACATGTGTCAGACCCTTAATCCACTTTCACTTCAAATAGTCTTTTATAAAAGCTTTATTAGAAACAGAGATTTGGATGTGCGCAAGAGAGATCTCTTGTTCAGACTGAAGGACAGATCAAAGGTTAGGTATTGTATAGGCAGTAGATCCCACAATGCAATGGTCCTGCAGCACCCATTCACCCACTTGTCCTCTTTCACTCCCCCCCTCTTCATACTACTTTGCACTAAAAGGTTTATATTTCAGCAACCTATGTTTCTCCAAAGATGAAAGGCTTCCCCCAACTATACATCCTGGGGTTCGATCTCATGGGAAAGTTGTCGCTATTCTACCCCTCACACAAACACATTAGCATTCACACCTACTCTTCTCATTCCCGGAGTTTTATGGCAGAGAGGGCTGGGAAGAAAGGAAAGAAACCAAATGGTCAGGATGACTTTGAAGTGGAGGGAACCTGCAAAGGAAAACCTGTGTGACTATAACATTCAACAGAGCCCGATTCTGACAACATGTGAGACCCCCCTTCCGACATACATTATGTCAGGCTCCTGGTCAAGTTACTCTCAACAACACTCTCTTTGGCAGTGATATGTTTGAGATATATGCATGATCCAGAACATCACTTGTGTTATATCTAAGTATTTTAGCAGGCATATGCTTAATATAGGTAGTTTGGTACCCGGCATTTTACTGTCGGGACCCTTCCCCTTTGTCTTTAACAAGTCAGTAAGGGGCAGGACTACCTGGGTGAAGTTGGGGATGAATTTGCAGTAGAAATTGGAAAATCCAAGGAATGCTTGGAGCTGGCATCACGTGCAAGGGGCTTCTCACCCCACCACATCCTGTATTTTATGGGGGTCCTTGCCCAATCCCTTCCCCAGAATCTGATAGCCTAAGAAATCCAGTTCATCCTTATGAAACTCACACTTGGAGAATTTAACAAAGAGCTGGTGCTGGTAAAGAGTTTGGAGCACTTCCCTGACCAACTTTATGTGCGAGTCTTTGTTTTTTTAATAAAGTAGGATATCATCTAGAAACACTAGTGCCCCTTTGAATAAATGCTTGTGCAACACCTCATTAATTAAATTCATAAAGACCCCAGGGGCTCCAGCTAACCCAAATGACATCACTAAGTATTCAAACTGACCTGTTGAAAGCCATTTTGTGTTCGAATCCCTCCCGAATGTGCACTCTGTAGTAAGCTTCTCGCAAGTCAAGCTTGGTGAAAATGCACCCCTGGGAAGCTTCCGCCAGGAGGTCTTTAATGAGCAGGAGGGGGTAGGCATTGGTCATAGACTCTGTGTTTAACCACCGGTAGTCTGTGCACAATCGCAACCCACCATCCTTCTTCTTCCGGAAGAGAATGGGGGCAGCAAAGGGGGAGGAGGTTGGGCAGATAAAACCTCGGGCAAGGTTTTTATCAATAAACCTGCACAGTTCCTCCTTTTCAGTTGGGCTTATGATGTACAGCTTCCCTTTCGGCATCTTGTGCCCTGGCAAAATTTCTATTGCGCAGTCTGACTTTCAGTGGGTGGGGAGGTCGTCTGCCTCCTCCTCTTCAAACACTCTAGTCAAGTCTCTATACTCAGGAGGGATGGAATCGAGTTCTCCAAAACAGGAGTTGGCATCCCCCCCCACTCGAGATTCCACCCATGGACTTTGCATCGTGGGTCTGGGAAGTGCAGGTCCCCCCACTCCATTGAACATATGGGTCATGCTCTCGTAGCCAGGGGTTGCCCATCAAGAATTTTGTGGCAGGGGTAATAATGAATGGCCATTGCTCCCAATGGGATCCATCCATCTGTGTGAAAACTATAGGTTCAGGCAATGATTGGATGGGTACCTCGGTGACTAGCGATAGGCTGATTAAATCCCGGGCACATCCAGAATCGGTCAGGGCTCTCACCCTTATCTGAGTGCCCTGCTTGGGATTTATTACAGTCACCATCACATAGAACAAAGGAGGAGAGGTTCTTACCGAACTTGGCGCCTAGGATTTTTGGACCTGCCTCGTTGCACCCTTCACAGCAGGCCCCATTCATTTCCCACTGGCTCATCTCTCTCGTCCCCACTGGAGGAGGTGTGGCTGTCATCGCTCTCCTGCTTGAAGTGCCTTGGGGTGCTCCCCCCCCCACTCCTTGTGGCTTGGACTTCTTTGCCGAAATCTTGCTCTCACTCACCTTCCCATCTCCGGGGTTCTTGCCGAGAAGGCAGTTTGCTTTGAAGTGCCCTGGAGTCCCACATCTCAGACCTAGGCCTTGACGCATCCGTTGGTCTCTGATGGCCTCTCTTGTCTTGGGTGTCCCCCCCCCCGCATTGTTCTGTTGCCACCGCCACCACCCTTGCAGGAGCCCTGGGTTGGTACATCCACAAGAGATTGGAGTGGTTCTCTGCCTTGCAGACCATCTGTTTCCACCCGTTCAGAGTTAACGGGTTGCCCTGGGCCAGTGCTCAATCCAGAATGGCATGGTTTAGCCCTGCTCGATAAAATTCAGTAAGGACCTCTTCGGGCCACCCCTGGAGCTTTGCAGCAATTGTTTTGAATTCATCAGAGTATTCCCACACTAGGCACCCCCCTTGGCATCGGAGGGCCCATATGAAGGCATTCACATCTCGGAGTTCTGGCCCCTGGACATTGTGAAGACCCACAAACCAGTCAGCCACCCGGTCCCAGACCTGTGACCTAATAAAATCCACACTGTGCTCGTCTGTTGCAGAAGTGGGTCCCCAATCGCGCAAGAACTTGCGCACCTGCAACAGGAAAAATGCCAGCTTCTTTGGGGTGCCATCAAATGTTGCTTCCAGGGCATCGCAGCGCCACTTTGGAGCTGCCAGAGCCACAGGTGGTCCGTTTGGCCCGGCTAGGCCAGCAGGGACTCCGGGGGTGCTGGGGAGGAAGAGGAGACACTTGAGGAGAGGCTGGCAGCACCCTCCCAGTTCCATCAGGACCCATTCATGATTCCGGAACTCTTGCTGGATGGCCTCCAATATGATGCCCGGCAGGTCCAGTACCATGTTTTGCATCTCTCACCTTATCTCTTCAGCCTCGCCTCTAAACTCTCTATGGAGGCAATCAACTTTAGAGTCCTCCACAATGTGGATGTGCTCTGGTTCCTCATGGAATGAGCACCCATAGCGTCATCAGGTGCCATCACGTGCGAGTCTCTCAGACCTCGGATCAGGAGTCAACAGCTAGGTGGGCTCAGCCCAGGTGGGGAGCAGTGCCCAGGAATCTCAGGTCCAGGCCCCACCCTCAGCTCTTTTAGGCTATGCAGCCGTAGTTGGAGCTGCTGTGATCTGCTGCTCCAGCGTGATGCTGTCTGCCATAGTTTTAGGGATTTCCCCATCCTCTCCGCTCATCAGGTCTGTGGTGCAGGAGGTTGAGGAAGAGAAAAAAATGGAGTCCTAACGATTTGTCAGGCTTGGCTAAATCAGTTCTCAACACCAGTTAGTTTATTGAAAGCCACCTTTATTGAGATAGTTGATAACTACCATCCTGGACACATCAATTGTTAGGACTGAAGGTAACCACGTGAAAGTTACAGATATAGTGGATTCCAGTACAGGCGCTAAAGATCAGGATCCAGTCAACCCCCAGTATTTGCCTGCCAGAACTAACCATCAGCTCCCCCCTCTACCCCTGTAGTCACGTAGCCTCCACCTAGCAAAGAAAACAGAATCACAGACATTTGAGACACTGGGACATTTGGCATCACTAAGGTGATAAGCCTCCAGTACATCAAAGTGAAGAGGGAGAGGATCCTCTTCTCTCAATGACAGGTGAGTTGTAACATGCAAAAAGGGCACAGGGAGCCTGACAATCTACTCTGAAAGCTATTACCAGAAGCTTCAAGGACACCTTTCCCTGGGAAAGGAAGTAGAGGCACATCTTGCAAGGAAAGTTATGGTGCTTAAAAGCAAATGTTCTCACTCTCTCAACACACGCACTCCCCTCCCCGTAGGAATTCCCTTCACCCAATAACTATGACAACTCAAGCAAGCAAAGAGAAGTGATGTTTGACATTCTGCCCCCCTCAAACAACCTCTCATCCTCCCGGCTTGAGGGGGTTGTGCATATGGAAAGCATGAATCAATTTGGCAGCTTTTACGTGCCAGGATTCAACCCATTCATTATGAGATGGATCAAAGTCCCTCCATCTGACCAGATAATACAGGTGTTCTCTATTGAGTTTAGAATCTAAAATGTCCTCCACTTCTTGGTGGGTCTTGCCATAAGTCATCAGGGGAGGGGGAACTGGAAGATGAAACTCAGGTGTACATGACGGAGGTTCTTTGGCAGCTCAACTTCCACAGTCACTTTATTGATGAGGCATACCACCTTGAACGGGCCTATATATTTCCACCCCAATTCCCCAGGTTGTATGCCCCTGAGGTGCTTGGTGGAAATATACACTAAGTCCTCAGGTTTGAGATCCCATTCGGGGCCTCTCCCTTTATTAGCATAGCATTTATAGTCCTCCTTGGCTTTACTCAGAGTCTTTTGAAGAGCAGGCCACCCCTAAGTTACACTGAACCACCAAATTTGGGCATCACCAGAAATCAGGCGGTCTGGATTCAAAGTTGGTAGGGGCCCTCCTTCATACCCATGCACAGCCTTAAAGGGTGAAATGCCAATGGAACTGGGTACAGAGTTATTGTGACTATACTCTGCAAATGGGAGCAAGTCCACCCAATCATCCTGTTGGTAATTGATGAGACACCTCAGGAATTGCTCCAAGATCTGGTTAATTCATTCTGTTTGCCTGTCAGTTTTGAGGTGGTAACCACTACTCAACCTCTGTCCAACCCCCCCCCCATTTCAGCAGTTCCTTCCAGAATTTAGCAACAAACTGTGACCCGAGGTCCGAGATTATCTTGCATTGCAGGGCATGTAGCTGTATAATGTGTTGCATAAACATTTGCATCAGCCTCCTGGCTGTTGATACCTGCTTGCAAGGAGTAAAATGTGCCTGTTTTGAAAACAAGTCAATCACCACCCAAATCACAGTCTTCCCCTGGCTCGGGGGTAAATAAGTGATGAAATCCATCGAAATCACTGACCATGGCCTGTCTGAAGTTTCTAGTGGCTGTAGCAGCCCCAGCACCTTCCCCACCCACCATTTACTTATGAGGTTTGGCACAAAGCTACATACTTCAAAATATCCTCCCTTATGCGGGGCCACCAAAACTGCCTTTGGATGAGATTCAGAGTCTTTAGATATCCGAAATGCCCTGACAATTTATTGTCATGCCCCATTGCCAAATCCCCCCCCCCCGGAGGGCCTCCGGGATGAACAGTTTGCTGGTGTCAGCATCCATCATTCTGCTGGGTTAGAGTCCCCTCCTTCTCAATCTCCACCTTGCCTTTGTCGGAAAAGGCCGCTTTGAATTTCTCCACCCATGGCTGTGGGGGTTCCCCCTTTGCCTGACCACATGTCACCACAACATCATGTTGGCTGGTGTGCTGAGGGAGGCGGGACAAAACATCAGCTAGGAAATTAGACTTATTGGGGAGGTGCTTGAGAGTGAAACAAAACTTATAGAAAAATTCTACCCAGCGCAACTCTTTGGCATTCAGGCGTATAGGGGCTTTGAGGGCTTCCAGATTTTTATGGTCAGTCCACACTTCAAACAGAACCCAAGCTCCCTTCAATAAGTGTCTCCGAGTCACAAGCGTGAGCCTGATGGCTGCAGCCTCCTTGTCCCACAGTTTCTTCCAGTCCAGCCCAGTTTCTTTCAGTACTAGAGAGTGTCTTTGAAACATATACTAAGCGATATAACTTTCCATCATTTCCCCTTTTGCAAAATGTCCCCCATGGCCACATCAGACACATCCACCTGTACTACAAATTGCTTGGTTTCATCAGGGTGGTACAACACAGGTTCTGAGGTAAATAGTGTTTTCAGTTTCTCAAAGGCCTGCTGACATTTTGGGGACCAGTCCAACTGGCTACTCACCTTTTTACATCCCCTTCATTTTCAATAAATCCATGAAATTAGGGATGAAAGGACGCTAGAAATTTGTGAGCCCTAAGAAGGATTGTAACTGCCATTTCGTAGAGTCCATGCTCAAACCCTTCCCTGATATACAGTACCCCAAGAAGTCTAGCTCCTCCTTATGGAACTTGCACTTGGAAAGCTTTCCATATAGATGGTTGTTGTAGAGAGCTTGCAAGAGCTCATGCACCAGTCCCACATGTGATTCCTTATCCTTCAAATATATCAACGCTTCATCCAGATAAACAACCACCCCTTTAAAAAGATATTTGTGCTACACTTTTTGATCAAGTTCATGAACACCCCTGGGGCTCCAGCCAACCCAAATGGCATAACCAAGTATTCAAACTGCCCCAGCAGAGTATTGAAGGTGGTCTTATGTTCATCCCTCTCCTGGATGTGCACTCTGAAATAAGCATCCCACAAATCAACTTTGATGAAAATGTGTCCCTGGGAAGCTTCTGCCAGCAAGTCTTTGATGATGAGGAGGGGGTAAGCGTTTCACATAGACACTGCATTCAGCCCTCTGTGATCCATGCACAGACTCTGGCCCCCCATCTTTCTTTTTGTGTACAGTATTGGGGACAGGAAAGGGGAGGTGGCTGGCTGGATAAACCCCCCCTGCTCAAATTCTTGTCAATAAACCTTCGCAATTCCTCCTTCTCGGCCAGGCTCATGACATAAAGTTTCCCTTTGACAGTGATATGTTTATTGAGATATATTCATGATCCAGAATATCACTTGTGTTAGAACTGAAGTGTTTTGGCAGGCATATACTCAATATAGGTTGTTGAAATAGACCCCTGTTCCCTTCCCCCATGTACATGTCACAAGCACGCACAAGCATCTCAACCAAAAGAAAATATATGGTTTGGTTATCTACTGCGAAAGCTGGTACCAGAAGCTTCAAGGATACCATTCACTGGAAAAGGAAAAGGAAGCACATCTTGCAGGGAAAGTTATGGCAGTTAAAAGCAAAGGTTCTCACTCTCTCAATACTGTCAGGTAGCCCTGTCATGGTTTTGGAATGTGGAGGGGTTCTCTTCCTCTGCCTGCCTCTGAGTCTCACTGTTTCACTGTCTGTGTATTATCGCTTGCTTGACCTTGTAGATGCTCTAGCTGCAGAACTCCTGGGCTGGGAACCAACGGCTTTTAGTTTAGCTTGCTCGCACGTGTGAACTATACCCATTGGCTTCAGCTTATAAGGGGGGTGTTTGAGTTTAGTATAACTCAGGAGGCCCTACTGTTCCCGGGCATTCCTGACACAAGCAGTACACATGTCTTTAGTTCTGATTCACCAATAAACAGTTCTTTTCTAATGAAGCCCTGTGTTGTGTGACCTGACAAATACACAAACTCCCCTCCCCTCTCTGTAGGAATTCCCTCCCCCAATAACTATGACAACCCAAGCAAATGAAATGAAGCAATGTTTGTCACATTGCTGTCACGCCCTCGTGGCTGCCATCTGGACGGCTTTTGCCAGCTGAAAAAGAGATCAGTAGCACAGTGGAGCCAGACCACAGTGATATAGCAACTACTTTTTTGAGCAGGTTAGAAGCCAGACAAGGACAGAGCTTGATCAGCATCTCTCCATCTCTGTAGTTCCTGTCCCACTAACACCAGGGCTGCTGCTTCAGAGTCCCCATCCTACTAGCCAGCCACACAGTGCAGAAGAATCCAGGTTCATTTCCCCAGGCTCTCCACTTAAAAGGTCTCAAGCAGCAGATATTACGTTTCCCTTGCTGTGACCTTGCAGAGCTGCTGCCAGTTTGAGTAGACAGACAGACCAATAGTTTGACTCAGTATAGGACAGTTTTGTATGTGATGTAATTACTAAGCATTTGTTGGCTGTTGTTTAGAATGGAAGCTCAGAGGAAGAGCTACTGAACCACTTCCCACTCTTCTTCTCAATGTAATCCTTCCAAGCTTGCTTTTTTCTACCCATGAGAGGGTTGATATGACTGCTGGGAGCTGGGTAATTTTGAATGGACAAATTGCAGGAAGGGAAAGGATTAATCATGGCTCCCCTGTTCCTGCTGGCAGCCTCTAAGACTGCTTTTCAGTTGGGAAAAAGGACACAGAAAAAGAGGGAGAAATATTTATCTACATGTGACCTGGAGATTAGCTCTTAGCTGGCTACCTAAAGGATGTGCGGTGCAGAGCAGGTGTAAAGTACTGAGACTGATGCATCGTTGAGTGATTTCAGCTCATACCTTTACTAAGTGATTTCAGAAAGTGAGATACAGGGCAAAAGTCCGAGAAATGCCTGCAGCTCTTAAATACAACAAACTACTCCACCCAACACCCCCCCACACACACCCATGATTGGCCTATTTACACAATTCTACATCTGATAGGGTTCCTCTAGGACCCTGGTCAGCCGACAGGCTGCTACTAGGATCCTCTGTGCCCATTGTTCCTGGGATCGAAGCTCTGGTTTTTGGCTGACCGCATGTGCAGAGCAACCATGTGCACGGTCTCTGTTGGAACACAACAGCAGGGTATGTGATTGAGAACTGCTGCCTTTTACTTCCCCAAGTAAATAAGTTCAGACTGAAAGTCTAGCTTTACAGCACACTATCCCTGACTTCTTGGACCTGTGTACCCTTAATGTTAAAAATGGGAAAAGGCTACAAATAAAGCAGGTCCCTCTTTTCTCATTATGTAACTTCCCTAGGTGCAGATACTACTTTGTTATATTTAATTATAGCTCTGAATCATATTTTACACAACCTTGGAGATGGCGGTGCCACAGGGGGCCTCCTTTCACCAACTCCTTTTATATACCTTAAGAGTTTTTCATGTGTGCTTTCTCCTTTTTTTTAACAAGACAAATGAAATATGCATTGGGTGTGGGTGGTTTAAAACCTTCCTCTGCCTTGCTTCTTCTGTCATAAGAGAATCTTGCAGAAGTGCATTGATCCATGCTTCCATTCCCTCTCTTTCACTACCATTATTAGAATCCAAATGCTAAATTTTGGACAGCTTTCCTTTCCCAGGGGAAGGACTAGTAAACTGTTTCCCTGAGTGAGATATGATGGGGAAAGGAACTTTTCCTCAAGCCACAGAGGTGGCAAAAATAGCTTGAGTGGCCTAAACATAGCCCCCCTCCCCAAAAAAACCTTTTGGAAAAGGACCCTGGAGTAAGTGAATTAATGGTTGAAACCTTTCCATGGCTAGGGAACAGTCAGGAGTGAAATGAGGGAAGAAACCAACAATCTACCTTCTGAATGACATGAGTGACATCAGCCTGACAGTAACAGAGCCAGATTTACACACAAGCTAAATAAGGCCCTCAAATTATGAGGGCACTCTAAATACAACCCCCCCACACACACTACATGTTACCAAGGGAGATCATGATAGCATCTGCTTGTCATGCAGAAGTTTCTAGGTTTAATCCCCAGGGTCTCCAGTTAAAAAAAAAGTACCAGGTGGTGGATGATGTGAAAGACCCTGGAGAGGACCCTGGAGAGCTGTGGCCAGTCCGAGTAGACAAGACTGCCCTTGATGATCCAACAGATGATTCAGTATAAGGCAGCTTCCTGTGTCTAATGCATTCTTTTGTGTGTTGTTCTGTAGGGCACCTTCCGCTTGGCCTGAGTTGTAATTTCTTGTTGGTACCAAGCTGGTCACTCTCCATTACCTGAGATCTGTGCCTAAGTGCTGTTTTCAGGGAGCTCCTGTAATTCAGTTTTCACGGAACTTCATAATTCTTTTGTGTTAACGTTCTTGTGAATGTGCTTCCACATTTCAGAAGCTAAAACATTAATAAGCTGTCTCCTATGTATGGCTGTACTTTTGTCAGATCAAATGGAGAATGAATTTCATGGATGCTTAAGTAGGTAAGAATTTGAATGCATATTAAGCACTATGAAGATCCGTTTGTCATTCCTATTTTTGCTACATCTGTGTGCTGCTTTCAGCACCACATTGCCAAATGGTGGCAATGTAGGCTAGTGGTTTGCATGGTGATAATGAAAATGCTGTAGCACTCTGTTCCTAGCATCACAGTCCCAATCCTCCATCAACAGCTGCATTTTGCAGCCAACTTGTTCCTTGGGGAGTCAATCATATGCAGTTTACCCACTGGGAGTTTTTAAAAAACCTTTTGGAGTGTTTTTGAAGCCGTTTGAACACTCTAAAACACTGTATGAATGCATATTCATTATTAATAATAATTACAATTTGTCCTATGTTATGTAAAATGGTAAATGATCAAGAGCTTATATTGCATAAACAGAACATGGAAAAACAAGCCCTGCAAGCTAAATTGAAGACACATTGGAGAATGTAAAAAAACCAAAATCCAAAAATCTAAAGCATGTTGTTTAAAAATACAGCAATATTATTCTCTGTTGCCCGTGAGGAGTGTGGGTGTATAATTCATCCATTATGAATCAGGGAGCAGAAACAGTCACAGGCCGTGTTCAAATGAGATGCATTTTTACTTATTCCTTACGAAAACCGTAGATCATTAGGGTTCGAACATCAGCAAGTTTGTGTTTTGCATTTTCAAATATTAAAGGGACCTGTGATGGGAAGGAAAAAGCCATGACTGAATCAGGGAGGGGTGTGTGTGTGTCTGCCACCATTTTTTGTTTTTGTTTCGTAAACAGGAAGATGAAGGGCATGAAGTGCTTAAAAAGAAAGTGCAGAAAGGTAAATAAAACTTTATCAAAAGCTGGTACTTGAGCTGTACTGTATACTTGGTTTCCACAGCCAGGTTCAAAATCTGTGCTAGCCATGTCACCTACATGAAGGGTGCACGTCTGTATACATTTTGGGTTTTCCTTTCCAAGCAGACACAGAAGTGGAAATTGGAAATGGATTGGGCTTTCCTGTTGTATATCTGAATGGGAAAAGCTAAGGGGTATTCCTCTGTGTTTGTGTGTATGCATGTACAAGCCTTTCAGAACTAACACATGACTCTAGTACTTGTGATGTGTCAGACTCCCGGCCAAGTTACTCTCAACAACACTTTCTTTTCAGATATTTGTTTATTGAGAAATAAGCAAGTTCCAGGTGATGGCATTGCTGTATTAGAACTAATGGTTCTTGCCGGGCCCCTTGATAATATAGGCAATTCAAAAGGACCCCTCCCCAATAGTTGTCACACACACATCACATTTTTCTCACCTAGCCATTTGCATCTGCACACCCCCCCCCATGGGAACGTATGGTTCCACAATCTACAAAGCAAGCAGGCTCCAGAAAGTCTCCGGTCCTCCCGCTGGAGGAGGTGCCATCCTTCAGAAAGTGAAAAGCCAAAAGGTTCAAACCAGGGGTCTTTTCGTAGAAAAACAGCTGCAGGAGCTCATTAGCATATGGTATGCTAATGAGCTATTAGGCTATTAGCATATGCCATGCCCCCTGACATCACCGGAAGTGATGTCAGAAGGGGAAGCGGGGGGGCATCTTCAAAAGCCTCCCCTTCCCTTCCCCAGCTGGTCTGGGTGGGGGAGCTAAGAGAGAAGGGGTTTAAAGTTTAAACTCCTTCTCATGAGAGTTGGGCCACAGAAGGAGGAAAGAAGGAAGGAAAGAGAGAGAGTAGAGAGAAAGAAAGAAGGAAGGAAAGAGGGAAAGAAAGAGAAGGAAAGGGGAGGGAAAGAAAGAGAGGGAAGAAGGAGGGAAACAGGAAAGGAGGAAAAAAGAGAAGAGAAGAAGGTGGGAATTGAGGATGGCCTCTACTTCTTGGTGGGCCTTGCCACTCACCATTAGTGAAGGTGGAGCTGGAGGACACAGAAGACTTCAGAAGACTGAAATGGAAATGGAAAACAGGATGTATATGATGCAATGACTTGGGTAACTCCACCTGCACAGTCACTTTGTTAATGTGGCGAATGACCTTAACAGGGCCAACATATTTCCACCTGTTTTTGCCCTGGTTGGAGCCCTCTGAGGTTTTTTGTGGAAATGTACACAGAATCTCCCGGATTTAAGTCCCACTCAGGACCCCTTTGTCCACATAGCGCTTATAATCCTCCTTGGCTTTGTTCAAAGTCTTTTGAAGCGCTGGCCACCCCTGAGTCATCTTAGTCCAACAGGACACAGCATCTTCCTGCTCCAAGCTGGTTGGTTCTAGTATAATAAGTTTATTGCGGTCAAAGACCATAATACAACCAATACAATTAATATAACAGATATCAAAGCAATGATAAAATAATTCATATGACAATATAAATTATAAACATTAAAACATTAAGATATTTACAAATTCCAATACAGATCAAGTAAAAATTAAATTTAACCAGTTAATTACGGTCCCTCAATTCTCTCCTGATACAATAGGCTAACCAGCCAAATTTAGCCACCATACGAGTAATAATCAGATTTTTATCTGCCAACATAATTGAAAGGAGAGTCCCCCTGCTAGGCCCTGGAAGTGAATTAAGAAGAAGAGGAGGAGGAGGAGATTGGATTTATACCCTGCCCTTCACTGCCCAAAGACGTCTCAGAGTGGCTTACAAACTCCTTTCCCTTCCCCTCCCCACAACAGACACCCTGTGAGGTAGGTGGGGCTGAGAGAACTTCTGACAGAAGCTGCTCTTTTTCAAGAACAGGCTGTGCCAGAGCTATGGCTTGTCCAAGGTCATCCAGCCAGTTGCAAGCAGAGGAGTGGGGAATCAAACCCGGTTCTCTCAGTTTAGAGTCTGCGCACATAACCACTACACCAAACTGGCTCTCTATTTATGATGGGATTTATAAATATCTCTCTGTTGTGTTGGTATAATCTACAGTCAAAGAAGACATGTTCCAAAGTTTCTTCACCCCTTTCACAAACACATTCCCTTTTCATGGTTTTATTATATCTGGCTTCTAAAATGGCAGAGGGCAAAGCACTGTATCTTAGGAGTGTAAAAATTCTTTTGTGTTTGGCGTTAACTGGGGTTTTTACTTATGTTCCCAAAGTTAGCTTACTAGGTTCATGTTATAAAAGCTGCCTGGGGAGTTATGGACCATTCACAGACTTTCAACCTTAACATACTCCACAGGGTTGTTGTGCAGATCATATGGGGGAGAGGAGAATGATGTCAGTTGCTTTGGTTCCCACTGCAGGGAAAGACTGCCCTTTCCCTAAGCAGAGGTTGGGGGGGGGGTGTAAACCTGAAAACAGACAGATAGGTAAAGGTAAGCTGATGGTTGCCTGGAAAGGACATAGGGTTGCCAGCTCCAGGTTGGAAACTTCCAGGATATTTTAGGGATGAAGCCTGCTGAGGGTGGGGTCTGAGGAGAAGAAAGAGGGGGATCTCAGGCAGATACAATGCCATAGTCCCCACCCTCAGAACAACCTTTTTTTCCTGGAATACCATTGTTGCCAATCTCCAGGTGACAGCTGGAGAGCTCTTAAAGCTCTGGTGCTAATTCAAAGTGCTGGGGATGTGTTGCGTTCTGGCAGGGGATGCTGTGAGTGTAGAAAATGAATTATCGACAGAGTAGTGTTTTGTAAAAGGTTTAGGAACTGTTTGGTCCATTTACCCATCCAGAGCCTCTGGCATTTTCTCATTCTGCTGGCATCAAAACCAATTTAAGGCAAAATAGAAATATGGAGACTTTTCTATCCTCCTTTGCATCAATCTGTCTTTGTTAGCAACCCTAGGCCTGCCAGCACTCTCAGGGTGACTTCTTGCCTCCTGACTGGCATTACTTTACTAACCCTGGCTGCTTGCTCCTGTTCAGCAGGAGCCTCCCTATGGGAGCTGCCTGGGAGATTTTGGGCCAGCCCCAGACTTTCTGCCTAACCAACCTTGCAGGGTTGCTGTACAGATCACAAAATGGAAGAGGAGAATGAAGTAAGCTGCTTTGCTCCCCACTAATGAGAAAGACAAAACTTTGCCTAGGAAGAGGCTGCTGAGAGAGGAGGAGATAAAGTTGCCAACTTTAGGTATGGAAATTCCTGGAGATTTGAGGGGTGGAGCCTGGAGAGGGTGGGGTTTGAGAAGGGGGTGGGACCTCAGACAGGTACAGTGCCATAGACTCCACCCTCCAAACCAGCCATTTCCTCCTGGGGAACCATTTTTGCCAATCTCTAGGGGAGAGCTGGAGATCACTTAGAAATACAAGTGCTATCTCGCATTAATCCATCCTACAGCCCGAAATGTTGGAAAAATTGCAATAACTTAGGTGATTACTTACACTGTTGGATTTATTGCCCGAAAATCCTATCCTTCTGGAATGTGGTGCTAAAACAAATCAATTCTCTTGATGATATAGACATTGCTCCTACTTCTGAAGATTTGTTTTTGAACAGTTGGGCTACAGACTGTGTGAGCTCTCCCACTATAGAAAGAATTTCTATACTTCTTTATGCAGCCAAAACTGTCATTGCCTCACACTGGAAAACGGCAACGACACCCACACTTTCACAATGGCATAAAAAGTTGTGGGATTTGGATATTATAGCTAAACTCTCGGATAATCTTACGCGCTTTGATAAATTCCCTACTCGCGCCAATTTCACGCCAATATGGTACCCTGTATTAGAATATCTTTCTAAACAATCAGACATTCCTTGGGTGATGGATGCTTTGTGGCTTTGGTGAAATGCTTCTGTTAAATATACCAATATAACCCTGACACATTCTGCTGTAGTTGTTTCCACAATTTAGTTTCTTATACTAACTTTTATTTTTCTCCCTTATGATTTGAAATAATTGAACGTAAATGTAATGACTCATAGAATTATCCTTGTTGATGCTATGTTTTTACTGGATACTATTGGTTCACTGTATGTCTACAGTTTGTTGTTATTCTCCAAATTTCAATAAAGAGAATTATATAAAAAAGAAAAAAGAAAAAAAAAGAAATACAAGTGCTATCCAGGAGGGAGGGGGAAAGAGAGGGAAAACTGAAGTCAGAAGGGGAGATAAAGGTAGGTTGATGGTTGGTTGGGAAGGAGATAGGGTTGCCAACTCCAGGCTGGGAAATTCCTGGACATTTGAGGGGTGGAGCCTAGAGAGGGTGCGACCTCAGACAGGTATAATGCCATAGACTCCACCCTCCAAACCAGGCTGTCAGGTATCCCTGCCATAGGGGTGAAGAGAGGAGATGAGGGGTCAATAAATGTATCTGGTTTTTCCGTTGGTATGCGGGGAGGTGACAAGGTTGCCTGGGAGACCGGGCTATCTCTCATCTCGCCCAGGCCTGAATGGCCTTGGAGCCAGGCTGGATGTCTACTTTCGCTTTCCTAAAGACAACAGCTAGGCTTGAGAACTTTTGTGTGGTGGGAATGTAGTAATTTAGCACCTCTTAGTCTTCCCGCGCGTGGGCTTGTTAACCATTGGTAGAAGTGAGGGGGCTCCTTCCCCCCCTTAGAGTATAACCCCAAGTGCTTCATGTATTCAAGTTATTCTTAACAATGCTTCTGTTCTAGTGACCTAGTATTGCAGTCTAATAAATACTATCCTTGTTTCAATGAATAAGGCCTGGTGTTTTGACTGACTAGCTGAGGACTCTGACAGTTTGTTAAGAATAACTTGAATACATGAAGCACTTGGGGTTATACTCGAAGGGTCGTTCCAGCGGGGCCGCCTGGAGGTGTCCCAGGGCAACCCGGGGCACCTCCGGACCAGCCAGTGGGGCCCCTACCACAGGGGCCGCCAGCACCGCAACCACAAAGACCCTGGGGGTTCCTTGCACCGAAGCCTGCCGAACTCCTTGACGCGGATTTTGACGGGACCCCAGAGAAGTTCTCGTTCTTCCTGGTGAGAACCGAAAAATTCATCGAGAACTGGGGACACCTGTTCCAGAGCGAAAACGGCATGGTTGACGCAATTGCATCGCACCTGAAGGAGGCGGCGCCAGACTGGTACGTGGCACTGCACCAAGCGGACGGGCGGGAGCTGCGGGAAATCGACGCCTTCATGTGGGCCATGAAGGAGCAATTTGAGGATGTCAATGCGAACAAGACCGCCCGAGCCTTCTTGCGAGCGTTCAAGCAAGGATCCAAATCCGTGAGGGATTATACCGCGGAGTTCCGGAGGCAAGCCGCGAAAGTCCGGGGATGGCCGGATGGAGTCCTGGCAGAGCAATACCACCTGGGACTCAACCCAGAGATCCGCCGGACCGTGATGCGCGGGCACGACCCGGAAACTTTGATGGGCTGGATGCAGGAGGCGGTAGCCACGGAAACCCGCCTGAAAACCATCCGGCTGGATGACGCGGCGGCGTTGGGGAAGGGATCCCCTTCGGGCCCCACCCCGGCACCCAGGGGGAAGACCCAACCAACGAACCCTCGACCCAAAGACGGCACGCGGGAGCTTCGGATGAAGCAAGGGCTGTGTCTGAAGTGTGAAGAATCGGGCCACTCCGCGGCAAGTTGCCCCGGATTACCCACCCCACCCGGGGGAGCGAAAGGGGGCAAGAAGAAATTCGACACATCCACACCCAAACCGGTGGCGAAACCGAGAGGAGCGAGAGCTCTGCAAATTAACCCGCTAAGCGAGACATCTGACTCGTCGGAGGAAGAAACCCCGAAGGCGGGAAATGAGAAGGACCTGCTGTAAATAGCGCTGAACAGCAGGTCCCGGACTCGCAAGCGCTGAACCCGGTGAGCAGATCCTCCTCTCTCTTTTTTCTTATTGTGACTCTAATGGACCCGGGTCTACAGACCCATGTGAGAGTGCGAGCTCTCATTGACTCTGGGTGTGGGAAAGACATCATTAGCCCCTCGTTGGTAACTGGGCTAGGGGCGAAGGTAGTCAAGCTTGCAGAACCCCTGGTGTTTACCCAAATGGATGGCTCAACCATGAGAGAGCCGTGTAAATACGAGACTGTGCCATTACGCATGGGGATTGGGGAACACTGGGAGGTGAGACCATTCGTTGTTACCCTGGCTACCCGTTTCCCTCTGGTCTTGGGGAGTGCGTGGTTCTTTGACCACGACCCACACATAATGTGGGAAGCTGGGAACGTCAACTTTATTTCACTCAAATGTAGGGATCACGTTTGGCGCGAGGGCTGGGGATCCCTGCGACTGGGAGTCGAACCTGTGCTGGTGGGGGTGGCGGAAGCAGAACTGGAGGCGATCCCGCGGGAATACCGGGATTTAGCGGCTGTCTTTGGGGAAGAAGAGGCGGACGAGCTGCCCCCCCACAGGAACTCAGACTGTGCCAAACCAGAAACTACCTAAGGGCAAATTGTACTCCATGAGCCTGGCCGAGAAAGTGGAACTTAGAAAGTTTATAGATAAGAACTTGGAGAAGGGGTTCATCCAACCCGCCTCTTCCCCATTCGCCGCACCCGTTCTGTTCCGGAAAAAGAAAGACGGGGGGCTGCGGCTATGTACGGACTATTGTGGGCTAAATGCTGTCTCAGCTACCAATGCATACCCTCTGCCCCTGATCAAGGACCTCCTAGCCGCGGTTGCTGGGGGGAGGATCTTTTCTAAGTTGGATCTTAGGGATGCCTACTTTCGGGTACGCATCAGAGAAGGGGACGAATACAAAACTACATTCAATACCCCCCTGGGGCAGTTTGAATACCTTGTTATGCCATTCGGATTACAGGGGGCGCCCGGGGTGTTCATGAACTTGATTAATGAAGTATTGCATAAGTATTTGTTCAAGGGGGTCCTTGTTTACCTTGATGACATACTTTTGTATTCCCCTGACCTCCGCTCCCATATAAAATTGGTCAGGGAAGTACTTCAAACGTTGCACAAGCACAAACTCTTCACGAAACTGTCCAAATGTGAATTCCATAAGTCGGAAATCGCCTTTTTAGGCTACCGCATCTCACAGAAGGGGATTGAGATGGACCCTGACAAGGTTAAAGATGTGGTGGGGTGGGAACCCCCCAAGACGAGGAGACAGCTCCAGGCTTTCCTCGGATTCGCCAATTTTTACAGATCATTTCTATTGAACTTTGCGCAGGTGGCCCTCCTCCTTACTGACCTTCTCAAAACTAAGGGGAAGCCCCCTGACTGCACCCGGCCGGGTGCACACTTAGCATGGACTCCGGACTGTCAGCTTGTGTTTGAACGCCTGAAGGCTCTTTTTACCTCTGAGCCGGTCCTGGCTCACCCTAATGAACTCAAGAAATTCATTGTCCAAGTCGACGCTTCGGATGTCGCTATGGGGGGGCATCTTACAAGAGGGGGATGATGGTAAACTCCACCCCCTTGCTTATGTCTCAAAAAAGTTTAATGACACTGAAAGAAATTGGTCGGTTTGGGGAAAAGAAGCAGGGTCAATCCGGTTGGCACTGGCAACATGGCGACACTGGCTGGAGGGGGCAAGAGTGCCATTTGAAGTGTGGACTGATCACAAAAACTTAGAACTCCTCCGCTTGCCTCGTGCGCTGAATGCCAAGCAGTTGCGATGGGCTGATTTCTTCTCTAAGTTCAATTTCACCCTGCACCATTTCCCGGGAAAGGCTAACTCACTTGCCGATGCGCTGTCCCGCCTCCCGCAACACGATAGCAAACGGGAGGAGGTCCGGGACTCAGTCTTCACTCCCTCCCAACTGGGCGGGGCGGTAACTACACGCAAGCAAGCACTGACCCCCCCCCCACGCCGCTTTATTCCCAATGGGAGTCGAAATTCACATCTGCCATGTCCCAGGCAGACAGGGAGGTGCTTGAGGGGGAGGAGGGAGTGGTGAAAGATGCCCAAGACTGTTGGTGGAAAAATGGAAAACTTTTTGTGCCGTTGTCGCTCTGGGGGGAGGTGATGAGCTGGGCTCACGGCTCTAAACTTGCAGGGCACACTGGCTTTGTCAAGTCCCTCCAGCTCCTCCAATGACAATTTTGGTGGCCGGGACTGAGAAAGGATTTATCTCTATATACAAATGCTTGCCAGATCTGCATTATGAGCAAGCCCCGGCCGGGGAAACCCCCTGGTCTACTGCAGCCTCTACCGACCCCCACTCATCCTTGGGAGGTAATCTCCATGGACTTTATTACTGACTTGCCACCGAGTGGGGGAAAGACTGTTATTTGGGTCGTCGTCGATATGTTTTCCAAACAGGCTCACTTTGTCCCGTTCACTTCCATTCCCTCAGCCAAAAGACTGGCTGTGGCGTTCTTGCAACACGTGGTGAGACTCCACACTTTGCCGAATAAGGTGGTCTCGGACAGGGGGTCACAGTTTGTCTCCCAATTCTGGGGGGAGTTGATGTCACTGCTAGGGGTGGAGAGGGGGGTCAGCAGTGCATATCACCCAGAGACCGATGGTCAAACCGAGAGGGTTAACCAAATGCTAGAACAATACCTCAAGTGTTTCACAAACTTTCAACAAGACGATTGGCAGTCCTTACTGCCGTTGGCAGAATTTTGCTACAATACCTGTCACTCTTCCACAGGAATGTCTCCATTCATGGCAGTGCATGGATATGAAGCTCCGCCTCTCCCTTTTTTGGGTTCTCCCGACCTCCCGCCGGGAGATGCGGGTGACTGGTGCAAACGCCTACAAACCGCATGGCCGTTGTTAGTAAAAAACACTCGAGGGGGCCAAAGCTGCGTATAAAACCCAGGCTGACAAGAAACATGACCATTCCTGGACCCCTAAATGTGGAAACTTTGTTTATCTATCCACTCAGAACTTGAAGGGCTTGCAGCCGAGCCACAAACTCGGTTGGAAATATGTTGGACCTTTTAAGATTGTACGCGTGTTGAACAATGTTACTGTTGAGCTTGATCTGCCTAAAAAACTGAAATCTGTTCATCCTGTATTTCATGTAAGGCTCTTACGACGTGCGCCTGCCGAGAATGTCTGGAGACCCCAGCGCCCCGCCCCCCCTCCGCTGATGGTGGGGGGGAGCCGCATTTTGAAGTTTCTCAAATACTGGATTCGAAGATTTCACGCAACCGTTTGTATTATCTCATCGACTGGGCGGACTTTGGGCCTGAACAGAGGGAGTGGGTGAGGGTGGAACATGTTCGTGCCCCGAAATTGGTCCGCGCATTCCATAAGTTGTATCCTCTAAAGCCGGGAGGGTAGATCTATTATCAGGAGGGCAGGATGTCAGGTATCCCTACCATAGGGGTGAAGAGAGGAGATGAGGGTTTTGGTAGAAGTGGTAGAAGTGAGGGGGCTCCTTCCCCCCTTAGAGTATAACCCCAAGTGCTTCATGTATTCAAGTTATTCTTAACAATGCTTCTGTTCTAGTGACCTAGCATTGCAGTCTAATAAATACTATCCTTGTTTCAATGAATAAGGCCTGGTGTTTTGACTGACTAGCTGAGGACTCTGACACAGGCATTTCCTCCTGGGGAACCACTGAAAGACAAAACTTTCTCTTTGTCAACCCTCTTCACCCCTTGTATAATTTTAGAAACCTCTATCATGTCCCTCCCTTACTCATATTTTTTTCTAAACTGAAAGTCCCAGACTCCTTCAGCCTTTCCTCATAGGAAAGGTGCTTCAACCCCCTAATCATCTTGGTTGCCTTCCTCTGTAATTTTTCCAGCTCTGCAATGTCCTTTTTGAGACACGGTGACGAGAATTGTACACAGTGTTCCAAATGAGGCCACACCATTGATCTGTACAGGGGCATTGCAATATTGGCTGCTTTATTCTCAATCCCTTTGCTAAAAATCCCTATCACAGAGTTTGCCTTTTTCACTGCTGCAGCACACTGGGTTGAGCTATCTACTACGACCCCGAGATTTTTTCCCCTCTCACTCAGCAAGTTCAGACCTCATTAGCCTATACTTGAAGCTGGGTTTTATTGTTCCAGTGTCCATCACCTTATACTTACCTACCCTTTGGGCGGGGCCAACACCAGGAAACTAACAGTTACATCCCAAGGTCAGACGAGAAGCTGAGATCATGCGCTTCCCAGGGTCCCATACATACTATATAAGCTCAAGCACACATTCACCCCAGCATTCATTCTTCCTTCCCATCCTGGCAGAGAAGCTAAATGGCATGGGAGATAAAACAGTGGAAGAAACATGTTTAAGAAAGCAGTTAAACCCTAACGCAACAGGCCAGGAGTTTGCCTGGACAGTGTTCTATGGCAAGCAAGGCCCGAGCCTGACATTGATAGTGGAATGGAGTTTCCTGATTGAGAAGCATTACCTATTATATACTCTCGGAAGGTCTATTAAGGTAGATGAATTTGGTTGAAGGAGGGGCTTGCTGGACAGAAGGGAATTTTAAACATCTTAAGATCAAAGTTGCCACAAGGTGACAGTCTTCCTCCATATTTGTATAGCCCCTGCCTGCAGCCCCTTCCTTTAAATTATTTAGTACAGACCAAATTGGAAACCACCTCCTTCCCCCAGCAGTAACACTGGCCCAGAGGGAAGCCAGTGCTGGGTTCAGGTGCCCAGAGTCCCCATCTTCCATTTAGCCCATGTTCTGCCACTGAACGCTAGTTCTTGCTGCCAAAGTCACCTTGGAGTTGTGATGTAATTTGAGAGATGTTCTGCTTACCACAGGCTCATGTGAATTGCCCCCAAAATGCTTTAGAAGAAAAGGAAAAGGGTTCCTTTCACCACTAATTTCTGGCAGGGAGCACAGATACAGATAACGGTCCTGATTCAGACTCCATAAAACCCTTCATATCAAACATCTCTGGAAGCAGTAGAATGGAAGGAAGCCCTCTTAGCCTCATATGAGCACATTGGCTGTTGCTACTTCTTGGCAATGATTTGTGTAAGTGCAAAGACGTTTTTAAAACCCATCATACTGCCTCAAATTGCCGCTGGGAAATGACAACTCTCAGCGTGACCATCCTGGGCCAGATATTAATTCTTCCATGCTGTTGCAGTGTGTGTTGGATTTTATGGCTGAGTAATTGTTGCAGGAGACACCACATCACATAGCTTCTATGCACGGATTGAAGTTTTAGAAGGGGGTGGGGAGGAAGCGATCAGGATGACAAAATGACACCACAGTGGTAATAAAATGTGTCATATTAGACTTCATAGTGGGCCTTCCTCGGAGGCAGGGAGGATGAATTGCCACACAGCCTTAGACTTCATTGCAGGCGGCAAATCATGCTGGGTGCACAGCCTGGTTATTCATCTCTGGGGTAGTCGTGTCTGTCACATGCCTTCTGAAACATCCCCCCAGATGCTGGAGCTTTCTCATTCCTCTGTTGGAATTCCTCCAATGGAACTCTATGTGATCAGAGCACTGAGCTTATGCTGTTCCTGGAATTGAAACTGACCTTGTGACTGCTGTACATCCTTGCAGAAGTTTTAAGGTTTCTGTAGCAGCTTACCAGGGAGTAGCCAGCAGCTTAGCATGGAAGCCCAAGTGGGAGCAATTAGGAACAGGGTGGAGGCAGAGGGGCCAGGAAATAAAAGGGAGAGACACCAGAGTTGGGGTGGGGGAGAATGTGTCTGCAAGGAGCCAAGACCAGACAAGAGAGGGATGGTATTGCTGACGAAGGCCCACAAGGCAACGTGAAACAGGAATGTAGCAGTGAAAGTTGGGAGCCTGAGGAAGACATTAGTAAATAGGGAGAAGAAAAATATATGCCCCCCTCAGAGAAAGCAATGGAGAAGACAGCCTTTGACCTTCCTCCTGGAGAAAGGACTGGTCTTGAGAGAGGTGCTGGCAGAGGTGCTTGAGAGAGGTGCTGGCAAGGACTGTGATGTTTGTAAAGAAGAAGATATTGGATTTATACCCTGCCCTTCACTCGGAGTCTCAGAGCAACTTACAAACTCCTTTCTCTTCCCCTCCCCACAACCAGCACCCCAATGTTCCCTCTAAGTTGTGGAGTCTTGTGAGCAAAAATTCTACTTTGTGAGCTACTGGCATTAAAGTTGTGAGTGAGCGATTTGGCTACTTCATAGATTAGTTTGCTCTGGAGCCAACCTTTCTGAGTGAAGACAAGAATCTGTGAGCTGGAGGATAAAAAACTGTGAGCTAGCTCACACTAACTCAGCTTAGAGCGAGAATGCTGCCTGTGAGGTAGGTGGGGCTGAGAGAGCTCTGACAGAAACTGCTCTTTTCAAGAACACCTGACAGAACTATGGCTTGCCCAAGGTCATCCAGCAGCTGCACGTGGAGGAGTGGGGAATCAAATCCAGTTCTCCCAGATTAGTGTCCATGCACTTAACTACTACACCAAAACAGAGAGGCAACTCAGGTGAGAGACTTGGGTGAATAAGCAAGTCAAATATTTTGTAGTAGAGTAGCAGCAGAAGCTTAATTGATCTATGCGAGACACTTTGTGGTGATTGCACAGCATGACTAAATAAAAGAGCACCTGATTTGCAGTACTTGGGAGTTCCTGGCCTTTGCCTCTCTCTGAAAAAAGGGGGGGGGGTGTCAGTGTGAACTGCTGTAGTTTTTTTTTTGTACTTTTCAGCTTCTCAGGCCCTTGGGGTTTGGAATAAATGGGTGGGTGGATTTTTCTGTCTTTGTGTCTCAACACTGTGTGAAGCTTTTCAGCTGTGATTGAACAATTGCTTAGGGATGGAAAAATTTACAAATGGAACTGTGTTGCTGCTTGAGTCTGCAGTTCCAGGAAGGGGGGACCTTGCAAACTAGAAACACTTTCCAGATACACAAAGTTTGTGGGCCCCTGTCCTGATTCTACTTTGGAACTAGTCACGTGGCTGGGGAGTGTCCTGTGCTCTGTCATCCAAGGATGCCTTCAGATGGGTTAGTGGAGGATTTAGAGGTGCAGCCTGCCATAAAAAGAAGGAAGTATGGAATTCACTACCACGGGATGTAGTGATGCCACAGAAATAAACAGCTTTCAAAGGGGATTAGATAGATTCATAGAAAATGTTTCTCCATGGCAACCAGCCATGGTGACTGAAAGGAACTGAAAAAAAGGGGGGGGGGGACTCAACCCAAAATGTGGCTGTGAACTAAGAGGGTCAAGCTCACAAAATAAATTAGTTAGCTTGACCCTCTTAGACTGAGAGGAACCTCCACATTCAGAGGCACTAAGCCTCTGAATCCCAGAGCCAGGAGGCTGCATCAGGGGAAGGCCTAGGCCTCAATGCCCTGTTGTTGGCTGTCCAGAGGAACTGGTTGGCCCCTGTGTGAGACAGGAGGCTGGACTAGATGGACCACACTGGTCCGATCCAGCAGGGCTCTTCTTATGTTCTTATAAAGCAGGAAGCACCAAAAATAGCCAAGAAGAGGAACCTTAAACTTATGCCAGATGGAGAACTGATTACAAAGTGTGCATTCCCTGATATGTTTTTTGGGGGTGGGATGTCATTCTTAATGGTTATAGTTATGCATTCTCCTATTTTTTTAAAAGGCTATTTCTGTGAGTTCTAGTTCCCACAGATTCTTTTGATAATTTTATTTATTTATTTATTTATTTGATTTGATTTGATTTGATTTCTACCCCGCCTCATCCCACAAGCAGGCTCTGGACAGCTTACAACATACCAGTATAACAATTTAAAAGATTAATATATAATACAGTAAAAAATTTAAAATTCCATTTCATAAATAAATTACAAGATGGCTGTGATCCAATTAAAGTGCTCTCAGCAATAATTGGTCCGTGTATGTGTGCTTGATTTTATTGTTTTCCCAAGAAGTAGCTCAGTTCCCACAATCAATGAATAAATTTATACCTGTAGATAACACAGGAGATGGAGCAGGTGGGTTGGGTGGAGGGGGGCAATCTCATGTGTCCACTGCCTCAACGAAAGTTTGGGGTTCACCTCAATTTTTATATTTTTTTCTATATAGACTACTTGTATAGAAGTTTGTTTCTGGGCACAACCCCCACCCCTGCACAAATCCCCCCCTTTAAAACATGGATGCCTTCAAGAACAACTACTGAGCAATCCACATAGATTGTAGAGTAGAGTAGATTGATGAAAATTTGCCTCTATACAAAAACATCCCCCAAATATGCAAAACTAGACCCTTGTTTGTGGCCTACTACTTTTTAATGTGTGGGGAGTGGGGGGGTGTAATAAAAAGGAACATTCAGTAATGTGATCCCTGCTTGCAGTCTGAAGTACATGGCTCTGGCACAGGCCAACCAAGTCAATGAGAAAGAGGCACCATTTTGATGGTTTTACTTGTGTAATTTTTGGGATGGGATGAGCTTAACATTAGCCCCTTCTAGAGGAGAATATGTTGGAAATGATGTGGAGGTCTGCTTGCTGGCCTGAAATTACAGTTGACCTCCTGATTACTGCAATCAGTTCCCCTGGTGGAAATGGCAGCTTCAGAGGGCAGACTCTGTGGCATCGCAGTCCTGCTGTGCTCTCCCCCCCAGGTACTTTCCCCAAATCTCCAGGAATTTCTCAAGCCAGACTGGCAACTCTATTTCAGTTGTTGTTTCCTTCATCTTTGCAACCAGATAGGCAGAAACAATTACTTTGAACCTTCTTTTTCTCCTCCTCTCCAGGAGATGCTTTATTTCCCCATAATTTCTTGAATAAGTAGTAAAACCTCTCTGGCTCCCTGGAGAAAACTCCTCAGGGCACCTCTGCTGTTACCAAGGTTTGCAACGTTTCCTTTCTTTAAAATCCCATCTATGCTACATGGGAAAATGTTTCAGGATATTCGTGATCTAAGTCATATTTAATAGACTCAACCTGTGATTTGAGTTACCAAGAAAAAGGACTGGTTTAAAGAAAAATGACTGATATTTGACCAAAGTCAAGATTTTAGTTTATGAATTGAAATATTTCCTTGACATGTATTTTGCACATGTGAATTGGTTTCTGTATCATTTAAAATCTGTTTGATAAGTAAGTAGAATCTTTTTTAAAAATAATTTTTATTGTTTTAAGATAAAAGGACAAGACAGACAGACAGATATGAGAGTAATCAAAACAACATTATATCGCTTAAACTACCTCATACATAAATATCGGATTCTCTGTCTTACTACCATTAAGCCTATTAAAGCTTTTGCAAACCTATATTATAACAATGTATATTTTCTACTAATTAAGCATTCTCTAGGCATTCTATTATATTTTTCTATTAATATAATAAAAAATATCCTGGCTTTTCTTAAACACTTTCTACTTATATTTTATTATCTATAACATATTTTATTTAGCAGTCCTAGCTTAATGTACCATTACATATGTTAGGGTTTAAAATTTTTAAACATGTTTCCTTAATCTCTCTTAGGCTTTTATAGCTCAAATTTAACTTCCATTAAATAATTTTAATATAAGTAAATTCACCATATTTATACCAATACATTCCATCATAACTAGTCTCAATCAATTTCATACAAATAAATTCCTAACTTAGCCTTACGTGTCTTAATTACTTTATAAGGTTAACACTTGTTTCCCTAATCCCTCTTGGGTCTTTTTAGTTACACAATCTTACTAATACAATTTGACTTCTAATATCATCTTTTACAGTAAGTAGTTAGACATTTTCAATTTATCTTCCAGTCCCTTTAATATGAATTCATGCTTTATACATGTACACAAACCGATTCTTGCAGAACCAATCTCAATCAGAAACCATACAAAGAAATTTCTTAGATCAAACTTATATATAAAACTTGACTCTTTTCTTCTTTTCTGATTCCCTCTCTTCACCAGTGTGTTAGATCTATGTCTCTTATTTATATAGGTGGAAAGACTTTCTTTTAAAGTTCTCCATCTGTATTCCATTCTAAAAGTAGTTGGGGATTCGATGGGCTGGTTTTTGTCTTCTCTCTGAGTAATTTTTCCCTTTGCTGTTTTGAAGATTTCAACCTTTATCTGCCTTTTAATAACTCTGTTATAGTCCTCTGTCATAATCTTCTCTTTTCTTTTTAGTATGTTCATCCTTCTTTAAGGTGGATCCTCTTGCTTGAGGAATTGATCCTCTTGTATGTAGAATTGGTCTGTCTCTGTATCTGTATCTTGTTGGGGAATCTTTATCTTCATTGTAGTTTGTGTTGATGTTTCCCTTCTTGTCTTGTGTTAAATCAAGAGCTTCTTGGACTGCCAAATTAATTGTTTCCACAATTAGGTGCTTTAGCCCCTCCCAAGACATCTGTGTCAACATAATGTCAGCAATGTTTTTTTGGAACTGTCTCCTTCGGCAGTCTTTGTATGTACTTTGTACACTCATTTTGGCACAATATCAAAATCCTGCTCAACCCAGGAAAACAAAAGTTACTAGCTGTTTTTTCAATAGTCTCTATAGCATTAATCGCATTTCCAAGATAAGTTCTACGACAGACATATTAGCCAGCAGGAATCCTTCAACATGGGTTGGATGTTTTGCCTTCTTAAAATGGAGTCTGCATACAAAAAAACCTCCTATCCAAACTAAAAAGCAGACTCAAAGAGAAACCAAAAGTTGTCCAGTCACTGAACATACACAAATTTCCCAAGATCAACAGAAGCAAGCGTTCTCACAAGCCAAAAAAAATACATACATGCAGGAAAGAACTGCTGAATTCACCACTACTAAAAAATGAATTACCTACTGATCTTTCATTAGAAAAAAAACAAGATAGTGAGCAAACTCAGCTTACGGAGCAAGCAAAAAACGCACCTTTTTGAAAACCAAGCTCAGCCCCTCTTTCACCAAAAGTAGTTATATCGAATGTCTCAGTCCCCAGTCAAGTAGCTTTTGTAATTCCCACAGTAAAGCTGATATCATATAAAGCTGTTGTCAATCGAATCAGTTTTAAATGTCCCTCTTTTTTCCAAAGAAAAGGATTATAGACGAGATGTGTTCTACAATAAGGCCATTTAATTACTTCTCTTTAAAGAGCTAAGTAAAAGTTCCATAGAGCATCTGGATCATAGAGCATCAAAAGCCAGAAGCAGCCAAAAAAAGCCAAAGTTTAAATGAAATTATACTCCGAAAAGTGATCTTAAAAACTCACACAACAGTCTTTGTATCTCTTTTGCCGTGCTCAAAAAAAGTTTTAGTACCGTTTTTCTTTGTTAACTCGTCTCAGTTGCCAAAAGCTGTGGGGGGGGGGTTTCCACCCCACTTTCTTCTGTCCTTTTAAAAGCTTAAAGGGGCATAGCTAAATAATCATTAGATGTTCCAATGTTGCTTTTACAAGTACTCATGTTAGAAATCTTCATCGGTGTTATGGATGAGGCACAAAATAACTCTCCTTGCAAGCAGTTGATCACGTCTTTTTCCTCAATGGCTGCCAAAGAGCATTCTCTCACAGGTCCCTGCATCAGGACAATCTGGGGCTTTTTCACACACTGCTGTGCATGAGCAGCCCCTGATCAAGTCCTCTGCAAAGAGGCCCCCTCCAGGAAGGCTCAGTGGGGTCCAGATTGCTCTGGATCCCCTCTTAAAGACCTGGAGATTTGGCGATCCATGAGAGCTCTCCTGGGATTGTCTGAAGGCAACATGAAGGCAACGTGTCAGTAGAAACTTTATAATATCCAGAAGCTTCTGACCATGCATCCTACATACATTTTGACAACAGTAAACAGTTGTTTAATAATAAGGATTTGTTTGACTCTTTGCACACATATGTGAGAATGTTGAGCAAGGTGACCTGCTTGGAGGTCAATTAGTGCCCCAAATCTTCTGGAAGGAAGGGTTTGTTACTGCTATGTAGAGCAGTTTCCTTGTGGATGGGGCAGAATTAGGGGATCCTGATGTGAGGCACTTTATTGCCCTCCCTTAGATGACTGAGGAGCTGTCAGTGGCTCCTGGCTGTGCATCTGCTTTGCATGCAGAAGATCTCAATTCAGTCCCTGGTATCTCCATTTAAAGGATCAAGTGGTAGGTGATATGAAAGACCCCCACTTGAGACTCTTGAGAGCTGCTGCCAGTCAGAGTAAACAATACTGAGCTGATACTGACCATTGATCTGACCAGGGGTCTTTTGGGGGGAGCGCACTGGAGCGCAGCTCCGGGAGCTCAGGAGCCAAGCCCCGCCCCCAGCCGGCGTCCCGGGGAGTCTTTCAGGCAGCCGAATGTCAATTTCAGCTCCATTATATCCTATGGGCCATTGAAGTCAATGGTGAAAACATAGGGTATATTCTGGGGGCTGGAGGGGAGGGGGTTTGAGGGAGAGGCTCCAAACTCACAGGGTAGCTGATGGAGCCTCTCCCCAAGATACCCACCAAGTTTCAAGAACATTGGATCAGGGGGTCCAATTCTATGGCCCCCAAAACAGGTTGCCTCTATTCCCTCCATTGTTCTCTATGGTGGGAAAAAAGTTACTTTATTTCCCACCATAGAGAACAATGGAGGGAATAGGGACAACCTGTTTGGGGGCCCATAGAATTGGACCCCCTGATCCAATGTTCTTGAAACTTTGTGGGTATCTTGGGGAGAAACTCCAACAGCTATACTGTGAGTTTGGAGCCTCTCCCTCAAACCCCCTCCCTTCCAGCCCCCAGACTATATCCTATGTTTTCACCATTGACTTCAATGGCCCATAGGATATAATGGGGCCGAATTGCTGCCAAATTTCTTTCATTCCCTCCTTTACTTCTCTCTTTTTCCTCTTTCCCTCCTTCTTCTCTTCTCTCTTTCTTTCTTTCCCACCTTCTTCACTTCTCTTTTTTCCTCCTTTCCCTGTTTCCCTCCTTCCTCCCTCTCTTTCTTTCCCTCCCCTTTCCTTCTCTTTCTTTCCCTCTTTCCTTCCTTCTCTCTAGTCTCTCTCTCTTTCATTCCCTCTTTCCTGTTTCTGTGGCCCAACTCTCATGAGAAGGAGTTTAAACTTTAAACCCCTTCTCTCTTAGCTCCCCCACCCAGGCCAGCTGGGGAAGGGAAGGGGAGGCTTTCGAAGATGCCTCCCCCCCTTTTGCTTCCCCTTCTGACATCACTTCCGGTGATGTCAAGGGGCATGGCATATGCTAATAGCCTAATAGCTCATTAGCATACCATATGCTAATGAGCTCCTGCAGCTGTTTTTCTATGAAAAGACCCCTGGATCTGACTTGATATATGGTTGCTTCATGTGTGCATACAAAGCAAATACATTAGTTCAAAACTGTCCCTTCTTAATTTGATGCTCAGTGTTTCCCATCTTCCCTTTCCTGCAAGATTTCAACAAAAATATTAACATACTGTGGGAGTATTTATTTCCACAGTATATTTCATCCTATGTGCATGCTAAACAGAACAACAACATTTACCCTTTTGGCAGGCAGCTGTATCCTTCTTTGCCCTTTCCCCATTTGCCTCTTAGTTGGCTTTTGCCCACAATTTCTGCCTTACCATCTGCAATATCGTATACTTTTCCTTATAAATATTTGCTAACTTCCCCCACTGTGTTGATTACAACCAGAATGATGCAGAGTCTGAGAACTCCAGGGGTGAGGATTGGCACGCTAGTAATTTGCCATGCTCAAGATGGTTTAGCCTGTATTTATAGAACTCCCAAAGCCCAACACTATCCATAATTGGGCATTGTTAACAAGGAGGATTTAAATGCGTGTTTTTACAAGAAAATGTACAGTAAAGGTTTTGTTGAGGATTCCTCTTCCAGATTTGTTATAGTTTTGGAATGCAATGCTCCATACTCATTCAGGTTGAGACTCCTGAGTGTGTATTTATGCCCCAGTCTAGAGGCATTTAGGCACATTAATGCTCAGTGTCTCCCCAACCCCTTTGGTTTGTAAGGAGAGAGGAGGAAGATTTTTTTTTCTTTTTTCCACCCCATCCAAATGGGGGTTTGCATGCTCCACCCAGCACTGAATATGTGAAGTTGCCTTATTACAAAGTCAGACCATTGGTTAATTACCTATTCTGCTTAGCAGCATCCATCGGGGTCTCAGGCAGTTGTTTGGGTACACATCCTGGCTTTACGGATTAGGATCAGAACTGTCTGCATAAACTGACTACAGGTTGCAGAGATCACACACACACTGCTGACAACAGCCTTGCATGTGTGGTGGAGGCATAGCTATTGGAAAATTGTTTGAGATGTAGATTCACCTGAACTAGATGAGCATTGATATGCTAGAAATGCATGGATTGGGATGCACGTGCCACATCTAAATTCCGGACTTCTGAAGCCTTGTGTGAGCAATACGCATTAGTATCTTTATAGGTCTTTTAAAAAAGAATGAAATCAAATTAGGCAAAAACTGGTAATCAGGGTTTATAGAGGAGGAGGAGGAGGAGGAGCATTTAAATTGCTAGAAGCAGAAAATGCAACCTTAGCTTGAGAGTTGATAAAAATCAGTTTTTCGTTCCTCATTAGAATGTATAGATGACATATCCTCTGTCTTTGATTTTTATGTTTCCATCAGCTCGACCTCATTCTGACTGAGCTGTTAAAATCTTGTAGAGTTCTTTCATCCCTGGTGAAAGGCAGCAGTGCTTACTGTTCTGTACAGTGCAGCCTGCTGTTCCCTGAAGGAGCAAAGGAACTGGGGGATGGGGTGGGGAACAGTAACTTGGAAAACAATCCATGGAACCAACGGCCTGGATTTTTAGTGGTGGAGTGAATCTAGGAAAATGGTCATTCACTGCAATAGGCAGGGTGCAATAGGGGTATTAAAGAAAACATAATGCTAGCTGACCAATTTTAAAATCAGTTTGCTCACAGTGTTGTTTAAAAATTTCACGTGGTCCCACTGGCCTTGTTTCCCTGGGGCTACGTCTCTTCCTTAGTACCTATCCCAGAAAAACCAGTTGCCCCAGTGCCTTTTGAGGATCGCCTTTGTCAGGATCGGACATTCTCCTGGGTGTCAATGCCTGTGTTTGTACCATGATCAATACTCAATACCTGTAATCCCCAAGACCTTAAGCCTTATACTGCCAATGCCTTAGTTTCGCTTTTGTAAGCCCGCTTGCTTCGCCTGCTTGTTTAGCCCATAACGCATCTGCCATGTACCTTAGCAGTCCTCCTTGACATTCCTAAGGGGGGGGATTGAGGATTATTTGGCTCTACAATCATAGGAAGGTGTTTCCTGGACCAGAAGTTTATATCTGAGAACCACTTGGCGTGTGATTGCACTAATAGAGGCCTCACTTGTATTTTCTTGCTCTATGCCTGGTGGGTTATCTTGAAACAACTTGCTTCTGGTCCTTATTGTATTCATGCTCTGTATTTATATGATTGTACTATATGTTTTTATAATAGCCAATATGTTCCTCACTGCTGACCTCTGAGGAAGGCCTATGTAGGCCGAAACGCGTCAGGTCAGATTTATAAGCCCTTGTGTTTTATCGATAGTTATTTATACATAACGTGTGGCTGGGCCCTTATATATATTTTAAAAGTTGTGATCAATAAATACATGTATTTTTATATTTCCTTCATCAAGTTTTTAACATTGGCCCCCTCCCCTACATTTGACTAACCTTTGTCAGGTTCTGGATTCCAGGTTTTAGGTTCAGTTTTTTTCCCCTCCCCCCCCTTTTTGATCTCAGTATCCAACATGGCCTTGTAGCACGGGAGCTTCTAGATAATGTAACCATTAGTTTGCAGGTGCTGGGGATGGCCATGGATCTTTGGCGGGCTGACTGAGAATACTGGGCAGGTGGTTGGCTGTTAGTTCTATCTTTTGCTACCACTGGGTGATAAAGTATTTCTGTGCAAAGGGACATCGTCTAGCACTGTGGCCTGCAGCAAAAGCATCAGTGTAGCTAGGCAAGTAGGTGAGTGAAGCCCCTGCATGGTCCAGTTGTGCAGTGTTTGGGGCTTAGAAAGCAGAATGCCAAGGCAATTGCAACCATGCATGTATTATAAAGTGCAGGAAGGCATATCCCCTCTAGCAATTCACAGATAAAAACAGGGACACTTGTTACAATACCCCATTCCCATAGCTAGAATCACTGTGCAACCCTTTTATGTCATACATTCTCTACTGTCTAATCAGAATTGGCCAGATTCAAACCTGGGGCTCCCAAGACCCTAGTCCAGCAGTCTAACTGCTGTACCACACAGGTGACTTTCACTTTCTTTTGCAGTAATTCAGGGTCCAGCTTTGACTCCAGTTGCAGATAAAAGCCAGAGAGCAGAAAACTCTTGGGGACCACCTCCCCCAGCCTTCATCCTATTTCCTTGTGGTGTGTGAGACAGCTGTGTGAGCAGGTGACCTAGTGGAGTATCTGTCAGAATCTGGATTAAATCAGTTCTCAACAACAGCCAGTTTGAGAGAAACTAACTTTATTGTGATCATTGATAGATACCCTCTAGACACTTCCTTTGTTAGAACTAAAGGTGAAAGCAGGAAGGTTACAGATATACTGGCTTCAAACAGAAGTAATAAAACCCAGGACCCAATCACCCCCCTGTATTTGCCCACCAGGATTTAACAGTTGAGCACCCCTCCTGCCAATCCCCTCCCTGGCACATAGCCTCTATATAACAAGAAACAAGAATAACAAACAAGTAAGACGCTGGGACATTTGGCTCCACTATGTGTCAAGCTGCGGGTACATCAAAGGGAGGGGAATCCCCTCCTTCTATGGCAGGTGCACTGTAAAATGCACAGAGAGCCTGACATTCTGCGCCTCCCAAGATCTCTCACCCCTTCAGCTTGTCGGGGTATTTATTATGGAATGCATGGATGAGAGAAGAGGCTCTAACATGTTCACATGGTACCCATTCATTCTGTGATTCCATTTAATCAGGTAATACAATTGTTTGCACTTCAGTTTAGAATCAAGGATTTTTTCCACAACTTGGACACTTCCTTTGTTACAGGCGCACTGTAAAATGCGCAGAGAGCCTGACAGCATCTAGGCTTGCCAGTCCTCAGGTGGGGGCAGGGGATCCCTTGCTTTTGTGGGCTCTGGCTTGCTGCTGGCTGGCTGGTAGGGGAAATCCCGCCTCCAAACTGATGTCCTGGCATGGTGTTGGCAACATGCTGATGTCACTTCTGGAGGTTACATCATTGTGTTGGCAGCATCAGGGGCAACATTCTACTTTTGGGGCAAAACTGTATGGTTTGTAGCCATTTTTATCATAGAGTTTTGATGTAGAGCATCACTGTGATGTCGCTGACGTGAGGATGTCACTTCCAGAAGTGACATCAGTACGTTGCTGATATTCCCACCCACCCCCAGAACGCCCCCACTCCCCCCTGCCAGCAGGAGGAAGGCACCTGGCAACCCTAGGACTGCGATCATATCACAATTAGACCCGACATAGGCGTGAATGCCAGGTGGCTTTAAAGGGCGTGATCAGACAACAATGTCTGGGAAGCGCCCTGCAGCTGTTGGCAACCCATTCTGCTCCATCGCAGAAGCGGAGTTAAAAGACACCGGGTAAAATCTGGTAGAAAATGCGTTGCGATGGGCCACGGATGGACTTTCCTGTGTCTGATCACTCCAGCACGCTCTCATGGCGTTGGGATGGTCTGATCAGGCCATCCCAATTCCATGCCGTTGTTTCTTCCCCCTTCTCAGTATGTGCATCATCGCAAACTCCATAGGGAGCCCTCAGTGCAGACATGCGATTCATCGATTCCTTGTTTAAGCGCATCAAAAACAAATGGCAAAACCCAAAACATGACTCAGACGCAGTTGCATCTGATCACGCAGTGGCAGGCTGTGCTCACAGCTTCCAAGGACTGTGCGATTATGCAACTGTGGGTCAAATTCCTCCGGAAGAAATAGCCTCGCTTCCCCCCCATTTTTTCTCGCACATGTGACTGCAACCTAGGAACATCATGTGACTCAGCCAGGAGGTGAGCTGACCCATAGTAGCCTCTTATGGTTAAATAATCCATAGAAACATTATATGGGCAAGCTTTGGGTGAACAGGGTTGAATAAGTACATATATGAAAGGTTACATTCTGTGCAGAAAGCAGCTGAGCCCAAGCAGAAATCCAGCCCAGTCTGCTGGATCCTTCAGTCAAGGAAGGAGATGCCTGTGTGGTCACTGGATTCCCATTCTGAGGCCTTTTGCTGCACAGCTGCCTAGTGAAGTTCTGTGTCATAGTGTAATGACAAAGAGACTGGCCTAGTTCACATCTCATCTCTGCCACAAACTCACTAGGTGGCCTTAAGCAGGTCACCCCCTTTCAGTGCTCCACTGGAAGTGCTGCATAAATGCTAAATTGTATTATTATAATCTGCTCTACCTTTAAGATTGCAATATTCAAATGTTACTGGAGTGCTGTGGGATCAGGCTGTCTGGGAGTGGTAATTGCACCACTTCTGATATACCAAAATTAGCCCTGAGCCTAGCAACAAGGCCTGGCTTATGCAGTGATTTCCTCCTGGCTGTATATGATTTGAACCCATCTCTTTTAAATGGAAGTGCTGGGCCTTACTGGGTTAGAAAAGCAATTTCTACATTATCAAGTAAAATATTTAAAAGTTTTGCTGTTGTCCGCCCCCGCCGTGTAAGGGTAAGGGATTGCTGAGCAAATATATTGCTATTAAACAAAAAGGGTTTTAGGTTATTGATCTTTGCAGGCCTTATTTAATGGAGGATGATCAGAGGAACACATGAGGAATGTACAAAGATTATGCTTAATCTTTGTAGCTTTTAACCTTCTTAGCAGCCATCTGCATAATGCAAACAATATAGACTTTAGGATAATGCTTTGTTAAAAACACACAGGGGGATTCCAGTGTGTGTGTGTGGGGCGGCTATTGAGCTAAAGGGCAAGAGAAAAGGATATTTTAAAACACAGTATTCAAGATCACTCTTCAGTAGAGGGAGCTAAGTAACTGTTTAATGATATCTGACTAGAAAAATGTAATTATAATTGTTCCACATTTGTAGAATGCCCTTTGTATGGCAGGAAACATGTGTGTACTAGGGGGGTATTGATAGGGGAGGTCCTGGTGTTACATCTTTTATGTGCTCATGACAACTGTGTCAGAGGTGACCAAAAGCCATGACAGAGAGTTGGGGAAGAAAACAGTGGCCTCTTCCTCACTGTCTCCCTATTCACATTAGGGGGGCATATTTAGACTCCCTGATGGATGTTGACAGGATTATAGGAGTTGCCAAGGCCATTTCCTGCAAGTTAGATCCATGGCCATCTTGGTTGATTAAATAATACATGGGAACATTGAGGGTATTTCTCCTTCTCTCCCGTCCTTGCTCCTTCTCTCCTTTCCACCTTTGACCTTCTTCAGTCTCCGCATCTTTGACTGACAGAAACTGAATCTTGAAAGGCTTGATAATATTGAGGTTGCCTACTAACACCCAAAATGGCCACCAAGATCTCAGAATATAGTGTTTTGAGATCTCAGTGTGCATTCATCTTTTAAAGCTGCATGTGTTGCTTCTGTTATTTTGATGGTTTGAGGACCTAAAGAGCCTCTTGTTAAGGATGAAAGAGAGCGCAAAAGTTGGCTTGAAACTCAACATAAAAAACCCCTCAGATCATGGCATCTGGCCCCATCACTCCTTGGCAAATAGAAGGGGAAGTCATGGAAGCAGTGACAGACTTCATGTTCCTGGGATTCAAGATCACAGCAGACAGTGACTGCAGCTATGAAATTAAAAGATGCCTGCTCCTTGGGTGGAAAGCTATGGCAAATCTAGACAGCATAATAAAAAGTAGAGGCATCACTTTGCCAACAAAAGTCCGCATGGTCAAAACAATGGTATTCCCAGTAGTAAAGTATGGTTGCGAGAGTTGGACCATAAGGAAGGCCGAGCGCCGAGGAATAGATGCTTTTGTATTATGTTGCTGGAGAAAACTCTTGAGAGTCCCTTGGACTGCAAGGAGATCAAATCATTCAATCCTAAAAGAAATCAACCCTGACTGTTCCCTGGAAGGCCAGATACCGAGGCTGAAGCTCAAATACTTTGGCCATCAAATGAGAAGGGGGCATTCACTGGAGAAGACACTGAGGTTGGGAAAGACTGAAGGTAAAAGAAGAAGAGGATGGCAAAGGATGAGATGGTTAGACAGTGTTACTGGTGCAATGAACACGAAATTAAGCAAATTCTGGAGGACAGCAGAAGACAGGAGGGCCTGGCGTGATGTGGTCCATGGGGTCGCAGAGTCAGATTCGACTGTGCGACTGAACAACAAATCCTTCCCCCTTTTATTTTCATATTTTCCTCCAAACTTCAGGTTTGTCTACATATGTACAAAAATCCCCCATCTATGTCTTGCCCCATTGTGTGGCTTTTTTGACCCTCTTTCTGATCCTGTTTAGGATTAGATGTAATGAGTGTGCAGGTGCAGCACAGCACCATGGAGTGTTCTTCCAGTGCTCCAGCAACTTCCAGGTTTCCAAGGGGTCTTTTGAGGGTTAAAAGACCCCCCGCCACTCCGGGGACAGCGCGGACAGCAGCAAGGGGCTTGATCCAGGTCTCTGCGAGAGTGGCTACTCGCAGGGAGACCAGGATCACCCCCAATGCAGGACCGAAGTTTCGAGCTCATTCCATGAGCAAAGCCATTGTTCCTGCACTTGGGGGGGGGGAGACTTTGCCGGTGAAGCGCTCCCGTGAGCATCCTCTTTGAAAAGATTTGGCTCTAAAGGGCAATCTGGAATAATAGCCCTAAGGGAGTAGCAAAGATGGGGCGGGCTCTCCCCCCTGAAAGAAAGTGGCCATAAGCAGAACTGCTAATTAATGGTAGATTGGAAAAGTGGAGCAGGGTGAGATTGATAGAGACTAAACCTCATTTTTTGATGGAAGTGTTCATGGTACCATAACTGAAAAGTGGTGGAAAGAAGAGGCGCCAGGTGTAAATTCTATCCCTGGACTAAAGCATGGAAAGAAGAGGCTTGTGATCGTTCTATGTGCCCGTGCAAGAGGAGGGTGTGTGTGAGTGGAAAGTGGATGGTGGATGGAATAGGAGTAGGAGCAGGATTAGGAGACTCCTTGCAGCATTCTCAACCTTATTGGGGGTAGGGTAGAAGAAAATACTCGGTGGGAGCCTCTTTGCAACGCACTCAATTTTTTAACCCTATAGGGGCAGGGTGGAAGAATCAGCGACATCTTGAGCCTCCTTTCAGCGTATCTAATTTTTGTTTCATTTCTTTTCGTCATTTCCTAACTCTTTGGAACCAGGGTAGAAGATTAAAGCATGATCTGCCATTGTTTTTCTCTCTGTCTTGTATTGTAAAGTGTTAAGGGGTGATTTGTATAAGCTTATTGATCTAGCTCGTTTGAGGGGTTCATAACGGGTAAAAATCTCCAAAAACCTCTGTTGCAATGCCGTCAGAATTGTTGTAGATAAGATGGAAAACATTGTCTGGGCAGAAAGCCAATTGCCTAAGAGTGTTTGATAAACAATAACGCTAACGATAACGCTAAAAAAATTCTGGGCATTCAGCCAAATAATCTATTTAGCCCAAATAACTTTATTTTTTCTCTTCAATGTACACTGAAATCTGGGTGTAAAGCCAGGAGGATAAGACTGTTCCTAAACACTGAATAAAGGAGAGAGAGAAAGATAAAAAGGGGGGGACTGAAAGCAGGCTATAAATCTCTGAATAAAAGTGGGCTATAATTCTGAAATAATTGAGTCTGATTTTAAATCTGAATTGGACCAAGGGGGAAGTCTATAGAAATATGTCAAATGCTCCTGGGCAAGGGAAAGTCTCCTGACTTTCGGTAGTTTCACCTGGGATATCCAGCTGGGCATCAACAAAATTGGGAGGCCCTGCACAAAAAGAAATGCAAAAAGAAATGCAGAAAGAAATGCAAGCCCTTGTGCAGTCGACTATACTTAGTTCCATCACGGAAGTAGTTGAACCAATCAAAAGTGCTATGGAAGAAATTAGGAATTCTGTTCCTCAAGCAATAGATCCTATTAAAGGGGGAATTCAAGAAATTAGAGACCTAATACCCCAAGTGGTAGAGCCCAGAGTGCCATGAAGGATATTACCATTCAATTCTCACAGAGTTTGCAAGCATTGCAAAAGCAAATTACAGAAAACACTGCCAAAATTATGGTTCTGAATACAGCGATGGAAAACATGGAGGGCAAAGCCAAGGAAATGGAAAGGAAATCTCAAGAAAATGAGGAGAAACAGATCAGTCTAGAGCAAGACGTTATGAGACTCCGGGTAGAGAGAGCAGCATATATACTAAGATTTCAGAATGTTCCAGAAGAGAAAGAGGAAGACCTGACTAATAAAATGGCCAAGTTATTGGCAGAACATCTACATTTGGAAGATGTGAGCACGATGGAACAGGAAATAGATATGGCCTTCAGAATGAACTCAGCATATGCAAGACACTTTAAACTCCCAAGAGAAGTACAAATACGATTCCATAAAAGAGTGGTGAGAGATAAAATACTAAAAGAAGTAAATGCCTCTCCCCTGATGATGGAAATAAATGTGTTGAAAGAAATTCCATGGAGGGTGTGAGGAAAAAAAGGAAGGCATATGCGGAATTGACTGCATTGCTGAGGAGTAATGATATAAGTTACAGATGGATTTTATCCAATGGACTGTTCTTTGTGTTTGAAGATAAAAGATTCAGAATAACTTCAGTCTTTAAGGCGATGGATTTCCTGAAGACGTATGGGGAGGAGTTGTCAGAAGATCAGGAAGACAGGGAAGAAGACGAAGTGGGAAAAGAAGTGGGGCATGAGCCCCAAGGGGCGATGGCATTACCGACATTACCTCCAAGACAGAAAAAAATCAGATTCAAGAGATCGCCAATCACTACAAGACAAAGGGCAAAAGATAAACGGGAAGAACAGAAGTGAAATCATGATGGATAGAAGAAAATTAAAGCTTATCTCGGTGAATGTTAACAGATTAAACGGACCTCAGAAAAGAAGGAGAATATTCCATCAACTCAAAAGCAAAATGCAGATGTAATCTGTATACAAGAGACACATATAAGAAAAAGAGATGAAAAGTATTTAAATGTTAAGGAAAATCTTTACAGCCTCGGATGAGGGAAAAAAGAAAAGAAATGTAGCTACATAAGTTAAAGGTTTATTTGCAACCAGAATTAGTATTTGCCTCTTGTGATGGAAGAATCTTAATGGTGGCTGTTCAGAGACAAGCTAAAAGAACTATGATAGTCAACATCTAAGCACCGAACCAAAATCAGGAAAAATTTTACCAAAACCTTCAAATGCTCATCTCGAGACAGGAATTCCAAGAAATGTGTATTATTGGAGACTATAATGCAGTTTTTGACAAAAAGGAAGATAGAAAAGCGAATATACATGGAAGAAAAATGGGAGGTAACAAATTTCCAGAAGCACTTTGTCAGATAATAGAAGAATGGCAACTAATAGATGCTTGGAGAGTAAGGAACCCAAAAAGGCAACAATATACTTATTTCTCAGCTAGACATGACTCTTGGTCAAGACTGGATATGTGCTGGATTTCGACTACAATGATTAAAGATTTGTTGGAATTGGAAATTGAAGGAGGCACTTAGGTGGATCATAACCCAATCACTTTGGAGTTACAAGGAACAAGACCTAGAAGTAGATGGACCCTAAATCTTTTGATATTGAAAGACAGGAAATTAGTAAAATGCTTGCAGGAGGAATTTTCTCTTTTCTTTAAGGAAAACGTTCAACTGGATATGCCTATGAGAACTGTATGGGATACATTTAAGGCGTATGCTAGAGGGCATTTAATAAAAGAAGCTGCACAAATAAATATGAAGAGAAATAAAGAATATACGAATTTGAAAAAGGAAATCCAAGAACAAGAGAAGAGGGTAATGGAAAAAGGAGCAGAGACAGGAAGACGGAATAAAATTAAATTGCTTTTACATAAAATTAATTGTCTTCTATCGTGTGAACTAGCAAAGAAACTGACTTTTGCTAACAAAACTTCTTTGAAAACACTAATAAACCGACAAGATGGCTAGTTTGCCAAGTTAGGCAACAAAAAGAAAAGGCATATATAAAAACTTTAAGAAAGAAGAATGAAGAAGAAGTAAATAGAATCCAAGACTTAAAGAATATAGTGGAGAACTTTTATAAGGAGCTATATAGAAAGAACGGTACTAAGACCGAACAAATAATTCATTACTTGGAGGAACATCAAGTTCAAAAATTTACAGAGGAACGAAGAAAGATACTTAATCAAACAATTACAATGATGGAGATGGTGGAAGCATTAAAAAGGCAGAATAAGGGCAAGGCACCAGGTCCAGATGGTTTGCCAATAGAATTTTATGGGCTATTTGAAGAAATAACTCTTCCACAATTGAAAGAGATATGTAAGAGAATTATGGATGGAGAAGAGATTCTACACTCGTAGTGGGAAGCAACAATATCTCTAATTCATAAACCAAATATGGATGGAAAAGAAATTAAGAATTATAGGCCAATTTCATTATTAAATGCTGATTATAAGATGTTTGCTTCTATCATAGTGGAAAAGCTGAAGAGAATATTGGCAAGGGCCATACATAGAGATCAAGTGGGTTTTCTGCCTAAAAGGAAAATAAAAAATAATTTGAGATGCATTTTAGATGTAATAGAATACTATGAAGCACATCCTGAAAAGGCAATGACGTTGATCTTTTTGGATGCAGAAAAAGCATTCGATAACCTGAGTTGGCATTTTGTGATGGAAACATTAAGGAAGGCAGAGGCAGGAAAGGAATTTATCCAGATGATTCAAGCGATATATACAAGGCAAACTGCATCAGTAATGATTAATGGTGAACAAACAGAAAATTTTGAAATACAAAAAGGAACAAGGCAAGGCTGTCCACTGTCACCACTTCTATACATATTTGCACTAGTGATATTAACTGAAGAGATAAAACAGAATGAAAATATCAGGGGATTGAAGGTGGAAGGGGAAGAATTTAAACTGCTAGCCTTTGCTGATGATCTTGTATTTATACTGGAGGATCCCCTTCCCTCAATCACCGAGTTAAATAAAGCTCTATGGGAATATGGACAGGTGGCAGGGCTAAGAATTAATATTAATAAGACAAAAATTATGACTAAGAATATGAAGATGGAACAGGGGCCGAGGACAGACTGGCAATTTGCCGCGGGATGGGACTCGGGCTGACAACGACTCAATATCAGATTAAATGGAATGCTCACACAGGCACATCTGCCTGGCGTCCCCCACCCGTAGCCTACCGGTGCTCTCGCGTTTCACTGCCAGATTTAAAAAACACCTGATAAAAGCCGGCACAAATCTTGAAAGCCTGCGTTCGTCGCGCGTTTCTCTGCTTCCGGGGAGTCTGAACGCGCAGCCGAAAAGCCGGGAGCAACCCGCGTTGGGCATGAGGCAGCAGCGGTGTGATTGGCCGTGCTCCGCTCCACCGCCCAATGCGGTGCCGGCGTTACAGGGCAAAAAAAAAAATCGGCAAAATGCGCTCATGCGCACATACACCCACCGCCGAATTAATGGGGAAACGGCGAATATGGCACGCCTCTGGTGCGGCAGTCTGAACGCTCCCGCGCGCCTCCGTCCCGTATCTTCCGGCAGAGGCCCCCGCTGTGTGGACGGGAAAACCCGGTATCGTTTACTCTGGGGTTTTTTTGCCGCAACTGGCTACCGGGGCAAATTGCCAGTCTGTCCTCGGCCAGAAAGACATATTACAAAGGGATTCAGGATATCAACTGTGTGATAAGGTAAAATATTTGGGAATTAACCCAACAAATAAATGTAGTGCATTACAAGAAAATAACTACAAAGAATTACTGAAAGCAACAAAGCAGGACTTAAGAAGATGGAAAAAACTACAAATATCGCTGATGGGATGAATAGCTCTGATTAAAATGAATATTCTACCGAGATGGATCTTTCTTTTTCAGACGATTCTGATACTACAAAATTTTGTGATTTTTAAAGAGCTGGATCAGGTAATAACCAAGTTCATATGGCAGGGGAAAAGGCCAAGAATCAGGCTGAAAGCTTTGCAAGATCTAAAAGAAAGAGGTGGATTTGGTTAACCTAACTGGACTTTATACTACAGAGCAGCGGCACTAGCATGGATCAGAGAATGGATTATGTTAAAGATAGAAGGCTATTAAGCTTAGAAGGATACGACCTATTGTTGGGCTGGCATGCATTTCTTTGGTATGAAAAAGCTTTAGCGCATAAATACTTTAAGCAGCATTGGATACAGGCTGCATTATTGAAAGTATGGGAGACTATTCAAAAGAGCTGGTTTCCAAAGATTTCTAAATTGGCAGTACCGTTAGAGGTGTTTACTATACCTAGGTTATATGGTATAAACTCACCAAAGAGGTATATGGACTCTATTTTGAACTCTAGAAATAAGCTTAAATTGGAAGAAGACTTAACATGGTGGCAGAGAGCACAAATTGAATCGAGGTACGCCAAGGACAAGAAGATTGGATTTAATAAGACCCTTACAGAGATGGAAAAGTTATTGAGTGCACCAGAGGAGATATTCATAAAGAAAATGTATCTGATGCTATTAAAAGAAATGATGGCAGATGAAATGGTCAAAATTAATATGGTTCAATGGGCCCAGAATCTAGATTATGTTATAGAGCTGGAACAATGGGAACAAATATGGAATAAAAATGTTAAAATAACTAAAGCGGTCTCTTATAGAGAAAACATGTATAAAATGTTTTATAGATGGTATGTTACACCAGAGAGAATCGCGAAATATGACATTAAATGCTCTAATAAGTGTTGGAAATGTGAAAATAAGATGTGTACATTTTATCATATGTGGTGGACGTGATGTTACTAAAAAATTCTGGATATGGTGCAAATATTGATTCAGAAAATTATAGGGAGAACAATTCCTTTTAAACCGGAGCTGTTACTTTTAGGTATTTTACCTAAAGAGATAAATAGAGATGATCGTTATTTGATAGTATATTTGACAACAGCAGCCAGGATTTTATATGCAAAACACTGGAAGACTACCCTGACCCCAACAAAGCAAGAATATATTGCAAAGATACTGGAGGCAGCAGAGATGGATAAGATGACTTTGATTCTGAAAGGTCATACAGACTCCACTTTTCAGAATACTTGGCTACGTTTCTACGGATGGTACAATTTAAATGGTTAGGAGGGATAAGATCTTACATTGGTTAATAAAAGGGAAAACTAGAGAAGATATAGCAGATTTGATATAAGGGGATACTCATGCAAAAAGTTAGAATTGTTGAAAAATAAGATGCATGGAATATGATGTTAAAAACTAGATGAACACCCCGCATATGTGTTGTAAGTTGTGTGATTTAGTTTCTATGTAGTGTATTATGCATTGATGTGTTGTACTGTATTGTTGTAGTGATGTTGTGAAAATAAATAAAAGTCTGCCTTCAGGGGCAGTTAAAAAAAAAAAAGATTAGATGTAATGATAAATCTTCATGCACGCCCCCCAAAAGGTGGTCTCCACAGTTCCTTCAGTAAATGACTAGGAGAAAATCAAGTCTGTCCAACTTTTTGGAACTATTTGCAAATATTTGAATAGGAAGGTAAACCTGGGCTCAACTTACCTCAGATGCTCTGAACTAACCTGTATATCCTCCTTAAGAGATTCCATAGAGAACTATGCAGTTTATTAACAGAGATCATGCATGAGGTGGCCAAAGATGCATCACTCCTGCATTGTGGAATGAGTCCTTGGAAACTTTAAGGGGATACCACTGCTAGCAAGAATGGGGAAGAGAGAACCATGCGGGAAGCCCCAGAAACTGCTGGCGTTGCTGAGACAGGATGAGTTTGAGTAAAGGGACATGCTGGTTTTGCTGGTGGAGAAATTTGTTCTGATTGTTGGGAGATTTTTTTTTAATCTTCTGTACAGCATCTCATGAGAAATTAAGTACCCCTAAGCCTTTATCCTTCCCAGTTTCAAGCAGGGCTGACTGATCATTCAACCCAAAGCTCCTGAACATTACACTTTTTCAAGATCATCTGTTTTCTTCTGTGTCAGCCCCCTTCCCTACAGCCTACAGCACGCATATGTTGTATTTTTATGAGAAAAACCTGTCACTGTTGTGTTGACATCTTGGGAAGCGTTTTGGCAAAAAAGATGAATCTTGCCATCCATATGAGACGTTAGCCATGACAAATGAAAGGCAAGTGGGTGGAACAGAAGCTCCCCAGCAATTCTATGTTATATCCAAACAAATTAAGCCCATCATAGGCAATGAGAGACAATTCAATCAGTGTGTAGAAAACAGGTAGTAAAGAGAGAATGACGAAGACATTTCTCTTGTGCAGAATGTCTGCACTGATCAGGTACCAGCATTAAATACAGCATGTGAATGTGCATTCTTGGATTAGTATGCAACCAGATCCTCTCCTGTACCTGCCATAGCACAAAACAAACATATGTATAGAAAGTTTTATTCAAAATGACAAAGGGCCATCCATTCATGGCTCTTTCTTTCTCTGCTCCAACTGCTCCCACTTGACTCTCCTGCACTGTGGAACTCTTGTTGTGTTCTTATGCTTTAAGGTACATGACCATGACATGGGCTTAAGGCTAACAGAAAGAGATTAGAAATTCCTTAGGATGGATTGCAGGAGGCTAGTCCTGCCGAGAAGATAAGGGCAGCATACGAAAGGTTTCAGCTTTTAGCACCAGGATAGCAAAAGAAAATATTGCTTGAACTAGCCCATCTCTGAGCTACACTACTTAGATTAAGGATTGAAATTGAGAGACCAGGGTTCGCCGCTCCCCATATACTTAGGTTGGCTTTATGTGCCACTCAGTTTTGGATATTTGACAGATGGCTAGTGGCTGTCACTACATCCTGTGGCGGTGAATTCCACGAGTTAATTGTGTGAAGAAGTCTTTTATCTGTTCTGAACCCTTTTCACTGAGCGCCCCAATGTATTCATTCTCCCCAGCAGGCCTCATTTGCTGCTGGAGCTCACCAGAGCGAAGCTCCGGCAGTGAGAAGGCCAGGGGGCAGGAACATGTAGCAAGCCCCGCCCCCTGCTCCAGCAGCCCTCCCCTCAGGAGAAAGAAGAAGTAAGGTAAGTTACGGTTCCCCCGCCTTTCCAGGCCCTGGAAAGGCCCCCGCCACCCTCCCCCGTTTTTCCAGGCCCGTGCTAAGCGCAGCACCCTGGAAAGGCCCCTGCCACCCTCCCCCCATTTTTCCAGGCCTGTGCTAAGCACAGGGCCCTGGAAAAGCCTCCGGAAACCCCTCCCCCACTTTAAGCTAAAACAGATTGCCACTAGCAAAGAAACTGTTCAGGACTGCCACTGTGGATCCAAACTGCTCCTGACCCAGGGTGATGGAGTGCTGAAACCACAATCAAGGTTACAGGCAAGCTTCAAGATTCCGGTATTGCTTATTAAAGATGGGACTTGTATGTACTCTGTCATGCAACTCGGTTTCCCAAGTTGCCAAATGCCTTCTCGCTTCTGGTTTCTACAGGGTCAATTTCTCTTAGGTGAAGAATATAGTACTTGAGAATTTCCTCTGTGAGGGCAGAACTGCATGTCCCCCCACCCCATAGCTAGCAATCCAAAAGAAGAAGAAGAGATTGGATTTATACCCCACCCTTCACTACCCAAAGGTGTCTCAGGGCGGCTTACAAACTCCTTTCCCTTCCCCTCCCCACAACAGACACCCTGTGAGGTAGAGGAAGAAGAAGAAGAAGAGATTGGATTTATACCCCGTCCTTCACTACCCAAAGGTGTCTCAGAGCAGCTTACAAACTCCTTTCCCTTCCCCTCCCCACAACAGACACCCTATGAAGTAGTAGAAGAAGAAGAAGAGATTGGATTTATACCCCGCCCTTCACTACCCAAAGGTGTCTCAGGGCGGCTTACAAAGTCCTTTCCCTCCCCCTCCCCACAACAGACACCCTCTGAGGTAGGTGGGGCTGAGAGAGCTCTTGACAGAAACTGCTCTTTTTCAAGGACAGCTATTATCAGAACTATGGCTTGCCCAAGGTCATCCAGCCAAGTGCAAGTGGAGGAGTGGGGAATCAAACCTGGTTCTCCCAGATTAGAGTCCACGCACTTACCACTACACCAGACTGTCACCAAGGCTTATTCAGGTAAAAGCTCTCCCTCCTCTGTGAGGGCAGATCTGCGTGTTTCTCCCCCCCCCCCCGATAGCTAGCAATTCCAAAGAGTCCAGTAGCACCTTTAAGACCAAGGTTTATTCAGGTACAAGCTCTCCCACCTTCTGACACACTTCCAGTGATGTCAGGGTGTGTGGCATATGCAAATAAGTTATGTTAATGAGCTCCTGCACCTCTTTTTCTATGCTCCCCACCATGCATTGTTCTATAAATATTGTGTTTCCCCTCAGTCATCATGTTTCTAAACCGAAATGCCCTGAAGTCCCCAAAGTGAAGATATTCTACCTCCTCCCAACAAGTCTGATGGCTCTTCTTGGCACCTTTTGTAGCTCTACAATGTCCTTTGGAGATGGAGTGGCAAGAATTGGGCCCTGCCTTCCCCTTGTAGCCATACTCCCCCCCCCGCCCCCGCTGTCTTCTTGCTCCAGCCCACCTGGCTCTTAAAAGGATGGGGACACAACTTCCCGTTTTCATCAGAATTCTGGTTGTACCTGGTAGTGAGTTTTTAAGATATTGAGCTGAGGTTGATTTGTTGGAAATTTTATGCTAGTTTGTTCTATCCTGTTTATTTTTATCCTCTGATTGCTGGCTTGTGTGTTCTGGATTGTTTTGATGTGTAGATCATACTTTAACTGTAATTCAGATTTTATTGTTGCCTAAACTGCTTTGAGGGTATTTTTACTTCAGTGCAAGACAGCTGTCATTTAATAATTGAATAGGCTGAGCGTAAAGGCAGCTGGTTTGTAGCTGAAGTCAAAAGAAAGTGGATCATGAGCCAGTTTCTAATGGGCCAAGTGGGGCCTGCAGGATTCTCACCAAGGACACTGGACTAGGAGGAGTGGGCTCTGATCCACTGGAGAGACAAATCTTCTTTGTCTCTTTCCCATAATACCAGAACCCCAGGCACTTATTCTGAAGCAAAAATGCATCATCAGGGGGTCACTTAGTACAGGTCAGAGACACCTTGACTGTTAGGAGCAAAAGAGAGCTGGCCTCCTTAATGGGTCTCCTGAGAGGGGCTTTGAAGCAAAAAATATTTTTTCTTATGAAATCAGAAACTTCTATAGCTATGTTGACAAGCCCAAGTGTTACGGTGTCTTTTAGTGTTGGAATCATATGTTACATAAAAAGCAGTTATTTTAAAATTTGAAAGCTTCTACTTGTAATGTACGCATTCCTTGAATAAGGAATGAGCCAGCTTGATGTAGTGGTTAAGAGTAGCGGACTCTAATCTGGAGAACCCGGTTTGATTCCCCACTCCTCCAGATGAAGCCAGCTGGGTGACCTTGGGTTCTCTCAGGACTCTCCCCACCTACCTCACAGGGTGTCTGCTGTGGGGAGCCAGAAGGGAAGGGGATTGTGAGGCACTCTGGGACTCTTTCGGGTAGTGAAGAGTGAGGTATAAAACCAACTCTTCTTCTTCAAAATAGGAACTTCCTTAAATTACCATTTTCCAGTCCCCTTTCAAGGAGGAGGGGCTGGGTGGAAAGTGCACAAACACCAAGCTTGTTTATGGAGCACCCAACTGGGGTTTGGCATGATGTCTGAACTGTGCTGGATCCCACCGCATGTTTAATTTATGATGAAGACTAGGGAGCAAAGCCCGTTGTGGTGGAAGACAACGGGCCCTAGAAAGGAAGGGAGGGAAGGAAGGAAGGGAGGGAAGTGAAAGGGAGAGAGGCTTGAAGGAAGGAAGGAAGGAAGGAAGGAAGGAAGGAAGGAAGGAAGGAAGGAAGGAAGGAAGGAATAGGGGGAACAGTGAAAGAAAGGAGAGAGGAAGAAAGGAAAACGGGGAAAGGAAGGGAAGAGGGGCAGAAAAGGGCTTCTCTGGGCCCAGAGAAGGCCTTTTCTGTCCCACACACACCATCCCCTGGGCCTTCTATGGGGGCAGTAGGCAGTGTGTGGGGAAAAAAGGCTTCTCTGGGCCTACTGCCCCCATAGAAGGCCCAGGGGATGGCATGTGGGGGCGGAAAAGGGCTTCTCTGGGCCTAGTGCCCCATAGAAGCCCCAGGGGATGGCGTGTGGGGGGCGGAAAGGGGCTTCTCTGGGCCTAGTGCCCCATAGAAGGCGCAGGGGATGGCGTGTGGGGGGCGGAAAAGGGCTTCTCTGGGCCTAGTGCCCCATAGAAGGCCCAGGGGATAGCGTGGGGGGCGGAAAAGGGCTTCTCTGGGCCTAGTGCCCCCATAGAAGGCCCAGGGGATGGCATGTGGGGGACAGAAAAGGGCTTCTCTGGGCCTAGTGCCCCATAGAAGGCCCAGGGGATGGCGTGTGGGGGTGGAAAAGGCCTTCTCTGGGCCTAGTGGCCCCATAGAAGGCCCAGGGGATGGCGTGTGGGGGACGGAAAATTCCTTCTCTGGGCCTACTGCCCCCATAGAAGGCCCAGGGGATGGCGTGTGGGGCGGAAAAGGCCTTCTCTGGGTCTACTGCCCCCATAGAAGGCCCAGGAGATGGCGTGTGGGGGCGGAAAAGGCCTTCTCTGGGCCTACTGCCCCATAGAAGGCCCAGGGGATGGCGTGGGGGGTGGAAAAGGCCTTCTCTCACTTGCCTCAGCCTTGAGGGCCTGTCCCAGTACTCACACTCCAGATGGTCCTCTCCTGTCAGAGGACTGGAGCAGTCTTGAGCTGAAAACACTGACCGGGGCTGACATGGGCGGGACTTTGCGAAGCAGCCAATCAGCCCTGGCCAGTGTCTTCTGACTGCCAGTTCTTAAGCCGAATCAATTATGGCAAGCATAGAATGTTGTGGAACCAAAATTCAAATATATATAAGGACAGGATTCCTTTGCATAGCCCACTACAAATCATGAGGCTGGTAGCTCTGATGTTAGGCACCGGCCTGATTCTCCCACGGAGGAGGAGGCAATGGAAGAACAGTGAGGCTGGAGAATGGACTGCTCCACTTCAGGTGGCAAGTACTAATTCCAGCTTTGAATGTTCTCCACATTTTAAAAAAAAATACCTCATTGCAGACAACTAGAACAGCAGGGGGAAAGATGCTACGCCCTGTTTCTTTTGCTTGCTGTGTTGCCCACAGGGGGAGGCATTCCAAAATGTGACTCTCCCTGACCCCACCCCCACGGGTTCTGAAGTCATCCACACTGTCTAACTAACATGTCCTCTATGATATGTTGGCTACTGCTGATCAGGAACACTTTTATGTTTTGGGTTTTATCTCTTGGGTGAAGGACTTATATTTTGCATGAAGTTCAAGCTACAGCATGATCTGCCCAAGTGCTGGTTTGGGATACCAACGTGCAAATCTACCTGCTATTTTTTTGCCAGTTCTGCTATCTAAATTCTGTCTTAGAATCGTACAGCTCTGCAGAATTGTGTTGTGCAGCAAGGGAGAAGTGTGGATATTCCCCTTTATTGCTCTTGGACCTCAGCTTGGCTTTTGAAGGCAGCCCTGGGCCAGATCCTTTCAGTGGCTCCCCTCCCTTGGTGAGCTCGCTGGCCACAGACCCCTCATTTGCCTTTGGGCCCAATCCACTCTGCCACCCAGAGGGAGATGCAACTGGTGGTAGCTGCTCCTTCTTGTGTCTGTCTACTCACTCTCTCCAAGATGCTGCAGAGGAAGAGATGCAAAGCCAGACAGTATGTCAGTTTGGGAGTGGGGTCCTGGCAGGTGCCCCATGGGCCAGCCTTTGATAGTGGCCCTGCCTTTCACTCATGCAGTGTGCATATGCAGTGTGCAGTGCCAAGGGTGTCTTAGCTGGTTTTTGCTGAGACAACACCAGAGAACCATGTCTTTGTAATACCGGTTTCATTTATAAATACCCAAGCATATTGGAAGCAAACAGACACTTGCTTGCCAAGTGCTGATCCACTGATCTGCATCAGATTTCTTGAGGGGAGAGGCCATCCCCCAGAGTGCCTCACTTCTAGCCAATTCAAAGCTAAAAGAAAAAATCTGTCTTTGCCCCATGATCTCTGAATTCTATCGTGGTTCCAATCAGTTTCTCTGCCTTTGTTCACTAGCTGGAAGGTGCCATCATCCTAAATTCTGGTGGGTACACATTCCAAAAACTGGTGAGGCATGCTCCCAGCTATCAAGGGAGTCATCTGGGCTGTTAATAAATTTGTCAGTCTAACAAAAAGTGGTTTCCCAGCATCCATAACACTTTTGTTTTTTTTTGTTTTTTTAAAATGTGTTTAATGAGGAGATCTGGTAGATCTAGGGAGAGAGGGAGAGAGCTAGAAAATAGCTTCCCAGATTTGAAGTGTAGTGTGACAGAAAAATTGCAAAAACTTGCCTTTGTCTCTCTTGGACCAGAGCTGGACTTTTGATCAAGGCTTTGCTATCACTGTAACAAATGCATTTGCTAAGGGAGTCCATTAGATAAGAGACAAAGGGCTACTTGGAAGAGGTGAGACAGAAGGCAGCTTGGATTCATCGTGCTTTCAATGGGGAATTAAATTTTGATTTCTGGTTCTCCGTGTCAAAGAGGCATTCAGCCACATAACAAAGGAAGTTTCATAGAGAGGCAGCAACACAAGAAGTGGAAAGTTACAGGCAGTTTTTTGAAGCCAACGTCACTTCCCCCAGAAACACACAGTGAACCATTACAATGTAGTGCCTCAAGGTTTTTGACCTCCTGTGTGGTGTGAGGTGGGCTTGGTGCAACCGGATGCCAATAAAGGCTTACAGTCCACATCTCAGGGAAGAAGCCTGAGAATTGCAGCTTTCTGTTTGACGGGCACTTATATTCCCCAGCCTTTGGTGAGGTGATGGTGGTGGGGACCTTTGGAGGAAGTGACCATGTGTCAGACCCCTGGAGAAATCAGCTCCCAACAACAGTCATTCAAAAGAATAAAAGTTTATTGGGACATTGATAAGATCCAGACTCTTGACGTTTTGTGTTAGAACTAGGGAAAAGCATGTGAAACAAACAATTATACCTAAATCAAGCAGGACCCCAATGGCCGGGGGCCAATCACACCTAAGCATGAGGCCTGCCGAAATAACGGCTCATAGTTCCCAGAAGACACCAGAGTCTGCTGGGGCCCAAGGTTACTTGCCTAGGCCAACTGAGATAACAATAACATAGAAGAGGCTAAAAGCAAAAGTAGACATTTCTCTCACTCCCCACCATCCACATGGCAACCAAGCCCGAGTAAGCGGGCAAAGTTGACATTCAGCCACTCCAAAGACCCTACCCCTCAGGTTTAAGAGGGTATTTTTAATGGAAGGCATGCACGAGCCGAGGGGCATTAACGTGATTCCAGCGCACCCATTCATTTTGGGAGGGGTCAAAGTCTTTCCATTTGATCAGTTAATACAGGCGACCATGTATTGCTTAGAGTCCAGGATTTCTTCAACCTCTTGGTGCAGTTCACCATTAGAGGTGGAGGTGTTGCTGGTCGTGGTCTCCATTTGTTTGGACCTGGATCCCTTTTCAACAAGCAGAAATGAAACTCGGGGTGAATATGTTTAAGCATCTTAGGCAAATCGAGTTCAACTGCCACCTCGTTTATCACTCAGGTCACTTTAAAGAGTCCCACATACTTCCACCCCAACTTCCTCCCTGGTTTGTAGTCCTCTTAAGTTCTTTGTGGATAGGTAAACAGAATCACCAGGCTGTAAGTTCCACTCAGGGGCATGCCCCTTGTCTGCTTGAATTTTATAATCCTCTTTGTCTTTGTCTTAAGTCTTTTAAATGGTGGACCACTGGTCTTTCAAACCTTGCCACCACGTGCAAAGGTCCCCATTCCTTGGCTCTGGCAAAGCGACCATAGGGAGGATCCCCCTCTCATATCCATGTACAGCCTTAAAAGGGGACAATCCAATGGAATTATTATAACTGTGTTCAGCATAAGGGAGGAGCTCTGCCCAGTCATCCTGCTGGTAATTAGTGAAGCACCTCAGGAACTACTCAACCACTTGATTAACCCGCTCGGTTTGCCCGTCAGTCTCTGGTTGGTGGGCACTACTAAGTCCTTGCTTTATACCCAGCATCTGTAGGACTTCCTTCCAGAATTTGGACACAAAACAAGACCTGCAGTCAGAGATAATCCTGTGGGGCAGTGAATGCAGCCTCATTATATGGTGCATGAAAAGCTTAGCTAGTGCATTAGCCGTTGGCAGCTGCTTGCATGGGATAAAGTGGGCTCATTTGGAAAACAAATCCACCCCCCCAGATCACTGTTTTGCCTTTACTGTGTGGCAGGGCAGTTATAAAGTCCATAGAGATGACCCCCGCAGGGACAATTGGGAGTTTCTAGGGAGTGTAAAGTCCCTGGGGGTCTCCCAGGTCTCTGCCTTCCCATCAGGCAGGTTAAGCAGGACCCCAAGTACTGAGATATATCTGCTCATATGTGGGGTCACCAGAATTGTCTTTGGATCAGGTGCAAAGTTTTCAAGTAACCATAATGTCCCACAAGCTTAGATTCATGACTAAGATGGAGGAGCTCTCCCCGCAACGCAATGGGCATGAATAGTCTTTCACCCCAGTACCAACACCCATTTTCCTTTTGTTATAGAGAGGCTTCCTCCAAGTCAACATCAGTAAAGGCATTTTTAAATTTATAGACCCATGGCTCATTGTCTGCCATCCACCCCTGCCTTGCATGGCTGCATGTCAACCCTGCCACCCCCCCCCCAATTGGGAGGGAGTGAACATGGAATCCAACACTTCATCCTTTTGACTGGCGTGCTGTGGGAGGTGGGACAGTGTGTGGGCAAGGAAGTTAGACTTTCCGGGGAGGTGCTGGAGGGTGAAATGAAACTTAGAGAAAAAGTCCATTCACCGAAGCTGCTTGGCATTAAGGTGCGGGGGGGGGCGGCACAATGCCTTAAGGTTTTTATGATCTGTCCATGCCTTGAATCACACCCTGGTGCCTTCCAGCTAGTGTCACCAGATGGATAGGGCTAGTTTGATGGCAGCAGCCTCTTTGTCCCAAACAGCCCAATTGCATTCCGTGGGGGGAAACTTTTACGATACATAAGTGAGCGGGTGGAGCTTGCCACCCTCCCCCTTCTGCAGGATTGCCCCCCCCCATGGCCACATCCAAAGCATCCACCTGGACCACAAAGGGTTTATTTTCATCTGGATGGTGCAAAATGGGCTCGGAGGTGAACAGCTTTTTGAGCACATCGAATGCCTGCTGGCATTCTGGAGACCACTTCAATTTGGCACTCAGCTTAACACTCTCTGGCCATGGTTTTTAACAAGTCCGTGATGGGGAGGCATACTTGGGCGAAGTTGGGGATGAATGGGTGATAGAAATTGGCGAACCCCAGGAATTATTGTAACTGCCGCCGTGTGCCACACCACATCCCATCCCATCCCTCACTTTCTGGGGGTCCATTCCCAACCCACCGGCCAATATCTGTTACCCCAGGAAGTCTACCTCCTCCTTATGGAACTCGCATTTAGACAATTTGGTGAAAAGCTGGTGCTCACAGAGAGTCTCTAGGACCTCCCTCACTAAGGTCACATGGGTGTCCTTATCTTGTGAATAGGTCAAGATGTCATCAAGATAAACAAGCACCTGCTTGAACAGGTGTTTATGCAGCACTTCATTGATCAGGTTCATAAAGACTCCTGGGGCCCCCGCGAGCCCAAATGGCATGACTAAGTACTTGAAATCACCCAGTGGAGTATTGAAGGCCGCCTTGTACTAGTCCCCCTCCCCAATGCAGACTCAGAAATAGGCATCTAGCAAATCCAATTTCGTCAAGATTTTCCCCTGTGAGGCCTCAGTCAAAAGGTCTTTAATCAGAGGGAGGGAGTAGGTGTTTGTCATGGACATAGCATTTAGCCCGCTATACTCAGTGCATAGTCTCAACCCCGTCCTTCTTTTTCCTGAAAAGCACAGCAGCTGTGAATGGTGACAATGCTGGCCGTAAGAGCCTCTGATAAAGAATACATCCTTAGGCTTCAAGCAGAAAAGTCAGCCTATGTGCTGAGATTCCAAGGTGTTCCAGAACAAAGCAGTGAGAATCTCAAAGAAATCTTGACTCAAGCATTATCCCCAATGACAGGTTTGAAAGCTGAAGATTTATTAAGCGATTTGGATGTGGTCTACAGATCATACCCTGAATACATAAAGAAGAAAAACCTGCCTGGGGAAATAGTGGTCAGATTCTCGAAACGGTCTACAAGAGATGCGGTTCTTAAAGCTACTAATGAAAACACCTTGAAGATTAAAGACTTGGAAATAAGAGTTCTAAAGGATGTACCATTTGAAATCAGAAAGAAGTGAAGGTACTACAAAGATTTAACTGCATTTTTACAAAAGAAATCAATTAATTACATATGGCTCTTCCCGGAAGGATTAACATTCAAGTAAAAGGACTCAAAAGAAAAGATTGACTCTGTGGACAAAGCAAAACGATTTTTGGAGAAGATTCAAGGATTACCAAAGGAAACAACAGAAGAAGAGAAGAGTCATCAAGAAGAAGGAGAATACAGCCCATGAGGTTCAGCCAGTTCAGGATCGGATTCAACCAGTTCATCTGAAGATTCCTCATCAGAACTGGGTGCAACTGCATCCAAACTACGCAAAGGGAAAATGGACACTGATAAAGATAAAAAGAAGGGAAGAACAAACAAGAAATTGATAGAACTGAGATATAAAAAACTGAAGGGATAAATATGTTTATTCAGAGCAAATTCCTAGAATTTAACTCTATACTCAAAGTTTTAAACTAAAAGCTGCTTCACTCAAGTATGATTTATTATGAGAAACTTGAACAAACCTTTATTACTAGCAATATATGTAACTCCTGTTAGTCTAACTTTTAGTAATGCTGTCCTATCACCCGTAGGTTTGTTAGTGTTTATCCTTCCTTTGTTTCTATGTAGTCTGTAGTTTAAAAGAAATAAAAATTCATTGGGGGGGAAGGATGCTGGCCGTATAAACTCTCGGGCCAGGTTTTTATCAATTAATCCTCCTCCTCTGCTGGGCTCATTGCATACACTTTTCCTTTAGGCATGTTGTGCCCTGGCAGGATCTCCATAGCACACTCCATCTTACGATGGTGGGGGGAACTCATCCTCCTCGGCTTCCTCAAACACCCAGACCAAGTCTCTATATTCTGGGGGGATGGAGTCGAGCTCCCCTTGAGCTAGACACATGTATTCCGGTACAGAAGGTGGTGCCTCCCCCACTCCATCTTCCACCTGTGACACTCGCAGCAGGGGTTGGGAAAATGCAATACGCTGGCACTCCACGGCACATAGGGGTCGTGGTCTCTCAGCCAGGGATTCCCCAGAACCATTGAGAATTTGGCCATTGGATTAATCACAAAAGCCTGGTGTTCCCAGTGTGGCCCTGTCCCCATGAGCACGGGTACAGTCTGATACTTGCATGCCTCTTTCATGGGGGAACCATCTATCTGGGGGAATATTAACGGCTCAGGGAAGGTTTGCACTGGTACTTCCAACCCTGTAACTGTTGTGGGACTTATTAAGTCTCTGGCACACCCTGAGTCAATTAACGCCCTCACCCTTACTTGGGTGCCCAATTCAGGATTTAACACAGTCACAGTCACAAAAAATAAGGGGGGGTTAGTTCTCACAGATTGTGGTGCTGGTTGCTTTTGGACCTCGGGGTTGCGCCCCTGTGGCTGGGTGGCTTCGCCTGCACTCTGGAGCTGTGCCACTCTACAGTCTTTTTTTCACATGGGTTGAGATAAGTAGGGCAATTAGCAGCGAAGTGGCCGGGCTCTCCACATCTTAGGCACAGCCCCTGCTTCATACTCCAGTCTCGCATAGACTCTCGGGCTTTGGTGCGTTGGCACTTCGACTTCCCTGCCGGGTTTTAGAGGTTGTCCTAGGCTGGTACATCTTGATTAGGGCTGCTCAGTTCTCAGCCTCACTGGCTTCTCTGATCCACCCACCAAGGGTTAAAGGGTTCCCTTGTCCCATAGTTCCCAGGGGAAAGAAGACTGACTGAGATAATAAATAAAAACACAGAAGAGGCTAAAAGCGAAAGTAAGTGGGCAAAGTTGACACCATGACCTGCTAGAATTCCTTTTGCTGTGGGACACGCAAAAGTCAGAAAAGTACTTCTACAGAAAGAAGATGAGAAATCCCATTGTCTAAATATATTAAAATTGCTCTGAGGGAGAACTTTAGATTTTCAGTCAGCAAAGCTACGGAACAGACAAGGGATACTGGAGAAGGATTTGGCAGAAGTTCTGGTCAGTTAGAGAGAACTCCCAGACAAGCTAAATAGTAAAAGGGATTATTGCTTCTTAGGGACAAGGAGAATAATTTCCTGCCAGTGAAAGGGGTTGGGAAGAGACCCTGGTCTGTGATAATAGGGAGAAACTTAGACACCTCAAGAGTTAATGAAAAGCTGTATTACCTAAAGAAAAACCTGTAATATCTGAAGGAAGAAATCTAGAAACGTCAATAAAAACTATGTTGTGCTGAAATATACAAAACAAAATACCTCTCAAAGAAAGAAATAGAAAGCCTTGAAACAAAAACTACAAATATACTCTCTTGAATGATCTAAGAATTCAACTCTGTATCTATTAGAAACATTTTTTTACCTCAGCAATCTCAAAACTTTGATTATTCCTGTTATACATATAAAGTAAAGGTAAAGGTTCCCTTGCTCGAAAGCCAGTCGAATCCGACTCTAGGGTTGCGGTGCTCATCTCCGTTTCAAAGCCGAAGAGCCAGCGCTGTCCGAAGACGTTTCCGTGGTCATGTGGCCGGCATGACTAAACACCAAGGTGCACGGAACGCTGTTACCTTCCCACCGAAGTGGTCCCTATTTATCTACTTGCAATTTCTTGCTTTCGAACTGCTAGGTTGGCAGGAGCTGGAGCTAGAGACAGGAGCTCACCCCGTCATGCGGCACCCGGGTCTCGAACTGCTGAACTACTGACCTTCCACAGCCTGCAGTTCAGCGTCTTAACCACTTGAGCCACCGCAGCTCGGTTATACATATATTCCCTGCCTAAAATCTTTATTCTGTTTTTGAAAGTTAATTTGCTGCTGTCAGGTACCCTGCCATTGTAAAATAGAAGGAGGCATTCATTCAACTGTTGGAATGCAAGGAGGGCTTGGAGCCTCCAGTCTCTCACTGATTTAGTACTTTCTGTTTTGTATCTTATCAGTTTGCCTGACCTTGGGTCTCATGCTGCTGCCATCCTGGCGCTGGTCTGGGTTATTTTCTTAAACTTTCGCTTTGGGGTTTTCACGCACACAAGGTAGCTATTGGCTTAGGGGGTAGGGGAGGCTATAACTTAGACGGCTTGCTATTCCAAAGTATCACTGACAAAAAGCATGTACTGCACCTTCAGCATTTTCTTTCAGTAAACACTATCTTCTGAAGAAGCCTGGTGTTTGACTGAATATCTGAGGGAACTGACAGCTGCCAACGAGAACAGCTCCCTGCCCTCCTCTAAGCGACAGCCCTTCAAATACTTCAAGAGAGCAATCTTGTCCCCCCTCAACCTCCTGTTATCCAAACTGAACATTCCCAAGTTCCCTCAGCCTTTCCTCATAGGGCCCAGTCTCCAGGCCCCCGATCATCCTCATTGTTCTCTGCACCTGCTCCATTCTGTCTACATCCTTTTGGAAATGAGGCCTCCAGAACTGCACACAATACTCCAGGTGTGGCCAGACCAATGACTGCACGTCCATTGGGGGTTGTGTGAACTGGCCCTCAGGCTCTATTGCTCTAATGCAGGACAGCACCCTCTCACTATCAAGTTTACGGCGCACACCACCAATTGTGGTCAGCTCCACTCAGTATCCTGTGCCACTTTTGGGTGCTAAGAGCAGAATTGGCCCCACCCAGCAGGCATGCCATGGGTCAGCAGACGTGGACACTGGCACCTCCTTCTAAAGAATGGCATGCCCTGTGGGCGCTTAATTTTGAGCCACAATGCAGCAGAGAACTTTCTCGTGCATCACCCATGTGAGCAGTCACTCTGTACCCTGTATGAGAGAAGAATTACGAGAGATGTTATTTCCTTTTGTCTTATTTCCTTCTCAACAAATCAGCCTCTTCTTTCCTTCCTATTGAAGCTGAAGTGGCAAAGAAATGTAAACTCAGTGTCATCAACAGAAAAAAATTATAAAGCAAGCAACTTAAAAAACAAACACAGTGCCGTTTTCCCAGCCAGAAAATCTCCCCCAGCCCTTGCATCCTGTCATGTTCAGTGATAGAACATTTCTGAACAATGTAATGCTTGGTGTGTTCTTGTGTTTGGCCTCATCACACCATGAGAAGTGGGTTTTATTGTGCCTCTGGTGATGTTAGAAAGCCAAAACGCACAAGGATTGCAGGAATAGCTGTGAAGCACACCTGTCGGGATGTCTTATTGTTAACATGAAATGGACGTTGTTTGCACCAAAAAAGAGAAGAAGAATTTCTGGAGAAAATAAGTCCAAGGTAGAAAATCTTTGGAAACAGTCTAGAAAAATGTCTGCGGTTCTGTGAATGGTCCTGTCTCCTCAGGATGAACAGGGAAATTAAATAAGCTATTAGAGTGGGATCAGTAGTGGGAACGTGGTAAACTTAAAGAGCAGCATTGGAAAAGTATTCCATTTTGTCTTGGACTTAAATGGTAGGTAACACAGGTTTCTGTGATTCCTTCTACTGTGTTTATTTTTATTTTAACCAAAAGCAGAGAACAATGCATAGAAATGGCTTGACCCTTTCCCCTTGGATCCTCATTGCCCCCCCCCATCTGCTGTTTCACTTAAAGTGGGAAAAGGCAGGATATCCACATCTTTGGATGAGGAGAATTTGGAGAAAGTAATTTACAAATTGTAAGTGGTCATTCACTGCTTCTCTTCTCTGTCTCTCTCTGGAAAGGAAGTTCAAAGTAAGACAATTTTTTTCTGTCTCCCTTTTCCTCCTCATCTGTTACATATTCTGAGAAGACCCATAGGTTCTTGTGCTTTGATTTGAACCTCTTTCTCTTGCATAATTATAAGATGGGGGAGACTTGCCTTAGCAGTAATATATGCGGAAATGATCTAGGGGTCTTAGTAGACCATACATTGCATATGAGTCAGCAGTGTGATGCGGTGGCTAAAAAGGCAAATGTGATTTTGGGCTGTATCAACAGAAGTATAGTGTCGAGATCAAGCAAAGTGATGGTATTGCTCCGAATTGCAAGACTAGATCTAATGGATGGAAATTACAAGGGAATCGTTATTGGCTAGATATCAGGAGAAACTTCCTGACTGTAAGAGTGGTTGAGCAGTGGAGCAGTCTGCCTCGGGAGGTAAGAACATAAGAACATAAGAGAAGCCAATGTTGAATCAGGCCAATGGCCCATCTAGTCCAACACTCTGTCACACAGTGGCCAAAAATACCAGGTGCCATCAGGAGGTCCAGCAGTGGGGCCAGGACACTAGAAGCCCCCCACTGCTGCCCCCCGGCACCAAGAATAGAGTGCATCACCTGCCCCAGACCGAGAGTTCCCATCTATACCTTGTGGCTAATAGCCACTGATGGACTTCTGCTCCATATGTTTATCTAATTCCCTCTTGAAACTGCTCATGCTTGTAGCCACCACCTCCTGTGGTAGTGAATTCCATGTGTTAATCACTCTTTGGGTGAAGAAGTACTTCCTTTTATCTGTTCTAACCTGACTGCTCAGCAATTTCATTGAGTGTCCACAAGTTCTTGTATTGTGAGAAAGGGAGAGAAGTACTTCTTTCTCAACCTGCTCTATCCCATGCATAATCTTATAAACCTCAATCATGTCACCCCTCAGCTGTCGTTTCTCCAAGCTAAAGAGCCCCAAGCGTTTTAACCTTTCTTCATAGGAAAAGTGTTCCAACCGTTTTATCATTCTAGTTGCCCTTCTCTGCACTTTTTCCAATACTATAATATCCTTTTTGAGGTGTGGTGACCAGAACTGTACACAGTATTCCAAATGAGGTCACACCAATGATTTATACAGGGGCATTATGATACTGGCTGATTTGTTTTCAATTCCCTTCCTATTTATCCTCAGCATAGTGTTGGCCTTCTTTATTGCAGTGACACACTGTCTAGACATTTTCATTGAGTTATCTACTATGACTCCAAGATCTCTCTCTTGGTCAGTCTCTGCCAGTTCAGACCCCATCAATGTGTATTTATATTTAGGATTTTTGGCTCCAATGTGCATCACTTTGCACTTGGCCACATTGAACCCCATCTGCCACATTGATGCCCACTCACCCATCCTCGACAGATCCCTTTGGAGTGCCTCACAAGCCTCCCCTGGTTTTCACCACCCTGAACAATTTGGTGTCATCTGCAAATTTAGCCACTTCACTGCTTACTCCCAATTCCAAATCGTAAATAAACACGTTAAAAAGCATCGGACCAAATACTGATCCCTGTGGTACCCCACTGCTTACCACCCTCCATTGAGAAAGTTTCCCATTTATACTCACTCTCTGTTTCCTATTTATAAGCCAGTTTTTGATCCACAAGAGGACTTGTCCTTTTATCCCATGACTATTGAGCTTACTTAGGAGCCTTTGATGAGGAACTTTATTAAAAGCTTTCTGGAAGTCAAGGTAAACAACATCTATTGGGTCCCCCTTGTCCACATGTTTGTTCACTCCATCAAAAAACACTAACAGGTTAGTGAGACGAGATCTTCCCTTACAGAACCCATGCTGAGTTTGCCTCAATAGTTTTTGTTCATCAATGTGCCTACTAATACTTTCCCTAATAACAGTTTCCACCAACTTACCTGGTATCGATGTCAGACTGACTGGCCTGTAATTTCCTGGATCTCCCCTGGAGCCCTTTTTAAAGATGGGAGTGACGTTAGCTACCTTCCAGTCCTCAGGAATGGAGGCAGATTTTAAAGAAAGATTACATATTTTTGTCAGGAGATCCACAAGTTCACATTTGAGTTCTTTCAGAACTCTCGGATGATGCCATGCGGGCCTGATGATTTATTAGTTTTTAAATTGTCCATCAGTTGTAGGACTTCCTCTCTTGTCACCTCAATCTGATTCAGGTCTTTCAAACCCCCTCCCGATATCGGTGGTTCTGGAGTGGGCAAGCACTTGTCATCTTCCACAGTGAAGACAGAGGCAAAAAATGCATTCAGGTTCTCAGCCATTTCCCTGTCATCCTTCAGTAGTCCTTTTACCCCTTGGTCATCCAAGGGCCCCACTGCCTCCCTGGCTGGTTTCCTACTTCTAATGTATTTGAAGAAAGTTTTATTGTTGGCCTTTATGCTTTTTGCGATATGCTCCTCATATTCCCTTTTTGCTTGCCTGATCACAGACTTGCATTTTATTTGCCACAGCCTGTGTTCATTTTTATCAACCTCACTGAGACTAGCTTTCCACTGCTTAAAGGAATCCTTCTTACTTTTTACAGCTTCCATTACTTTATTTGTTAACCATGCAGGCTTTTTTCTATACCTATTTGTGCCTTTCCTAACCTGCGGTATATATATTTTTTTCTGAGCTTCTAAGATTGTCTTTTTAAATAGTCTCCAAGCTTCCCCAATGGTTTTGACCTTTTCCACTTTTCCTTTCAATTTCTTCCTCACATGTCCCCTCATATCAGAGAAGTTACCCCTTTTAAAGTTAAAAGTGGTTGCGTCAGTCTTTTTGGGCAACTCCCTATTTATACAAATGTTAAACTCAATAACATTATGGTCACTGTTCCCAAGTGGTGCAATCACTTTTACATCTCTCACCAGGTCTTGGGCGTTACTTAGGACCAAATCCAGGATCACCTCTCCCCTGGTAGGATCTGTGACCATCTGTTCCATAGCACAGTCATTGAGACTGTCTAAAAACTCAATCTCTGTTTCCTGACTGGAACTCATATTGACCCAATCAGTGTGTGGGTAGTTAAAGTCACCTATTACAACACAGTTATTTCATCTAGCCACTATCTTTAATTCATTCATCATTTTATAATCCTCCTCTACCTTTTGATCTGGTGGGCGATAACAAACTCCCACTGTTAAGCCTCCTTTTGGTCCCACTATTTCAACCCATAGCATTTCCAGAAGCGAATCCAATTCTCTTACCCTCTCAATCTTACTGGACTGTATACCCTCTCTGACATACAGAGCCACCCCACCTCCAACCCTTCCCCCCTATCCTTCTGATATAATTTATAATCAGGAATCACTGTATCCCACTGATTTTCCTCATCCCACCAAGTTTCTGAAATACCCACAATGTCTATTTCCCCCCCCAACACTAAGCATTCCAATTCCCCAATTTTACCTTGGAGACTTCTAGCATTTGTGTATAAACACTTATAATTTCCCACACTTGTTAAGCCCACAACCTTCCTCTTGCTTCCTCGAGACCTTGCCAGGCAGTCCCTATCGTTAGCCACAGTCTCAGTGGACAATTGTAATCCATTTCCTTGTACAAAAGTAACAGCTACCCCTTCATCTCTTTGAGATGAGCCATCCCGAACCAGAGACTTTTCATCTCCTGTCGGCTTTCCCCCAAAGGTGGTGGATGCTCCTTCCCTGGACGTTTTCAAGCGGAGGCTGAATGACCATCTTTTGGGTATGTTGTAGGTATGTCGGGCTATCTTTTGGTTATGCTCCTGCAGAGTGCAGGGGGTTGGGCTAGATGACCTGCAAGGTTCCTTCCAGCTCTTAACATTCTATGATTCTGTGGCTTTACTTTGTTCTGGTTAGACCTCACCTGGAACACTGTGTTCAGTTTTGGGCACCACACTTTAAGAAGGATATAGACAAGCTGGAACACGTCCAGAGGAGGCCGACAAAGATGGTGAGGGATCTGAAGACCAAGTCCTATGAGGAAAAGTTGAAGGAGCTGGGTATGTTTAGCCTGACTGATAGATGATAACCATCTTCAAGTACTTGAAGGGCTTTCATATAGAGGATGGTGCGGAGTTATTTTCTGTTGCCCCAGAAGGTCAGACCAGAACCAACACGTTGAAATCAAGAATTTCCAGCTAAACATTAAGAAGAACTTCCTGACAGTTAGAGTGGTTCCTCAGGGGAGGTGGTGGGCTCTCCTTCTTTGGAGGTTTTTAAACAGAGGCCTTGTGCTCATCTGACAGCAATGCAGATTCTGTGAACTCAGGCAGAGCATGAGAGGGAGGGCAAGAAGAAGGAGGAGGAGATTGGATTTATACCCTGCCCTTCACTCAGAGTGGCTTACAAATGCCCTCCCCTCCCCTCAACAGACACCCTGTGAGGTAGGCAAGGCTGAGAGAGCTCTTTCCAGAACTGTCCTTGAGACAACAGCTCTGACAGAACTATGGCTTGCTCAAGGTCATCCAGCAGCTACAAGTGGAGGAATGGGGTATCAAACCCAGTTCTCCCAGATTAGAGTCCGTGCACTTAACCACTACACCAAACTGGCTCACATCAGTGCTTAGTTCTTGTGGCCCTTTCTTGCACACCCAGGAAAATGGTGATCACCACGTTGGGGTCAGGAAGCAATTTTTCTCCAGGCCAGTTTGGCCGGGGATCCTGGAGGTTTTTTGTCATCTTCTGGTCATGGAACAGTGGTCACTGGGGGTGGGGGAGAGGTATTTGTGAATTTCCTGCATTGTGCAGGGGGTTGTATTAGATGACTCTGGAGATCCCTTCTGACTCTATGATTCTATGATTCTTTTTTTTAAGTGGGTCACCCTATGTGCCGAATTATCAAGGAGCAAAGCGTTGGATTCTCTTTGTGTTGGGCTCAATCCTGTCTTTTGCTTTTAGGTTTGTTTTGTTTTCTAAGAACAAACATGCAGTGTATTGCTCAGGGAATGTACAGCTGGGGACAGCTTTTGAGTCCCTGTAGTTGAAATGTAGGAGTAGCCATTTCATTGCAAACATTAAAGTAATGAGTGGAGGATCCTTTTAAGTGTCAGAGGAAATGTCATCAAACGTCCCTGCTGAGAAACGAAATGTATCCACAGGATGCAGTCAATACCTATCATCTCCTGTTAAGGAACAGTTAGAGGAAAGGAAAACCCACTTGAAACTTGATGCTTACGTTCTGCCATTTTCCACTGGGCTGCGAGGGCCAATTGAAATGACAGACTTGGTGCACTGAGGAGCATCGAGGGAATCCATTCATGGTAAAGAATGAGTGTCCCCTGTGCTGGTAAATGGGAAGCTGCCAAGTCAGACTACATTTCTTGGTATGGCCTCCTCTGGCTGACAGTGGTTCTCCAGGGTGTCAGGCAAAGAAACAACACACATTTCCCTGAAACTGGAAGTGTGAGAGATCAAACATGGGACCTCCTCCATACAAAGCAAAAGATTCTTGTTTAGTTTTCTGTGCATCATATTGTGCATATCAAGACATGTTCAAGGATTGTTTGGCCCTTGGAATTCTGCCTCAAGCCAGATTGGGAATGGTTGTGGTTTTTTGCTCCTACATTTGCTTCCATCCCCAAGTGGAGAAGCAGAGGAATGCACTTAGGGGATCTCCCGGAATCTCCAAAATAAACAGGCCCTAATGGTCTTCAAAAGCAGCACTACTGGAAAGTACTGGGTATTTTCCTGACTCACAGTGAAGCAAAGCTGAAACATACAATAAGACACACAGGTTCATTTGTGTCAGGTAGCCCTGCCATGATGGATGGAGACGGGAGGGAGGATGGGCTTTGTTTCGTGAAGGGAGGGTGGATGGGATTGCGGGGTGTTGATTTATGCACCTGGAGTGTTCGAATGGAATGTGGGGAGCTGCCTCGGCTGCCTGGCCGTGCAGGCCGTATCTTCTTCAGACCTAACACACTGACCTTGGAGGAGACAGGCTGTTAGCTTCCTATCGCTTTCCCAAGCAACAGCTAGGCTGAGAAAATGGGGGCGGTGGGAACTACATTAATTATCACTGTCTCCAGTTCCCGCACGCGCGCTATGCTTCTATTGGTGGAGGGGGGGGTCCCCATTCTCCCCCCTTCTGGTATAACTGCTTGCTTCATGTAACTAAGGTATTCTTAACAATGTTCCTGTTACAGTAACCTACTATTGCAGCTTTAAAATAAATACTATTCTTGCTTCACTGAACAAGGCCTGGTATTTTGCTGACTAAGTTAAGGACTCTGACAGTTTGTTAAGAATCCTCATTTTCGGGGCTGTTCGGAAACCCGCAACTCCAACATGAGTAGCGGTGAAGAAGACACTTTCCCGATCCAAGACGAAAGGAAGGAGGACAAGAAACCTCCTGTGACAATGGTACCCACGGAAGCCCCTGGCCCACATGTGCCGGTGACATGGGGGCAGGAGTACGACTTTGGGGGGCCCTACGGTGTTAGTTCTACGAGCTGTTGCCATCACCAGATGGGCAACACCGAAATCAGATTGACTATATAATTTGCAGTCAAAGATGGAGAAGCTCTATCCAGTCAGTAAAAACAAGACCTGGAGCTGACTGTGGCTCAGATCATGAGCTACTCATTGCAAAATTCAGACTTAAATTGAAGAAAGTTGGGAAAACCACAAGGCCATTCAGATTTGACCTAGATCGCATCCCCGATGAATATACAGTAGAGGTGAAGAATAGGTTTAAGGGACTAGATTTGATAGACAGAGTGCCTGAAGAACTATGGACAGAGGTCCGTGACATTGTAAAGGAGGCAGCACTCACCGCCATCCCAAAGAAAAAGAAATGCAAAAAAGCAAAGTGGCTGTCTGATGAGGCTTTACACATAGCAGAGGAAAGAAGGAAAGCTAAAGGCAATGGAGAAAAGGAAAGATTTGCCCAACTGAATGCAGATTTCCAGAGAACAGCAAGGAGAGATAAGGAGGCTTTCCTGAATGAACAATGCAGAGTAATAGAGGAAAACAATAGATTGGGAAGGACTAGAGATCTCTTCAAGAAAATTGGAGAAATCAAGGGAATGTTCCATGCAAAGCTGGCCATGATAAAGGACAAAAACGGTAGGGACCTAACAGAAGCAGAAGAGATTAGGAAAAGATGGCAAGAATACACAGAAGAACTATACAAGAAGGACCTCGATGTCCTTGACAACCACGATGGTATAATCACTGACCTCGAGCCAGACATCCTGGAAAGCGAAGTTAAATGGGCCTTAGAAAGCATTACTAACAACAAAGCTAGTGGAGGTGATGGTATCCCAGCTGAGTTATTCAAAGTCTTAAAAGAAGATGCTGTTATAGTGCTGCACTCAATTTGCCAACAAATTTGGAAAACACAACAGTGGCCACAGGATTGGAAAAGGTCAGTTTACATTCCAATCCCAAAGAAGGGCAACGTCAAGGAATGTTCAAACTATCGCACAATTGCACTCATTTCACACGCTAGCAAGGTCATGCTCAAAATCCTACAAGCTAGGCTCCAACAGTACGTGGATAGAGAACTGCCAGAAGTACAAGCTGGGTTTCGAAGAGGTAGAGGAACTAGAGATCAAATTGCCAACATTCGCTGGATTATGGAGAAAGCAAGAGAATACCAGAAAAACATCTACTTCTGCTTCATTGACTATGCTAAAGCCTTTGATTGTGTGGATCACAATAAATTATGGCAGGTTCTTAAAGAGATGGGAGTACCAGACCACCTCACCTATCTCCTGAGAAACCTGTATAAGGGTCAAGAAGCAACAGTTAGAACCGGATATGGAACAACTGATTGGTTTAGCATAGGAAAAGGAGTACGACAAGGATGTATATTGTCACCTTGCTTATTTAATTTATATGCAGAGTACATCATGCGAAATGCTGGCCTGGATGAATCACAAGCTGGGGTTAAGATTGCTGGGGAAAAGATCAATAACCTCAGATATGCAGACGATACCACTCTGATGGCAGAAAGTGAAGAGGACCTCAAGAGCCTCTTGCTCAGGGTGAAAGAGGAGAGTGCAAAAGTGGGCTTGAAGCTCAACATCAAAAAAACTAAGATCATGGCATCTGGCCCCATCACTCCTTGGCAAATAGACGGAGAAGTCGTAGAAGTAGTGACAGACTTCATGTTCCTAGGATCCCAGATCACTGCAGATGGTGACTGCAGCCATGAAATTAAAAGACGCCTGCTCCTTGGGAGGAAAGCGATGGCAAACCTAAACAGCATGATAAAAAGCAGAGACATCACCTTGCCAACAAAAGTCCGCATGGTCAAAGCAATGGTATTCCCCATAGTAATGTATGGCTGCGAGAGTTGGACTATAAGGAAGGCTGAGCGCCGAAGAATAGATTCTTTTGAACTCTGGTGCTGGAGAAGACTCTTGAGAGTCCCTTGGACTGCAAGGAGATCAAATCAGTCAATCCTAAAAGAAATCAACCCTGACTGTTCCCTGGAAGGCCAGATCCTGAAGCTGAAGCTCAAATACTTTGGCCACCAAATGAGAAGGGAGCCCTCACTGGAGAAGACCCTGATGCTGGGAAAGATTGAAGGTCAAAGAAGAAGGGGACGGCAAAGGATGAGATGGTTAGACAGTGTCATCGATGCGACAAACATGAAATTGAGCAAACTTCAGCGGACAGCGGAAGACAGGAGGGCCTGGCGTAATCTGGTCCATGGGGTCGCAAAGAGTCGGACTCGACTGTGCGACTGAACAACAACAACAACGGGGACCCTTATGGAGCGGCCTACGGAGGGGTGACCACCCGACCCAAGCAAAGACGAGATTGGGTGAAACCCCTGGCCGAAACCCATGAGACGTCGTTCACGACTCTGCAAGCCTCGGTGCGAGTGAATCAAACCGAGAGATCAGTCTGCAGACTGATCACTGCCGAAGGGCTGGAAGACACCTACCGAGACTCCGGCGACCTGGAAGGGGCCGTGGTGAACCGGAGGTGGAGTGGCGACCCGAGCCAAGACCGCCTGTTTTGCATCCTAGATGAATCCCTCGCCCACATTCCCCAGATGATCGCGGAGGGCATCTGAGAGGAGCGGGAACGACAACGGCGGGAAGAGCCCCCCGATCAGCATCCTCAAGACCAGCAACAGGTGCCAGTCCCGGACCAGCAGAACGTGCCGGTCCAGCCCCTCAATCAACCAGCGGGGCCGGGACCGCAGGGACCGCAAGGACCGCCGGTACAGCAACCCCAACGACCATGGGGTTTCTTGCCACCGAAACCATCTGAACTACTCAATGCAGACTTTGATGGGACCCCAGAAAAGTTCCCCTTCTTCCTGGTGAGAGCTGAAAAATTCATTGAAACCTGGGGCCATCTGTTCCAACGTGAAGACCGGACGGTGGATGTAATAGCCTCGCACCTGAAGGATGCAGCTGCCGACTGGTATGTAGCGCTCCACCAGGCTGACGGGCAAGAGCTAAGAGAGATCGATGCGTTGCTTCCGGCCGGAGTTAAAATGGCGAATTGACACACTTTGCGATTTGAGCAGAGTGGACAGCAGTATCTGGCGACAGTTTGGGCTTTACCTGGCCCAACGCAGCACTCCCCAGGCGGGGGAGTGGCAAGCACGCAGCCAAGCCTGAGAGGGGGTTGAGATCGGTGTGGATAAGCCTCGGAGGAGGCTTGTTTACACCTTGATCTCCCTCCGCGAAAAGGGCAGTTGCAAATCAGCACTACAGATACCAGCTGGGCTGAGAATTCAGCATAAATCCGTCATCTACCGGCCTCTTTAACATCAAGCTTAACATCGGTTACAGAAGAAGCACTGCGAAACCCCGAGATCACAAGCAAGGTAACAAATGAACAATTGCTTACCGGTTTAAAGAAGAAGGCAAAATTTAAATGTTCGGATAAGTGTAAAAAGCTTCAATGAACTAATCCGCTTGATTTAAAAGTAAAAAGAAAGCTTTCCTTTAGAGAAAACGGCTGAAAAGTAACTTTGTTTTGCATTCCTGTGGTCAGCTAAGACTAAACTTTGCGTAGCAGAAACGAAACGGACTGTGATTCTATGATACATGAAGTAGGCTAGAGTGGATGTTTTCGATGTTGCTGTGCCGGAAGTAGACGGACGTTTTAGAGTGTGGCACCGGAAGTTGGATTACAGTGATGGACAGATAAACAGGAAGTTCTGAAGGAGCCTACTCTAGCCAGAAAATCATAGAGAAATTGCGCCCGCCATTTTGAGGAGGACTAAATTTTAAAAAGTTATTTTTAAGCTGAAAAAGCACTGGAAGAAGTTATAAAGGTGGCGATTTGGCTTGAGGATTGCTAATATAAAGATCGATTAGCCCTGAACTCGCTTTCAAGACGGATTTGAGGTCAAGACCAAGGGCTGCCTCATCACCTAGTCCAAGAATGACTGCAAAGGAAAAAAAGAGTGGCAGGCTGCCATGGAAGCGATGGAGAAACGGATGACTGAAGTGGTGCAGAGTTTGGGAAAGCAAATAGAATCACAGCTGCAACAACAGTTGCAACAACAGCTGCAAATACAACTGGAGCAAATAGAACAAGTACAAGTCCAAGTACAGAAAAAAAATATGGAAGAGTTAAAAGAACTGGTACTAACAGAAGTGGCAGGGATAAAAAAAGATACAGAAGAAGTTAAAAAAGAGGTTAAAAGTCTGGTGACAAAATCAGAAGAAATGGAACAGAAAGTTAAAAGAACCCTGTCAGAAAATACAAGACTGGAGTCCATGATGGAATATAGGGCCACTCAGAACCACTTGAGATTGAGAGGAATCGAAGAGGAGGAAGATCAAGATTTACGGGCCCTAGTAATTAACACATTGACAACTTACATAGGGGAAGATGTTGGAGACTTGGATCCAGACTTTGACCTGATTTACAGAGTAAATTCAGCGTATGCCAAGAGAAAGCAATTACCCAGAGATGTGATTGTTCAATTTGTGACTACTAAAATGAAGGAAGACGTTTTCAAGAAGCAATTTACACAACCGTTGGAAATTAATGGAAAAAAAATAATAATTTTGAGAGAAATTCCGAGATCGATCTTACAAGACAGAAAGAAATTCAAGAAACTAACAGATAGGTTAAAAGAAATTAGTATCAGGTTTAGATGGGAGATTCCATATGGATTATCATTTACATACAATTCGGTGAGATTTACTCTTAAAACGGAAGGAGACATCTACAGATTCAAAGAGAACAACTTTGATGATTTCAAAGATATTTAATTCAAAACAACTATGGATTACAAATTTTTATCTTGGAACGTAAATGGACTAAATTCACCAAGCAAAAGAAGATTAGTGAATCATTGGCTAGAGAAACAAAAATGTAACATAATTTGTTTGCAAGAAACACATATCAGAAAACAAGATAATAAATATTTGGTTAATAAAAAATTGGGAGAAGAATTTCATTCATCAGCAGTTAATAAGAAAAAAGGAACAGTGATATACATTACCAAAGAATTGGAACCTAAACAAATCTTCTCAGACAAAGAAGGAAGATATGTTGGCGTGGAATTAATGATGAATAGAAAAAAGACATTGCTTGTAAATATATATGCACCCAATGGGGCAAAAGAGACTTTTTTAATGATTTGACTAAAGAGTTGGACTGTTTAAATTATGATCAAATAGTCCTTGCAGGAGACTTCAATGGCACAGTGAACAATGTATTGGACAGAAAGTCCAAAGCAAGTGGAGAGGCAGTTGGAAAGCTGCCAAAAATTTTTTTCCAGCTAATGAAGCAAGAGAAACTAGAAGACGTTTGGAGGAAGTGGAACCCTAAGACAAAGGATTATACATTTTATTCTAACAGACATAACTCCTTTTCTAGAATCGATATGATTTGGATGTCAGAGGAGATGGCGCAAAAAACCTACAAAATAGAAATTTTACCGAAAACCAACTCAGATCACAACCCTTTACTTTGGATATCTAAAGAAAAACCTAAACAATTATATTGGAGAATTAATGAGGACTTATTGGACCAAAAATTAATTAATGAAACTTTAAAAAAAGAAACAAAAAGTTTTTTTGAACTGAATTTAAATAAAGGTACTGATATACAAGTCGTATGGGACACGTATAAAGCAGTAATGAGAGGTTTGCTTATCTCTTTGAATTCTAAAGATAAAAAACAAAAGATGCAACAACAAAACGACCTTCATGAAAAAATTAGACAAAAAGAAAAGGAATTAAAGAAAAGGCCAGGGAAGAAAAAGATTATTAAAGAGATCCACTTTCTGCAGGATCAATTGAATGTTCTACTAAATAGAGAATTATATTGGAATCTGAAGAAATTACAGCAAAAAGCATTTGAGGGTGCAAATAAACCAGGAAAATTTTTAGCGTGGCAATTGAAAAATAGAAAAGAAAGGAATTTTATAAGTAAAATTACTGAAGACGGAAAGGATGTTATGAATTTGAAAGGTATAAAAAGAGTCTTCTTCAAATACTACGCCAAACTGTTCAAAAAGAAAGGAATTGACCAACAGAAAATTAAGAAATATTTGGAGACTATTGAAGTTCCAGAGCTGGGAAAACAAATTAAAAAGTTATTAAATGGTTTAGTAACAAAGGAAGAGGTGACAATGGCAATAGAAGACGCAAAGTTGGGCAAAGCTCCAGGTCCAGATGGCTTTACAGCAAAGTTTTATAAGAAATTTAAGGAGGAGCTAACCCCTATCTTAGTACTTCTGTCGAACGAGATAAGAAAGACTAAACGGATCCCAGATTCATGGAAAGAAGCAAATATTTCATTGATACCCAAAGAAGGTTTGGATTTAACTGAAGTAAAGAATTATAGACCAATATCGCTATTAAATAATGATTACAAATTATTTGCGAAAATTATTTCGGAAAGACTGAAAAAATATTTGAAAGATACTATAGCGGAAGAACAAGCTGGTTTTTTACCAAATAGACAGATTAGAGACAATTTAAGAGTGGTGATTGATGCAATCGAACACTATGACAAACATCCAGAAAAAGAAGTTGGATTCCTCTTTTTAGATGCGGAAAAAGTTTTTGACAATTTAAATTGGGAGTTTATGCTGCAAGTTATTGAAAAAATGGATATAGGACAGTCTTTTCTAAACATGATTGTGGCAATTTACTCAGAACAGAGAGCAGCTTTGAATATAAATAAAGAAAGAACAGATTTCTTCCAAGTTCAAAAGGGAACACGTCAAGGCTGCCCGTTATCCCTGTTGTTGTTTATTTGGATATTGGAAATATTATTGACAGCGATAAGAAAAGATAACAGCATTAAAGGACTCACAGTGAAAGGTTTTGCATATAAATACAGGGCATTTGCAGACGATGTAATGTTTATGATTCAAGATCCAATCGTCAAAATACCACAATTGATGGAAAAAATTGAAGAATTTGGATCAGTTGCGGGATTCTACGTTAATAAAAGTAAAACCAAAGTGATGTGCAAAAATATGACGAAACAAAGACAAACAGAACTTCAAGAGAAAATTCAATGTGAAGTAGTTACAAAGACTAAATATTTAGGAATTGAATTGACCATGAAAAACATTGATTTGTTCAAAAATAACTATGAAAAGGTTTGGCACAGGATTCAACAAGACATGAAGAAATGGGATACCTTGAATCTATCGTTATTGGGAAGAATTGCAACTGTAAAAATGAATGTTTTGCCGCGTTTGATGTTTTTATTTCAAGCTATTCCAATATTAAAACAAAGGAAAATACTGGATACGTGGCAGAAAGAACTATCGAAATTTGTATGGGCAGGAAGAAAGCCAAGGATTAAAATGAAAATTTTATGTGATGCAAAGGAAAGAGGAGGTCTACAACTACCAAATTTAAGACTGTATTATGATGCCGTCTGTTTAACATGGTTGGAACAGTGGATTAATTTAGAAAATAAAAAGTTATTGGCTCTAGAAGGGCATGATAACAAGTTTGGATGGCATGCATATTTATGGTATGGAAAAGTAAAAATAGATAAATTTTTCAAACACCACTTCATAAGACGATCACTGTTCGAGACTTGGATGAGATATAGAAAATTCTTCTCAGAAGAAAGACCACTTTGGATAGTACCAGCAGAAGTGATTAATCCATATTCAAGAAATCAAGGGTTAGATTGGCTACCTTATAAAAGTCTTTTAAAATTAGAAGGGAAAAACTTTGTGTTAAAAGACAGATTTGATGTGGAATTTGAATATGATTGGTTGACGTATAGACAGATTTATGACTTATTTAAGAGACCGATAAAAGAGAATATGGTTTTAGAGAAAATAACACTGAAATTGAAACTGTATGGCTTGAGAAAGGTAAAAAAATGATTTCTAAACTGTACAAGGTTTTATTGAAATGGTATACTGAGGACGAAATTGTAAAAGAGCAAATGATAAAATGGGCGGTAAATATTAATAATGAGATATTAATGACATCTTGGGAATATTTGTGGAAAAAGTCAATGAAAATTTCAACTTGTGTAAATGTTAAAGAGAATTGTTATAAAATGATGTACAGATGGTATATGACGCCTAAAAAAATTGCTATTATAAATGAAAGTATGTCTAACAAATGTTGGAAATGTAAGAAACATGAAGGGTCTTTTTACCATATGTGGTGGACATGTGATAAAGCAGTAAAGTATTGGACTGAGATCCACAATGAGATACAAAAAATTTTGAAATGTACTTTTAAGAAAGACCCACAGATGTTATTGTTAGGTCTTAAAATGGAAGAAATAAATGTAGCCAAGAGAACACTACTATGGTACTTGATTACAGCAGCTAGACTGACTTTTGCTCAATGTTGGAAACAAGATAAAGTACCTGAAACATGGGAATGGATTAAAAAGACGTTGTTTATGGCGGAAATGGACAAATTAACAAGAAAATTAAACAATGAAGAAGACGAAACCTTTTTCGGAGACTGGAAAGACTTTCAAGAATACTTGTTGAAGAATTGGGATGTAAAACGTGGTTTGATTTGTTTTGACAGCTATTGAGGAGAAGTGGAAAGAGACTCAGATCTTTGAATTGTTACCATTAGTAAAAGAAATATGTTTAGTAGTAAATGTAATTGTATAAGAGAAATATCAAGGGGGTTGGAGCAGTGCGGGAAGCCTTGTTTGGGGGGGAGAGGGAGAAAGAAAAATGGATATGTATTGGTTTGTTTAAATTGTATGAACATGTGATATATCCAATAATAAATTGTTGTTTTTTTTAAAAAAGAGAGAGATCGATGCGTTCATGTGGGCTATGAAGGAACATTTTGAAGATGTCAACGCCAACAAGATGGCCAGAGCGGCTATACGGGCCCTCAAGCAAGGCTCCAAGTCGGTGAGAGAATACACCGCAGAATTTCGCAGGTGTGCCGCCAAAACACGAGGTTGGCAAGATGGGGTCCTGGCAGACCACTACAAGTTGGGGCTCAACGCAGAGATCCGCCGTTCCGTCACGAGAACCCAGGATCCGGACACGCTGACGGGCTGGATACAAGCGGCTATCACCATGGAGAACCGCCTGAAAACCATCCGACTGGACGATGCAGCGGCGATGAGTAAAGGGGGCCAATCGGGTCCTACACCTGCCCCGCGAGGGAAGAATCAACCACCAAACCCAAAACCCAAAGATGGCACGAGGGCGACCCGGATGAAACAAGGGCTTTGCCTGAAGTGCGGGGAAGGGGGCCACTTTGCCGCGAATTGCCCAGGCTCCCCCGCACCAACTGGGGCCCCAAAAGGGACCAAAAAGAAGTTTGACACCTCCACCCCAAAGCCGGTGGTGAAACCGAGAGGGGCGAGGGTCCTGCAAGCCAAACCCCTCAGCGAGGCGTCGGATTCATTGGATGGCGAGACCGCGCAGCCGGGAAACGAGACGGACCTGCTGTAAATAGCACTGAACAGCAGGTCCCGGACTCTCAAGCGCAAATCCTGGTGAGCCGACCCCCCTCTCTTTTCTTTCTCACAGTGACTTTAATGGACCCGGGTCTACTGACCCATGTGAGAGTACGAGCTCTCATTGACTCTGGGTGTGGGAAAGACCTCATTAACCCCACACTGGCGACGGGACTGGGGGCGAAGGTGGTGAAATTGACTGATCCCCTGATTTTCACGCAAATGGACAGCTCTACAATGAAAGAGCCGTGCAAATATGAAACTGTTCCCTTACGGGTGGGGATTGGGAACCACTGGGAAGAGAGGCCCTTCGTCGTCACCCCTTCTGCTCGATTTCCCCTAGTGCTAGGTAGCGCGTGGTTCTTCGACCATGATCCCCACGTCCTATGGGAAGAGGGAAAAGTTAATTTCATTTCCGAGAAATGCCAACCCCATCTGTGGAAACGGGAGTGGGGTGCCCCGATGGCGGGGGGAGACCTCATAATGGCGGGGGTGGCTGAAACGGAACTAGAGGCGATTCCCCAAGAGTATCGGGACTTAGCCGCTGTTTTGGGGGAGGAGGAAGCGGATGAACTGCCCCCCCACAGAAACTCTGACTGTGCCATCAAAATTTTACCAAACCAAAAGTTACCCAAGGGGAAATTATACTCCATGAGCCCCTCGGAGAAGGTGGAGTTGAGAAAGTTTATAGACAAAAACATCTCCGTTTGCTGCTCCTGTTCTTTTCCGGGAAAAAAAGGACGGGGGGCTATGGCTGTGCACTGACTACCGAGGGCTGAATGCAGTTTCTAACACGAACGCTTACCTTATGCCCCTGATCAAAGACCTGTTGGCCGCGGTGGCAGGGGGGAAGGTATTCTCGAAGCTAGACTTGAGGGATGCCTACTTCAGGGTGCGGATAAGGGAAGGGGACGAGTTCAAAACGGCTTTCAATACCCCGCTGGGTCAATTCGAATACTTAGTCATGCCGTTCGGACTCCAGGGAGCACCTGGAGTCTTCATGAACTTGATTAATGAGGTGCTCCACAAGTATTTATTCAAGGGGGTCCTTGTTTACCTTGATGACATACTTTTGTACTCCCCCGACCTAAAATCACACGTCAAACTGGTGAGGGAAGTTCTTCAAACGTTGCACAAGCACAAACTCTTTGTCAGGATCCATCTCAATTCCCCTCTGCGATATGCGGTAGCCCAGGAAAGGGATCTCTGACTTGTGAAATTCGCATTTGGACAGCTTAGCAAAGTAAAAGATGTGGTGGGGTGGGAAACCCCTAAAACTCGGAGGCAACTCCAGGGTTTCCTCGGATTCGCGAACTTTTACAGATCATTCCTCTCAAACTTTGCTCAAGTGGCTCTCCCCCTAACTGACTTGCTTAAAATGAAGGGGAAGCCTCCTGACTGCACACGTCCCGGGGCAAAGTTAGACTGGTCCCCGGAATGTCAACGCGCCTTTGACCGGCTAAAAGCTCTCTTTACGTCAGAGCCTGTGTTGGCGCACCCAAATGAACTTAAAAAATTCATTGTACAAGTTGACGCATCAGATGTTGCGATGGGAGGGGCGATCCTCCAAGAGGGGGACGATGGTAAACTACGCCCCCTCGCCTATGTCTCCAGAAAATTTAATGATACTGAACGAAATTGGTCGGTGTGGGAGAAAGAAGCGGGATCGATCCGCTTAGCGCTGGCGAACTGGCGCCATTGGCTTGAGGGGGCGCGGGTTCCATTTGAGGTTTGGACTGATCATAAAAACCTTGAGCTCCTCCACTCCCCCCGCTCATTGAACGCCAAACAGCTACGCTGGGCTGATTTCTTCTCTAAGTTCAACTTCACTCTGCACCATTTTCCTGGTAAATCTAACTCGCTAGCTGATGCACTTTCACGCCTCCCACAACACGACAGTAAGAGGGAGGAGATTCGTGACTCTGTCTTCACGCCTTCCCAATTGGGAGGAGCAGTAACCACTCGTAAGCAAGTGAAACTTTCCCCCCCTTCCCCTACCCCTCCCGCAGATGACTGGACCGCGAAATTCTCTACGGCCATGTCCGACGCCGACAGGGAGGAGGTGGGGGGGGAGGACGGAGTTACTCAAGATGCACAAGGCTGCTGGCGGAAAAATGGCAAAATGTTTGTTCCCCATTCCCTTCGGGGGGAGGTGATGAGTTGGGCGCACGGATCGAAACTGGCGGGGCACACGGGGTTTGTTAAATCACTCCAACTATTACAGAGACAGTTCTGGTGGCCTGGGTTACGTAAAGACATTTCTCTGTTCACTTCTGCTTGCCAAACGTGCTTAATGAGCAAACCCAGGCCAGGTAAACCCCCAGGGGCGCTGCAACCCCTCCCCACGCCAACTCGGCCATGGGAAGTGATTTCGATAGACTTCATTACGGACCTACCCCCTAGTGGGGGGAATACTGTTATTTGGGTTGTGGTGGATCTTTTCACTAAACAAGCCCACTTCGTTCCATTTGCATCAATCCCCTCGGCCAAGAAATTAGCCTCGGCGTTCCTTCAGCACGTAGAGAGGCTCCACACTTTGCCAGCTAAAGTGATCTCGGACCGGGGGGGTGCAATTCGTTTCTCATTTCTGGAGTGAACTTATGTCACTGCTTGGGGTGGAGCGGGGGGTTGGCAGTGCATACCACCCAGAGACTGATGGACAGACCGAACGTGTCAACCAAACCCTTGAACAATATTTAAGGTGTTTTACGAACTTTCAACAGGATAATTGGCATTCCCTTTTGCCTTTGGCTGAGTTCTGTTACAATAACACTCAGCACTCCTCGACGGGGGTGTCCTCGTTTAAGGCAGTCCATGGATATGACGCCCCGCCTTTACCGTTTTTGACTTCTCCCGACCTCCCGGCGGGAGATGCTGGTGACTGGTGCCAAAAGCTGCAAGCGGCTTGGCCATTGTTATCTAAAACTCTGGACGATGCGAAGGAGGCTTACAAAATCCTGGCTGATAAGAAACGCAACCTTTCCTGGGTCCCAAAGTGCGGGGAGTTTGCCTACCTTTCCACTCAAAATTTGCGTGGAATTCAACCGAGCCGTAAACTCGGCTGGAAGTTTGTTGGACCTTTTGAAATTGTGCGAGTGATTAACAATGTGACTGTGGAACTTGCCTTGCCTAAATCACTAAAGTCTGTTCATCCTGTCTTTCATGTAAGGCTTCTACGCCGCGCGCCTGAGGAGAACAAATGGAGACCGCGACAACCCACCCCGCCTCCGCTGCTGGTGGGGGGGGAACCACACTATGAAGTTTCGCAGATCTTGGACTCTAAAATCTCTCGCAACCGCTTGTTTTATTTGGTCGAATGGACGGATTTTGGGCCTGAACAGAGGGAGTGGGTGCGGGCGGAACATGTTCTGGCCCCTAAGATGGTCCGTGCTTTTCATAAATTGTATCCCCACAAGCCAAAGGGATAGATTTGTTATCGAGAGGGCAGCATGTCAGGTAGCCCTGCCATGATGGATGGAGACGGGAGGGAGGATGGGCTTTGTTTCGTGAAGAGAGGGTGGATGGGATCGCGGGGTGTTGATTTATGCACCTGGAGTGTTCGAATGGAATGTGGGGAGCTGCCTCGGCTGCCTGGCCGTGCAGGCCGTATTTTCTTCAGACCTAACACACTGACTTTGAAGGAGACAGGCTGTTAGCTTCCTATCGCTTTCCCAAGCAACAGCTAGGCTGAGAAAATGGGGGCGGTGGGAACTACATTAATTATCACTGTCTCCAGTTCCCGCGCGCGCGCTATGCTTCTATTGGTGGAGGGGGGGGTCCCCATTCTCCCCCCTTCTGGTATAACTGCTTGCTTCATGTAACTAAGGTATTCTTAACAATGTTCCTGTTACAATAACCTACTATTGCAGCTTTAAAATAAATACTATTCTTGCTTCACTGAACAAGGCCTGGTATTTTGCTGACTAAGTTAAGGACTCTGACAATTTGGCACTGTGGCACCTGTTTAAGTGTGGTGTGATGGTTAGGAGTGTCAGACCAGTATCCGGGAGACCCAGGTTCAAATCCCCACTCATGCCATGGAAGCTCGCTGGGTGACTTTGGGCCAGTCACACTCTCTCAGCCTAAGCTTACCTCACGGGGTGGTTGTGTGGAAAAAAGCAGAGGAGAAGAGAGTGATGTAAGCCACTTTGGGTCCTCATTGCAGAGAAAGATGGGATATAAATGAGTAAAAATAAATAGGTGCGATTTCCCAATCCTGGTCTTGCAAAGACTGTTCAAAGTTAGCATATGTATGAAGTTATGCCAGTAAAGGTGGTGGTGGTTGCTGTTGTTGTTATTGACTGTTCAGAGTCCATCTGTGGATTGCAGATGGTGGATGCTCTGGCTGAGAGAACACAGTTGTTTGTTTTGGAAACCCCATTAAGAAGTGCCCTGGCCCCACTGCTGGACCTCCTGATGGCACCTGGTATATTTTGGCCGCTGTGTGACAGAGTGTTGGACTAGATGGGCCACTGGCCTGATCCAACATTGGCTTCTCTTATGTTCTTATGTTCTTATGAAGGGCAAAGGGAGCAAAGACACATCCAAGTTGTTGCAATTACATTAGGATACTTTCTAGGACAAAGGGAAATGTCACACATATTATTACATATCCATGCTAGGAAGGCAGTGCATGTTCTCTTTGATTGCTCTGTGTTTAGGTGTGTGTTTTAGAAACCCAAGGGCAGCCTTGGAATAATGGCAGCTTTGCTGAGTTAGGAATAAATCAGGAGTGCAGCTGCTGTTTGCTTCAGGGCTTGCTTTGTAGTGGCCGGACACCCCCTCAACTTACTGCTAACTTTGGCTGGCCCATGGATGCAGGAGAGGAGTTAGGGGTTAAAATGAGCTGAATGACAATTGACAATCCTTAGCGATATCTGGGAGCAAAGAGGATGACAACAGATTGAGCAGTATGGTGAGCAGGGAGCAGGGGAAAGAGTGGGTTTGGGCACAAGATGACAAGTTCTTCTTTCTTAAATTAGAGATGGGTGGGGCCCCTGCCCAATTCTTAATTAATTTCAAAAGAAGGAAAGCTCCAGTTTAAGGCTTCTACAAATGAATCCTTTCCTCCCAGGCCAATTACAGAGTGGAGGGAAGGCAGCATGGTCTCATCAGATCTCAGAAGCTAAGCAGGGTCACGACTTGAAAGGGAGACGCCCAAGGAAGACTGTACAGAGGAAGGCGATGGCAATAGCACCTCTGCTTCTCACTTACCTTGAAACCCCACCCCACCGGGGGGAGTCACCATAAGCTGGCTGCCACTTGATGGCACTTTACAGAACAGTGTTTGCATTCCTGGCCCGTTCCAACTCTATGATTCTATACCAAAAGATGGCACAGCATAGTAGGTAGAGAGTGGGATTAGATAGTAGATAGAGAGTGAGTCTGAATGCCCACTTCTACCATGGAAGCTCCCGGGGTGACTTTGGGCCCACTGCAAACTCTCAGCCTGACCTATCTCACAGGATTGTTGTTGAGGGAGAACAGAGGAGGGGAGAGCAATATTCTTATCTGCTTTGAGTCCCAGCTGGGAAGTGTCAGGTTCAAAAGCCAGTAAATCCAAGCATTCTTAAAGTAAAGATAAGCTTTATTGGAGTACAGTGCTATAACCCACAGTAACAAGGTTATTGTCAGGAATGGCGGGGCATATTGCTTAGGCATAGTTATAGTGTGATGCAAAAGCGCACCTAGTGAATGAACTTTTAGCGCGCACGCGCAGGAAACTCCCGGCAGGAGGGTTACTTAATGGTCGGGAGAACGCTCCCCCCACCCCTCAGATTCACAGGACTGGAAAATTCCCGTAGACACAAGAATAGCCCAAAGCCTGTACTCAAGGCCACCGTGATAAGACCGAGCGGCAGTAGCGAGGCTCCCATGTTGCAGCTGGCAATGCTACGCAAGTGCATAAACAGAGACAAGATAGGGAACAGAGAATAATGGATTCAGTGTGATGCAAGACTCAAGTTGCCATTTCTGTCAGGAAGGACAGCAGGATTTAAATAAACAAAAATGCATGCTCATGTCACCTGAGGAGATATGGTCCATTCCACCACCTCAGGACTCTGTCTTCTTGCCCTCCACCTTACTCTGCTGCATATCAAGACCAGGAGAAGAGAGCCACAGACAGGCATCTGAACTCCATGATGTGTCTGCCAACTTATTTGGGGTTATGGAGAGAGCTGGAAGGCTTTGGGAAGCTTTGTCAAAGTTGTGGTTTCTCAGTGCCCTTCTGGACCTGGTCCAAAACTAGGTGGAAAACCATTGTCCACCTTAATGAAAAACTAGTAGAAGTCTTTTTAATATATTTCTGTTAGATATCCCTTTTAGAATATTCTATTTTTTTAAATTGCAGAGTGATCCGAATGATGTCATGACATCATGCATTATAATAGAGCATCATGCTGGCTGTGCAGAGACATCATGTGACCTCAAGGCATATCCATACTTCTGATAGGTGAATTGCTTTAGACACCTTTCTGGGGAAGCCCTTACCAGCTGGGAGGATCAACCTTTTCTCATTTTTCCCCCCAAATGAAAGTTAAATTTTCTGGAGGGAGGGAATTATTGAAATATTTAGTTATTTCGGGGGGGAAATGGCACTCCAGGAAACTTCTTATGTCAGCATGTTTGTATCCTGCCTTTTGATCAGAAAAGCCCTGATAAGCCTCACTTCAGAATGCAATAAAACTGTTATTATTCATTTAATGAAAGCCATTATAAATATAAGACCAGTATCAGAGGGCAGTTAGCTCATTGTGAAACCAATTTCCATTCAGTTTAAACCTTGCTCCTTTTTTAACTGGATGTGCCAGTGACTGAACCCTGGGCTTTTTGCATGCAAAGCTTGAACAAAGCAGAAGCTTTGTACCCAAAAGCCCCCCCCCCCCGGTTAAGTCATTCAGTCCCCAGCACATCCAGTTAAAAACGGATCTCCAGTACCAGGGCAGTGGGAAGACATTTTGTTCAAGTGTTCACTGAGGTAGCCAGGTCTTCTTCACTGCATGCAGTGAGGCTGGGTGGGTTCTGTTCAGGGGGGCACGCCATGATTTAGTGGGTATGACTGAGAAAACCTTGTCTTGTATTCCCACCCAGATGACAGACATAGAACAGGGCTTCCAATGTTGAACCAACTGCTTAGATGGACTTGTATCAGAGGAGGTGGTCCTTATAGCAGTTTAGTTGGACTTAAGTATTTCAAGACATCTCAGGATTCAAGATGTAACTGTGCTACACCGTTAATGACATCCTTGACCATTTGTAGTTTATTTACATGGAGCTCCTCCACCTGATTCTGAAATATCTGTAAGCAAGAGAATTGGAAGGTTGCAGAATATTTAGCTGCATGCATGCCTCTGTCAAGCATTCTGCTGTTTTCTGTTTGGCTGACAGTTAACGTCCTGCCTCCGTAGAAGGAGATACTCTTAACAATGGATTGCAGCATTTGAGAAGCAAATGGCAAATCGGCTTAGCACCAGTGATAGCCCAACCAGCTTTACTGAAGTATTCATGTCCCTTGAAACAAAGCTGGGCTCCCCCTCTGTGGCACACACAAAAACAGCAGATTGTGGGGCCACTGAAATCCTTCCCTGTTACTACGGTTACTACAGTTACTCAAGCTGGGGACATCGATAGACGTCTGCTTTCCTCTTGATAATGGCAACTGCACCAGAACAGCTTGGAATTAGGAACTAGATTTGTTGTAAAACAGCATATCAGAGAAGGAGGCTGAGTACAAACCCCCTTGTGGTTTCCAGGAAGGAGCAGGCGGCTGAAGCTGTGGTCCTCTGCGGAGTTAACTCCTTAAATCCTTCTTCAGCCTGTGGGGTCTAAACTGTCTCCATTCACCTGTTTGCCCTTTCTGTGTCATGGCAGTACCTGGGCAAGGACACACTGGGCAGCCTCTTGTGCCCATTTACTCAGAAGCTGGACTCTGTTTGTTCCATTCACACTTTACTGAAAGGGAAAAAAATCTTGCATCTAAAAATGTAATGTGGAAGTGGCCCTTTAATCCAGGTCTTCAAAATCTGGCTTGGTTGCTAAGATTCAAGCAGGTTGTTGGGGAAAAGGCAATATGGCTCTGAAGGAGAGTGGATACCCTTTGCAAACTGGGCATCCTTTTCCATGTGCACTGCACAAAAACGAGGTCCAGAATCTTCTTTACTTTTTCACAGGTTCTCTGGTGGTTCTTCTGCCACAGGCGTCAGGCTGTCGGTTGCATTCTTAGAGCACAGGGCCAGGATCCGGGAGACCTCCCTCTGAACGCCCACTCCTTCATGGCAGCTTGCAAGGGTCCAGCGGGCCAGTCAAACACACTTACCCTCATCTACCTCGCAGGGGTGTTGCGAGGGTAAAATGGAGGAGAGTGATGCAAGCCACTTTGGATCCCCATTGGGGAGGAAGGCGGGATATAAATGAAGTAAATAAATGTAATGATGAGCCGTAGTTCCAAGGACTTGTTTGTTTCCCACAAAGCATAAACTTTGCTGAAATGCATTTAGTGTTTCAAGTGTGTTCTGCTCTAAAGACAAACCAGCGTTTCATATATTAAAGGGTAGCTACAATTATGGGCACTGTTGGAACTATGGAAATATCATCTTCACAACATCAAAGGCTTGCTTCCTTAGATGATAATTAGAGCTTCTCCGTGGGTGGCCTGTTGCCTAACTTTACTCAGCGTGAATGATTTTGTTCTACATAAACAAGCGAGAAGAGGTGCTGTGACCAGGAGCACCTCTGCCACTTCTGATTAATCAAGGCATCAGTATTAATACTACAGTAGCTAATTACACCTGGCAAAGGAAGTTGTGCCAGCCAAACTTTGCTTCGGAGCTGGGCAGACGCTAGTTGAGCTTTACACTAGTTTGGGGGTCCTTGAGCTAAAGAGCAGTCATTTCCCAAGGAAGGCAACGCCATGTTCTTTTCTGAGCATGCAGATTTGTCAGTAGACTGGATGAACAGCAGATATGGTGAGGGTCTTTGTGCCAACTCTGACACTTATAGTACATAAGTGATAAAAACTGGACTGTGCAAGTAGTGTGCAAAAGGGACTGAACTGTGTGGTGACCCAAAAGTGATGCCAACTGCATCCTCCTGAGACGATGTGCCAGTGGTTCTTGAGGTTACCTGCCCTCTCTTACCCTCAGTGCTGCAAGCAGAGAGACCAGCTCCCTAGACACAGAGAACACACAGAAACCAGTAACCACGTCCTATGGAAAAATGCCATATTTTGCAAAAGGGACTTAAAATTCTGAAGAGACTCCATAAGCCAAACCTTTCCTTCGACATGCAGGCCACCCCCACCCCACCAGATGATGCATTTTAGGCTGCACAGCATAACAAAAGAGCCTGTGCCAGGAAGGGACTAGCTGGCTGACTCATCACTCAACTCATCAGCCAGAGCCATTAAAAGACAATGCCCCTGCACTCAGCTATTGTTCTCCAAAGCTGCTCACTGGTAAAGGGACTAGATTTAACATGGCCCAACCCTGCAAACCCAGTTTCTCCTGCAACGTTTTTTTAGGAAACTTCCAGGGGCTGGACCAGGGGGACGGACCAAGGGGATGTCACATGGGAGGTGGTCAGCAAAGCCCACCCCCCAGCCCCACAGTGCATAAAAGAGCAGGGCCATGTGCGCTCTCTCTCTCCATACCTAAACCCTGCCCCATCCTGCTGACTCTCGGTGTAGCGCTGCCCAGAGTCACATGTTCTGCCGGTTCAGAATATGACCATTATTCCCTTATAGTATCCTCATTTTTCCTGTGGATCACTTCATCTCTTCAGGACAGGCAAGTATCACCCAATCAATGTTTTTACCTGCTCAAGCAAATGCCGCTATCCCTTTCTAACTATATTTCTTAGGCCTGTGTAATTCTGAGTGTGTTTGAATTTATTGTATGTTTGTGAAGAACTCTCAGTAAAAAATCCATTTCTCTAAAAGACTTGGTTTCTGCGTTTATTCTTGGTTTTACTGGAAAAGGTGGAACTTCTGTATACATAGGCTTCTGTCTCCTTAGATGCCAATTGCTCTTAAATATCATAATTCCCCATAGTTATTAATACATTAAGCGACTTGGCTAACAACAGGTAATGGTTTGCCCAAACTACTGCTTGCCCAGTTCGCAGTTAGCAGGATACCTTGGTTGGCTCTGTGCCAGGCCTAGGCTCATATGTGAAGCACCAGACCACGGCCAGAGCTTAGTCTGAACAATGACATTATTTATTTATCCTGACACCATCTCTGTCAGGCAGGTGAATGTCAGTATCTCCATACTGAAGATGGGAGAGAGGGCTGAAAGAATGAAGAGCTAGTCCATAGCAGAGGTAGCATGTGAACCTGGGACTTCTAGATTTGTACCTTAGTCTTGGTCACTCAGTACACAGTTAACCCTTCATCTGGTCCCTCTTCTACACACACTTAAGGAGGCTTCTGCTGCCCGGCACTCCGACACTCCAGCACTCTGACAGACTAAGCTCTGGCCATGGTTTGGTGCTTTACATATGAGCCTAGGCCTGGCACAGAGCCAACCAAGGTATCCTGCTAACTGTGAACTGGGCAAGCAGTAGTTTGGGCAAACCGTTACCTGTCTGGAAACCAGAACTGGAAAATGCAGTCAAGCTGTGGTTTCCAAATGGCATGTGTGTATGGTTTGCATGGTGCAGTCAAAGCATGGATTGTGAGAAACAATATAATGTTACTACTACAGAGTGACATATGGATCATGGAGGATAGAGGCCTGCCATCGGTTCGTAGCCAGGAGAACTTCCATGGTCAAAGGCAGCAATGGGAGCAAAGCTGGAGTCAGACGTGTTGCTTTCTTGCTCTTCTTACAAATTTTTTTGGGAACATTTGACAGGCCACTTTCAGGAAAAGGATGCTGGACTGGGTGGCTCTGTGGTCCGTCCCTGCAGGATTCCTCTTGTGTACACGGTTTCCATTTCTAATGTTTGGGTCTTCCACTTATAACTGTAAAAGCGCAATATTTCTTTTTAAATGAAACTCAGTTTCATGTTTTGTACCATTTTCCAAGTTGAAACATCCCGTTCTGGTCCCCTCCCCAAACAGCTCATGAACTGTTAGGATTGTCAGTATTTGACAAATGAGTAGGCAGCTTTCTCATTGTTCCCATTTGGGATTTTTGTTTTTAAAAGGTTATTCCTATGATGAATGTCTCCAGAAAAGACAATATTAAAATTTGCAGCCTGAGCAAGTGTGACCTTTTATGTATGTAGAAGCAAGGCAGATCTTTGCCATCTTGGCTGTTGTGCACATAGATAACCTTAAAGGCTGGTGCAGGCACCTGAAATTCTGTACTTTACTAATGCAGAACCAATGGCAAGAATCAGGAGCTATCATGGGGGTGCATGTTGCTTCGGTATCCCGACCATCATTGTTCCCTCGAATCCCCCCCCCTTACTGAGCGGGCAGTTCACATCCTGAGCAGAATATAACTGCTGTAATCTTAGAATGAGCAGTGCAAGACCATGAGCAGCTCCAGATTGTTGTGTTAATGAGTGGCCCCCACACACACAGCCTGGAGGAGGGGTCACTGCTGACCCCTATTAACCTGCTGGACTGCAAATGTTTTATTGTGAGTCACTCCACTCTAGCAAATAGAGCAGAGATGTCCAGTTCTGCACTGCATGCCTGGGCTGCTGTCGAGGGAGAACACATTGGTATGCTGCTTTGGGTCTCCTCTGTGGACAGAAGCAGATTATAACTATCTAAATAAATGCTTCAAATGAGGCACCTCATTTGGCACCTCTCTCGCTGTCCTTTAGAAGTACTAAGCCAAAAACGTTTCTCTTTACCCAGTGCTTTAACTACTGAGCTCCATCTTTTTAAAGCTGTTCTTATGGTCTCCATTTACCTGCTTTGTGGTTAATTTTAGACTGCTGGATATTGTTTTAGATGATTTTCATGCCCCTGGCTTGTTTGTATGGCTTGCTGTAATAATTACAATTCATATCATGGTGTTTTAAACATTTTATTGTATTGTTTTTACTTGGAGAGCCACCTCAAGCAGATCACTGGAGAGACCTCATACACATTTTCTAAATAAGAATGATAATGATGTGGATGGTCTCGGGCTTAATCCCTGACATCGCCAGCCACAGATGCTGGGGAAATGACTTCTCTTCCGGGACTCTGGAGAGCTGCTGCCAGCCAGGCTGAGCTGGATGAACCAATGGTCAGACTATCCATGCACAGAGCTACTTTTTATATGATTTGCAGTATGAGGCTGTTCCCCCCATCCCCCTCCCATATTTATGACCACCTTCGTCAAAAGACATCCCTCCATACTTTCCTGGGATCAAACAGGTTTAAGACCTGCTACACAAATGATCAGAGTCTGTCTCATACACGAGGAAAAAGACAGGAAAAAGAAAACAGAAACTTTGCAGTTTGTTCATATGCGAACAAGTCAAGAGTGATTCGCACGTGGAATTCGCTGCCACAGGAGGTGGTGGCGGCTACAAGCATGGACAGTTTCAAGAGGGAATTAGATAAACATATGGAGCAGAAGTCCATCAGTGGCTATTAGCCACAAGGTATAGATAGGAACTCTCAGTCTGCCATACTGAGAATTCAGGCATTCAAAGTAGCTTTCTTGTGCCCTCAACCTTAGCAGTGGGGGGGGGGGTTCAGAGCTATTTCTCCTCTAGCTCACCAGTGAGCTTTGCTCTCTTCAGGAGGATTGGGTGGCCTTAAGCACCAATGCCTCTTTCTTGCCATCTGTTAACTCTTTGCTCCACAGGAACCAGGATAGCTCTCTGTCTTCAATCTGTAGTCATCCCAGCCATTCCTATGGAATGGGTCTAGCACAGGTTAGAGGTCTGGGGAACTCCTCATATCTACCTAAGAGGGTAACAGCCTTCTTATCTCTGCATTCATGTTGATTACATTCTTACCCAACAACAGGGGGAAGATGGTACCTGTCAGGTAGTCCTGCCATGATGGATGGAGACGGGTGGGCAGATGGGCTTTGTGTTCTGTAGGGCGGGAGGTTGGGATCGTGGGGTGTTGATTTATGCACCTGGAGTGTTCGAATGGAATGTGGAGGGCTAGGCTATGCAGGCTCTATCTCTGGTAGACTTAACACGCTGACCTTGGAGGAGACAGGCTGTGAGCTTCCTATCGCTTTCAAAGCTACAGCTTGGCTGGGAACAATGGGGGCGGTGGGAACTTCATTAATTATTGTAGTCTTCAGTTCCCGCTCGCATACTAGGCACTCATTGGTGGGAGGGGGGGTCCCCATTCACCCCCTTTCTGGTATAACTGCTTGCTCTTTGTAACCACATTATTCTGAACAATGTATCTGCTCCAGTAACCCACTATTGCAGCTTTATAAAATAAAATACTATTCTTGCTTCAATGAACAAGACCTGGTGTTTGGCTGACTAAGTTAGGGACTCTGACAGTACCATTGTAAAATTTATCCAGATGCATTTGTCAACATCTCCCATCAACCTCAAAGAATTTTTTTTGCTAGAGAAGCCACTACCTATGCAATCCTCTCCACTAAAGAGTGGTCTCAGGCAGAGGCAGGACAGTGAATTGGGCTTTGGTCTCTACTTTGGGGAGACAGCACCCACTAAACAACACTGTTTAAACAATTAAACAAGTTTGCCTTGGCTGTGGCTACCTCGCTTGGGGAGAAATCTTCTCCAAAACAGTAGTTCCTTAATTCCTCTCATTTCATTCCCCCCCCAACCAGGATAATAGGTTTTCTGTATTACATACAAGGATACCTTCCTGCACTGATGGAGAATGAAGCATTGGACTTACCTTGAAGGTTTCTTCTCATCGATGGATTGGAAGGTATCTTTCCCCACCCTACTTGACAGACAAGGAATTGGAAAGGAGAGCCAGCTTGGTGTAGTCGTTAAGAGCAGCAATCTGGAGAACTGGGTTTGATTCCGCACTTCTCCACATGCAGCCAGCTGGGTGACCTTGGGCCAGTCAGTTCTCTCAGAGCTCTCTCAGCCCCACCGACCTCACAAGGTGTCTGTTGTGGGAGAGGAAAAGGAAGGAGATTGTAAACCACTCTTCTGAGTGAAGGGTGGGCTGTAAATCCAGCTCCTCCTCCTCCTCTTCTTGTCAAAAGGGACGGTATCAAGTTCTTCCTTGCCTATTTTTTAGCCTTATAGTATCTCCACTTACAGATCTTCAGAGATTGGGGATCTAGGGGTGGATCTGTCTCTATCAGAAGCTTAGCAAGACATGAACTGGGGAGGTGAAGCACCTTCTCAGGATAGTGGAAGAAATCTGCCTATGCCCTGCTCACAGAGTGAAGAGGAGGCACAGCGCGTGGAGGGCTACCTTCTAATCCACTGATAAGATGAAACCTTCACGTTAATTCCAGTGTTCAGTCAATGCTTTAGGGATCTCTAATAAAATCCTCTCTGGCATTTTTGTTGTAAGAATCTCTCAGCTTGAAACTGTCTGCACTAAAACAAATGGCATTGGTTGGTGTTCATAGCGCAGATGGAACCAAAGGCCCACATTACTTCCTTTCATAGGGATGATAATGAACTTGTGTGTGTTTAAACAGCTTGCATGAATGTAAAAGGATACTTAGTGGAAGACTAATTCCAAAAGGGAAGCTGTGTTGCAGCGATATAAAACAGGAGCACAATAGCACCTTAAAAAGCTAACAAAATTTATTCCAGCATAAGCTTTAATGAGTCAGACCTCACTTCATCCGATGCATCATCTGCACCAGTATGTCCTGGAAGATTAAAATGTTCCCCCGATGTTTCAGGACAGACTGTTGCTGATCTAAAGGTTACTGTTCTCTTACAGAAGCACTTACAAAAGTGAGACTCCAATGCAAAGTACCGCATTAGGATTCATCAAAAGATTCAACACTCTTCATCAAGTTTGAACAAGGACTTGGTTTCCTTATTCGTTAGAAGTGTTAATAGCTCAGAATTCCACAAACTTTAGAGAGAGCTGTCATTTAGAGGACAGGGAGCTGCTCCTGTTGGTAGCAGAGGACAGGACTCAAAATAATGGGTTTAAACTAAGGGTGGGAAGGTACCAGCTGGATATTAGGAAAAACTTTTTACGATAAGAGTTGTGCAGCTGTGGAATCAGCTGCCTCAGGAGGTGTTGAGCTCCCCCTCACTGGCAGTCTTTCAGCAGTGGCTGGGCAAACACTTGTCAGGGGTGCTCTCGGCCAATCCTGCAGTGAGTAGGGGCTTGGACTAGATGGCCTGTATGGCCCCTTCCAACTCTGTGATTATATGATTCTATGTTAATTGGATTATCATGTCTTGTACTCCATCTTTGCATAGATCTTACTTTATGTTCTGCCCATCTCTCTACAGTTGGGAGCAGTCCTCCCTCTATGGTTGATTGGTTATTGTTTCTAACCGGCCACTCTTTGTAACACTTCCCCGCTGCCACCTTTCTGCAGCTTATATGGATGTACATGATGAAGTGAGCTCTGTTTCACCAATGTGTAAGTTGGAAGAATGTTTTTAGCCTTTAAGGTGCTATTGGACTTCTATTTAAGTTTAGGGGAAGACTCTGCAGCTTTCTGAATGGCACAAGGTTTTCATTTTATCAGTGTGCCATTTGTGAAAGCACCTTCTCTTCTGGAAGTACCTCCTCTGGTACTCACAGGGGACTGTGACCCAATAACCAGCATACATTAGGGCTGATTCCTAATGCAGTTATTCTGCTGTTGTTCAGGTTGGGGCACAGAGGCACAGCCAGGAATTGGGGGGGGTGCCAGGGGGCACTAATTAAATTAAAATAACAGAGCAAGGGAACCACAGGCTGGCTTGCCTCCGGCCCCACTGCCACCAAGCACATGCGGAGGAGCCTCCTTCTCCCTCCCCCTGCAGGTCCACTGCTCCTTCCCCACAAGCCTGCCTGCAGGAACCCTGCCGAGGGCCTGACTCGCCCTCCCACCACTCTCCTTTTACTGTCTCCCATAGGGCTCCATGGCAACCCTTCCGGCCACCAGGAGATCCAAAGCCACCCCGGCGTGGTCCCTTCCTCTGCTGCCTAGCGGGCAGGGCTCCCTTCAGGTTTGCAACTTTCTCAAACAAGTTTTTGGAGAGATTTGTATAATAGGAGATTATAATGCAGTGTTTGACAGAACACTAGATAGGAAAAAACAGTTAGGAAAACAGAAACAGGGGGATGAACTGCCGAAAACTTTTTTACAAATGTCAGAAGAATTTAGATTAGTAGATTCTTGGAGAACTAGGAATATTGATAAAAAGGATTTTACCTTCTTCTCTGCAAGACATAAATCCTGCTCAAGGTTAGATATGGCCTGGATTTCGACAACTATGATAAACTATCTACTGGAAGTAGAGATTTTACCAGCGACATTTGCAGACCACAATCCTTTAATGTTGATATTACAAGAGATCCAGAAAAAAGTAGATGGTCTATGAATACATGGCTGCTTAAAGATGGGAAATTTATAACAGAGTCTAAAACAGAATTCCAGGAATTTTTTAAACAAAACATACAACCTGATGTTCCTATGGATATAGTATGGGATGCCTTTAAGGCATTTGTAAGAGGTTGGTTTATCCAACAAGATTCTTGGATCAGGAAACAAAAGAAACTAAAATTTACTCAGATTACAGAACAAATTAAAATAGAAGAAGAGAAGATGAAGAGAGAAAAAAACACATACCGAACAATTAAGGATTAAAATCAAAACCTACAACATCAATTGAACTGTCTTTTGACCCAGGAAATAGCAAGAAAAATTGACTATGCAAAGCAGTACTATTTTGAGAATGCTAATAAACCAATGAGATGGTTAGCATATAAGTTAAGAAAAAGAGAAAATACATATAAAGATACTAAGAAGAGGGAGAGGGAAAACATATTCTCAGGGATTTAAAGAACATCATTGAAACTTTTTACAAAAATTTATACCACCAAAAAGAAAATAACCAAGAAGAAATTAAAATTTTCCTTAAAAAAATATAAGGATAAGAAATTTACTGAAAATCTAAGGAAAATAATGAATGAACCAATTACTATGTGTGAGATTACTGAAGCTATTAAAAACCAAAAGAAAAGGAAAACACCAGGTCCAGAGAGTATACCTAAGCAGAGTTTTATCAGGTATACGATGACCAAATCATTTTGCCATTGAAATATACAATACATAACATTATCCAGAAGAAGAAAATTTCAACTTCATGGAATGAAGTACTAATTACTTTAATCCACAAACAACATACAGATAAGAAAGAAATTAAAAACTACGAGTAAAACGAGAAGGACTACAGCACCAAGACAATGACACTCGGTGTTAAGGGGAGAAAGTCTATGTACCTATTTCACTGTGAGGAGACATTTTGTCCCAGAGCCACGATAATAAACTTTCTGGGCATTTTGGATATTTAAAAATCCTGCACTTGGTTCAACAACAATTTTGGTGGCCAGGGATGAGGAAGGATATATCATCCTATGTGTTCACCTGTCAAACATGTATAATGAGTAAACGGTGAGGGGGAAGGTTCTGGGTCAATTACAACCTCTGGAAACCCCCGAACGTCCCTGGTCTATTATCTCTATGGACTTAATAACTGACTTACCCATTAGCCAAGGGAAAATGGTGATATGGGTGGTTGTGGACCTGTTCTCTAAGCAGGTGCATTTCATACCTTGCAAAAGTGTACCCACTGCAAAGCAGTTAGCTACCCTTTTCTTACAACACATGATCAGATTACATGGAGTGCCCAAGAAGGTTGTGAGCGACCGAGGCACACAGTTCGTTGCCAAGTTTTGGAAAGAACTGATGAAGCTCCTTGGGGTTGAACGAAGAGTGAGCAGCAGTCACCATCCTGAAACAGATGGCCAGACCGAACGAACGAATCAAATATTGGAACAGGTGTTAAGGTGTTATGTAAACTACCAACAGGACAATTGGGTTTCCTTGCTACCCTTCGGTGAGTACAATTACAACAACTCAGTCCACAGCTCCATTGGGATGAGCCCCTTTAATTAAGGCAGTTCATGGTTATGATGGGGCGATGCTCAGTTGTGGTGGGCAAATGTTACAAAGAATTGGACAGTTCTCCAGGAAACCCTAGAGAAATCCAAAAAAGACTATAAAAAGTATGCTGATGGAAAACGTCCTGAATAGGATCTTAGTCCCAGTGACTCTGTATATGTGTCTGCCAAGCACATGAAAGGTCTACAACCCCAGAGGAAATTGGGATGGAAATATGTGGGACCTTTTAAAGTTGTGCGTGTTATAAACAGGGTGGCTGTTGAACTTAACCTCCCAAAATCCCTACGTTCTTTGCATCCTGTATTCCACTATAGGTTGCTGAAACGGGATCCAGGACCATCGCCCTGGGCACACAAGCCTCCAGCTCCACCTCCTCTTCCAATCAATGGGGAACTCCATCATGTAATTGAGGAGGTTCTGGATTCTCGGTTATCTCATGGGCGATTGCAGTATCTTGTTAAATGGAAAGACTTTGGCCCTGAAGAAAATGAATGGGTTGATGTTAAACATGTTAGGGTCCCCACCATTCTTCAATGGTTTCATAAACTGTACTCCAATAAACCGGGGGGAGGGTGAGCTTGAGGGGGGTAGTATGTCAGGTTTGGACCCTTACCAGGGGCTGCTTTGTACTGTGATGCATGTGTACTGATGTCCTATGCTGTTAAGGCCTATTTTTGCTTTTGTAACCCTTGCTTGCTTAGCCCCTTTGCCAGTTCTGTTTCTTTTCTCATCTGTCCTCCCTGACATTCCTAAAGGGTGTGTGTGTGTGTGAATGCATGTATGGTGTGAGGTTGAGGCGCCGCTTGTAACTTTCCCTAAGCCACCCCCACATGGTTAACAGGTCCCAGCTGGATCTGTGGCCTTGGGAGACAGGAGTGTTGAGATATAGCTAGTTAGGTCGTATACTCTTTCATGACCTGTAGTAGCCTGGATGTTGGTGACGTATGATTGTTAGGCAGACCCGATGTTTTGAATCATATACATGTGCTATTTTTTTACAGTTTATTTATAGTTTTTATAGTTTACAATACAATTATAATGTTTTTACATTAATCATCAAACATTGGAGTCAATTACGCACAATTGTTCTCCAACCAGTTATACACTCTCCTCCATTTTATCTGAAACAACTTCTCATCTCTTGCTTGCAGTAACATACTAAGTGTATCCATCTCTGCAACTTCTATTAATTTTTTACTTAATTCATCTCTTAATGGTATTTTGTTTGATTTCCAATTTCTGGCAATCAGTATTCTAGCAGAAGTAAGTATATATGTCAGTAAGTATGCATCTTTTTGCTCATAGCACTTGGGTATAATGTTTAACAAATACGTTTCTGGTGTAAGCTCTAAGTTGATGTTCATTATTCCTAGTATTATCTTATTAATGTTTTTCCAAAATTTTTGAATTTTTTCACATTTCCACCACATGTGGAAAAAAGTACCAACATTAGATTTGCACCTCCAGCAGTTTTTAGAGACATCTTTACGCCTTTTGACAATCCTATCAGGAGTCTAATACCATCTATGGAAAAGCTTATAGATGTTTTCTTTATGTGAAATTGCTCTTACAAATTTAACCGCCTTCCATATTCTTAGCCAGTCATCTATTTGGATATTGTGTCCTATATCACGCATTCATGATATCATTGGAGTTTCTATAATCCCACCTTGCATGTAGTCCTCTATAAGATAATTATATAACTTCTGTATCAGTTTATCGTTGGTTGAGCCATAGCTTATCCAAGTCTGTTTTGTCTGAATGGAAGCTGATTTTTTTGTCCTTTGTAAATCTTGATTGGAGTTGCATAGCTTCCCACCAGGAGAGGTTTTAAGTGATTAGTTTCAAATTTTCTTTTGTTCTTAAATTATTTGTTTGGTCTAGCAGACTATCATAGGTTCCTAACTTGTTTTCTGACATAAGTGATGGTTTCACGAATGCCTCTAAGGGCGGTACCCACTTTGGAATTTTAGTATAGTATTTTCCTTTAATTTTTTTCCAGACCTTTATCAATGATCCTCTTATAATATGGTGGCAAAAGTTCATGTCCATATACTATTGATCGCCAGTTCTGGCAAAGGTGTTCACCTGACCAGAAGTCATATCTTCCCAATAAACCTGCTTAAGGACTATTTTGCACAGAGTGGTTACTCCAGGACCTGACATCGACCAATTTCATTACTAAATGTGGATTATAAGATTTATGCCTCCATATTGGCTTCTACATTAAAAGAGTTCTCTCACAAACAATCCGCCGAGGCCAAGCAGGTTTTCTGCCTAAAAGGCAGATAAGATGTAAGGATTATGCTAAACATATTGGAGTACTATGAAACACACCCAGAGAAACAGATGACATTGGTTTTCTTAGATGCAGAAAAAGTGTTTGATAATATCAGTTGGGATTTTCTCCTGGAAAAAGTAAATAGTTGGGATTGTGGGGAAAAAATTTACATGATGGTTAGGGCAATATATGGTATTTGAGAACTCTTGGGCAAGGTTCTATAAATGGATTGAAAAAACTTCAAATCGATGAATCCTATAACTGTTGTAAGGTGTAACCACAGAAAATTGTAAATAATGGAAGAATCTCTGTATTATGATATACTGTAAGCAAAGATGTAAGATATCATGGGGGGGGAAGGTTTGCAACTTTCTCCTCTCTCCTGGGCGCAGTAACCTGATACTAGCAGCTTCCACTCCCTTCTTCAACTCAGCGCTGCCTGCCACTGCATCTGGATGTGCTGGCCAGAATGCGGAGGTGTAAACACCCAACCACCATGGAAAAGGCCCCCCCCCCAGGCATCAAGTCCACATCCTGGCTGGCCCCTCTGGTTCAGCTGAACTCTTGGGTGGAAGGTCCCTGGCGCACCCAGTTGGCGGAAGGGCCGAGTCCTTGGAGGATGGCTGCCAGGACAGGGTGAGGGTGGGGGGCATTGCAGATTGAGGAGTGGGCATCACCCCCAACACCCCACTGCTGGCTGTGGCCCTTTACTAATGTGAAGAAGCTCCTCCTTGGAAGCAGGCAGGGTTGCTAACCTTTTATGGTAACTCCTGATGGGGATGGCTTCTCCCCAGTCTCCCAGGTTTGGCCCTGTTTGCCTAGAAGACAGATGGGTCGTTAGGCATGCTTGAAGCGGCTCTTTTCCTCCACAGACTTTTCTTCCTTCCTCCTTCTGTTCTGTCTGGGTAGGGGGAAGACACACCTTCTGCTGCCTGAAGCAAAATTAGGTTCCCCTCCACTGGAGTCAGGTTCAGCCAGCCTGCCATTTTGTCCCACACAAAGGGATCCAGCTGCGGGGCTGCACTCACCCCTTCAGTGCAGGGCTGGGCAAGTCCAGGAACCAGGCAGACAGTCCTTGTGGGCTAGGGTGGTGCTCCCCCCTCCCCAGTCCATAGGGAATAAAATGTGGGAAAGGGGAAACAAGATGGCAAGTCCCAGTCTGGCAGATTTTGACATGCAACAGGTCCCCTTAGAAGGCAGCCTACTCTCTATAACAGGATCTCTCTCCCTCCCCTGGCTTGCACTCCTCACAGAATTTAGATTTGGGAGATTAGAGCTGGTGATGATCACTTCAGAAAATGGTGTGGATGAGGCAGGAAATGCAGAAAGAACTACAGGCTTCTATTTCTACAACTGTGGCCAGATTCCAGGGGCCCTTTTCCTCCATTGCCCCTAAGCAGCCATATAAAGGTCATAGCAGCAACAAGTACTTAGCCAGGAGCAGACACTAGTCTGCTTCCAGATCTGAGACAGGATTCAGAGAGAGAGAGAGAGAGAGAGAGAGAGAGAGAGAGAGAGAGAGAGAGAGAGAGAGAGAGAGAGAGATTTTCATAGTCCCTCCATCTTGGCTTAGAGCATCTCAAAGCAGCAATGATCATTTCATCCCAAAGCCTCTTCTAGACCCAGTTTCAGAAGTCTCAGCATCGTCCAACTCTTCTCTGGCTAGGGAGGATGGGGGAGCTTCCTGAGGAAGAGGAACCCGTAGTCACCACTGTGCAAACTTGTCTTTTTCCTCAAGAGGTTCTTCATATCCTAGAAATTCCAGTGAAAAAAAGAAGCAGACAACCCTGGCCCAGCAGCACATCTAGCCAGCTCAGCCATGGCTTCTGGCATTCCATTCCTTTCCATGTTTGACAAAGTTGTGAAAATGGAATGGGAGGCGACAGCCAGACCTAAGGCCAGATCATTTCCTGCTTCTATTCGCTGGTCGAAGAAGCAGCTGACTGTTTCATGCACCCAAGGCAGATGCTCCACTGGCTGATCTAAGCAAGCAGAAGCAGACTGTCCTCCCAGGGATCCATGTGATGAAGACTGACTTGGCTGTGCACAAACACTTTGAGGCCTTGGCAACTGCACTCCAGGCCTTGACAGTGGGCTCCCAGTTTCCCAGAGCAATCTACCTATTGGGCATCTAAGCACTCAGCAGCAAAAAAAGATATCCCCTAGCTGCTGCTTCTCAGCCAGTGTATCTCTGGATGCCTTTCAACTGTTGGCCAGAGCAATGGTGCTGACTATAACCACCCAGTGCAACACTTGGTTGCGCTCCTGGGGTATAGACCTTATATCATAGACCTGAGTGGTTAGTGTTCCAGTCCAGGGAGTCAACCTATTTGGTGATGTCATGAAGAACTACCTGGTGAAGGATAAGGACAAAAAGGAGGTCCTTCCATCACAAGAATGAAAGTAAGCCCAAAAGGAGATTCCACTCCTTTCATGAAGCCTGATTTGGCACCAACTTGCAGTAATTCCAAATCATTTATGAACAAATTAAATAGCAATGGCCAACAGTGGGGCCCCACTGCTTACTCCCCTCAACTGAGAGAACTGCCCATTTATTCCTGCTCTGTGCTACCTCTCATTTAACCAGTTTTTAATCCATAAGATGACATGTCCTCTTATCCCATGACTTATAAGCTTACTCAGGAGTCTTTGGTGATGTGCCTTGACAAAAAAGTATTTTGAAAGTCCAAGCATATGTCTACTGGACCACCTTTGTTCATTTTCTCAAACCTCCAAAAGGTTGGTAGGGCAAATATAGAAACATAGAGCTGGAAGGGCCCAAGGGTCATCTAGTCCAATCCCCTTGCACAATGCAAGAAATTCAGTTACCCCCTCCATGACCCAAGTGACCCCAGAGGAAGGCAAAAATCCTCCAGGATCCCTGAACCAATCTAGCCCAGAGGAAAATAACTTCTTGACCAGAACATGGCAGTTGGTATTACCCTGAGCATGTACAAAAGGGCCATAAGAATCACACTAGCTCATCCCTTCCTGCTCTCATAAGAACATAAGAGAAGCCAATGTTGGATCAGGCCAATGGCCCATCCAGTCCAACATTCTGTCACACAGTGGCCAAAAATACCAGGTGCCATCAGGAGTTCCATCAGTGGGGCCAGGACATTAGAAGTCCTCCCACTGTTGCCCCCCCAAACACCAAGAATACAGAGCATCACTTGCCCCAGAGTCCTCACAATCTGCCTAAATTCCTAAATTCATAGTGAGTCATAGAATCAGCATTGCTGTCAGATGGCCATCTAGCCTCTGCTTAAAAACCTCCAAAGAAGGAGAGCCCATCACCTCCTTAGGAAACCTTTTCCACTGCTCTATCATGAAGTTTTTCCTAATGTTTAGCCAAAGCCTCTTTTAATTTCAATCTGCTGGTTCTGGTCCAACCTTCTGGGGCTGTCAGGTATCCCTGCCACAAGGGATGGAGAAGGGAGGGAGGATGGGATTGTATGGTGTTGATTGATGTATCTGAACTGGTGGGATGGAATGTGGGGAGATGCCGATGTTGCCTGGGCAACTGGGCCATATCTCATCTCCCAGGCCAAGAGTGGCCTTGAATGCCAGGCTGAGCGTCTCCTATCGCTTTCTAAAGACAACAGCTAGGCTTGGGAACGGTGGGATGGAGGGTAGACTATTATTTACTGCTTTCTGGGGTTCCCGCGCGCGCGCTGCCCATCTATTGGTAGAGAGGTGGGGGGGCCCTTTCCCCCCTTTAGAGTATAACTCAGTGCTTCATGTATCCAAGTTATTGTTAACAATGCTTCTGTTCTAGTGACCTAGTCTTGCAGCTTAATAAATACTATTCTTGTTTCAATGAACAAGGCCTGGTGTTTGGCTGACTAACTGAGGACTCTGACAGGGGCAACAAAAAGCAACTTTGCTCCATCCTTTATATGACAGCCATTCAAATACTTGAAGGTAGCTATAATATCTCTCAGTCCTCTCCTCTCCAGGCTAAACATACCCAGCTCCTTCAACCTTTCCTCATAGGACTTGGTCTCCAGAACTCTACCATCTTTGTTGCCCTCCACTGGACATGTTCCAGCTTGTCAACATCCTTCTTAAACTGCAATGCCTCAAAGTGAACACAATGCTCCCAGTGAAGTCCAAACATCACTTCCCATGATCTGAACACTGTACTTCTGTGGATTCAGCCCAAAATCGCATTTGCCTTTTTAGCTACCGCATCACATCGCTGACTTGTTTAGTGTATAGTCTACTAAGATCCCTAGATCCATTTTGCATGTGCTACTACCAAGACAAGTCTTCCCCATCCTATAGTTATGCATTTGATTTTACCATCCTAAATGTAGAACTTTACATTTATCTCTATTGAAATGCACAGTGTTTGTTTTAGCCCAGTTTTCCAGCCTGTCAAGATCATCTTAAAACTTGATTCTGTCTTCTACTGTATTTAGTTCCTTTATCCAAATCATTTATAGAGATGTTAAACAATCTTACAGGATACATGGCAGAAGCCATGCTGGTTTTTCCTCAGCAGGCTTTGTTCCTCTATGTGCCTAATAATTCTTTCTTTGATTACAGTTTCTGCTAGGACAGTTATTAGGCTAAATGGACTGCAATCTCCCTGGTTCACCTCTGGATACCTTTTATTATTTATTTATTTAATTCAATTTGCTAGGCTGCCTATCCCTGAAACAGGGCTCAGGGCGGCTTACAAAGGCAAATACAATATATAAGAAAAGTTAAAACAGCATTAAAATATATTAAAACTATTCATCAGAAAAAACTGTGTCAAAGATGACTGAAAATTTCAGTATCCACCTGCCCCCTGGATGTTGGGAAACATGGAGAAAGGGGGGGAGGTGGGAGTGTGAGAGTGCCAGACTGTTACTGACGTCAACCAAATGCCTGGTGGAACATCTCTGCCTTGCAAACCCTATGGAAAGGTAGTAAATCCCTTAGGGCATGGATGTTCTCTGGCAGACAGTTCCACCAGGCAGGGTTCAGGGCCAAAAAAGTCCTGGCCCTAGTCGAGGACAACCGGATCTCTTTTGGGCTGGGAACCACCAGGAGGTTCTTATTACTAGAGCATTATGTTCTTCCAGGAGCATATTGGGATAGGTGGTCCCAAAAATATGTGGGTCACTGACCACTAATGGCCTTGAAGGTCAAAACTGAGACCTTGAACTGGATCCAGTGTGCCATCCAAGGGGTCACTGCATTCTGGATCAGTTGGAGCTTCTAGGTCAGGTGTGAGGGTAAGCCAACATAAAGTGAATTATAGTAGTCTATCCTGGAGGTGACCGTTGCATGGATTACTGTAGCTAGGTTGGGGTGAAACATGTAGGGAACCAATTGCCTAACCTGGCGTAGTTGGAGAAACACCAGCTTGGCAACCTTCACAACCTGGGCCTCCATGGAAAGGCAGCATCCATGGAATGAATGGGCCTCCATGGAAAGGTGGCATCCAGGATCATGCCCAGACTCTTGACTGTCGGAGCCGGTAATAGGGGCACCCCGTCAAGAGCGGGGAGTTGACTATCCAACAATGGCTCCCCTGGACTCAGCCAGAGAACCTCCATCTTATCCAGATTCAGTTCATGTAACATTTGCTGCTCTCCAGTCTTCTGATATATTGGCTGATTTTAGTGGTAAGTTAGATATACTGTTTACCAGATCCACACTCTCACATTTGAGTTCCCTAAGAACCTTCAGGTGACTATCCTCAGGACCTAGAAAATGGGTCCTTTTCATTTCCTTGGGAGGTCTAGAACTTCATTTCTTACAACCTCAATTTGACTCAAGTTCTTCAGACTCTCTTAAAATGGTGTCTGTGGCTGGGTACATGCCATACACTTTCCACAGTGAACACAGATGCAAATAATTCATTAAGCTTATTTGCTGTCTCCCCATCTTCCTTTAGCAATCCAATTTTCCCATGGCCATTGTGGAGGAACCCCCCCCTCAGAGTTTTTAAAATGCGCCTATATTTTCTCTCTCTTCCCTTTGGATAGCAGGAAATCTCTCAGTTACCTGCTAAATTCCAGCTGTAGAAATGCTAATACCTGGCTAGGAGAGTTCACTGAGGAATCCTCAGGGGACTCCTGGAGATTTCTCGAATGCCTTCCTGGAGGGCTCCCAGGGTGCACCTGGGGGTCCCAGGGTCCACCTTTGTGACCTGGGTGGACCAGGTCAAAAGGGGTAGAGACCGTGATGTAAAATGGGTGGAGACACAGGTTTAATAAAAGTGCTTGCTCCAAGAAGGAAGGGTCTTTTGGTGTTGGTCCTTGGAAGAGAACAAACTGCTGAGCTCTAGTCTGCAGGCCGGCAGCCACTGCTGACCATGCGGTCTGATGAAGGCTTGCAGGGAGCCAGAAGGTAATGAAAGAGCTTTAGAGAATTTGGAACTTTAAAGACTAGGTGCCTACCCTATTGTTAGCATCTGTTAGAGTATGTTTAGAGGAGAAGGAAATAGGATATGTTTATAACCATCTTTCTTTTGCTCTTCTGTTATCTGATCTGGGTGTGGTGCTGAAACAGGCTTGTAAACATTTTCTTTTGAAATAACTATTTTACTCTGTGATACTGGTGGCAGTTCTTTGTACCACATAACTCTCTACTGCTGTTGGATACACTACTGTACAAAGAGGTCCCCAAGGGGGAGGGAAGAGGTTAGGGTGCAAGTGGCCAATCCTCCAGGAGGAAACCCAAAGCTGTATTTGGTCCCTGTAATAACCAGGTGCTAGGTAGCAGGCAACCTTGAGGCCAAGCCTCAGAACCGAGAAAGGGAGTCAAGAGTCTGTCCCTCCTGGCAGGAAGACCCCAAAAGGACAGTGGTGGCAGCAATACCCTAGTGGAAGGAAGTGGACTAACTCCATCCAGGAGTTGGCAACCCAACGGAAGGAGTGGGCAGAACAGGGTCTGTAGGTCAAGCAGGCCTGTTCCATCACAATCATCCAAAGGCCCAACAGCTTCTCTGGCTTATTTCCTGCTTTGAATATAAAGAAATGATGACTGTTTGCCTTGATACTTTTAGCAATCTTCTCCTTGAATTCTTTTTTTGCCTTCCTAATTATTAACTTACACTCTTTTTTCCAGACTGTGTACTCACTTCTGTTCACTTTATCAGGGCAGACCTTCCAGATTTTTTAAAAAAGCGTTTTTAAATTTTAGACTGCAGTACCTTTCTTAACTTGGGGCATGCATTCTAGCTGGGTTTCAATTAGTATAGTTTTAAAGAGCTTCCAAGCCTCTAGGGATTTGATTTTCTTGTGTTTCCCTTTCATTTTCTTTCCAACTAGTCCCCTCATTTTTGTAATATCACTTCTTTTGAAATAAAATGTTATTGTTTTGGACTTTGGGGTATACTTCCGTTGACATGAAAGCTGAACTTACTAGTTTTGTAGTCACTGCACTCAGTTGGTGCAACAATATCTACAGCTTGCACCAGGTCTTGAGCCCTGCTCAGAAACTGGTACAAGATCGCTATCCCTCTGGTTGGCTCTGGGACTAACTGTTCCAGTGTACAGTCATTTATGATGTCTAGGAATCTTCTTTCTACAGCATGGCTTGAGCACATTTATCTCAGTCAATGTGATGGCAGCTGAAGTCACCTAGTATCACAACCTTAACTGTTTTATCACGTCCTTTATTTCCTTCTCCATTTCAAGATCAGCCTCTAAAGTTTGATCAAGTGGGTGATAGTATTACCCCTCTGATAAGTAACCCTTATGGCCCATATTGCTTCTGTTCATTCCCCTAATATTTTCTGTTATTTGATTCTATGTCCTCTTTGATATTCAACACATCTCCCTTCGTGTCCTGGCTACGGAGGCTATACAGGGGATGACCACATCCCACTGATTCCCCCCATTCTGCTATGCTTCCGAGACACCCACTATATCCCATTCCCCCATCTTGAGTTGGAGTCACTGGCAAACACACTCAAGCAGACACACACTTTGCCTCTTGCACCAATTCAAGCTCAACTCAGCTATTCAAAAGCCATGGGATGCAAGCCCCTAGGAAATCCAGGAGGCTGTTTGGCATATCCGGTATTGGCTTTGAATTAGGTGGCAAGCTATTATATCATTAAATATCATTCTTGGGTCCCTATAGACTTTTGTATTTTGAGTTGTCATCCATGCAGAATCTTCCATCTTCATTCATGAATCCGTTTACTATAAAAGTTACCCAATCCAAGGATGGGACTGTATTAAAATATCTTCTCTTAATTACAAAATCAATAGCATTGTCATTACTTTTATTGTACAACTGAAGATTTATGTTCACTGTAGAAGTGCAGCTAAACTATCACTGCTTGACTTTCTATATTAGTGTTTAGGGTGACAGGTACTGACTGGCTTTTGAATAAACTGGGCAAGTATTGTAATGAAGAGGGCCTCCATATAAACTATATTAAGTTCAGTAAACGACCTAAGAAATCAGTGTGGAGAATTTTGGGGGTACAGATTGAACAGTGTTGTACATTTAAATACCTAGGAATAACGTTCTCAGAAAGCCTCTCATGGCGACCACACCTATTATCATTAAAGACCTCCTTTACAAAGATAGTGGGGGCAATAGTAAATTTTTTTTTCCCAAGAGTGGTGGCATGGTTGACCCTGTGATCAAGTTGTTGGACAGCAAGGTGATCCCCAGCTTACTATATGGGATTGAAATGTGGGGCTGGGAAGAGCAGATTCTGGATCTATTGGAAACAATTCAAAATAATTTTATAAGAAGGATCCTGGTGTTGCCTAAGGGCTCTCCTGTGGCTTTAATGAGGGCTTAGTTCGGTATCCCATCCTTAAAAGCCAGGGCTAATCTGAGAATCCTGTATTATTGGAAGAAAGGCCTAGAATGTTCTCAGGACTCACTTGGAAGTAAAAGTTTTTACTCTCTCTTAAAACTTGTCAAGACCTACGAGGAACATATGGGCTTTATACAATCAAAGTACGTTATCCCAAATGATTTGTTAACAACTAACAGTCCAAGGCGGAAGTTGAGGGAATGGGTATTTAACATGGATGGGAAATTAGATAGTAATGCAATCAGTCAATCTAGAGTGGCCCCTTTCTTCAAATTATTTAAAAAAGACCATACCAGGTTATCTTACCTAAAGACTTTAACAACAATGAAATTAAGGTTGGCCCCCCCAAAATAAATTTATCACTAGTCTCTTATCTCTGCAGGAAGGAGTTTCAGATATGAGAAGTTATATTTTTGCTTGCAGATAAAGATCCATATGTTTCTAATAGAGTTGCTTTATTTGCACTGGTGGCTAGATTGATTAGATCAAACTGTATAGAAATGACCATGACCTAATTTGGCTCTGTATTTATAAGACCTTGTTGGATCAATTTAATTAGTATCTACTTTGGAGTTTTATTATGTGGGATTTCATGCATTGTTTTCTGTATTGTTATGACCTATGGTCAACACAATAAATTACTGCTACTACTACTGACTGGTTGGTTAGTTCTAAAGCTATGAAGCAGAAAGGTGGGGCAGGGTGGAGGCACACAGCTGAATTATCCTGCCTAGACTGGATTAGTCAAATATGTTTGACACAAGAAGAAAAGGATTAATTTTGCTTAATCAAATCCATAAGATCTTTCTCTATCCCTTGATTGTTCAGCTTATCTAAACTGTAGTATCTGTGAACAATCTTTTCAGCAGTGACAACCACCACCCTCAGACCGTGGGTGTCTTCTCCCAGCTGGCATCCTATGGCAGACGAAACAACCATCTCAAGATCTTTGTAGGACCCTCCAGCGTTCCGATGGTAATGTCCAGAAAACACTGCTTTAATACCTGTTATTAAAAAAAAAAAAAATTATTACCTATCATGCGTTCTTGATCGAGAGATTTTTTTAAACTTTACATTTCATTTATAATATCACTATGTGACCCCCAATTCAGTGTTGGCAAGGCAATTGAACAGTTGCTGTAGATTTTCCGAGTTGTGTGGCCGTGGTCTTGGCATTGTAGGACCAGACGTTTCACCAGTAGCTGCGACTGGCATCCTCAGAGGTATCACACAGAAAGACGGAGGACTCTCTGTGTCAAGGACTCTCTCGGCACAGAGAGCCCTCCATCTTTCTGTGTTATACCTCTGAGGATGCCAGTCACAGCTACTGGCGAAACATCAGGTCCCACAGTGCCAAGACCATGGCCACACAACCCGGAAAATCTACAGCAACTAATGAACTCCGGCCGTGAAAGCCTTCGACAACAATTGAACAGTCTTTAAAATTTACATTAGACACTTGTAACAAGTAGTATCCATTATCTACATAGACCTATATCTATAATCTATCTATCTAATATCCATTTGTGGGCCGATCTGCAGGTCTAAATATTCTAATTTGCATCCACAATGACAGAAAGGAGATTTTTCTCCAAACTTGGAGCACGCCTCTGCATTTAAAAAACATACTGAGGGAGTTTATGCACTGTCTGCATAAATGCCTCCTTCAGGCAGCAAGGGGGGTAGCCAGAAGCAGCAGTGATTGGTAGGAAGAGGCAGTGGCAGACACAGTGATGGGAGGGTGGGAGCTGTGCCAGGCCTGAAACTGATGAGGGGCTGGCTGGGAGACGCAGGGGTACCAGTGATGGCAGCAGCAATTGGGGAGGGTGAATCACAGCGGGCCAAGTACTAGAGGCTGGGAGCCGTGCCCAGCCCAACACCAATGATGGTGGGGGTGCAGAAGCCGCAGCAGCCCTGCAATGACAGCAGCAACTGGGGACGAAGAAACTGCAGTATACCTGTCAGTGGTGAGAGTCAGGGGAAGAAGAGAGCTAAGAGGAGAAGAGGGGGAAATAGAGGATGACAGACTGGGAAGGCAGAATGAGAGAGAAAGGAATAATGACAAGATAAGGCAGAAAGAGAATTATGGGCTGGGGCAGAACAGGAGAGAATGTGATGTGGCGGGGGAGGAAAGAGAGTGATGTGGTAGGGAAAAGAAAAAAGAGAGTGATGGAGCTGGGGTGGCAGAGAGATTGATGGGGTAGCGATAGAAAGAGATAAAGAAATAGTGATGAGGTGGGAGGAGGAAGAGAGAATGATGGGTTGGGAGCAGAAATAGAAAGTGACAAGCTCCATGGGACAACATTTGAATCCTCTCCTGCCCCATTCTGCTGGATTACATCTGCACAGCCAGATGTTGACAACACTGGCAAAGGCAGGGAAGTTCGTAATCCAGTTGCTGTACATACAGTCCACCAAAACATTCTGGGTCTATCTCAGGGTCTCACAGTCAATGTGATAGGAAGTGGTAGATTCATAGAGGCGAAGGCCACAGAGCTGACAAATGGGACCCAATTGTTAAGGTAGGTGAAACATGTGCCGGGGGGGTGGCGGGGGGCTCTGGACTGTGTGCTCTTGCTGTTGGCTTTCCAGGACGTCTGCTTGATCACTACATAATGCAGGATGCTGGGTTAGATGGACCATTGGCCTGAGGAACTGTGACACCAGACTTACAGCTTTAATAAAGGGGAAGGTTTCTTCCTCTTAGATCAGCTGATACTGGGAAATAGGAGAGTATCTTCTCTCATTCCTGTGTTCAGTTTATATATTTCATTTCCTTTTTGCCATAGATTATGCCATGAAAATACTTGCAAAAAAGTTTGTTATGTTTAAACATTAGGAAAAACTTCCTGACAGTTAGAACGGTCCCTCATTGGAACAGGCTTCCTTGCGAGGTGGTGGGTTCTCTATTTTTGGAGGTTTTCAAACAGAGGGTAGATGGCCATCTGACAGCAATGCTGATTCTGTGAACTTAGGCAGATCATGAGAGGGAGGGCAGGAAAGGTTGCCTCGGTGCTTAGTTCTCATGGCCCTTTCTTGCTTGCCCAGGGAAATGCTGATTGCCACTTTGGGGCAAGGAAGCAATTTTCTCCAGGCCAATTTGGCCACGGATCCCGGACAGTCCCCCCTTCTGGCATAGAGCAGGGGTCACTCTGGGTGTGGGGGGAGGTATTTGTGAATTTCCTGCATTGTATAGAGGGTTGGATTAGATGACCCTGGAAGTCCCTACCAATTCTATGATTCTTTGTTTTTGCTGTCACATGGCTGATCTGTTAAAATCTCAGTTGCTGTTTTAGTTTTGGCAATGTCTCATTAGGTTAACTGGATTTTAAATCTATTTGTCAGCCACCTTGGAGGCCTGTTGTCAAGCAGAAGGGTTTCCTGTATGTGGCTGTACACACGATTGGACAGCCTACAGAGAAATCGGGACCACTAAACATCTACCAGCTGGAAAGCTATCTCCGTGGGTCCTGATTAACAACAAAGAGTTGTTCATGTTCATGTTAAAGTTTTAAAATGTGGATGTTCAGTGTTTTGGTTGGGCATGTTGTAATTTTAACAGAAACATTGTATGGTGTGTATTATAAAAATTTAAACCACTGAGGAAGGCCTCACAGCTGAAATGCATTTAGTTTACATGTATTCTATGTTATTTTATAACCGTACCTGGGAGGTTTAATTAAAAAAACCCTTGCTGATGGTATATGTCCCTGTTGCAATGACGGAATTGAAACTTTAATGCACGTTTTATATGACTGCAGGGCATGTAGGCACTTTCATGATATTCTCCCACTCTCTACAACTACTCTATCCTCAACTAGTCAAAAGATGCAATTACTGAAGAACCTCCTAGAAAGTAGGCGCCCTGAGATCACAGCTAAACTTGCCAAATTTGCTGTTAAGGACTAGAAAGCCGCTAATGAAAGGCGAATAGATGTTATATGTTATAGGATGTAACATGTTTTACTTGCATGTGCTGTTCAATATTTTCATTTTATATATTTCATTTATGCTTGTGGTTTTATGAATTCTGACAAATTTAGTTTGACTACTGTATTAGAGTGCTGACTTTTTGCTGTGAATAAATTTGTTTTGTTTATAACTGTACCTAGTGACAGGAAAGATGCTTGTAAGTGTGTGACATCCCCACGGGTATAAGTGCAATTTTACTAAAAAGATTTTCTTACTCTAGGGGAGAGCAGTTCTTGAAAGAGCTCTGTCAGCCCCACCTACCTCACTGAGTGTCTGTTGTGTGGAGGGGAAGGGAAAGGAGTTTGTAAGCTGCTCTGAGACTCCGAGTGAAAGGCGGGGTATAAATCTAATTTCTTCTTCATGTGTGTAACCAAAATTGATGGATTTTTCATGCAGTTTCAAATCTCTACAATTTGATCAATTTTTTGTGATTTAATATTATTTTAGCCTTTTTGTATATTACCATATACAAGTTTTTTCTTATTTTCCCCCAACCTTTTTGGTTATGTGGTTTGTTCTGGGTTGAAATCCCAACCCTGTTTTTGTCTGTTTTTCCGTCAAGCAGAAAGGTAGCATACAAATATTTAATTCTTTAAAAAACATAATACTAGAAACAACACCTTCTCCATCTGGGTTTCACAGATATGGCACATAACCTGTATTTATTTATTTTTGTCTTCAGCTCTGCCGAGGATATTCAGTCTTCCATTGGCAGAGGAGAAATGAAGGACCATTCAAAAACAAGGCAGAAGACCCATGACATGAGCCAAAAGACATTCACTAGATTTCAAAACTACCGTCTTTCAAAACTTGAAATGCTAACAAAGTTACACTGCTTGCAATACATGCTTATATTGTAATGTCGACATCTTACCACCAATCCAGTAGCATATTAAAGACTAATAAAAGGTATTCCACCATAATTTTTCATGAGTCACTGTCAATCTAGTATTCCTACCAAAACAATCTCTCTTTGATTGCTCATGGAGGAAGCTAATAAATATTGAGTCAAATGTGATTTCAGCCGGGGGGGGGGTTCCATCACTCTGCAAAATTCTTGTCAGTGGGAAGAATGATCAGCCATTGTCATGGGTATGGCAGGAGGATTTGCCTGTATAAACCATACTCCCCAGCTCCATTAGTGAACAAAACAGCTTAGTACACAATAGGATCCACTTGTTCTTCAAGGTACTGCCTAAAGAAACCAACAGGAGGTGCCTTCTAAAACGCTGCAGCTTATGCAAACGATAGCTTGATTTGCCAGTGTTGGTGCTCTGCTGAAGACTGTCTGCTAAACACAGACATTTATTTAAACAGAAAGAGAAATGGGCATGCCCCGTTTCTGTTTCCATTTAAAGAAGAAGAAGAGATTGGATTTATACCCTGTCCTTCACTCAAGAGTCTCAGAGTGTCTTACAAACTCCCTTCCCTTCCCCTGTTTGAACTGCTCTTTCAAGAACAGCTCTGACAGAACTATGGCTTGCCCAAGTTCATCCAATAGCTGCAAGTAGAGGAGTGGGGAATCAAACTTGGTTCTCCCAGATTCAAGTCCGCGCACTTAACCACTACAACAAACCAAATGTCTTGTATTTAGCACAAACCTGCAAACTTTGTCTGTCTTCCAAATGGAGGGCTTTAAAAATACTCAGCTTCTCAGACAAAACTCTAAGAATATTTTAAAAGCTGAAAAGTGAAAAAGTTCTGTTCCTTGAGCACAGCTCTGCTTGTGGTACTTAGGAGACAACCATACGAATCTGAAACCAAGTGCCAGTTATTGGGCACCTGCAATGGGTTGTTCTTACGAGGTCCATAGCCAGAATTTTTTTTTTGGGGGGGGGGAGTACCAGGGGGCATGATGTTACTTCTGATGTCACAATAAACAAGAGATGGAGAAAAGGCCCCCCCCCAGCCAGAAAACCTACAGTCTCCTCCGCTCCGTGTCCAGCGCCCATCCAGCCACAGAGAGCCAGAAGGAGAGCCTCTTGTTCCTTCCTCCCCAAGCTGCGCTCCTCCCTTTGTGCCACCGCATTAGAGCTCTCTCTGGCTTGAGACAGGCAAAACCAGGGGCAAGCCCAGCTCCCCCCTGCCGGGCTAGTGGAGCAAAATGAGTGCCACTGGCAGCTCGCAAGAGTGCCGGGCCAAGATGCCAAGCCCTGAGGGGAAGCAAGGTGGCAGCGTGCAAGCAACCAACTGCATGTGGAAGCAACAGGACAGACCCAGACTCTAAGCCAATTCCAATGCCCTCACCTGCACCCCCACCCGCCAGGCCTGTGCCCAAGCTGTGCTCCTCCCTTTGGGTTGCCATAGCATTGGAGCTTGACAGAGGCAAGCACAGTCGCCACCCCAAGCCAGCAGGCTCCCGGAAGGGAATGGGAGTGCGGGGGGGGGGTCAGGAGACTGGGAGAGGGGGTAGGGCAGATTGAGGTCACCCCCAGGAGCCCCCCTGTGGCTATGGGCTTGGTTCTTTACCCTTCAGCAGGTAATGGCTTCAGCTTTCCCCTAAAAGCAGCAGAAGGCAGAAAATGCTCTCCTTTGGATGCTCTTAAGTTCTTCCCCTGGTACATTCTGATAAAAAAGTCAGACTGACTTTGCCTAGGTTTATGCAACAGTATAACTTCCCCACACCTGGTCCCAGTGCTTTAGTGCAGGCAATGCTCTTGCTGGCTGAACATTTTTAGTACACCTCAACATTTTATCACTGTCCAGAAAAATCTTGTGTCTTTGAAGGCAATGAAGGGCTGCCTGTGGAAGCAAGATCAGTATTGTAGGTCCTTTGTAATTGCAAGAAGCAGAAACAGAATATATAAAAGCTATGTAACTGGAGCAGTGAGAACTGTTCTGACAGGTAACATTAGTCTTGTCTCAGGCAGCTATAAAGAACCATTTCCCTACATGACAACCTTGAGCCTTAGAGACAAAGTAGAAGAGGGGGATACCTTTTATTGGTTCATCGTCCTTTCCGTACAGGCTGATGTCTTAGCTGTTTCCTCTTACTTCCATTCCTTGCAGCAGCCCTTCAGATCACCCAAAAGCTTCTTACAATTTGCATAGTGAATTACAACAGATCCAGAGATCCCAAATGAAAGCATGGGATTCATCACCATCAAACTGATGGCCCTCTCATTTCCTTGGGCAGATGCTGAATTCTCAACTGGTGTTAAGATGATCTACAGCTTAACATGAAATCAGGGATTTATTTTAGACATGGTTGATTCATCAACCTAGAATTTGGCTCCTTGATTTGCCTCAACTAATGCTCGTCTTACCACCTTGCATCTGGCCAGATATCTGTGTAGCTAAGAAGTGGCAGAAGGGCATGGCACTGGACACAACATTTGTACATCATTTATATTACTCCTCTTACTGTCCTTACTCTCCTTTTAGTCTTCTCCTATCTACCCATGCCCACTTTTTCTTTTCTCCTCTCCCTGTTTCCTCCCTTTCCCTCCTCATTTTCTTCTTCTCTCTCTCCTCTTTTGAGTAAAGAAGAGGAAAAAAGAAAAGGAAATAGGGTGAGAGACTGGAGGAATGGAGAAACAGGGAGAAACATTGAGTATATACTTCCACAGAGTCCACTCTCCAAAGCTGCCATTTCTTCCAGGGAAATTGAATTCTGCAGTCTGAAGATCAGTTGTGATTCCAGGAGAACTCCAGGCTTCACCTGGAGGCTGGCAACTTAGTTGGCAGCCCAAAAGAGACCATTCAATTATGCAGAAATAAACAGTTGGTATAGACCAGAGGTTCCCAAACTTATTTGGCCTACCGCCCCCTTTTCAGAAAAGAATTACTCAGCGCCCCCCTGGAAATCTACCTTCAAGAAGTGGACAAAAAGATGCAGAGACAAATTTGCACATAGTAAAGAAAGATGTTGTTGTAAGTAAAGAAAGATGTTGTTGGCCTGAAGTCAGAGGCCAGCAGCAGCCACCGCACAATAGTCCAGCAGAAACAGTCTTACAAAGGTGCACATGCATTTGCAATTTGCAAATGCATAGCTGTCATTGGCTGGGGGGGACCCCTCTCCCCCTCCCTCCCTGATCCCAGGGAAGACCAGGAGAAGGCAGGAAAAGAGTACTTTAGATAAGTTCTGGACTCTTCTTTCTTTATGCTTCCACTGCCCCCTTATTTTTATTCAGCACCCCCCAATTGCACCCAAGGTTCTTACCGCCCATCTGGATTGTGCCAGCACCCCCCAGGGGGCAGTATTGCCCAGTTTGGGAACCAGTGGTATAGACCCTCCTGAAAGAATTCTGAAATGAAGAAGCTCAGCTGTTTTGTTTTTTAACTGTGCCTCCTTAGGGGATAGGAACCACATATTCAGTTCTCCCTCCTCTGTAAACATGAAAAATTAACATGTTAAAAAAAAAGAATTTTAGCCTAAGGTTTCTTAATTCACTAGCTTTTAATGTGGAGGAGGAGATTGGATTTATACACCACCCCTCAGTACCTGAAGGAGTCTCAGAGCGGCTTGGAATCCTTCTCCCTTCCCCTCCCCACAACAGGCACCCTGTGAGGTAGATGACTGTGAGAGAGCTCTTTCAAGAACTGCCCTTGAGAGAACAGCTCTGAATGAACTGAAGGTCACACCAGCAGCTGCATGTGGAGGAGTGGGGAATCAAACCCAGTTCTCCCAGATTAGGGTCCGCACTCTTAACCACTACATCAAACTGGCTCTGGTTGTTGCTTTCAACAAGGGGGGACTGGGCACAGACCTCGGGAAAGAGTAATAGAATCACAGAGTTGGAAGGGACCTCCAATGGTCCATCCAGGCAAGCAAGTCCTCGATGTGCAGTCTATAGCAGTCCACTGTAAGAAGAACGACATCAGATCAGATTCCACCATGCTCATTTTAGGCTGCTCAAAACATTATGGGCCACCTTTCCAGGGAACACGCTTGATCAAGCATCTTGTTTCGAGAAGGCCCCTAGCCCCAGGAGAAAGATGATGCCATTAAGAAACAGAGGTATTTCTGTTCTGCAATAGTCACATTTTTTGTCAGTTTGGTGTAGTGGTTATGAGTGTGGGTGACCTTGGGCAAGCCACAGTTCTCTCAGAGGGGTTCTCGCAAGAGCAGTTCTCGAAGAGCTCTCTCAGCTCCATCTACCTCACAGGGTGTCTGTTATTCTGAGAGGAAGGAAAGGCAATTGTAACCCACTCTGAGACTATGAGTGAAGGGTGGGGTATAAATCCAGTTTTCTCCTCCTCCTCCTCCTTGTCATATACATTAAAAAAACGACAGAAATCTATGAAGTGGTCCTCTGATATTGGGAAATAACCCATCAACATCTATTCTTTTGAGTAACATGAATAAAAATTAAACTGAGGTCTTCCAGACTAGTTTTAAGAAGAGATAGGCCACCACCCAGCAGGCTCCTCCAGTCCTCCCCATCCCATTGCAGTAACTTAACCTGTTTTTGTTCATTACCATAACAGCAACAGACTGAATCAATTGTCAGACTCAGGCCTTCGATAACAGGTACATGGTTGATGTATCTTGCTTAAGACCTGTATGACCTGTAACCTGTAACCTTTCCCCATGATTTATCTGCTTATGTCTGCTTCCAATTTCTTATCATTGCCCTCGCCTGCCATTGCATTCCTAAGGGTGGGAGTGTGTGCGAGTAGGGAGTAGGGAGGCCGCTTAGTAATCTTCTGATGAGGCCCCAAAGACATTGTTTTCACAAGAAATGTCCTTGGAGGAGAGTCTGTGTCTGGCTAGATAGTGGTTGTATATCTTTCAGGACCACTGTAGTAATGCTGACGTTGAATGCATGGAATTTGGGGTTGTAACTATACTTTGCGTTTCCTGCCTTGCAGATCAGTCCTAACAAAGTGTTTGAACCCACAGCATCTCATATCTCTAAATAAAACATTCACTAAAGAAAGTGCGTGGAGAGAGTGATTTGACTGGGAACCTGACATCAATGCAATAATACTAAAACAACAAGCTGCCAGTTTACTTCTGTCTTGATTTTGATCTTGAACGTAAAAAGCATCTCATAAAAATGCATAACACACTCAAAAGCAATTTATTTGCTTAGAATTGTTTTTGAATGTAACATTGTCACATCAGGGGTTTGGAAAACCCTCTATATTTTATTGGGCCAAATCTGGCCTCCCTACATAAGAGAAGCCATGTTGGATCAGGCCAATGGCCCATCCAGTCCAACACTCTGTGTCATATATTGGCCAAAAACCAGGTGCCATCAGGAGGTCCACCAGCAGGGCCAGACTCCAGTTCCTGCAGCACTGAATTCCACGTGCTAATTATTCTTTGGGTGAAGAAGTACTTCCTTTTATCTGTTCTAAGCCTACTGCTCATTACTTTAATTGAGTACCTATGAGTTCTCGTATTATGAGAGAGAAAAGTATTACTTTTTCTACCTTCTCTATTCCATGAATAATTTTGTAAACCTTTATCATGTCACCCCTTAATTGTCATTTCTCCTAGTTAAAAAAAGCCCTAACCTCTTTAACCTTCCTTCATAGGGAAAATGTTCCATCCCCTTAATAATTTTAGTTGCCATTTTCTGTGCTCTGGCTTCCTCACCCTGCCGCTGAACTCACACATCTACTAAACACACTTATTTATTCTGTTGTTCCAGACACTTCAGCACTGGAGCTGGGCTGAGGCCTGCTCATAGGAGCCCTAAATAAATAGTTTAGGCTTAAACCTCCACACTCCACTGGAACCAATCACACTGATTGGGAACTAACCAATAAAGGAGGACGAGCAAGTCAGCCTCTGGTTAATTAACAATAGGTGTTGCTGAAAGGGAGCTGCTTAGACAAGGACTCCCAAGAGTTCCCCTTTTTCTCAGGCTGAGTTTTACTTCAAATATTAATTTAATTTCTAATGTTAATTTAGCCCTTCTAGGCTTGGATTAAAGGGGACTCTAGCTGTGTAGCCTCAGCAGTTACAGGAGGTATCTGCTTGTTTTCTTGCAGGAAAAAACTCTCCTTTAAGGAATGTGAGAATTAGCTTAACTTTTTAAATTTAGTTTGAAATTGGACACCCTGTTTTTTAAGCCCTAGCTGTAGTTTGTCCCATCCCGTCCCCCTTTTCTATTACAAAACCTGCCTGAGGTTTTGCCTTATCTGTGAAGTCACTATCCCTAGCCTCTGGTATTAGTACTTTAATCTATAAGTGTACTAAAGTTTAAAAGTAATATTAGAGCTAAAGCTAGCCCTGTAACCGCAATTTTAATACTTGTCCTTTGTTCAACCCGAGTAACCCTTCCCGTACTGCAGTAAAACTAGCCCAAAACCTCTGAGCCTGTTTAGAACTAAAATTACGTATACCTGAGTAGTTTGAGCAGCTACAACAGAACTAAAATTAGAACAAGAACAGAATATTAGAACAGAACTAAAATTAGAACTAAAACTAGCTACACCTGAGTAGTCTGAGCAGCTACAACATTGAGAAGTTACAAAATGTTGGTACCTAGAGGTATTATTTTAACTATTTGCCTTCCTTACTATTTTAACCCTTTTCGTTTAGCCTATCTTGATAGAACTGTATATTCAAACACACACACACATGCCATGTACCCCTCTTCTCGCTCATCTGCTAATCTGTTTATTCCTTGTTCCAGACACCTTTGTCACTGGAGTGGGGCCTGCTACCTCACAGAACCTGACTAACTTGCCCCTCTGAACCCCTGTTATCACTTAAAAAACTGATCAGACCTTGCCTTCTTTGGTACCTGCTTCTAAATTCCTGGTGGCACAGGCAACAGGAGATGTTTTCTTAACTCAGAGTCTGGAAAACTGCCAAACTGCAGGACAAACAGCTGTCCCAACACATGGCTGTGACCACCATAATGCATCACAAATAATGAAATAAACCAGTCATTTTGATTTAAAATACAATTAGATGTTTTTAGGGCCTCCTAAAGAAGATCACTCTCCTTAATTTGAAAAAAAGCAAACATGTAATTATCTAAGTAGCTGAGAAACCTTAAAAGCAACATGTAGACCTGGGCACATAAACGTCTTGTCCCCTCTCTGTTTGTCAAACATGTCCTGGAAAATTAATCAATAAATCACATTTTGAACAATGATCCCAGAGTGCAGATTAAAAAATCTGCACAATGGGGCACATAAATCCACATCTGTGTGTATGTATAAATATAAGGGAATGCCTGTGTTTGAAGAAAAATCCCAGAACAGTAAGAAATAATTGGAAGGGGGGAATCACCTCAAAACAGAAAATGCCAATCAAGATCTCAGGAGCAGCCCAGAGAAGGTGATGGCAGTGAGTGGAAATGGTGGCAGGCAAAATCAGAGATGGTAAGTAAAAGAAGCAGGGAGCTCTTATCTCCAGACATGGTGGTGTGCTGAATTCTTTTTTTTTTAAGGACTGGACAGATACACAGAGGACAAGGCACTCAAGGCTATATGGAACCAGATGCCACAACTCCAGTTGCTATGGGATAACAGTGAGGAACTTCATGCCTGGCTTGGAGGCATACGGTTGGCCACTGGGGGGGACGGGGGGGACACGAGATTTGATTTCTCTGAGTTTGCACGCAGATACTGTTCTGTTAATGCAAGAAAGACTGAGCAGATTAGTGTCACAGTTTCAAGGATTCTATGTGCACTCTAAACAACATATTCACTTCAGTCTGGCATGACTTGGAAAGCTGTCCTCTCCTCTGAAGCAACTAGAGTCCTAGTATCCAAGAGAGCTCCATGTATGCACTGGTCTCACAGCTGCAGAAACTCACAGAGACCGGAGCCATGAAGGCACTTGTGTCCTATATGAAATGGGTCAAAAATTCCACCCAGTGGAGAAGTACAGACAGGGAAGGCATTTCCCACCCTATAAACCTGAAGGACTTATTTGCCTCCCAAATGAGATTTATGGAGGGGCGGAGAGGAATGAGATTTCACAACTCTATGTGGCAAGAGCTTAGCTGCTACTTTAAGGGTTACCAGGGGTCATTTCGTAGAAAAAGAGCTGCAGGAGCTCATTAGTATACCTAATAAGCTATTAGCATAATAGCTCATTAACATATGCCACACCCCCTGACATCACTGGAAGTGAAGTGAAGTGAAGTGATGTCAGAAGGGGAAGCAAAGGGGGGGCATCTTCAAAAGCCTCCCCTCCCCTTCTGCAACCAGCCTGCCGAGGTGGGGTGGGGGGGTGGGGGGAGTGCGTGAACCGGGAGCTTTGCTCTCAGTTCTTCTGCCGGAGTCTGTTAGAGCTCAGGCCTCAAACCGACACACAGCAGGTTGGTTTAATTTATCAGAACTCAAAAGGCTCTGCACTTTAAAAGCTCACCTCTTCAGTCTTTGGTTTGACTCTGGGGAAAGGGAGGGAGGTGCCCATTAACGACGCTGCTCCTCAATCCAAGTCTCAGAAAGCTTGACAGAGTTTATTGAAGATGATTACAACAACAAGACATATCAGCATTCGCAAAACTTCATGCTCCCCGGCCCGCAGTACTGCTAAGTAAGTTAGTTCTCTTCTAAGAAAAAAACCTCCCTTATTACTTCTTGCTGGCCACTCAAGGCCAAGTAGCTAATTATTATTTGCAGCTGTGGAGCTCTTAAAGAAAAAGGAAAAGGCTTCAGGATCTTCAGCTACAACGGTTAACAGGGCTGGGGGGGAAGCGACCTGCCAAGGCGGGCTGGGGGGGAAGCGAAGGGGTTTAAACCCCTTCTCTCTGGAGTTGTGCCACAGCAGCAGTGCAATCTTTCCACTGTATTCTATGGGGCCATAGAATACAATGGAGAGGTTGCACCGCTATTGTGGTGTGACTCTAGACAGAAGGAGCTTGGGGGCAGGGAGCTGGGGGCGGGGCTTGCTGCCACCACCATTTGTGCCCACTCCTGGGTTGCCGGAGTGGTGCTACAGCCCCCAAACAATCCCTGAGGGTTACATACCTGCCCCATAAGCAGGCAACAGTAGTAGTAGGTGGCGGCAGAGGCAGAAGTGTGAATGAGTCAGGCAGTGGGTGGAGTGGGAGAAAGCTACTAGGGACCAGTAGAGGATGGGATCTCCCTTACCCCACAACTCCCCTAGCCCTCTGTCTTCATGACCACTGTTCACCTCCTATGGCCCTCACCTGCAGACTTCCTCAGCCTCTCCCCTTCTGTTCTGCTCCTGGTAATGAGCCCCATCCACAGAGACTACAAGTCAGCCCCTTCTTTCTGCTAGCCTTTGAAACCAACTATCAAAACAAATCACACGTCAATGGTTCTTTCTACAGCATAAATTAATGAAGGAGTCTTTGAGCAACTCCAAAAAGCAAAACTTAAATGGTTGCAATAGAAAGGAGAAGAACAACTTGACAATTTATTTTGCAATCTTGAAAGACTGATTAGAGAGATAATTACAATAGGAAATGCAGATTTTGAGAGCAAGATCCTTTATCAAGACAAGCAGATGGAGAGACCTGCACCGCACTGGTCGTATTCTTTGAATCCTTTTGAGTTATTCAGTCAGTCTAATTGGAATCTCTCAGGTGTTTGTTCAGTTATATGCAAGCTCTTTCCTACTCCCAGCTCAATTGTACCAGTGAGAAGTTACAGAAAATGAACACCAATTTGGATCTCACTGTGCAAGCAGCATATAAGCTCTTACACTGTACAGCACGGATCTGTACAGATCAAAACACTATCTGAGACCTGCATCACCAAAGTATTTTAGTGTACCTGTTCACCAATACTTGTAGCCTCTTGCCATGTCTGTCAGCTGAGTAATTGGAGACAGTTTTGTGCCCCTGTAATTCTAAAGCTATAAAGGGCAACAGAGAAGCTTCCAAAGCATACAACAGGCAAACCACAGATTAAGAGTTGCTAGTGTGATTTCTATGGCAGCAGGAGGCAAAGCTAATACCTGGATACCTGCTTTGGTGGCCCTGAATGTTGTAAACAAACAAACAAAGGTTTGTCCGTTCACAGGTGTCACACTGAGCCAAAGCCAGCCTGAATTGGAAGTGGGCTTGCAAACCCACGATCTAGGTTGTGGATCAAGAGCAAACCAATTCAGCTAGATAACAGTAGAACTTCTAAGTCAAGCCTCTGCCTTTGAAATGCATCTCCCAGTTCCTATAAGAAGCATCTGAGCATCACTGGAAATTGGTTTCCTTAAGAACATTTTAAAGAAAATTTCCCCTACCACTCAACATTTGCCTTTTAATAATAACAAGCTCTAAAATGACTTCATGGCTTAACTTGGTGAAATGAAGGAAGTGCCAGATTTTCAATTTATAAATATTTATGATAAGGATACAATTTTTATGTTTAATTAGCCCAACTGTTAGGGACACTTCTAAGTGAGAAATGTAACTCAGCACTTCACACCAGATGTAGATTCTACAGCTCAGGTTTTAGATCTGTGGCTTAAAAATGAATGAGAAGCTGAAATCAAACATATTACACAACGTTTCAATCACATGGCATTGCAAAAGAGAGTAACACTGATTATACTTAGCAACAAAGAAAAGAAGAGCCCATAAAATACACATAATTCTAGATTAAAGGATCCTGAACTACCCCAAAAGAACCACCCTATAGCCATCATCTTCTGAACTATGAAAATTTAAAAGATGCAACTTAAGAACTTTCTCATACATTTAATGTTTAGGCCCTAGGTTGGAGTTCTACTGCTTGGCATCCTCCTTTGTAGTGTTCCTACAACAAAGATGAACACAATACAGAACAAACAGTTTCTCTTCCCCTCCCCCCAAACAAACAAACAAACAAACCCCCAACCCCTAAAACACACTTAGCTACTATCTTGGAGTCAGGACTGGAGATGAGATCCAGAACCAGGGTTTTTTTGTAGATGTCAAGATAATTGGATCATTTTGACCCTAACTAGATGTGATGCTAGAACTCTTAGTAGCAGGCATGGGGGTGAGGGAGGGAACATGATCCATATCAAGGCAGTACAGGGGAGGAGAAGAACTCAACCCTCTTCCCCCCACTGTTTCCCTGATCTCAGTTACCTCTGGAGCCGGGTGTTGATGATTGGCAGAATAGGATCAACATTCCCACCCTTCACATGCTGAAAGAAGTGTCCTGGCTACCTGTCTGTTTCCAGGCACAATTCCAGGACTAATGTGCTGGTTCTTACCTATAAGGCCCTGTGGTTCTTGGAATGGCTCCCAACCCCGCACACGCACACACACAGTCCAGCCTGACATTAAAATCCTCTTCTCGGCCACTGCTCTCTACACTCCTGGCTGCAGAGGGGAGACATGATTGCTCTCTTTAAGTATCTGAAGGGCTGTCACTTAGAGGAGGGCAGGGAGCTCTTCCTGTTGGCAGCAGAGGATAGGATTCGCAATAATAGGTTTAAATTAAGGGCGGGAGGATATCGGCTGGATGTTAGGAAAAACTGTTCTACAGAAAGAGCTGCACAACAGTGGAATCAGTTGTCTACGGAGGTGGTGAGCTCCCCCTCACTGTGAACTGCAACATACTCGCGCTTATCTGTTTTTATTTTACCAGGAGTAATCAATATGTTCCTGTAGCTATTAGAATATTCAATCATGAGATTAGTGCAAGATTGCTTTATGGTGTACCTGTTTGGATCAAGGCCTTCAATAAGGAAGTGGAAAGAACACAATCTAACTTCCTTCGAAAAATACTGGGCCTGCCCATGTGTGTGCCTTATGTGGCCATCTGCCTGAGAAGCAAAGGCTCCTTGAAACTAAACAATACTGTCAAATTTTGGCTACATCTACATTTTAAGAATAATAACGGTAGCCTTATTTTTGTTAACATTTAACAAGGCGTTTAAGAATGTTATAAGAGTAGATATAACTATAGTTTTCTGTAAGTTTGCCAGACTGATATAGCCCTTAAGTTAACCCAACCGTTTAGCATGTATAATCGTCTTTGGCTTTGGTATTGGAAAAGCTCAATATCCATAAAATGAGGGGAGAAAGTTGTTAGCATGCAGTATAAATAAGCATTTCAAGACTTAGGAGTACAAAGTTTTGAGACTGCATAGTCAAATTTGTTAACTACAGAAATAAAGGTAAAAACAACGAATAATAAGTAACTAAACTAACACAGAGCCATCTCCTGGACTCTGTTGTCCCTTCTCTTCAAGGAATGAACCATGATAAAATTTAGTGGTAAAAATTCAACAAGATTTGGTAGAGGACTAGGTTACCACCCCTCTTTTTTCCTTCCCTCCAGTGATATTCAATAAAAATGGAAACTTAATATTAATTATAAAGATTACAAAACAAAATCACTATAGTCAAGCTTTTCACTTACAAACTAAGCTATAACGCTCCAAAAATTGCTTTTAAAAGTGGTAATTAGGAACTCTTGAGATTTTAGTGTTAAGATTAGTGTGGCTTAAAAGTGCCCAGAAAGAACAGATAAAATATATTTAAGCTATATTGCAAACCAGTACTAAGCAAATTGAGCCCAGCTTCAAGTGCTTCTGATCCTGCGGTCTCTTCTTTCCCGCACTGTGCACCAGCAGGTGGTTGTGGTTTCTTGCTGCTTGGGTGCGTTGTCTGATGGAAGAACGGGTGGGGGTTGCAGATGAATGTCCTGTAGAAGTCTCATGCCTGATTCCAGGTCTGAAGCTTGGAACACAGTCCCTTGGTGAAGGACTTGCAGTTTATAGTACGCCACCCATTTGAAATGGATTTTCGCATCGTTTAGTGCTGTGTTTTAACTATTTCCTTCGTTGCAAAGTCTCTGAAGATAGATCCTGGAGTACTTGAAACTTGTTTTGCATTTGTAAAAAACCGCTTGATCTTGCCATGGTAAGTATCTTCACTTTCAAACGGGAGTCCATGAATTTTACAATAACGTCTCTTCACAGAATTGTTGCTGGGAGACCATCAATCCCTCTGGTTGTTAGTCTGCGAGGTCCACCGCCATTTTGTGATCTTTTTTGGTGGCCTTATCAGCAGGCCCTTTTTTCGCAGTCTTGGGAAAGTAAAGGCTTTACTTACAGGTGTTGCGTTTCTGCCTTTAGTGCCAGAGTTCTTTCCCATCTCTTTTTGAGCTTGATTGATCACAAAAAGGTCAACTTTGATGGTGTAAAGGGGGAAAGTTAGCAGAACCTAATTGCTCAGGCGTCCATTGCTCTTGGCATCGGCGCCATCCCCCCACCACCTTATTTTTCATATGCTGATGGAGCCTCAGTCTTCAATGTGGTTAAACCACATAGAAAAGAAAATCAATTCAATAGGGATCAGTATTGATGATTTATCCCCCCTTACCGAAAGTTCAGCCTTTGCACAGATCAAACAAAGACTCCTTGACATCGAGATGCAGGATCTTAGGAGCCCTGCTAAAGATAGATGTTCACCCTTGGGCTTGGGGATTTAACCATACGGGTATATGGCAGAGTATTTAACCTGTTTAACAGCCCTGCACTATCGCAGAGCTTATTCATTAGCCCATTTCAATGTGTTACCCTCTGTGATTCTCTACAGGAGATTTCATTAAAAAACCATATGCTAACAGGCTAAGCACATGTAATCGGCAGGACATAGAGAGCCTTGAACATGTTTTTTTGCACTGTACTTATTTGCCATACATTCCACACTTATTGATCCCTTATTGAGAGAGCAAGCAGGGAAACCTGATGAATGTAAAAGAATGTTTTTATTATCTACTCGGAACAAAATTGTGATTGAAACTGTGGCCAAATTTGTATACCTTACACCTAGGATCAGCAGACAGGGCCTTGACTGTTCAGACTGTCTCTCCCCCCCCCCCCCGTTATAATTCAGTTGTTATGCCAATAAAGGTTGGTTGGTTGTTCCCCCTCCCTGGCAGTCTTTAAGCAGCAGCATGACAAACACTTGTCAGGGATACTGTAGGTTAATCCTGCATTGAGCAGGAGGTTGGATTGAATGACCCCTTCCAACTCTGTGATTCTATGATTCAGAGGTGAGATAGGTGGCAACCACAGATGAGGCTCTTTCAGCAGTGCTACCACTCCTGTGGAATTCCTTCCTCTCTGAGAATCACCTGGCACTTACCGTACCCTTTTAGGTACCAAGCCAAGCCCTTTTTCCTCTCCATCAGTGGAGAAAGGTATCCTTTAACACTGAGTTATACCTCCTGCCCACTCCACGACGCAGGGCACATGCAAATTCATTTCCAAGGCTTTCAAATCCAGTTAGAGACAGGTTCAGTCTGTGCCCTGCATGCTCCACAACAGGATGAGATTCAATAGCTTCTTTTTCTCTGTTAGGCCTCCAGAGGCCTAAATGCTCCAGAAGAATGCTGGAAGGATTCAACAGCTTTTCTGCTGCTTTGTGCCCTGTCTCCAACCAGACACAAGCAAGAAGGGAAAGATGACTAGATGACCCTGGAGGTCCCTTCCAACTGTGATTCTATGATTAAGGGTATTTTGCTGTTGCTGCTCTCCTCTCCTCTGCTGAGGTCCGGGCAGGGGCAGCTGGCATGCAATCAGCCTTCCCCCCCATTAAAAAACATAAGAGAAGCCTTATTGGATCAGGCCAACAGCCCATCCAGTCCAACACTCTGTGTCACACAGTGGCCAAAAACAAGATGCCATTAGGAGGTCCACCATCAGGGCCAGAGTCCAGCAGTAGGACCATTCTGAGGCTTTGGTGGCCATCAGGTCTCAACAAGAACAGCAGTCTCCAAACCATCTCTGTGCTCCCCTGTGCTGCCTCCACAGACGGGGGAGGGGCAGTTTGTTCAGGTTCTTGTAATTGTACACTGAGGTAACCTGTCTGAAGAAAGGGGAACCAAATCTCCCCTCAGGATTTATTTACTTTAGGCTCAGTTGCAAAGTAGAACTCTCATTGGGGAAAGTTTGTAACCTGTGGCGATGAAGATGACAGCAAGTTTCACTTTATATTTATTTTATTACGTCTTACTGTTTTTGCAACCAGAATCATAAACAGCAAATTTCACTTTGAATACTGAAGTGTTCCACATAAAACATTTACCATATTAAATATTTTGTTTTATGTCAAATAAACATTTGTTGTTCTGTGTCTTATCTGTCCAGTCAAATATCTAAGAAAAAGGGATTTCTACTACCTTATAAATAATTACACCATTATTCTGGCAAGGTTCCAAATAATAGACCTTCAGGCAGCACACAGCTTACATGCTACCAAACCTTTAATCTAAGCTTATGCCCACCTTTTAACTAATTGTGGGTGGTAGGGGTTTTAAACAAAGAGAAAAGGAGAGATCAGCGTGTGGGACTGGAGAGCTGCCTCAGAGTCCTCATCCCCCTCCCACCACCACTTGGAGACTGCAGAATTTCAATGGAACAACCCCCCCCAGCGACTCAGATTCTGCAAGATTTATCTCCCTTTCCAGCCCCCCCCCCCGCTGTGTTCCAGATGGCATCCAAATTAAACATTCTATTTGTGTCATGGATCAGAGTACGGACTCTTCCTTGCCAGGCAGAGAGGCTGAAGATTCAGACAAGGAGGGGACTGAGCACCTCACACCACTACAGAAAGATGCAGCTAAGCCACCACCAGGAACCCCCTTTGATGTGCAAGAGGAGCCCCATGAGTCTGAGCCAACCCTGGCATACAGCCCTACCTTCTTACTTGGACCCTTGTCCCTCCACCGCAGATCTTACTACAGCACCTGAGGTGTCTCCCTGAGTTGCCAGCTCTAGGTTCCAAAGTACCTGGAGATTTAGGGGGGAATAGAACCTTGGGAGGCCAGGGTTCGGGGAGAGTAGGGACTTCAGGGGGGTACAATGCCAAAGGGTCCATCCTCTGAAGCAGCCATTTTCTCCAGGGGAACTGATCTGTCATCTGGAAATCAACTGTTATAGCTGGAGATCTCCAGGTACCACCTGGAGGTTGGCAACCCTATCCCTGACTGAACTCTCAAGTCTCATAAAGCCCTGAACCCCCCAACCCAGTTGGAGTAGCTGCCCCTGTAACCAGGCACAGCAGCTTTAATAGTAATGACCTGTTCCTGGAGGGGGCTCCACCTCCTCAGTTCAGCCTTGGCCTTTGCTGGAACAACATCTAAGTGCCACTGGCTCCAACGCCTCAGCTTTGGGATCTCAACACTGACCAGGACAGCCTGATGTTGGTTCTTCCAGTCAAACAATTTCATGGCTGCTAGTTTGGCAAACCCATTACAGGAAAGTGAATAAAGCTGACAGGAAGGAAGTCTATTCACTTGAAGTGTGGTGTTGGAGGAAAGTTTTATGGATACTGTGGACCAACAAAAAGACAAATAAGTGCAATTTTATTCTACTTGCAAGCAGCCTCAAGAAGGTGCCTGGAGAGGTAGGATGCACATTTTCTAAGTACATAAACAAAACTCAAGACTTATCAAGGAAGATGTAGTATGAAATTTGATAAACACAATTTAAAATCTGTAAATAGCTGTACTAGTCACTATTAAGATGGATTATCAATAATTAAGGGGTAGATCCTCCAGCTTGTGGCTCTTCTGCCGAAAGAAGAACTGTTTAATTTGGTGGAAGACTCCTAAGATTGGAGAAAGGCTTCAAACTTGAAAGAGGAAAGGCTGAGAATTTGTATTTTAAAAAATATACTTTGCTGAGTGGAGTGGAAGGGTAGAGGTAGGAACCACCTCACTACCACTGAATCCTATGAAGGTCACATAACAAGTTTTTGTTCTTGCACAACTGGTAATGCACTTTGTTACTGACTACTGTGGCTTCTATATGTCACTCTATTAATATATACTGAATATTGTCTGTATAATGGTACATTCTCCAGTATGCATATTATAATTGCTATCCATTGTATTGGTTTAGGATCCATTTGTTGTTCGTTTTTGTGAAGAAATGCATCTTTTCCTGGGAGGCTGGCAAGGAGCACAGCCTCCACTTTGTGTTTTAACAGTTTTCCCCTCCCCCTGGGCTGGGAACAGGTGGGGGGGGGGAATCGGTGCAGTGGCTTTCCAGCTTAATTGTTTACATACGCTAATGGATCTAGCTAGAGACAATGGGATTGTCAAGCTTCCCCTTCTCCCTCCCCCTTCTTCAGGCAGGGAACAGAGAGTTGGAGCATGTCAAATTCTAGAGAGGCCTGAAGAAGGAACTTTTTAAAGATGACAGGAAAGGCTTCTTTGACCGGGGCTGACTAGGGTCACGGGGGTGGAGTACCAGAGATGATAAAATCTCTGAGCAAGAGGAAGGCATTCATTTTTTCCTCCTGGGTTGCTGAGGACACGACAGCAACAACCTCTCCTCTGGGATGGCAGCCATTAACCATGTGCTTGCCTACAGAAAAAAAGGATCTTCAATGGAGGGAGGTGTCCAGAGGAGTGCCACAGGGCTTGGTTCTGGCCCCAGTACTTTTCAATATTTTTATAAATTATCTGGATGTGGGTGTGGAAGGGCTACTCATTAAATTTGCAGATGACACTAAATTGGGAGGAGCAGTGAACACACCAGAAGTTATAGAATTCAACAAGATCTGAACACGCTGGAAAAGTGGGCGGATGTGAATAAGATGCAATTTAACGATAAGTTCCATCTGCTACATCTGGGTAACAAAAATGAGGAACACGCATACTGGATGGTGGATATACTTCTGAGTAGCAATATGTGTGAACAGGATCCTAGGGTAAGGGTGGTTGTTGTTCAGTCGCACATGAGCAGCCAGTGTGATGTGGCAACAAAAGAAGGCTAATGCAATCTTGGGGTGTGCCAACAGAGGCATAACATCCAAATCACAAGATGTCATAGTCCCGCTGCACACTGCATTGGTCAGGTCACACCTGGAGTATTGTGTACAGTTCTGGAGGCCTTACTTCAAAAAGGATGTGAACAGAATGGAGCTTGTGCAGAGAAGAGCGACGAGGATGATTGGGGGCCTGGAGACGAAGCCCTCTTTCCCTCTCACCTTGGCCATCTCAACCTAGAAAGGAGCCAACAGCAGCACTAGTCCCAATTCCCTCTACACAGAGACACACATCAGGTCAGTGGGTCTGAGTCTCGCAAAAGCAATCTCTCACAGTCCTTTCCTGGGTCTTCCAGGGGCTGTACAAACTATTCCTCAGCAGTCAGGGAACTACCAGTAACTTGCAATCTACCTGTTGGACACTCCTGTTCTAGGAGTTTTTTTAAGTCTTAAAAAGCAGAGATAAAATTGTTTACAGAATATTATTTTAAACAGATGTAGTGCTTCTCAGCACTACAGTTTCAAGCACTTTCCAATTCCCCTCCAAAGTACTGATTATTGGTAAAAATAAAAACAGGGTGGCATGGGTGGGAAAAACTGAATTTTTTTGCTGGCCTGTGTCCCTCAATATTCACTACTAAGAAGGATCTTGCAAAACCTTCAGACAGGACCTCCACTCAAATCTTGCCCAATACCACCCCTTTACACAGTCTCTATCCCACATGGTTTTGTCCATGCAGGACCTTTTCTGTGGGGCCCAAGGGGGACCCCTTCTTTTCCTTTTTCATCAGCAGAAAAGTTGGTTGGATGCAGCCCTTCCTTCCCAATACTGTCATCTGAAGTTTGATTCAGTTTGCTTCTGCATGCCCTCAGCCTGATTTTGCTTAAAACAGTGACATGAAATTCAAACTGGGAGCTCTGCAGATCAAACACTGGGTGCCAAAGAAAGAATTACAGACTGGCTATGATATTCATACAAAATAAAAGTCCATAATCCTGTAGACTGGGAAGTCAGGTGGCAGCAGAAGAACAACCCACTATGATGTCTGCTATAAAGACTCCCAAATCTGCCGTCCACGTGGTGTTATAAAGGAAACTCATTACCTCTGGCTTGATTCTTTAGGGGCTCCTGACAAATTAATCCACACCATAACACATTTTGCTGCTTTGTTGGAAGGACCTGCTACTAGTGCGCCAGACAGGCCACCTCTGTCAGACTCCTGCAGCAATCAGAACCAACAACCCGCTTCTTCAGAAGGAAAGCTTACTGATAACAGTATTGGCAGGTTATCTCTACTTCAGGTTCTGTGTTAAGACTAAAGCAAAAAGCACGGGGTGGACAGATATACTGGGTTCAAAGGAGTCACTGGGCAGCATGGAGCCAATCAAGGTAAAAAGCAGGGCTCACCAAGAAGCCTGCGTTCCCAGAGATGGCTATGAGCCAAGGTCAGGCACATAAAGCACACAGATAAGGAGGCATCACTGAGGCAGTGAGAGAATCAAAACTTAAGACATTCCAAGTAGCTCCTTCCCCCCAACACCAGCCTCTGTGGCAGCGAGCTGACAACCTCTTTCTGCATACATGCTGATGAGAGGAGCAGAAGGAAGCAAAGCTATGTCACACAGTGCTGGAGAGGATTCCTCCAGGGCTCCACCCCTTGATATTCCTTACTACGGTTTATCTTGTGTTTCCTGACCCCGGTCTCTTGGATCCATGGTCCTGGGTTTAACACCACAGACATAACAGTTCTGCCTCCCTGTCTTCTTTTCATATGTCTCCAGTATCACATGGCTTATAGTAAAGTGCCTGTAGCTTAATATGGACTGAGTCTGAAGACCACTGAAGTATATGACTGTATCAATTTACATAATATACTGCCTGCTTCGAGCAATGTTCTTTCAAGTCTCAGAGAGACTCGTGTTATTTTTTTAGTCATATTTTAGCCTTGAAAAATTCCTGGATGTTAATGTGACATGAGTTGTGTACCAGCAAATCTTGTTGAAAACAGGAATTTCCCCTGTCAATATTCCTGTGTGCAAACATCAACATTTTAAAGAACTCCAGACATTTGAGGTTTTTCCTATTGCCATTCCCTACCCCAACTATCCCTGTGTAATTTCCCCCTACGTGTGGCTCTGAATGGCTTGAAACATAAACAGCTTCAAGCCTTCTCTTTTCTGGTGGGCATTAATCTACTGAAAATGGGCTGCAGTCTAGTTCCTGCGGAGATCTGCACATAGGACTCTTTCCTGCCCTGGAGCTAGCCTGAGCGCAAGCAAATTTTCTTGCTGGATCATGACCATGGTTGTGCTGATCTCCAGCTCACTGTTCTTAAAGTATAACAGAATCAGCCAGGGATCCAACTTCCCCGAAGAGTAATAAATGAGGTTTGAAATTTCTTCACAGGCAAGCAGTAGGCATCCTGAGTGAGGAAAAACAGAATTAGTTTGTCTCAGACAGGGAATATTTGTTCTTTTGATCGGGGGAAACTCTCAGGCTAGCCTGAAAGTGACTGATTTCTTTGTAGAAACATGCAGGACTTCTACTAAGCACCTCTTGGTCCCATTCTTGCTGCCAAGGAGATGGTAATTATTCTAATACTTTATTCTAATGCATTACTATCTGCTACTAGTAATGTGCTTCATTAACCCCTTGTAGTCAGATAAGTTTTTTGTTCTATTTTAACTTTGAATGTCTAAACTTAGTGAAGGAGGAAGGCTCACCCTATTTCAAAGGACTACTTGGATCAACCAAAGGTATCATTTCCTTCTCCATTTCTCATTCTGTGGCCTCAGATGGCTAAAAATCTTCAGCTTAACCAGAACAGAATCGCAAGCCGACAGCCAGATGCCTTGGCAGCCTTTATGCAAGTGGCTATTGTAGTAAACATCCTTCTTTCCCCATAATTCAAAACTCTCCTGGATAGCACTTAAATTACTGTACTAACATGAGCAAAGGGAAATACGGAGAGAAACCCAGAGGGTAATGAACAATCTTTCATTAAAGAAAGGCAGACTCATTTTCTCAGCTTGGATTTGGAAGATCGGAATAAACATTAAGTGCTCAGAAGCTTAACTTTCTTAAATGACAAGAGCCAGATAAATAAAAACAGACAAAAAATAACTATATATAAAAATGTATGAAGTAGTCTGAGTCCGAGATTTCATTATTTATATTAGATCTTCAGTTTCATAACCAAGGTAGAGAGAAATAGGTCACTGAACACCTATGTATTGGTTCTGCAATATATAATGCAGTTCCACAGGGCCTGTAAGGCAGAGATGTTCCGCAAGGCCTTTGGCTGAGGACAGTAACAGCATCCGTCTGGCTGGCACTCGTACCCCTTGACTCTCCTCTGCAAGGCAGTGGCACAATTAGATGTTTCAACCGCCATCTACTTAAATTGATTACTGTAAATTTTATTGCAATTTTAATGTTTTAAATTCAAATTATTATGAATGTGGTTGTTTTATTTGCCATTGTACACTGCCCTGAGCCCTGTTTACAGGGGACCGCGGTATAATGTAATATAATACAATACAATATTGTACTATATTGACAACATCCTGTAAGCACACAGAGAGGTTCTTCAAGCAATTTTTTTAAAAGGAGGACATAAGAAAATGGAATAGTTCTGTTACTACAGAAACTGAGCCAAGAGAGTTAACAATTTTTTTAAAAAAATCTCTGGGATTATTTCATCACACTCTTAGCTATGCTTTTACATGGGTGAACTGCTTAGCAGTTCTGCTCTTTTTTGGTTCATTTGTTTAATTAATACAGACATTTGACTGAACAGATACCTGAACACCAGAACTCATCTTGTACAACAGTCCAGTCCAGTTGCTTCAATTTCTCTCTCTCCACTACCCACACTGTCCTGGAATTGCCTCTCAGTGTGCTTGTGTGACACCATCTCCCCCGTCCTTTAAAATTCCTTCCTCAAATCCAGTTTTTCCACAAAGCCTTGGACACACAACCACACACCCCCTCTCCCCTACTGAAACTAAGATTGTACAACTGAAATGAATGCGCTTCCTCCTCCTTTCTCCCCACTTCTAGGCATTTCCTTCCCTTTCATCACAGTTTAGACTGCAAGCCCTTTAGGGCAGAACCAGCTTCCTCAGACACTGTAAAGCACGGGGCACCCTCGGCTGTGATCCTTGTACCTCATTCTGAACAACGGCCCCAGTATGCAGATCAAACAATGTAACTTATGGGTGGTTGGCAGTGATCCTCCCCACTTGAGAGTAGATTGATTGCCCTTTTGATTGGCTCTTATTTTAAACTGGACTCTCTTTGTGTCCTCTTCTACTGTCTAACCTGCCAGAAGACTTGCCTTCCAAAACCCGTTGTCTGTGAGGCTGCCTACAAAGATGAGACAGGAGGCAGCTACAGACAGGTGGTGTTATCTCGCTTTGGAATGCCCTCCTCCTACTGGGCTCTCTCTGGGTGTCAGGCCAACATATTTCTTTTTACACACCTGTTTCATGGTCTGCTTTTTGCCTGTGGTCTGTTTTAGGGATGCTGTTTTTAACTGTTTGTTTTCAATGCTGATTGCTTATGTTGCTTGTATGGCATTGCTCCGATTTGTAAGCCACCGTGAGTAGATCTCAGGAGAGGAGACATAAAAATTCCCTAATTCCACCCCCAACTGCCTTTCCGTTGTTGCACTGCCAGACTATGATCTGGGAGACCCAGATTCAAATCCCCACTCTGCCATGGATGCTTACTTGATGGCCTGGAGCCAGTCACACTCTCTCAGCCCAGCCTACCTCACAGTGGAGGACAGGAGAACAATGTGAGCTGCTTTGGCTCCCCACTGAAGTAAATAAATAGACATCTGCCTAATGGATGAACACGTCACGCATCTGATGATATGAGGGCAAATTCCAAAAAGTTTACGCTGTAATAAATTTTGTTAGTCTGTAGAGTACTGTTGAACTTCTGTTTTATTTTGTTGCTACGGAGATGGGAGGATCAGGAGAATGAGTATGGGTGACATTACAAATGAAACAGATTTTTTTTCTTCCCCATTCGAGTGGAATCATTCCCAAAAGCTGCAGGACATCCTGGCCCTTTACAGGATGTTATCACATTACCTCCAAACATTTCAACCTTTGGCCAGTGACTAGGCTGCTACCACTTGAGACCGCACGTATAAAATGTTCTTCCCGCAACAAAAGAGTTCCTGGCACACAGGAAATTAGTATGTCATGGAGAAAGCTAGGCTAGATCCTGACATACCGATTTGCTGGGCTGAGGAGGGGCCCCCCACTGGTCTGAAGTGGTACAGCCCAGACATTACCTCACTGAAATGAGGAAAAGGGCAGTACCTGCTTTGCGGAATTTGTCCAGCAATTCCTGTCGAATCGACTTCTCCAGGTTGAAGTAGTCATGGTCTTCATCGGGCGACTGGAGGAACAAGGGGATGTGCTGAAACACCAAGGCATGTTTGCACGCTCTCCTTTCTGCGAGGGCGAGCTGCTTGTCCAGCCACGTGTCCTGAGCCTGCTTCTGTTCCAGGCATTTCGAGTGATCAAAGTAGAGCTGAGAATTGAGGACAAGGAAAAAAATCCCCCCTGCCCAGAAGGCAAAGTAATCATCTCCCCACTGCTGGCAATAATCGTCAATCGTTTCTGGAGTAGGCGAGTTCCCAAGGTCGTGGTTGCCGCTCACGAACACTGCAGGGATGTCACGGCTGAGGCCCTTCAGAACATTTTTCAAGTCACGGGTCTGCGCCTCTCGCCAAGGAGTCCCTGCAAATCACAACGGTTAGGACATTATTCCTGGGACTTTTGCTTCTCTTGGCTGGCTTGCAATCTTTGACACCTGCCATGCTAATTATGCAAAGGACCTGATTACAAAGCCAAAACAAAATAAGATCATCTCAAAACAATGAAAAGAAGCATATTATTTGTAAATTAGCTTTAATATGGTGGGTCTGCCTCCTCCTGGGAGGGAAACGGCAATAAAACCAGCACCAATACCTTATCCAAACTGCCTTGTTAAAGTGATGTCAGTACAAACTTTAGAATGAAATCTGTAGCATGAAAGGCTGTCAGCTTCAGAGAAGAGCCTGCATAGTGGGGAGAAGAGAGAGAGCACAGACAAGGTCTACCCTACCACCTCATCATCCTGCTTGTGCAGGGAAAAAGAGCCTAGCAGAGCATAGAGAAGGGTCAGAGCTTAGCTTTATCCCTTACCAGCTACTTTTCTATTTGCAAGGATTTTTTTTCCTGTATGGGAACACAAGTGTTCTGTACTCTCAAGCAGTACAGTCCAGACACAGAATGGCCAATTCAATTAGAACTAGACCACACTGTTTTAAACTATGGGAGAGGATTTGAAACTTGCTAAGCTCCCCTCCCCCACCCCCGAAGAGTCCAACCTGAACTAATAGGCCTCCCTTGACATGTTCTGGCAGCCACAGCCATCAGTGGCAGTGCATGGCCAACTCTGCTTCTCCCAAGTCCTATTAAGGGGTGTGTGTCTGGAGGTGGGGAAAACAGACACGAGGAACATGGAAACCTCACATGGTCTGTGCCGTTCGAAACCCTGTCTCATCTCTGCAAGAACATCTGCTGCTTAAAAAATAATCTCCCTTCTCTGCTGCAAAAAAAGAGAACAAAACTCAAGGAAGGAACTGGCCTGCTTTTCTGGCTGTCAGCAGAAGTGGCGTCCACAGATTATTCTCCCTGAGCGCTAATCCATTTGCTAATAATCCAGTTCTTAACTGACCTTGGCCATGCTGCAGAGGGCATGTGCACGGGGGAAAATGCATTCATAATGCATTAGCTACAGATACCTTATGGAGCCATGCCTCTCTCTGGGCAGGTGTGTGCTGGTGTTTTAATAAAAAGGGGACTTGTCCTGAATGGACAAGTACACTCTTCTGATGGAAACTGATGCCCACCTCCTCCACAGCATTTGAGGATAAAGGTGTACTGTAGCTGGTGTTAATGCTGCAGTTTTGAACACTCAAAGCACTTCATGTAAATTATCTTGTTAGGAGCCTCACAATAACCCCATGCAGCAAATCAATATTATCCCACTCTTATGGCGGGGAGCACTGAAATGGAGTGAGAATGGTTCATCTAAGGGCCAATTAGCAAACCTCGGGGGGGGGGTGATGTCCACCAGAGAGCTGCCCTCCTGGGTCAGATCAACAGTCCACTGAATCTACCAAATGGTTTCATACAATGGCCAGCCAGATGGAATGCAAGGGAGGCCTCCAGTCTCCCCTTTGTTAACCTCAGCACTGGTTTTCAAAGGCTTACTGCCTCTGAACACAAAGCTTCCAGTTTGCCAGCACAGTTAAATATCAGTGGAACTGTTCTCCATGAAACTGTCTACCCCTTGGTTTACAAAGCAGAATTCACTGGCCCCGGTCTTACGGGCCAGAAAACGTGGGGGGAGGCATGACAGTTCGCCCTGGAGCAAAATAAGGCGTGGTAGCCCAATCACACGGGCCACCGGGTTGCCATGCTCTGGCGCCGATCACACCACGCCGCTGCAGTATGGCAAAAAAGCAGCGCAGCAGAGCACGCAAGCCCCGCTGTAGCAAGGGGCGCATGTGCCGTGGGGGGGGCGCTGTTGGTGTCTTGCGTGTGCACGTCATTCAGCGTTGGTATGCATCCCAAGGAAACTTACAACATCCGGAAACCCCGGGACATGGGCGGGTGTCTGAAGCCGCGGGATACCGGTGCTCCTGCGATCAGATGCCGGCCTTTGCCCCGGGGTTTCCGGAAACTAGTGCTTCGGGATGGCCATGGGAGTGCTACGCCTCCCAGATTAGCTGGTATGATTGTGCACGGAAAGTCCGCAGGGCTACCGTGCCTTCAGAGGGGCAAATGCTCTGTGTGAACGGGGCCACTACTCAGCATTAACAAATGATATACAAGCATGTTTAAAAGGCTTATCCTCTCCCCCCACAGATCAGTGGGGAATTGTGGAATACATGTAAAGTGCAAACTTCCATGGCAAGTGACAGAATTAGGAAACAAACACCCATCCATAAGCTCCAGATATCCACTTAGCAGCTTTGACCAACAGAAGGCCTGGAACATTAGAGACCCACGGGGCACGTACAGTGGTCCTTGTCAGATTTCCCTACCACCTGCCTAGAACTGTAAATATGGATGGAGCGTCTCCAGAACCCAAAAAGTACAGCTGTAGGCCTGTATTTTGACTGGTGGTCTGGGCCTGGTCTATACTATGTGTATCTGACTTTGATTCTCCTTGGAGCTGCTCTCTTCAAGGTCAGGAAGGACGTCAGGCTGCCAGCCTGCCCAGCAACATTCCTTGGGTGGTAAATCCACTTCAGAACACAGGTTTGCATGATAGAACACATCTCCATTTTTTACAAAACTATCATGTCAAGGAGAAGGTGCCTAGCTTCCTTGATGTGCTAGTTGCCCTTGTTCAGGGACTATACACACACAGGTGCAGGAGCTCATTAGCACAACTTAATTGCATATGCCACACCATGATATCACCGGAAGTGTGTCAGAAGGTAGGAGAGATTGTACCTGAATAAATCTTGGTCTTAAAGGTACCACTGGACTCTTTGCATTGCTAGCTATGGGGGGGGGGGACACGCAGATCTGCCCTCACACAGAAGGGAGAGCTTTTACCTAAATAAGCCTTGGTCTTAAAGGTGCCACTGGACTGTTTGCATTACTAGCTATAAGGCAGGGAACACGCAGATCTGCCCTCACACAGAAGGGAGAGCTTTTACCTAAATAAGATTTGGTCTTAAAGGTGCCACTGGATTCTTTGCATTGCTGCAGTCACAAGGAACACCTTTGGGGGGGTTGTGGAGGCCTTTTCAGGGCCCCGTGTTTAGCATGGGCCTGGAAAGACCGGGGGGTTACGGAGGCCTTTCCAGGGTCCCACACTTAGCATGGGCCTGGAAAGATGGGTTGCAGAGGCCTTTCCAGGGCCTGGAAAGGCAGGGGAGGGGAACCACAACTTACCCTCCTTCTTCTTTCTCCTCCTGGGCTGACTAAGGGGAGGGCTGCTGGGAGCAGGGAGTGGCACTTGCTACATGTCCCTGCCCCCTGGCCTCCTCTTTGCCGGAGCGTTACTCCGGTGAGCTCCAGCCTGAAACAAGGTGTATGTGTGTGTGTGTGTATATATATATATATATATATATATATATATATATATATATATATATTTCCTTCTTCTTCTTCTTATGGAGGATCACTCACTTGACAAAGGATTTCTGTACTGTCTGAAATGGTACAGCCCAGACACAGGTCGCCTACTTCAAGGTAGAGCTAGGTCTCCGTTATGTTTCGGGTGGCACATTCTTGTTTGCTTTCTTAAGAAAGCTTGCTAAGGCCTATTTGGAAAACTGGATGGGGCCAATCTGTTCTCTCCCCCACCCCAAGCTCACAGCTGCTAAGCACTGGTTCAAGCTACCTTTCTTAACACATCCCTTTTCTCAGGGAACTGGTCTAGCTTGTTTCACTGCATGGAAGAAAGCTATCCAACACATCAATTTAATAGAGAACCATATTAGATATTGAATTATACTGTACAATGCCCCTTATCACAAAAGCATTTATCTTCACGGAAACACAGCTGACCTATAAATTAATTGCGTTTTTTCTCCCCAAGCATTTCACAGCAAAGTTAACAACGTACAAACACAACTATACTTTTAAAAATTTACTTTGAAATTTACCCCCCTTCCTCTCACCCCTTCAAATTGGCCCTCTGCCCTTTAAGCAGCTTAATTATCCTTAGCTTCAGCTTCACCAGATCACAGGAGCGATTGCGAACTTCTGTCTACCTTTGAGTCCAACTAAGCAGGTGCCCACTTAAGTACTTCTCTCTCTTTTTTTTTTTTTTGTAGATTATCTTTCCACTGCTGTGAAGATAATTGCCCTGCTTCATTTAAGCACAGCTCAGCTCTGAAGTGGACGTCTGCACCTCTGCCATTTGCACTACTAGGCCGATAGCCTGACTGGGGGGAGAATTAAGAGGAGGGGTTAGAGTTCCACAAAAGTTGCAAAACCATGTCTGAAAAAGGCATTAAACAGACAAGAGCAGTTCCAATTGGGTATGGGGGACACACAACTAAAACTAGATTTGGCTTTGTGGGTAAATATAACTTACAATGTGAGGGGGGGGGTCACAGAAATCATTCTGCTGTTAGCATGAAAACTTGGAACATGGTTCACGACGTAATTACAAGCTATGTGGTTTCTGCTAAACAAGAAGAGGGACCTGCAATATTTGTGGGGGAGGCTCCAGCGATATCCTCCTCCCCCCCGGCCCCAGCAGCATTACCCGAGCAGCTTCCAGCCATCGGGCCCGCCGATCTCCTTTCCCTCCCCCCGGCTCCAGCAATCTCCTCTGCCGCCACCGCTGATCTCCTCCCTCCCCCCACCCGACTCCAGCAATGTCCTCCTCCTCCGCCGATCTCCTCCTCCCTCCCCCTCCCCACCTCCAGCGATGTCCCCCTCTTCCGCCGCCACTGATCTCCTCCTCCCCCACCCAGCTCACACAATGTCCCGCTCCTCCGCTGCCACTGATGTCCTCCTCCTCCCCCACAGCTCCGGAGGCGAGGCCCGAGCAGCTTCCGGCCACCGGGCCCACCAATCTCCTCACCGCCCCGGCTCCGGTGGCGAGGACTGAGTGGCTTCCAGCCACCGGCTGCTGCAGAGTTCCCAGAGCGTTCCCTGCGCATGCACAGGGAATGCTCTTACTTTTGGGGGGATTTAGATATCCCCCCTACACTTTTAAAAACTTCTTAGATTTTTCTGCACACCAGCCCCACATGCGCAGGAAAATCTCCCTGCCCCCCAGGTGCCCCCGATGTGCGGATTTAGTTATCCGCATGCAGGGGGCAACTTGGGAATTAGATATATAGATATGAAGTACCAGAGGACTGGTCTGTGCATGCAGCAGAATGAAACACTGGAGGAGCATTCCCCCCACAGTACACAGATCTTTGCCTCACTCCATTATGACACAACTGAATTTTATCTGAAAAGTCACTAAAAGCATTTTTTTTCAGCTGAAGCTGCAAAGGGAAAAGATATGCTGCAACTGGAGAGTGCAGTATCAACCACACCAACTGATTTCAGCAGATTGCAGTTGATAAAATCAGAGCAAAGTAAAATCAGTTTTTCACAGAATACTATGATGGCATTTTCTTCTGCAAACAAAGTTTATATTGGGTACAAATGTAAACAGGGAAATCATGCATACTTCCTTGTCTTGGCCTGATTGGCACAAATTAAATTTTACACTAAGCTGGTTGAAATCACTATTGGATTTTACAGCAGCCAGATAATTGCCACAAAACACTTGTGTATTTGTGTGCGAAAATGCAATGAGTCTGCAAAGCAGATTATTTTCTTGCTTCTGTCCCATGGTGTCCAGGATCACTTGACATATCCCACATTAGCAAGACAACTGGCTTGAATCTATATTGGGATGGTGGAGTCAGGGAAAACCTTCGATTTTCAGACCACTTACTGGAATAAGGAGGATTTTTAAAAACCCTCCCAACAGTGAATTTGCGCAGCTTGCTCTCACTGTAAAATCACCTGTTTCTTGAAAAAAAACAATTGCATGGTAATGGTGCTTTGGAGGAGGGTTTTTTTTCCTTTTTTTCTATCTATGATTCGAGGAAGGGAAAGACTGCCAGTTTTAAAACAAGGGTAAATAGAGAACTACTATAGGGTAGTATTGAGTGGCAAAAATCTCAGGAACAGTTTACCCACAAATAAATGTGAAATTAGGGTTCTTAATTCTTTTATTTTCTCTAGATGATTATGTTTTTTTTTAAAAAAATCTGTATTACTGAATGGGGGTAAGCCAAAGCTGTATCATGTATATGCTGGCAGATGTCCACAACCATGCCAGAGGCTAGAGTGGCAGGGAGCCAACAGAAGCAGGGGGCACTGCCTAGCTCCTTTGGTCCATTAGGGAAAAGCAGGATCAACAGGCAAGGTAGGGGCCCATTGAAGCAAAATCTCATGTTGATGGGGCTTGCCCAAAACACATTCACAACACAGTGACTTGGTTCCATGAACAGCTTCCCCAGTCTACATGGGATTTGCACAGGGGCAGCTGATCTGGAGGAGGCTGAGCGGAACAAGCAGAGCAGATGCTGGTACCCACACAGTTGCATTTCACAGCTACTAAAGCTGGATGCTGGATCCTAAGACTGGAGAGAGCACTGAGAAACTTGTACCTAAAAATGAGCTTAGAAAATAATTCCAGGATGCTTTCCTCAGTAACATAAGTGTGAAATTTTATCAATTTAAGCACCTGATCATTGCAGCCTTAATCCAAGAGCTAGAAGGAGAAGGGAAAAAGCAACATCACACTCTTCCAACACAGGGCTTCATCCAAACACCAGCCACAAAGACAGAAGAATCTCAATTTAGCTGGCAATTTTGCTGAAGATGCAGGAGGCAAAATGCAGTGTAGCCAGTTTGGTGTAGCGGTTAAGTGTGCAGACTCTAATCTGGGAGAACCGGGTTTGATTCCCCACTCCACCACTTGCAGCTGCTGGATGACCCTGGGCAAGCCATAGTTCTGTCAGAGGCGTTCTTGAAAACAGCAGTTTCTGTCAGAGCTCTCTCAGCCCCACCTACCTCACAGGGCATCTGTTGTGGGGAGGGCAAGGGGAAGGAGTTTATAAGCTGCTCTGAGACTCCAAGTGAAGGGTGGGGTATAAATTCAATCACCAGGACCACCACCACCTCCTTCTCCTCCTCTTCTTCTACAGATGAGTACACTAACAGTAATAATATATTTTTTATTTTTACAATAAAACTAACCATGCACAGTAATGTAGATAAACTATACTCTTGAGGCTGAAGGAGAGCAGAGTCACAGTATGGTAAATACAATCATAAAGTTATTCCAGAAAAAAACTTGCACTTAAAAAATTATTTCATTTTAGATCTAGTCCCTCTCGCCGGGACTATTCGTTCTAAACAAAAATTCCTCTTCATTAAAGGGTGACCTTTTTGGCATGGGGGTTCCTTTCAAACTGCAAAAGCTTCCATTTGATAAGGCTGGCTGCTTCAGTAAATGTTCCTTTGAGCAATAACCAAAAAGGGACCCTCATCCAGAGACAGTGGCTCAGTGACCTATTACGTAAAGTGGAAACGTTATCTAGGAGGGTGTTTAAAGTATCAAGCATTATCTTTTGTAGTAAGTGTGTCATTTAATGGAAGATAACTTAAAAACATAGTATTGAAAACACTGCTATTCTATGAATTATTCAGTTCAGAGTAGATCAGTGCCCTTAACACAGTTTGTATTTTATGTGTTTATGAAGATGCAGACACTTCATGCACCAAACCTGCCATCTATAAAGTAGCCTAAACTCCAAAATCACTACAGCGGTTGTTATTAGGGGAGGCCTCATAGCTCAGTGGCAGAGTACCTGCCTTGCACACAGACGGTCCCAGGTGTGAACCCTGGCATCTCCCATCCGGGGAACCTCAGGCTCCAGGACACAAAGAGACAGGAGTTCCACTTCAAAACACGACACATGGCCAGCCTGGGAACTGAGCCAATACTGGCAACATTTCGACCCACTCATTTTGTGCAATGTGCAAATCCATTCAGTCAAGTACAGTTTAGTCTAATCTTCCTCCAAGAACCTCAGGGTGGCATACACGGTTATACCTTTCTCATTTATCCTCACAACAACTTTGTAAGGTAGGCTGGGTCGCAAGAGTGTCACTGGTCCAAGATCATTCCAGTAAGCTTTGTGGCAAGGTGGGGATTTGAACCCTGGCTTCCCAGAGCTAAAAGAAGTAATTATTAAACTAGTCTAAAAGAAACCATTATTCAAACCTGAAGGAGAGACAGTGTTAAATCTCTTCATTCAGCACTTTGGGGTTGGATTATCCCTTTGTCATTCTTCTATTTGAACCTTCAGTATGTTCTAAATTGACAAAGCCAGATTGGTACCCAGAAACAGTCTGCTACAACAGAGGCCCAAGGGAGATAACAAAGCACGACAACCAGTTCAATCCTTCATCAATCACCTGCAGCCTATCCTGAACAATGGTCTTTCTTTCTCACAGGTCTTGAGGGCAGGCCTTTCCTCACTTACAGAAACACTCTGAACTAGAACTTCTCACCTAGCCTAACAAATCACCTAACAGACACATGCTCCGTAATCAAGTCTTGCAACAAACCTAGGAGCCAGCTCTGTCCTCAAGCAACATCAACTGTACCACCCCAACATCAACTGTACCATCCTGGGCTCATCCACTTGTTTGTCCTCCAGTGCAACATATGCTATCATACATCAACAATTACCTTCTACTCTCTGCACTGGACTAACGGGACAGTCCCTATGTCATGGGCAGCCCCTAGAAAAGCTCTCTAGTGGCTGCCACCATTCTGGTATGGGTTTCTTCAGGAGGGCCCAGAGCACCCACCCAACCCCTTATTCCACTACTTTTCCAACAGGTTCCACCCTATAAGTGACCAGGCGTGAGGACCCTGGCAGAGTAACAAACAATTTTGTTAAAGAGGAATGGTAACAATTGTAATTCAAGTACTATGTTGGATTAAGAGAACAGTAAAAGCAGGTACACAAACAAAATAAAACATCCTAATGTGTATATCTAGACTGTTCCTAGCTGCCTTTGGGCAACTGGGTTCAAACTGACTCACCCCTTCTGGACAAGGGATCTTTTAGACTGCAGCAGTCTTTCCGCAGATCTGCTCCTTAGGAGTAAACAACACTTTGGGCAAAGCCTTTTATCTCTTTTTCCCGGACACCACCCTCTACTGGTGTAAGTTTTACCTCCAAACAGGCCCATAGCCAGGATTTTTTATCCTAGGAGGTGCTGGGGTTTGGGGTGGGGGGAAGAGCTAATGCCCCACAGCTTGCTACAGTCCTGCCTCCAAATCCCCTGCTAACCAATCACAAGCTCTAAAAGAGACCTGGGAAATGTAGGCCCTGATAGCTACTCTAGTACAGGCTTCCCTGGAGCCACTAGGCCTCCCTAGAGCCTGTAGGCTACACTACTATTGGCCTAGAATGACACCCTAACATGAAAGAATAAACATACACAAATCTGCCACTGAAAATCACAATATTCAGAAACCAAGGAAGGGAATGTTAGTTAATCTTCCACACCTTCTATTGCTGATCTAAAAGTTACTATTCTCCTACCAGAGCCAGTGTGGTGTGGTGGTGAACAGAGTCAGACTAGTATCCGGAAGATTCAGGTTCAAATCCCCACTTATGTCATGGAAGCTTACTGGGTGACCTTGAGCTAGTCACGCCCTTTCAGACCAACCTAAATCACAGCTGTTGTTGTGAGCATAAAATGATGTAAGTGGGTTTGGGTCCTCATTTGGGATAAAAGCAAATGAATTAAATAAATAAAAACAAAAGAACTTTGAAAGGGAGAAGCCAATGCAGGGCACTGCCTATAACAACCTGGCAACAGAACCAGCTGATTGTTTTCCCTGACAGAAATGTGCCTCCCTCACTTTGTTGCAGCAGACACTGTAGTTCAAATGGTTAAGGTGCCATCAGATATTTTAACTGATCTATTTTAGATGAATTGATTGTTGTTGTATGAATTATTATTTATTGTTTTACTATATGTTTTGAGCTGCTCTGAGCCCGCTTGCAGGGTAGGACAGGATACAAATGAAATAAATAAATAATAAAAAGGTCAATTAGTGTTCATCAAGAGATTTAACAGTATTTTTTCTAGGGTTGCCAGGTCCAGTGGGGGGCTTTGGGGGGCAGAGACTCCTCAACGCAATGATGTCATGCATAAGTGACATCATCGTGTTGGGGATGCAGCCCCTTGGAAGGCGCCAGCAGCTCCTGCTCGGGGGGGGGAGTTCCCTTTAAACTTTTTTTTGCCACTTGGCGTTCAGGCATGGGTGGCCCTCACTCACAAAGAAACATTTAAAGGGAACCTTCCCTTTAAGTGCTTTTTTTGTGAGCAGGGGCTGCTTGCCTGAACTCCAGCAGCGAATTTGCCACTTGGAGTTCAGGCGTGTGGTCAGTAGCCACCCCTCCCCTCCTGCAAGATTTAAAGGGCCCTCCAGCTGATCAGGGATCCACATGCTCCCGCCAATCAGTTGGCGGGACCTTTAAATCTTGCAGGAGGGAAGGGAGAGGGGTGGTCACAGGTGGTCGCTGTTAGGGGTGGGGCTTTCCCCATCAGCTAGCTGGCAAGTGGTGGGCAAAATCGGTGGATTCCCAATGGTAGCCAGCCTCCTCAGCCCTGAACCCAGGGTGGTCTTTCCCAAAAGACACTCCAAAACGACCTCTGAACCTCCACAAGCAGTGCCCTATGAAGCCCGGCTTTGCTTAAACAGTGGCTTTTACTGGGAGGCTAGGAGAACCACATTTTGGCTGGGAAAACTCAGGCCAAGTGAAGACTGTCCAGGCTGGCTGCACTGTCAAACAACTTCCATGCAAGCAAACCCCTGCCCAGTCTCTCCTGTCAGCTCAGTCCAAAAGGACTAAAGGTAAAGGTCCCCTTGTTTGAAAACCAGTTGAATCCAACTCTAGGGCTGCGGTGCTCATCTCCGTTTTCAAGCCAAAGAGCCAGCGCTGTCCGAAGATATTTCTAAGAACAGGCAAATCTCTGCTCTCGCCTCAGGCATCTTCTATTGACCAAATGGCTAGTATTTTGTCTGTCAAATGTACAGACAAGCAGGGACAAAGAGCCTCTGCTCTGTGCTATTGTCATGAATGAAGTATGTTGCATATTTCCAGCCCCAGCTTCTGTTTCACTTATATGTCAGGAGATACCTTTGGAATAATCTTCTTATTCCTGTCTCCATATATGTCTAAGATACCTGCATTCTTACATGTGAGACCTATCAAGGTAAACATTAACTCTCCATGTCTAACGAATGGTTTCCCATTCAGGTTCATCCTGCTGCACAGTAAGAAACATCAACTCTTTTGTCTGGCACCAGGGAAATGCCAGGCCACTCTATTGTTCCATAATGGACACTCCCAGCCCAACCATCCAGCACCTGGCTTAATCTCATCAAGGCTATTGTGCAGCCAGACTCTGCCCCTCTGGAAGCCCATTGGTCACACCTGAATTACACTCTGCCTGGTACCTCACCTCCATGGACTCCTTATTGGTCTAAAAAATCTATTGTTCTCACCTGAGACCAGCCCCAAAGGCCTCCCATCAGTCTACATTGTTTTCCAGTATCTATATCCATCAGAGCACATGGCCTCAGATTGTGTGTCTGCCCTGATGCCAACTGGCAGCTCACCCCTAAACCTTTGGTTTGGGCCATAATCCCATCTCCATGGACCCCTGAATGTCTGGACAAGTTGTATCACCCTGTAACTGACCCTTCTATTCACTATCAACCACCTCTGCTTTCTTAGTTCTGTATTGCTTGCTCTTTTGAATGTTTCATGTGCTTGTAATTAGGGAAAGTCTTCAATAAAAAACTATTTAATTTACTCTTCAAAGCTGGGGTCTTCCTATTGTGCCGGATCTTGGTAAACAAATGGTGTGTGGTCCCTGTACCCCTCTGGTCCCCCCTGCCACATAGCTAATTTCCCAAACAACAAGGCACACCATTGGTGGTAAAACCACCACTACCTGGGGACTGGCAAGCCTAATTTTACCCCGGGCTTGAATAAGGACTTAGGGGTCAGTGCTAATAGCTCAGCATGACCCATCCTTTAGAGGTGTTACTTAGTTCTTAGCTTCACACTGCATCATCTCTGATTAGACCTTTCTTCGTTTGTCCCACACTGCCCCTCTTCTGCAGTTGGAAGTGTTCCTTGCACCTTCCGACTGGACTGAATTCTTTGTTTGGGAGGCTGTTGCTTGCATAGCTCTCTTTGTAACAATCCCCCCATTCTGTTGTTTGAAACCTCCGATTTGAAATCATCACTTTTGCTGAAAACTACTGTCAGTCTTTAAGGTGCCACTGGACTCTTGTTGATTCAGGTCCAATGTGAGAAGCTAACCATTATGTCATTCTCACTGTCCTTTAACAACCTGTTGGTGTGCTCAGCCGTATGACTTACTCTCAGACCAACAAGACCCAATGATTTAAATGCCTTGACACTACAAAGGACTACAGTAAATGAAAAGTGAAGGATCTAGAAGTTAAAAGCCTTTATTATTATACCTGATTTTAACATGGCATTTTAATAGTGTATTTATATTAATTGTCGATGTGTTTTGCATGTATTGTTGGAATTTTATCTGCTTGTAAGCTGCCCTGAGCCAACCTAGGCTGGGAGGGCGCGATAAAAATTTGAATAAATAAATAAATAATAAAAAAAGCAATTGCCACATTGAGAAAAATGTACATCAAAGATGGCATAGACATGAAAGTCCATGTCTACTGGATCACCATTATCTACGTGCTCATTCACTTTCTCAAAGAATTCCAAAATTAGGAAAGGAATTGAACATAAAATGGCCAATATTGTAATGTCCCTGCAGTGCAGCCTCATTTGGAATACTATGAACAGTTCTGGTCACCATATCTCAAAAAGGACATAGCAGACCTGGAAGAAGTACAGAGGAGGGCAACCAAGATGATGAGGGGGCTGGAGCACCTTCCCTATGAGGAAAGGCTGAAGGGTCTGGGACTTCTCAGTTTAGAAAAGAGGCGGGGGGGGCGCAATAACAGAGGTTTATACAATTATGCATGGGGTGGAGAGCAACTCCACAAAGAAATTTTTTCCTCTCCCCAAATACTAGAACTTGAGGGTATCCAATGAAGCTGATGGGCAGTAGGTTGAGGAAATACTTTACACAGAGAATGATTAAAATGTGGAATTCGCTGTCAGAGGATGTAGTAATCTTCACAGGAATAAACAGCTTTAAAAGCCATAATGACTGAGGGGAACCTCCACATGCAGAGGCACTAATTTCTGAATCCCAGAACCAGGAGGCAACATCAGGGGACGGTCTCAGCCTTCCCAGTCTGGTGTAGTGGTTAAGAGCACAGACTCAAATCTGGGTGCACTGGATTTAATTCGCCACTCCTCCACATGCAGCTGCTGATGTGACCCTGGGTAAGGCACAAGTTCTCTCTTTCAAGGGAGAGCTCTCTCAGCCCCACCTACCTCACAGGGTGTCTGTTGTGGGGAGGGGAGGGGAAGGGAAAGGAGATTGTAAGCCGCTCTGAGACTCCTTCAGGTAATGAAGTATAAATCCAACCTCTGCTTCTTCTCTCTTGTTGACCATCCAGAGGAGCTGGTTGGCCACTGTGAGAGACAGAATGCCGGACTGGATGGACCACTGGTCTGACCCAGCAGGGCTCTTATGTTCTTATCAGGGGAAGGCCTTGGCCTCTATGCCCTGCTGTTGGCCTCCAGAGGAACTGGTTGGCCACTGTTTGAGACAGGATGCTGGACTAGATGGACCATTGGTCTGATCCAGCAGAGTTCTTATGTTCTTACCTGAGGGAACAAAATTCACTGCAATTCCCTACGTTTATACCAAACAAGGAGACTTTCTTGGAGATTTTGGTCCTCTGCCTAGGTGATTTTTGGCAAGCCTCAGATCCCCATATGCAATATGGAGGTAACAATGCTGGATTACTGTAAGGGCAAATGACCAAGCACTTTGAATACTTGGAAAAACACCCTGCAAATGCCAAATATTCCACATTGTACATGCTCTCTCACATAGAAAACATTACTGCAGGGTCAAATCTTGGAATGAAGCCTACGCCTGCTCATCACTGATAGAGAAGGGAACTTCAAGAGTAAGCTTATCACAAGAAATGAATCTCTTGCAAGTTCACCAACACTGGGATTTGTTAAGGCAAGAAGACCCAAATGAGAGGTTATTAAGCCTTTACAACCAACACAGCTAGTTACTGGTAGATGGGGGTATTTTTAAGCTCCAGCAGGTTGTTGAGAAGTGGCCATCATTTCTCTGCTTTCACTGCAGCATCCGATTAAAGCGTAACATCCTGCCCGGGGAAGCGCTAATAAGGTGTCAGGCTTGATAACAATCGTTCATGTTTCCTGTTCTTGTCTAGGCCTGGGCAGCACAGCTTACTCCTGACAGTTTTCAGCATAATTACCTCCATCTGGCTTCTGTTCCTTTAACTATAACTAGTTTTTATGTCTTAAAAAATATCAATTTGTGTCATTTCTACTGACCCGCATTGTATTCATTATAGTTAGCAAATTATGGGCTTGAAAGTTATCCTGGCAGGTCTGCGAGTGGCGGGCTCACCCCGTGAACAGCTACACAGCCAGGAGAAGCCAGAAGCCCTTGTTCCCCCAGAAAGCCAGCTGCGTTAACAGAACGTGGCAATCACCATTAAAAGGCATTTGCTCCACTTTCAGGTTTGAATATTGGAAGTGAGGCCAAGAACTCACATCCGAGCTGTCGAAAGACAAAGAGTTTTCCTTTTCACAGCTGGTGCTATTTGCCAGGTATCCACTGTAACAAAGGCCTGGCTTCTCCAGGGAGTGCTTCAGTTCTACTAAACTAAACACAGTCAGCAAGCAGATACCAGGGCTGCCAGCTCCAGCTTGGGAAATTCCTGGATGGAGATTTAGGAACAGTGCCTAGGGAATGCAGAGTTTGGGGAGGTGAGAGAGAGCGGTGGGGATGTGATTTGCAGTCTACCCTCCAGAACCACCCTTTCCACCAGAGGAACTGATCTCTCTAGCCTGGATATCAGCTGTAATTCCAGGAAGAAGCCAGGCCAATCTGGAGGCTGGCAGCCCTAATATGATGCTTCTTCCACTGAGATCACTGAATATATGAAATAGTGTTCCATCACACCAGATCACTGGTCTCAGCTAATTTATCCTTGACTCCTTGAGAGCCAGTTTGGTTAAGAGTGGTGGACTCTAATCTGGAGAACCAGGTTTGATTCCCCACTCCTCCACATGCAGCTGCTGGGTGACCTTGGGTCAGTGACAAGTTCTCTGACAGCTGTTCTCTCAGAGCTCTCTCTGCCCCACCTATCTCACAGGGTGTCTGTTGTGGGGAGAGGACGGGAAGTCCCTCTGAGACTCCAAGTGAAGGGCAGGGTATAAATCCAATCTCTTGTTCCTGTGGCTAGCGGTAGTGCTTTAGGGCCAATACCCATTAACCAGAAGCCCTTAAATGGGAGATACTAGAGACTGAAGCTAAGACTTTCTGCATGCAAAGCTGGTGCCATACCACTGAGTCGTGTTGTAGAATCTATGAAGCGGGTGTATGCAGAGTCAGATCACTGGACCATCTATGATCAATACTGCCTACCCTGCTTAGCAGAAATCAGTCTTCCTCCAAACCCAAGATCCTTCATCTGGGATCACTGACCCAGGGCCTGTCCTACTGTCTTGTGTACTTTCCACAACCATAGCAGAGAGCTCACCTGCTAGTCAGGAAAAGTACAGGCCTTTTTTTCTCTCTGACAGCCAATTAATGAATTTGAAGAGAAAAAGAATTATTATCCTTTCGTACCTGGATGGGAGACCATCAAGTGAGTACAGGGTCAGTACACAGAGGCAGGCAATGGCAAATCTTTTGCCTTGAAAACCCTACAACTGCCATAAATCAGTTGCGACTTGACAGCACTTTCCATTACCACCAATTACCAGTAAAGTGCAAAATACAGCCTTTTTAATCTTGCTGAAGCAGTTAATGAGCATTTATCTCAGCACACCTGCACATGATTTCACAGAATCATACTGAGAACTAATTACTTATCTGTAGAATCATCACATGATATAATCATAATGATTTTTTAAGATACTGAATGGCACTTTGCTTATAAAAAGTGTCACATAGAAGAATTACTCCGGTTTCTATGAATGAAATGTTGAAGAATGTGGCTGAGATTTCTGTTCATGTGTATACTGGGTTTCCTAAGCTCTTTAAAGTGTTCTAAGATAGTTATTTGAAATCTGATTAACTTTAAAGCTCATTAATTCAATCATGCTTGAGAAATGGTAGGAGAGCTGGTTTTCGTTGCATGTAGTCTTTCACTGAGCTTAGGGTTAACTTGTTCTTGTTTCTTTTTTTTTTTTACTATCTTGCCTGCAAAAAAGACAGATCAAGGTGGTCTGAAGTAATAGAACAAAGTTACAGTCCAGTGGCACCTTTAAGACCAACAAAGTTTTAGTCAAGGTATGAGCTTTTGTGTGCAAAGCACACTTCATCAGACAATGAAATGGAACTACAGATCATAGTTGTATATTATAGATTATAGGTAAAGGTAAAGGTTCCCTTGCTCGAAAGCCAGTCAAATCCGACTCTAGGGTTGCGGTGCTCATCTCCGTTTCAAAGCTGAAGAGCCAGCACTGTCCGAAGACATTTCCGTGATCATGTGGCCGGCATGACTAAACACCAAGGCGCACGGAACGCTGTTACCTTCCCACCGAAGTGGTACCTATTTATCTACTTGCAATTTCTTACTTTCAAACTGCTAGGTTGGCAGGAGCTAGAACTAGAGACAGGAGCTCACTCCGTCATGCGGCACTCTCGGGTCTCGAACTGCTGAACTACTGACCTTCCACAGGCTGCAGTTCAGTGTCTTAACCACTTGAGCCACCGTAGCTCCTATTATAGATCATAGTTGTATATATAACAAGCCACCCTTGTTATTCATATAAATATACACACACACACAAACACAACTATGATCTGTAATTCCATTTCACTGTATCTGAGGAAGCTCACACCTTGAATAAAACTTTGTTGGTCTTAAAGGTGCCACTGGACTCTAACTTTGTTCTACTGCCTGAAAAAAAGAGAGTGTTGTATTTTTCCCAATAAAGATGATTAGCTCACTGGAAGTTCTGCCTAGTTTGCTGGTACCCCTTTACCAGGTCTTATCTGCATAGATCCTTTGAAGTCTCTGATGCTGCCTAGCTTATGAGGATAACACTAGTCTGGAGACCAACTGTAATTCTGGGAGCTCTCCAGTCTCCACCTGGAGGTTGGAAACCCTATCCATCATTGAGCCCTGACCCGCCTTCTCCCCATGTCAAAATTGTCTGTCTGTCTGGACAACGGCTCTCAAAGGATTGGGGCTACTGAAGAGTCTTGCATGGCAACTTCCCATGTTGGCTCACACATAGTTACGTTTGTCTGGAATGATGGCGGCAGGAAAGAATGCCAAATTCTCACATCGCCTGTCTTTCAAAGTTTTAACTGTTGAAACAGGGCCACGATTCACATGCGCCACTTCTCATGCCCTCCAGATGGTTGTCCCACCATCTTCCCACACTATAACTTGCTCCAAGCTCTGCACCAGCTACTGTGTTAACTCTGCAATGGCATACCTTCAGCTAAGTAAAGACATTTCTGCTAAGTTAAAGACATAGTAGAAAAAATGATTGTCCTACAACCATCAGTATTTCATAGGCATGCAAGATATCAAGACACACTGTGTATTTGGCACCTTAATGTGCCTGGGTTATATCTTATGAATGGCCCATAAAAGCGCTTGTTTTCCTACTTTCCCCAAACATCCCCCCTACAATCCCTATAAAATCAAGGCCAGGGGCTGAGGGGGAGGATCAGCTGAAATTGCCCCCATCTCCCACTGACACAAGGAACATGGCAAAGCAAGTTTTCCATTCGTGCAAGAGAGAGATGATTTCACCTAGTCCTCTCCACCTTACTGCAGACCTCATTCATATCCCTGAGAGTGCAAAACGGTTTCTGCACCTCCAGTGCTTCAGTGGCAACATGAGAATGTACCGTCTTTTACGCCTTGCATGACCAGTGACCCTCTTTCCCATTTGCCAACAACTTTGAGAAGCCCAGATCTAAAGCTGTTCTGGCAGAAGCCTGACCTCCGGCATCCATTAGCACATTGAGACAGTCCTGTTCTCCCAGTCTTTTCAAAAACACACACACACTTGTAGATGCCATCTCACTCAGCCATTAGCAAATTCAATAAATCATTCACCTGGCAATAAACAAACAAGGCCATGGCGGGCATTTGTATTCATACTTAAATCTGCCAGTACATAAAGCTGGAGCAATTTGTAAAGAATAACGAAGTGCCTATCCTAAGGGGCATATCTTGCATTAGCCCTTCCAAAACAGTATCTGTGTTGGAAGACATACGGTATTGCTGACAACCCATCAGAAAAGTCCAGTGTCAGTCTCTGGGTGATTCTCACATTACGTGAGCCAAGAGGGGCCTCTTCAGCAGTGGTACCTCATTTATGGCATATCTGATTCAAGAGGTGCCTGGGTACCAGTTGAAGCCCGTTTTATTCATCACAGGTTTCAGCAGAGACTTCTACTGCTATTGTGAGTTTTTATCCAGTTTGGTGCAGTGGTTAAGTGCGCGGACTCTAATCTGGGAGAACCGGGTTTGATTCCCCACTTGCCCACTTGCACCTGCTGGATGACCTTGGGCATGCCATAGTTCTGGCACGGCTGTTCTTGAAAAAAGAGCAGTTTCTGTCAGCGTTCTCTCAGTCCCACCTACCTCACAGGGTGTCTGTTGTGGGGAGGGGAAGGGAAAGGAGTTTGTAAGCTGCTCTGAGACTCCTTTGGGTAGTGAAGGACGGGGTATAAATCCAATCTCCTCCTCCTCTTCTTCTTATCTGACCTTGATCCGAATCCCCTGGCTACTTCTCTTCTTGCTTTTGTTCTTGTTGTCTTTATTAATTCTCATCCTTATTTTAGCTTGTAGTTTTGAAGGCTGTTTTGATAAGTGAAACAGAGGATTAAGACTCCTAAATAAAAATAAAAAGTACAGCCTCTGCTACTGATAGGCTAGCTAGCAAAAGACCCTGTGTTCCATGGCAGAAAGCCTGGTTGGCATGCATGAGGTCCTTGGCATGACCAGGAAAAAGATTCTGAGAAGCAAGTATTGGGACAGGCTCATCAAAAAACCTAGCTTCCTCTCCTAGCAGGGGAAGGACTGCCCTGCAGTCTCACTGCAGATGGATGAATTGGTCATTTAGTTTACTGGGAGACTTCCCAGTAGGACACTGCCCAGGGGGTTAGGAGCAAACTGAGCACTTCAAAACTGTACAGGATTTCTTCTGACTGAAATCAACATTTAAATGTATTTTACATTAAGTGTGCTTCATATTGCCGCCACTAGGGGCACATGGCATGCAGAGCAAAGCAGCAGCCCTGGGACTTCTGCTGCTCTTTGTCATGCCTTTTTAAGCTCTCACAATGGCTGCCAGCCTGAGGCTGAGGAAAACCCTTGTTGACCACAAGCTGCTGCTAAGGCCACCAACCTACTCTGGGGCAAGGCAGGACCCTCAAGCACAGCTGACGGAGTTACAGCAGGCTGTTTCCAGCTGTACCAAACAGCCCCATCACCAGCTCAGCTCCTGAGCCCTCTTTCCTCTTGTCTGGTCTGACACCTCCTTTTTGGGGGCACCTTCTGAACACATCTGTTGTCAGAGGCAGAATTTAAATTTTGAACAGAAAAGTGCAAACTAGCCCTGCCTATGGCTAAGCACAGCTCATTGTTTCTCTCTTTCTTTCTTTTTTACCCATCCCAACCAGATCTCGCCCTTCTATCTTCTTCCATTCTCTTCTTCTTTCCCACCCTTTCCTCATTCATTTTGCACTTTTCCTTTCATCATCTGCCTTCATTTCTCTCCCGCCCCCCTCAAATTCTTCTGCGTGTATCTCTCTACCTTTGTTTTCCATTCTTGGTCTCACTCATTCTCATCCTTATCCTAGCAGGGGAGTTAAAACATACTTAAGAGGGATTAATGAAAATTAAAACTGTTAAGTGTTATGTGGCCACGATTGCGTCTGCGAACTCATGCCCAGCCTAACTATTTAGAATGATTCAGTCTTTGACTATCCTGTCACAAGACAGACCAAATATGAGGGAACTGGACCTTGGCTGTGAGGCTTTTGCAAGCTATTTCGCAGAAAAGGTCTTGCTGCTTCGCCATGATCTCCCTGCCACAATTGAGACAGTGAGTGTACTCAAGTGTCCATGCACATCTTTGAGTCAGGTTATGGATTATTTCAGTCTGCTCAGCCTACAGGAAGTCGACAAATTGCTCTTAACTGTGTACCCCACCACGTGTGACATCGATCTGTGCCCATCATGGCTAATTAAAGCTGGCCGCAATGAGTTCCGAGGTGCCCTGAGGGAGATCATTAACAAGACCCTCTTGGAGGGACTGTTCCCCAGCACACTCAAGGAAGCAGTAGTCCACCCTCTCCTAACAAAACCATCTCTGGATCCTGCCAAATTGGCAAACTAGCGACCAGTTTCCAATTTGCCCAATTTAGGCAAAATAACTGAGAGGGTGGTGGTGATTCAGCTACAGGGCTTTATGGATGACACTTCCATGTTAGATCCCTTCTAGTCCAGTTTTTGCGTAGGCCATGGGACAGAGACAGCACTGGTCGCCCTCACGGACAACCTCTGCAGACATCTGGATAGAGGTGGATCAGTTGTGCTGTTGCCATTGGACCTGTCAGTAGCATTCAACACAGTCAACTATTAGCTACTGATCCACTGCCTTGCCAATGCTGGGATCCAAGGGTCTGCCTTGCAGTGGCTTACCTCCTTTCTCCAGGATCGGGGACAAAGGGTGGCTGTAGGAGAACAGTTGTCTCGAAGGCACCCACTGGTTTGCAGAGTGCCCCAAGGGGCAGTACTTTCCCCAATGTTATTTAACATTTACATGTGCCCCCTTGCCCAGATTGCCTGGAGGCACGGGCTGGGGTGTCACCAATATGCCGATGACACCCAGTTCTATCTGATGTTGGGCAGCCAGTCTGACTCTAGTCCAGAAGATCTGGACCTGGCATTACAAGCCATGGCTAGATGGCTTAGGCTGAGCCAACTGAAATTAAATCCGACAAAGACAGAGGTCCTGTGCTTAGTCGGAGTGGTCCGGGGCTAGGGATCCATTCCTGACCTTCAATGGGGCTCTGCTGGTGCCAGTGCTGGAGGCTAGGAGCTTGGGAGTGCTCCTAGATGCCTCCTTAACAATGGAGGCCCAGGTAGCAGCCACTGCCAAGTCGGCCTTTTACCACTTTCAGCTGATTAGGCAGTTGATTCCCTTCCTTGAACACAATGAGCTAGCAACATTGATCCACACGATGGTCTCGAGACTTGACTACAGTAATGCTCTCTATATGGGGCTGCCCTTGGCATGAATCCGAAAGCTACAGCTAGTGCAAAACGCTGTGGCCAGGCTTTTGATGAGTCTTCCCATGCAGGAGCACATCCAACCTGTGCTAAAAGCATGGTACTGGCTGCCAATGGCATACCGAATTTGCTTCAAGGTGCTGGTTCTTATCTTTAAAGCCCTATATGGTAAAGGACCAGCATACCTGAGGGACAATCTTTCTCCACATGTTCCCCAGAGAGCACTGCATTCAGGGCTTCAAAATCATTTGGCCCTCCCTGTCCTAAAGAGGCCAGGTTGGCCTCAACCAGGGCCAGGGCCTTCTCAGTAGCGGCTCCATACTGGGGGAATGAGCTCCCGGAAGACATCAGGGCTCTGCAGGACCTCTCATGGTTCTGCAGGCCTGCAAGATCGAGCTCTTCCATCAGGCTTTTAATTAGGAGCCACATATAACAACTGTACTGTGTTTAGGCCCGCCCCCTGGACGTTCCATCAGCAGCCTGTGCCTGCCAGTAGAACCAGAGGAGATGCTGAATTCCAACACTGACCATTCCCTTTTGACAAACCAACATGTCCTGCTGCGACCTCTACATAATTTTATAATGTTGTTATTACCATCTGATTTAGCTGTAGCACTTTAGCGCTTTACATTTGTTATAACTGTATGATAAATAATGAGGTTTTGTGTGTTGTTTTATGTGTTTTACATTTTTATGTAAGCTGCCCTGAGCCTGCCTCGGCTGGGAGGGCAGGATATAAACTGAATAAGTAAAGTGTAGGAGACAAACGAGGGCTGCATTTTTCGCAGTGTTTTGGGAAAGGCATTCTGTGTACGCCCAGAAGTATTTTTCTCCTAGGACTCAGCCCCAGTGCTGAAAACAAACTCTGGAATTAATTAAGCTGTTTGTTAAGATCTCAGTGGGATAGATCTAGAGGCAAATTCCAAAGGGATAGCTGCATTAGTCTCTTGTGGTCAAACCAAAAAAGATCACAGTTTCAGCCTTCAAGGCTAGAATCTGTTATTTCATGAGATGCAGGACGTGAATTCTCCATCTGCAGATATGCATACATAGAAAAACAGCAAATGTGTGGTTAAAAAACCATGGAATGCAAGCAGCATAGTTTATGACATTTCCATGAAAATGCAAGCAAAAAATTAGCATGGTAACCATTCACAACAGCCATAAAAGTATTTGTACTGGTAAATACAATTAACTTTATTATTAAATCTTGCTTCAGCAATTATCTATGCTACAGTAAGTCTGTTAGTTTTTGTAGCGCCTCAGAACTTTTGTTTGTAAGGAAAGCAGTTGTGATACCAAATAAAATGCATCTTGATACCCTGACCTGGATAGCCCAGGCAAGCCCAGTCTCATCAGATCTCAGAACCTGAGCAGGGTCAGCTCTGGCAAGCACGTGGATGGGAGACCTCCTTGAAATTCCAGCAGTCAGGATGGGGGCAGGCTTTATCCAGCCACCTCTCTGAATACCCTCCAGGCCCTCAGTAGGGGTCAGCCACCAGAGATCACCATGACTTCCAGGTGCACGTGCGTGCACACAAACACACTTAAAAAATACCAAAAAAATGCATTTTGGTATAGTTCTATGATTCCGTGCAATGAATTATTATATACTCATTTTTTAAAAGCACATATGCAAGGGAAAACCAAAGTCAGAGGCTGCAGTCCTAAGGACACTTTTCAGGGAGCTGGTGGCACTGAATAAAAGGGGACCTACATCTAAGGAGACCTCCTTAGAATTTGCGCCCCCAAAGTCATCAGTCACGTATCCTTTGATCTGCATCTTCAACCTGATCAGGAGCAAGGGTGTACCTGCAGATTACTTCCGGCCATTCCAATTTTCCAGTCTGCCCCTGACTGCAAAGCATTGTCAGGATGTCAGAGAAGCTAAAAACCACAGTACAGAAAACAGAAATACCAAATAAAATCAGCCCTTTCCGCCACCCGGGAGGGAGGGAGAAAGTCTGGCGGGCCGGCCAGGCCTCATTGCCACTGCCGCTAGGGGAAGGGGGAAAGCTTGGCGGGCCAAGTTCAGGCCTCGCTGCTGGTGCTGGGGGGAGAGGAAGGAGAAGGCTTGGAGGGGCATGGGCCTTGCCGTGGGTGCCGGGGATGGGGGGGGCAGGGGAGAAGGCTCACCTGTGGCTGCTTCCTTCTCTTCCCGTGGAGCTTCTCCTCCCCCCCGCAAGTATCCCGGGTCCCCCTTCTTGTAAGATACTAAAGACAAAGGGTAAAACGATACAGATAGAATCTCCCTTTTATGTGTATTTATGTATGTTCATTTTTTGTTTGTCTTACATAATTGAAATAAAAATATATTTTTTAAAAAAAGAGCAGTCCTTGAAAGAGCTCTCTCAGCCCCACCTACCTCACAAGGTGTCTGCTGTGGGGAGGGGAAGGGAAAGGAGATTGTAAGCCACTCTGAGACTCCTTCAGGTAGTGAAGGGTTGGGTATAAATTCAATCTCTTCTTCTTCTGCAGAACAAAGTCCATAATCTAAACCAGGGGTGTCAAATATCAGGCCTGGAAGCTGGATCAGGCCCGTCCAGGGCTCTTATGCAGCCGGCAAGCAACTGATGCAAGGGAGGGAGTGCTGGGTTGGGGAGTGGGTCTGCTTCGGCACAGCAGAACAACCTTGCCTGCAGCAGTCAAGCATCGTGGGAGCGTCTGCCCAGCATTACACTGCTGCCTCTCCAGTCCGCCTCTGTGGGTTCTCCTCTGCACCCCCCTCCCACCCAATGGGGCCTTGCAGTGAGGATACACTATCTTGGAGCTTACCAGCTGCTGTCCTTTATACAGTTTCTATCTCTGGTACTTGGCATTATGTTGTATGGCACACGTGGCCCAGCCCAATAAAGAGGCATTTATGTCAAATCTGGACCTCGTAACAAATGAGATTGACACCTCTGATTGACACCAAAGCTTGCACAGTCAGTTTTCTAGGAAGCAAACAATAATTTTCGGGGGGTAGGAAATCACCAGTATTTCCAGTAACACTCAGCATGGCAAGCTTCTCTTGTCAAATGCTCGATAAAAGTTCCACAATAGCAGATTTTAACCATTCTTGGTATACATGGTCACATGCATGCACACAAAGCTAGAAGCAAACTTCTCATCCTAATAGTAATAATAATCCAAGGACAAGCCACTTTTAATCACCATCTTTACTGACAGAGCCTTTGCTGCTGATTACTCGGTGCTTTTAATGGCCCGTAATGGACTCCAAGCGCTTGGCTTGATTGCATCCCAGTTTAGCTGATAAGGATGCTATTTATCAGCCCAAGCTGCTAGAAGCCCAAGACTTTGCCATGTTCAAAGGCCATGACATCAGAGCAGCTCCAACAGCTGTGCTTTGCTGTATACATTCTGGATTCAAATGGATAAATGTATGACTTTCCTGGGGGTGGGGGTGGGTGGGTTTGATTTTGGTTTTTTATTCCGTTTCTTTTAATTCTCACTCCAGTGCCTGTGTGGGTTTTTTTTACGGGGGTTAGGGTCCCACAGACAAGATGCTCAACATATCCTCACTGCCCAAACATCCTTTGCTCCAGGCCCAATCCTTGTTGCTGCCCAGAGGGAGCAGAGGAGGCAAGCATGTGCTGATCTGTCCTCATTACTGTCACAGCTGATTTGCCCAGGAGGAAGAAACAGACAAGATGCATGATTTTCATCTCATCTCAATTCATCCATAAAAGGAAAACTGTTGGCTTGCACAATTTGCCTTAGGGTCAGGCACGGCAGGGAAGGGAGAGGGGGCTTAACTCTTCAACCTCCACTCAATTTTGCTATTATGGGGCTGCCCAGCACTGCCACTCATGGGCATGAGGGTGTCCACTTACACTGCTGGCGAATCAGATACTTTTCTGTAATTCCTTAGAGCAAGTACCCACATCCATGCCTACTAACTTAGCTGCCACCAATGAGAGACAGCTTTGACATCTGAATATAACAGAGTGGGGACAGAGAGATGGAAATAACAGAGTTAACAAATGCCCCTCAGCTTCCACTTTAATTTAGGTTACCCATCTATCCCTGCCTGATAGGTGAAACTGACTCATAGCACAGTACGATGAGTGGGGATCGTTTCAGGGCACTACCCTCCACCATGGACACTACAACTATGGTGCCACCCAGAGGCAGAGGTAAGCAGTGCTGCTGCTCCCCCTTCTTTGGGGCCAGAGGGAGAGGACAGGCAAGGGAACCAAGGATGAAAAGGAGCAGGTTCACTGGGCCATAACAGGTACCCAATAAAGTTGACCCTAGATACCAATCCTGTCCCTTCCCCTGCCTAAAGACTTACAGCAGGCAACAATCAAACGCACACACAACATATACATCTTGTTTGGTTTACAGAGCTCACTAATACCGCTGTTCCTGCTCCTCCCTTGCTCACAAAAAGTTCTTCTGTTGCTCCCTGAAAATATCCAGGGTGTGTTGAGAGAACAGATGGGATGGGACCCGGCAAGGGGTGTGGCAACCAGACACAGCTCAAGGGTGGTTGTGCTGGGGGCAGCAATACTTTCTACTAGTCTACACACAATACAGCTGTACCTATTTCAATTACACTAAAATTGCCCCAACAGCTTACAGAATATTTGTGACACTGGCTGAATTTATCATTGCATAAATTTAGAAGGCATATCCACAGAATGCAACTGGATGGCAATAAAAACACCCACAGAATAAACCCAACAGCCCAGGACCATGACTGGATATTTCTTAGAATCACAGAGTTGGAGGAGGACCTCCAGGGTCATCTACTCCAACCCCCTGCACAATGCAGGAAATTAACAAATACCTCCCACCCCCAGTGACCCAGAAGATGACAAAAAACCTCCAGGATCCCTGGCCAAACTGGCCTGGAGAAAAATTGCTCCCTCACCCCAAACTAGATTATTTGTGAAGAATTCTATTTTGGGTCCAAAACACTTTACAACAAAAAGAATATGCTAGTTCAACCACAAGACCTCCTGCACATGAAATAGTTATTCACAGCTGATAGTTATTCAGTTCCTTAGAACAACAATATGGCAGTACTGACAGACTAGCTCCCATTCTCCTTTAACAGCTTCTTTAATCAGGTCATTTTCTTCACTGCAATCAGTGGCTGAATTATTTTTGCACTCTCTCATTGCTTCTTTCTAATTTTGGAAAGCGCCTTAACAAAGAACAGCATTTAAAACAAATATAACTAATGACAAAAATAAGACTCAAAACACAAGAAGTACACCCTGAAAGTTACAAATACCAAACTCCACCCTAACTCACAACAAAGATAAACAAAAACACCAATAACAGAACTTAAAATTCCATCTCGTTACGTGCAACAAGGTCTTATATTTAACATACATAAATATACATACAGCACTTGCCAATAGTGCAAATCTATGCAGAATTATTACTATCTGAGGCCTCCAAAATCAGTGGGTTTAGACTGGAGCGCAACGATGGAATATTATTTGAATTGGATGTACAAAGCCAAATGGCAAGATAGGGCTTTCGGTTAACCTCTCTAATTCTTGGCTGAAAAGCATGCTGGATTACACTCATATTTCCTCTTTAGCTGCTGACTCAATGGACAATACCTATGAAGATCTACCTAGATGGTGTGGCACTGTTTTCCAGTTAAACGTGGTCTTGGGGAGCCTGTTCTTTTCCTGACCTCTTCGACCCCCGGACCAGATTGCTTTAATCAGCAATGTACTGGTATTGTTTTTTAAATGCAAAGGATACTTGCATGATGCGTAAACAAAATTTTTCTGAGGAACTCAGGATGCTGGGGGGAAGAAGATTCTCAAAGTAAGAACTTGGTTATACTGCCACATTCCACGCTCCCTTGATGTTCTCATGCACTGCTCTTCTTTACTCCTCTCAGGAACAGCTGAACACCATCCAGGGTCCAGGGAGACACAGGCCTGATTTCTCATTTGTAAATGGGAGCAGTGCCTGAAGGAAGCCAAGCACGAGAGAAACATGTGTGGTTGCCTCCTCCAGGGCCCCTTCCAAATCAGCCCAGAGCACTCTGAAACAGCCTGTTCTACCTCCTTTTATACCTGCTGGCTCTAACAGGGTTAAAAGGAGTGCAAAAAGTCATACTCCACTCCCATGCAGAAAAGCCTCAGTTGCAAGAGAAGGGGAGAGAAGATAACTGCAAGAGGAGGAGAAATGAGCTGCAACGTAAAGGCACAGGCACACCCCAAGCCCAAGGATCCAAAAGCACTGGTGGAGGGCCCTGCCCCTTTCCCAGCTGCCTTCTGTCTCTGCTCTGACTCGAGTATGCAGCTTACAAGGCCATTCTCTTAGTGAATCGTTATTTTTACCCGACATGCAAAGATTTTTGGACCCACAGAACATTAAGTGGCAATGCAGGAGGATATGTTAGGGAAGCCAAGCAGAATTTTACCTCAAGCATTGCCCATAGGGATGCAGCGAGATCAATACTACACCGATGTCCCCCAGGGGCATTTTGATCTTACCTTTCCCCCTAAGGAGCTCACAGCAGTGTCCATCGTACTCCTTCCACATTCTACCATCACGGCAACAATACGGTGTGGTGGGCTCAGCGAAGCAACAGAGAACAAGTGGACTTGGCCCAAAGTGACCCAAGGAACATCACGGAAGTGTGGGGATTGGAGCCCAGGTCTCCCAGACCCTCAGCCAGCACTCTAGCCAGTGGGGCTTGGTGGTCAGGATGTCAGGCTGGGGGAACCTGACCTCGTCCAATCTCAGGCCAGCTCGACCTTGTCGAATCTCAGAAGCTAAGCAGGGTCGGCCATGGCTAGTATTTGGAGGGGTGACCTCCAAGGAATAGCAGGGCTGTGATTCAGAGGCAGGAAACGGCAAACCACCTCTGAATTACCTAAAAACACGTCTAGCTCACCACCTAGTGGTGCATAACACTAAAGAACTAGAACGTCCAGCTGCTAGACAATCTTAGGATCTCCTAGCTATACTACACACAATGCCTAATAAATAACAATAACAATAATAACAATGTCAGATTAGATCTGGGAGGTAAAGGTTTCCCTTGCTCGAAAGCTAGTTGAATCTGACTCTCGGGGGCAGTGCTCATCTCTGTTTCCAAGCCGAAGAGCCAGCACTGTCTGAAGATGTTTCTGTGGTCATGTGGCTAGCATGACTAAACGCCCAAGTGCACGGAACGCTGTTACCTTCCCACCGAGGCAGTATCTATTTATGTACTTGCAATTTCTTGCTTTCGTACTACTAGGCTGGCAGGAGCTGGGACCAGAGACGGGCGCTCACTCCATCTTGTGGCACTCGGGTCTCGAACTGCCAAACTACAGACCTTCCAGTCTGCAGCTCAGCATCTTAACCTCTGAGCCACCACAGCCCCAGGTTCAAATCCCCATTCTGCCACATGGAAGTCTGCTGGGTGACCGTGAGCCAGTTGCACCCTCTGTCTAACCTACCCTACAGGCTTGTAGTGAGGATAAAATGGAACAATGTAAGAACAAGGTAAACTGCTTTGGGTCCCCTGTGAGGCAGGTTAGGCTGAAAGTCACTGGCCCAAGATCACCATGGCATTCCCAATCAGGATGTGTAGTGCGGAAACCCAGGAACAAACCCAAGAGAAGCAGCACTTCAGGAACAGAAGAAGGGAAAGGCAGGACTGGGCCCTGAGGGCACTTAAAGGGCAGGAAGGGGGCAAAAGAGGTCTCAGGAATAGAGACCTCCTTAAGAGTAAAGTCAAGTGACCCAGGGAGTGGGAGCAGCAGGAAGAAGGGGAATAAAAGTCCAGAGCAGAGGATGAGAGACAGCTGGCAGAGGAGGACAGGAGGCCTGGCAAGTGGCAAGGCTTGGGGCCCTCGCCTGGACCAGGGAGTCAGCATTCCTGGCCAGGAAACCAGCTTCTCTGCCTCAAAGCCTAACTCGGTAATGAGGATGCAGTTGCTACAGGCATTAAGGGATCCTGTGAGCAGCAGCAGGCCCTTGACAACAACAGGTGGAGGCCATAAGAGGCAAGTGGGACTCCAGGCTGCAATACCTGGGGCTCAGCTATTGAAAATGAGCCATACAATAAACCCATGGTTCTCAACCAGTGGGACACAGGGTTTTCATAACAATCATTCAGAATTCACTCTCCTACAATCCTCATGGTCGGGTGTGATGGCAAACGTGACATGCCATCTCCTGCCAAACTTACCTGCTACAAATTATCCACATGATCTTTTGGCACACTACTGGTAATAACAGAATGCCTGTAAACATACAAATTTCTTTCTCCAAAAAATGTGGGCGACTTATTTTTATCATGGGGGAACCCAGGTTCTCTGACAGAGCGATTGGTGGCATGTAACATACAAAAGGTTGAGAACAGCTGCAATAAACCTTCAGGGTTATAGGGACAACCTTAACAGTCCCCCTGGTATCTGCCTTTTATTGGAGAGGCTAGAAAATTGATGGAGAGCCTGACTGGAGAAGTGGCCTTGGGGGGTTCGACAGTCACCCAGCAAGCTTCCCTGGGAGAGTGAAATGAAAGGCAGGGATTATTCTGAATTATTCCCAAAAAGACAACCTATGCAAACATGCTTGGGGAGCTGCGTAGTGCTCCAGAGCTTTTCAGCCCTGCACCAGCCCAAAGGTTCCACCTAGTTACCTGGCATGCCGTGTACGAGATCTCCACAGATCACAAAGAACTTGGGCTTGGGGTTCAGCTGGTTGATGGTTTGCACCGCTTGCTGCATGAGCTTAAGCTCTTGGTCCCATTCATCACCTCCGCTGTTGCAGTCACCAATAGCATAGGCTTTCATGAGCCCAAACTGAGGGTCCGCTCCCTGAATGAAGTAGAACGGGGCCTTCCATTCCTTTTCCACCTCTAAATGTGATGGGGAGGAAAGAAAAAGAAAAACACTTGCCTTAACGGAATTTAAAAGGCATCAACATTCACATTGTCCATGAAGACTGGTTTATGCAGGTAGCTGTGTTAGTCTGTAGTTGCAGAACAAAATTCAAGTCCAGTAGCACCTGAGAAGCCATCATCATTTTCCAGGATATAAGGTTTCATGAGTCAAAGCTCCCTTCTTCAGATTCAAATGAGAATGAAGACTCGTCAGCCCTTATACCCATCAGAAGGTGGGAGGGCATTGCTCACATTTGTATCTGTGCAACAAATTGAGGTTTGGCACACAAAGGCCAAAATTGTGATGGACTTTCAAGTGTTACTGAGCTCAGATTCTGTTCTTACAATACACCAGTTCATTTTGCATATGAATACGGCAACCTCCAGCAAGTAAAACCTGTGTTTAAAATTTTATTATCAAGACCAATGAAAGTAACATGAAACACCACGCAAGCTTTCAAGTTTTCCAGGACTCTTCATCAGGCTGGATGGTAAGAACAAAACACTGCAAAAAGGGGAAGAAGGGGAGAAAAATGTATTTTACTGGCCTTTGTGTTTAGGCATGTTGGTCTGCATGTGTAGGTAACTTGAATGGGCACAAAGTGCAGCTAGCTGGTATCACACCATGTTTTGAAGAAGCAGCAAAAGTGGAAGCCAATAGTTGGTCATACGCACAACCACTGTTCCACTGTGTTTTGGCTGTGTAGAGCCAGCTGCACCAGAAGGAAAATACAGATGAATAAATAAGGAACCATGCGATTGTCAGAAGTCATAGGAGGGGGAGCTGAGACACCCACAGGATTTTTCCTGTCAAACAATGTATCTCCTGCCCCACTGCACTGGGTCTCTCAGCAGGAATTATAAAAAGTCTGAGGGGACAGAATCTGGACCTTGGAATAAACCCACCCAAGCATGGATTGATAACTGCGGTAACATGACAGGCACAAGATGGTTTGCTCTTCAAAATGAAAACAAAGTTTATTCAGGAAGCTACACAAAACTAAGGTAAATATTAACAATCTACCAGGGGTTGCGGGATGTTTGGTTTCAAACAGTACATGCCTAAGGGGAAAAACCCTCTCTCAGACAGGTTTATGACACACGAACACACACACACCAAAAATACAGCACTCTAGCAGCAGCTTATGTTCACACCAGACCCAGCAAAACCAGCTGGAATACACTACTGCCTTTTTGTACTCCATTACTCAGGCAGGGGGACTTAACCAAAGATATGCTATCTCCACAGAAGTTTGAGTTCACATGCCTATTAAACTAGCCCTTCTCCCTTCCTCACAACCGGGGGCAGCCTGACCTATGGTGCAGCCTAGGGAACTGTCCAGAGCCCCACAGGGGGAGGGGCGACAGCCGGGGGGGGGGGAGATAGAAAATGATGGTAGACATGAAGATAAGATGCAAACTGTGGTGCATTTTTCAAGGCACATGCATTGTGCAAACTGCAAACTATGTGGGTTGGGTGGGAACAGGGTTTGTAGGGGCTTCCATCCTGGTCTTTTGACCAGAGCCACAGAATTGGCTCCTGTGTTGCTGTTTTAGATTTCAGTGCTCTACCTTTCACAGGAGGGCAACCGCTTAAGAGGAGTCCGGCCTCCTAAAGTGGCCAATGGAACTTCTACCCTGCTTCAAATTGGGGGAGGGGGGAGATCACCTCCCAACAGGATACAACCTTGGGCTCTGATCAAACAGTGAAAAGGTGGCATAGGATTACCTAACAGGAGAAAGAAGCATAATCATCCATTCATGCTGGAAATGGCAAAACGCCAAGCTGAAGCCTGGATTAGTCAGAATCCCTGGAATGCCAGCATCTTGTCGTGGTTTGTGTCAGGTTAGGATCTGTCGTGAAAGTGTGCTAGATGACCTTGGGACAGTCATGCACACTCAGCCTGGCCTCTCTCACAGGGATACAATGGAGGAGGGAAGAAGAATGTAAGTAGCTTTGCGTTCCAGTGATGAGAAAGACAGAGAAGAAATGAAATAAAATAAACTAATTCCCTTCCCATGCCTGTCCATCGGATGCCTGCAGTAGTAATTTGGGGCTTGCAGGCAAGAGACAGGCTGCTGGATGTGTACAAGAGCTGTGCTAAGGCAGCCTTATACCAAGTAAGAACAATGGTCTGTTTAGCTCAGTATTGTCTGCTCTGGCTGGCAGCTGCTCTCCAGGATCTCAGACATTTTCTTCCAGAGGGAATATAACTGGGGGATAGAATTTCAGATTGTTTGCAGGCAAAGCACACAGTTTACCATTGAGCCATGGCCCCTTTGGATTCAATGCTGCATACTGTTCTGCAAAACAAGCACACACAGGATATTAACTAATGTAGTATAAAGACCCTTCTTGTGCTGTGAACACAGCACTTCTCTGCTGGTATCACTCTGCATCCAATTTGCCAATTTAGTACATTTATTCAGTATTCCGTTTGGCTCTCCAAAGACATTAACATGAGTTTACAGGCTCCACTAAGTGTACACATGACACATATGCACCAAGCCACATTGGGTGCCTGGCAGTCAGATTCAAGTCCAAGTAGCATCTTAGAGACCAACAAGATTTTCAAGGTATAAGCTTTCAAGAGTTAAAGCTTGGCAGAATCCTATAAAAGATGAGTAATACTGTAAAGTGTCACAGAAAGGGACAACAAAAATAACAAGGGGTTAAAAGAACTTTGATAGGAGGAAAGGCTAAATATTTTTGGGCTTTTCAGTTTAGGAGTGAAAAGATGACAAGGGCAGTCCCATAGCATGGGGGAGGCTGACGAGGACAACACCCCCCATGAATATGCCCAGCCCTCTCAGAGGAGGGAGAGGGGTGGCCTTGTCAGGTCTTCCTCCTTTCAGAGCCGGCTGTGGAAGCAGGAAGACCCAATGAGGCCACGCCTCTCCCTCTCCTTCTGCTTGGCCATGGTTGCCACATGGCCTCGCTGGGTCTTCCTACTTCCAGCCACAGCCAAGCAGGAGGGGAGGGAGAGGTGCAGCCTCACCAGATCTTCTTGCTTCCACATCTCAAATTTTGAGAAGCCGGCTGTGGGAGCAGGAAAACCCAGCAAGGCCATGCAACTGTCACCCTTCTCCCTCCCCTCAGAGGGGAGCCTAAGCCATGAAGGGACTTGAGTTCAAGCCCCCCGTGACTCAGCCACCATCTCAAATTTTGAGAAGCCGGCTGTGGAAGCAGGAAAACCCAGCAAGGCCATGCAACTGTCACCCTTCTCCCTCCCCTCAGAGGGGAGCCTGAGCCCTGAAGGGACTTGAGCTCAAGCCCCCCGTGACTCAGGCTACCATTAGAGTGCTCTGGAGAGAGCCACCGCATGGATGGAGCTTCTCTCAGTTTGCCCCTCAACAACAAAATTCTGGCTACAGGCTGCAAGGGGGAGGAATGAGACGGGGGAGATAACTGTACACAGCCAATCATCTCACTTCAAAGAAGGCCACCTCCATACTTGAGAGGAGACGGATGGAGTGTAATGGCAGGGTCTCAGTTAATTACTCTCAATATTACTAGCCCTCAGGGGCCTCCAGTGAAGCTGAAGAGTAGCTATCATGCCCCGTGGTCAGAGTGTGGAGCAGGGAACCAAAGAACAGGCCCAAGATAAGGCCACACTTTAGCTACCAGGAGGCGGGAAAGACAGAGTGAGCCCCGAGGGCACCTAAAGGGTAGGCAGGGCAAAAGACTGCCAGTATTAGCTTCCTTGGAGGTAAAGACTACCTTGGCAGTAAAGGGTAGGCCAAGGCGGAGAAGTAGACTTGGCAGAAAGAAAGGCAATAAAAGGCCGGAGCAGGAGTGGAGGAGAGACAGCCGACTGTGAAGGGCAGGAAACCAGGTAGCTGGAGTCTTGGTGGTCAGTAGGGAACAGGCCCTCTCTGGGCCAGCAAGTTGTGCTCTTGGGGCCCACCTGCCATGGTGAGGTAGTGCTGGCTATAGGCTCCAATGAAGGCACCCTGGGCAGGCCCCCAGGCCTGGGAATAGGATCAGTGCCTTGAAGGAGCTCATAGGGAACAGGCAGAACTGGAGGCTGTAACCTGGCATTTATACTCAGGGCTATGGTATTACAAGAAATCTGTGCAATCCACAAGAACTATAGCTGTCCCCCTGGTGTCTTGCCTTTCTTTGGAGAGGCTGCAGAATGGCAAAACGGCTGGGTGGACTTGAATGCTTGACAGTAGCAGAGTCAAGAGAGGCAAAAGAAAGTGCTTGTATATACACCACGTAATTAACTTACAGAACTTCATGCCACAAGATGTAGTGACAGCCATGAACTTCAATGGTTTATAAAATGGATTAGACAAGTGGGTTACATGTAGAAAGATCTATAGCTACTAGCTAAACGACCTGCATGTTCAAAGGCAGTATACCTCTTAATACTAGTTGCTGGGAGCAAACCATGGGGGCAAGGCTTTTGCCTTCATGCTCAGCATGTTAGTCTGCCGGGGACATCTAGTTAGCCATTGTGGCCTGCTGGACTACCTGTACCTTTTAGAGTGATCCAGCAGGACTCCTCTTATATTATCATGCCTGGATATTGGGGAGAGGCTTTGAACTTTTCAAAGAGGTTCCTCATCCCTCCCCCCCCAAAAAAAGTGAGAGGAAAAATAGGACTTGGGTCAGCACTCCACTGATAGAGTCCCTAATACTTTAATATAGTGAAAATTTTGGATTAAGCCTCCTCAAATGGTAACCACATTAAATGTCCTGATCTGAGATTATCTGCATTTCTTAATATAATCAACCCAACAATGCGTGAACAGCTGAACTGGATTGTTTCCTCCCCATCTCAGGTACTTTGGACTGTGATGCCACATGCATAATCAAGGCTAAAACATTTTCCACTAGAGAAACACTTCACATATTATAGATTCTGTCATCAAGACGAATGCTGGTCACATTTGAAGTTGCCCCAAGCCAAAACACCCCCCAAAACTAAGCACAGTGCTAGATGGATGAATGTAGAGTGACAGGAAAGACTTAAAGAGACAGGTTAGAAACAAAATTCCAGCACACAACTTTAGTATGACTTAGAAGGAAGTGCTGATAATACAGCATCCTGACAGCACAGCTATAATGCTACCATCTCTTTGGAAGTGTTGAATCCCACTTCCACTGGTAGGTCTGGAGCAAAGGTCATGGCACAGTGGCAGAGTACACACTTTGCATTCAAAAGTCCCAGATACATCCCTGTTCAAGAAATTATGATAGCAGGTGTTGGACTGAAACTCTGGAGAGTGGCTGTCAGTCAGAGTAGACAATGCTGAGCTAGATGCATTTACTTTTATGTATTTTGTAATTTATATCCCATTTTTCTCCCCAATGGAGACCTGAAGTTTCCTGCAATATTCTCTCCTTTCTCAATTTTATTCTCACAAAAACTCTGTGAGGGATGTTAGGCTGAGAGTGCGCGACTGGACCAAGGTCATCCAGGAAGCTTCAGTGGCAGAGTGAGGATTCAAATCTGGGACTCCCCAGTCTTAGTCCAACTCTCTAACTATTGCACCAATCTGACTGTCAATGGACTGATGCTCTTCTTTGGTACAAGGCAGCTTCATACGGCACAGGATCCAGGCTCACTGGCAAAGCAAGTGCTTTGCATGCAGGCCTGTGGATCAATCTCTGGCATCTCCAGCTGGGTGGTGTGGGGAGTCTCTACTGGGGAGCAAAGCATAGTATAAATATATTAACTAATAGAATCATAGAATCACAGAGTTGGCCAGGGCCATACAGGCCATCTAGTCCACCCCCCTGCTCAATGCAGGATCAGCCTAGAGCATCCCTGACAAGTACTGAAAAGTACCAGGCCCAGGACTAAGCCCTGTGGCACCCCACAGGACGCCTCCCTCCATTCAGATGAAATGCCACTGACAACCACTCTCCGAGTGCAGTTCTCCAACCAGTTCCCTACACCCACTTAACTATCCTAGAGTCCAGGCCACAGTCCTCTAGTTTACCCATCAGAGTATCATGGAGAACCCTGTCAAAAGCTTTACTGAAATCCAGGTAAACAACATCAACAGCATTCCCTCAATCCAGTAAGTTCATCACTCAATTAAAGAAGGAAATGAGGTTGGTCTGGCAGGACCTGTTGGGGACAAATCCATGCTCACTTCCCTGGATCATCAGGTTGTCTTCTAGATGCTCGCAGATCGAACCCTTTAAAATCTGTTCCAGTATCTTCCCTGGGACAGACTGACTAGCCTGTAGTTTCCTGGGTCATCCCTCCTCCCTTTTTTAAAAATTGGGATAACATCTGCCCTCATCCAGTCTTGTGGCATGTCTCCCGTGGAATTAGGAAATGAGGCTTTCCACTCCAAGTATGCCCTTCAACTTTATTACAGTTCTCCAGGGCCTGCAAGACAGAGCCCTTCCACCGGGCTTTTGGTTGAGGCAGTGGACATCTCCCCCCCACCCCCTGGGCTGATCTCCTATCAGTGACCTGGATCCAAATAGACATCTGGGTACCCACTCTTCTGTTGTATCTCAACTGATCTGACTGACGTCTTAACTGACATCTGATCTAATTTATTTTACACAGTATTTTATGATTCTATATTGTTTTAAATTGTTGTTTTCAAGTCATTTTTAATTGATACTGATGTAACCCATCCTGAGCCTGCTTGCAGGGCGGGTGGGATATAAATTCAATAAAATAAAATAATCTCTCCCCTTTCTTTTTGTTTGCTACCAAACCAGCATTTTCATAGATACACGTTGCCTTGTTTTTCCTGCACTCCAGCCAGCCAAAATGTTGCCTTCCCCCAAGCCTGTAGAATCCTAAAGCTGCCATCAGATCTACTTTGACCCCAATCAGGTTTCTAATTGGAAGAATGACCTCTGTGGCCAACTGCAATGCTAACAGTTCCCCCTCCCCCAACTCCTCCTTTGCTGACTCAAAGGGGAGAGCAATTTGCTGAACTTAGGCAATCATTTTTGAATAGTGGGATAAAGAAGTAAAAACTGCAGTTTAAAATTCAACCTGATGGTTCACAGGACACAGGGAGAAAAGAAACACAGCTGAATGTTATGCAACACAAGCCCTGCCAGACAAAAGTGAAACCACAAGTGCAATCCACTCTCCAGAGAAATCTACAGCTTCCTTCAAGGTCTCACCACACTGTCCAGCAATTTTGTTTCCCACTTATACCCGAAGGGTTGTAGTGGGTGCAGGCCCATAGCCGTAGGGGGGCATTTGGAGGCAATGCCCCCCCCCACAGATGAGTGCTGCCCTGCAGACATTTTTTTTAATCCAATTTTTTAAAAAAGAAATGTAAGGTGAGCATGGGGGTTCCAAAATGACCCTCAGGCACAGTCAGGGAAGCTTCAGTCTCATATTCTTTTTTTCCAGGCTTTTTCCGGGCCAGACAACAAACAGGTTTTTTAAAATGCAAAAAAATGTAAAAAACAACCCAACACTCCCCCTTATTTCCCCATGCCCCACCAACCGAAATTTTGGGGCTATGCCCTTGGGTGGGTAACAAAAGCCAGCCCCAAAAGAAAAGCAAGCAAAACAGTCATTGAAGAAAACAAGTCTGCAGCAGTATCTTTGAAGGGTCAAAAAGTAGTGCAACCACCCAAAGGCACATCTTGGAAACAAGGGGGAAGAAAGGGACATGCAGAAGGTCCCAGATTCAATACCCAGCATCTCCATTTAAAGGGCTCAATAGGTGATGTGAAAGACCTCTGTATCAGACCTTGTAAAGCCTCTGCCAGTCAGAGGGACAATGCTAACCTTCACAGACCTATGCTCTCACTAAGTAGAAGGCAGAACTTCGTGTGTTTAACAAGTCATGATCAAAATAGCATGCAACCTACAACTCTGTGAATTGCTTGCTGGCTTTCTCTAGCATGGCAGCCCCTCCACAAGACCACTCAAAACCTGTGGCACTGATTCATAAAAAAAGTTTGCAAAGGATTTTGGTTCAGACCACGCACACTAGAAGATGGGCCTCATATTCTCTTCATTGCATATAGTATCTGCTGTCTGGATCAGTTATAAGGGCTTTTAAAAAATCTAAGTAATACAAATGTACTTGCAACTAAGAACTGCATTTCCCTAGCATTTCTGCACTGAACTTTTTTCAGCTGATTTTCACACAACACTTGCTCCATTCCTCTGATAAAATAGATAATACATTCACACTAGAGTCTTGTAACTATTCATTTGTTTTTTTTTAAAATGAGTCTATGGGAAGACAAAGACTATATAGATTAGGGATGGGCCATTTGTAATACTGCATTGCAGCAGCCATCAATAACCACCTCAAATGCTTATGCAGTGGGTTTTAGGATGCTATCTTGCAGATCTGGCGTTGAAATAACTTATTAGTCATACTTAATGGGAGCATTTGCATCCAATTTTGTTCAGTAACATTTACATTGTGTCTGGACATTCCTTGTGATAACATTTCACTGTAGACTTTGTGTAACTAGGTGACTCCATCTGTCACCAGCTCCCCCCCCCCGGTGGAATGGAAGGTGCTCTGTTCCAAACTAACAAGACCATCTGCAACCACTCTGTTGCCAGAACGAATGTGGCAATATCTTACACATACTCTGGACCAGGGAAGATCTGGCTTTGTTTTGAGAGATAAAACACTTCCCCTAGGGTTAGCAGAGCATTGTTCCTGCAAACTCAAATCTGCAATGCAAAAACCAATGAAGAAGCTGCCACATATGCCATAAAGATTGCAGCTGGACTGTACGCACAACCCACACCCTATAGCCTGTCGCTGAAGTATCTTGACAGCACTCTCTTGGCTTTTGTGATCCATTTTCTCAATGGTGAGCATAGAGAGGTACTATCAAACTCGAGTCTCGTTTGCCATGGAGGTCTTAATTTTCTTTGGTTCTGTATGCCTATTTACTTCTGTCATTCTGGTTGGGAGGGGGGAGTCCGTGGATGTGCAGACTGCTTTCCTAAGAGCTGCACAGGTTTGTAACTGCGTTAAGCAGGGCCTCCCTTCTCTGGGAAGAATGCTTGCTTGACCTTGGATGCCAGACACTGCTGGATACTCAGCTGGCAGGCATTGGAGAGGGCTAACGGTGCTCAGTAGCTTTTGGCGGGCTAGATGTGGTGGTATGATTGGCCGGGTCAGAGGGGGGAGCTGTTTAAACTCTGTATTATATAATATATAATATAAACTCTGGCGTTAAATGGGTCAGTTCTGACACAGATAGTCTTAGCTTGACACATTCTCATCTCTCAATAAACAAATCACTGCCAAGAGAGTGTTGTTGGGAGTAAGTTTGTTCAAGAGTCTGACAGATTTGTCACAATGGAGTAAAATATGGAATGTGAATATCAAGTTGACTAAATCTAAAGAAAATTTGTATAAAATGTTCTATAGATGGCACCTAGGTAGGTTAGCTAAAATGTATAAAAACTAGAGTAACAGGTGCTGGAAATGTAATAATCATGTTGGATCATACTTTCATATGTGACGGATATGTAAAAAGGTTCATAAATATTCATCACACTCTTTTACAATCAGTGTTGAATATTACAATAGCTTTTGAACCAGAAATATTCCAGTTAAATTGTCTACCATATGACTTAGATAAGAACCACAGATACTTTATTTTACATGTTATAACGGCAGCTAGAATCTTATTCACAATGACATGGAGGACATTGAAAATCCCAACGTCTAATGAGTTGATAACGAAGATTATGGAATGTGCTGAAATGGACAGATTGACAAATATTCTAAAAAGAAAAATGGAAGAAGAATTTATGGGACCATGGAAGGCGTTTTATGACTGGTTAAAATGTAAGTACTGAGAAACTAAGACTAAATGGAGAACAATAGGAAAGATGGTTATAGCTGTGAAACTTTTGGGAAAAGATTTGCATGCAGAATGCTAAACTGGTTTTTTTATATATATAACTCTGTACTCTTTCTTTACCCTTCTTTTCCCCTTTCTATACATAAACTAATAAAACTTTATATAAAGAAAGAGTCTGGCAGGTACCCTGCTTCTAGGATGTCAGAGATGTGTACACATGTCACTTCCTCCATTTTTATCTTTACAACAATCCTATAAAGTAGGTTAAGGCCAAGACTAGGACTTGTTCAAAGTCATCCAGCCAACTGACTGCAGGTTTAAATAATAAAACCTATCATTTGAACCCAACATCAACCTAGCATCAGCTGCAAAGGAAAGCATTGTTATTAGTACCTTCCAAAGCACAGTTCCACTCTTCTCAGTCTACTGACATCATAAGCTTAAAAGGGTATAACTCCACTTAGGATAGTGGTATGGATCAGATGGTTGGTACTGAGGGTATATTTTCTTCCCCCAGCTATCCATGACAAGGTAAATGTTCTCTAGGGAAAGCCCTAGAAGTATAAGAAAGAGCCGCCACTCAGGCCAAAGGAATTAAATGCTTACTTTGCCCGGGAACAGTCTGTTCCTGCTCTGTCTCACCCTTCCAAAACCTGGGAGTATCTGCCCCATCCCTGGCACCAGTTTGCTGAGAGAAGGTAGATTTTTAAAACTTGGCTTTAGATATATGTGTCTTTCTGTTGAAATGGGGGTGTACTATAAGTTCCTTTGAGTCCACATAGAGTGGATTAAAAGTGCTCAAACATTTTTATTTATTTATTTATTTGATTTATATCCCACCCTTCCAGCGGGTTTGGTTGCTTTTTGGTTGCTTTTTGAGGGGCTCTTCTATGTCTTATGTGCTATGCTGCTTTCTTATAGACAAAAACTCTTAAGTGGACGTACTTGAGAGTATTAAGATACTGTCTTAAAAGAATAAAGTTGTCAAGCCATTTATTTGACATTTCTGCCCCCCAAAGTGCAACCAAGGTGGAATTTCCCTTCAAACTTAATGAAGAATCCATCAGTTAAAAGCTCCTTGGCTTCATCAGGTATGTGCTGCCCTTGAATAAGGGCATACACAAAACATGCTTTTCCCAGGGCCAAAGAGATAGCTGTCTCTGCATCTGAGAATCCCCACATAACTGCTGTGGTTATGTCAAGGTCTCAGGAAGCAGGAGAATGCACACCTTGTCATGATTTATTAAATCTCAGAGCAACTCCTTGCTTAACTATAAATCTAACCTTTCTGCATTTTCTGAAACCACAATTGCAAAGTAGGTCCTGTGCAGTGTGGGCGCTGTTGTCAGATGAGCTAGGTGATTTTGCTGTTTAACCTACTTCACAGGGCTATTGTAAGGATAAAATGAGGGAGGTGGATTTTAGAGGAGGGGGCATATTAGACCAAGTATTCCTAATACTTTGCTTAATAATAAATCTGACACGTTTTCTGAATTTTGTCAAAGAAGGGAATTTGAAGTAGCAGACCCAGTGTGGAGTTGTGATTAGAATCCCACTCTAGTACTGTGAAGACCTGGTTGAAGGCCCCCCCCCCAATCTACCAAGAAGTTCACTGGCCATTTCTCTGCACCACCCACCTCACAGGACTGTAGTTAATGGCACTGGCAAGAGGATAATGTAAACTGCTTCTGGAAGGGTTTTTTTAAATGAAAAATGCTTTTTTTGCAGATTTTTGCTTGTTATCGTACACCCTGTGAAATCATCACCTCGAGACTGGTCAAGTAGTCTGACAAGGATCGTTTTCTATAAAACACTGAAGTAACAGCACACGCCACCACTGTACCAGAGCAAGCTCAACAAATAACAAGAATCTCTTAACTGGCACTCTAAAGGCATACCCAGCTTGCCTTTGGTTTTCTTAGTATGAAAATACTAGTGTTGTGGTGGTAGCCTAATATAAAATCAAAAGCATATTTCCATTACTACAAATAATGGAGAATGTGTATTTTGAAAATAATAAAACACAAAACAGTATTTGCTACAGCAGACCCACAGAAATTAACTCCAAAACTATTGGACACCAATCAAGTCCAAAAATGTAAAACAACTGCATTGATTTCCAAAACCTGGGGATTCAAAAGGATTATGGGGTTATCAGTTGGATCCCAGAGAGCACAGGAAACTTAAAAGTGAGGCCCACTGCTTAAGTTTGAGTACCACTGACACAGTACCTTTTAAATGTATCCCACCTTTCTTTCAAGGAACTCAGGGTGCCATCACTTCCCCATTTTATACTAACAATCCTGTAATAAACGGGACACAAGAACAACATCCTCCTCTGCTGTCTCCAATAGCTTTCAGAGGTGTACTGCCTCTGACCATGGAGGCTCTATTTCCTTATTGGTATGAGCCATGCACAAACACACTGAATGCAAAGCTATCTAAGCCCCGAACCACCTTCCATTTTGGAGGCACGAAATGCCTTGCATTAAAAAATGCTCTTATCACGACACTCCTTAACCAACTCGACAAGTTTGAGAGACAGGGTGTGAACCTTCACGTGGGGCCTTCAGATTGTCCAGAATAACCGATGATCTCCAGGAGAAAGGAATCAATTTCTCTGGAGAAACAGGCCGCTTTGGAGGGTAACCTCTATGGCCTTATACCCTGCTGAGGTCCCTCCCTCCTCAAACTCCGCCGCAAATCTATAGGAATTTCCGAACCCGGAGTTAACAACCTTACTCGAGGGTCACCTTAGACTAAAAGCCTTCATCAAATGACGACAAAAAAATCACACCTTTTAAACGCTTTACCGACCCCCTTTTTCCCCTTCCTCCCCGTCAGTGCGCTGCCTATTCTTGCCCCCCACTGGTCACCAGTACAACGTTGATACGAATCCGAGTGGAACCGATTCTTTCCCACGCGAAAGTTCCTGCACGTTGCGTTTTCCTTTCCAAACTGAGGAGGAGAAATCAGCAGGCACAGCGGCTCTCAATCAACTGTATGGTCGCAAATATACCTTCACGGAAAACACCCAGGGTCCTGTCCCGAGCCTTCTGGAACACTTCCTCGGCCATGTAGACTCTGCTTAAAACCAGACCCCGCCCCCCCAATGGAGACGGAACCAAAACCCGAGCGCCGTAGGGATTGGAAGGGGCGTGGCTGTTTGAAAGAGGCCGGCCTCGAGCGAAGGGGGCGTGGCCTGGTAAGCGGTTAAAGTCGTGGGCGATCCTAATAACGTAAAACGTACCGGGGGGGGGATAATTTTTCAAAATTAAATCTAAATTCTTTGAAACTGAAGATGTGGATGTGCTAGGGCTACAATTAATATGGGAAAGGGACCTAATCAGAGGCAACGCTTTTTAACTTTTGTATTTTTAGAAGTCTACGTACAAAAAAAAAATCAATAGCGAACTGTAAAATGGCACAGCATTTAACATGGATGACAAATAATTCTAAAATTCTCTCCCAAATGCTATATCAACCTAAAAAAAACCTTTATGGGACGGTGAGGAGTATTGCTTAGACTACTGGCTTTGTATGCCTCCTCGCAATCAAATTCTGAGCCACTTTGCTGTTATGTGCTAAAGTTATACAACTATATGAAATATAAGCCTATAGAAGGCTAGCTCAAGTAGTCATATATTCACACTCATACTGAATTGAGAAGGTGGGGGGAGACAGATATACAGAAATTGGAGAAGGGGAAATGGATTGTGCAAAACTGTCATTTGTCAGCCCAGCCTATGGTAGGGAGTGTTGTAACCATTAAAGTGGTGAGGGGAAGAAAATTTTACACCTCACACTGCGCTTCCTTACAGGAAGGGTGATATCTGAGTGAGTAAACCCAATCATGTGTGTCAACATCACTATATACACAGAATTATCCTCAGAATTAAATTTTGTTGGTCTTAAAGATGTCACTAGACTCAGACTTTAGTGTATGTGTTAAGTGCCCTCAAGTTACTACTGACTTTTGGCAGTCCTATGAATTAATGTCCTTCAAAATGTCATGACGTTTACAGCCATTCTCAGGTCTTGCAAACGGAGGGCTTCCTTGATAGAGTCAATGCATCTCATGTTGGGTCTTCCTTTTTTCCTGCTGCCTCCAAGTTCCCCCCAGCATTATTGTCTTTTCCAGTGACTCGTCTTCTCATAAATGTGACCAAAGTACAAGAACCTCAATTTAGTCATTTTAACTTCTAGGGAGAGTTCAGGCTTGATTTGGTCTAGAACCCACTTATTTGTCCTTCTGGAGGTCCATGGTATTGTTGTACGCAGAGTTTATGAAAAACTATATACTCTGCCACTGACTAACAGGTTTGACTTGGTGGGTGCACTTAGCACTTCCATGGTGCATATATTAAGTGCCATTTATGATTCTAACATCATGAATGTATTCAGGTATTAATTTTGGTTCATTTGTGACTGTTGTTTGGATGCATGCTGGGAGGCTAAAATGCTGAAAGAACAAAATGTTAACTTGCTATTTTTGCTGAGGCTTGTGGCCTTGACAGCCCAGCCTAACTGCGCATGTCTGCCTAGCTGAATAGAGAGCAATATTACCCTGTACCTATATGGATACTTTTAGAGATGCATAGCCTAAGAAGGAAAAAAAAACGCTTATTGTTTAACTAAAGAGAAAAAAAACTTTTCTTGGGAAAGCCTAGCCCCCTGGTGGCGAGCCTATGGCATGGGTGCCAGAGGTGGCACTCGGAGCCCTCTCTGTGGGCACAGGCGAGGAGGCAGCTGAGCCTGCTTATTGTGCTGCTGCAGCTGCTGCACCAGCTGGCCCTAGGCCAAGCCCTGGGCCCTGGTTGGAAAGCAAATACCACACATGAGAGGAAAAGACGTGCAAACCCCCAGTGCAGGCACCCCGATTGTTGACATGGGGGAGGGAGAAGAGGGGAATCGCTTTCCCCGTGGGCTCCACCTTCCTCACAGCCTGATGCCAACCCACAATCCCTGCCTACTCAAAGTCCAGGAGCTGCTCAGCAAGGAATCCCCACAGCCTGACCCCGCCCCCTTAGCCCAGGAAAGCGCAGAAACTCCCCTTCCTTTGCAAATGCACGCTCCAATCCACACCCCTTCTGCCCCAGAGGAGTGAGGCTGAGCATTCCCAGGGATGCCCACTCAGGCTCATTGCCAAAAATTGCATCTGCATGAGTGTGCCAATTCAGTTTCCAAACCCACCTTCTTTGGGGAGGTGCGCTTTCCTCCTCCCCTCCTCCCTCTTTGGTTCTCTGCCTGGTCTATCTCACTGTGCCCTCCAGCGTCCTGTGCTGTAACCTGGAGTCCGAAAAACTTTAGTACCCACCCCCTTCGCTTTCTTTCGGGGCTGCCCCGCTGCTTTGGGTGGCATGTCTTGTGTGCCTGCTCAGAGGCTGTGATTAGAAGGGCTGTTCAAGGAGTTGGACATGGAAACTGTTTTGGAGTTGGTGCTGCAGGAGGGGGTGGCAGCCAGCACTGTGGTGAGGTGGCTCAAGGCGAGCCAGAGTTCCTTCCCTGTGGAGGTAAGGTGAAGCACCCCCCCCCCCAATTATAGCTTCCTGAGAGCTTCCAGGGAATCACACATAGACCCCCCGTGATGAAAGACTGTCCCTGAACTTCAGAGCTCCTGACTCTCCAGCAATGAGCTGGGGTGGAGGGACGAGGCAGAAATGAACAGCCGCTTCAAAAGCAGTACCCAATCTTGTGCATACTTATTCAAAATTAAGCACCACTGAGACAACCGAACTTGCTTTCTAGTATGAGAGCATGGGATTGCACCTTTAGTCAGATTGTAAATTTGCTCTGGCTTTTCGCACTCATGGGAATAACTAAAATGCTGTTTGGAGGAGCTGTGTAGGAGGGCGGATGTATGGAATGTATTAAAAGGAAGGACAGGATTGCCCATTGGAAACAATGGGAAACACTTGAAGGCCCACTGGAAATAATAGGAGACAGAAATGCCAATTGACTTGCATGGGCTTCATTGAAATACATTACAGTGCAAGTAGAGTTGCAATAAAAATGCGAAATGGATTTTCCATTTGGGTCTCTAGGCCCAAATACACTACTCTGGGAATGGAATGAGAGACCACAGAGTGGAATGACAGCTCCAGGCTGTAGCAGGGTGTTCAAGAACTGGAATGACAGGTCCCAGAGTGGAATGACAGCCCCAGGGTGGAGCAGGAATGTTCAGAGACTGGGATGAGAGACCACAGAGTGGAATGACAGCCCCAGGGTGAGCAGGAGTGTTCTGGGACTGGAATGAGAGACCACGGAGTGAAATGATGACCCCAGGGTGGAACAGGAGTGTTCAGGGACTGGAATGAGAGACCACGGAGTGGAATGATGGCCCCAGGGTGTAGCAGGAGTGTTCTGTGATTGGAATGAGAGACCATGGAGTGGAATGACAGCCCCTGGGGGTAGCAGAAGTGTGCTGCTACCCCCAGGGGCTGTCATTCCACTCTGGGGCCTCTCATTCCAGTTCCAGAACACTCCTGCTACCCCCAGGGGCTGTCATTCCATTCTGTGGTCTCTCATTCCATGTGGCCTTGATATGCTTTGAGGGTGGGTCACTTGGTTGAAGTGCTCAAGTTGAAGTGCTTTATTTGTTCATCGGTCAAGATTTGCAGGATCAAAATTTAATTTACTTTGTGTGTATGATGTCAAATGCAAACTTCATGCCAGAGGCAAACTTTTGCCTTTCAATAAAAAGTTGTTTGTATCATTGAAAGCTCTGTTATTGTGCTTTTCTTTTAAGACAAAAGATGTTAATGAATTGTTTTTTCTAAACTAAAACCTCAGTATTCAGGTTAAATTGCCATGTTGGCACTTTGCAATAAATAAGTGGGATTTGGATTGCAGTTTGGGCACTTGGTCTCTAAAAGGTTCACCATCACTGGCCTAGCCCAAAAGGTTTTCTGCCAATCAGAGATCTATAAAGTCAGAGTGCTGAGGTTTGATGGAACCAATAATTTTGTTTAATTTGTGTGCATCATTGTCATGACCCCAGTGGGTCGCCACCTTCCACTGCTGCCACCCTGGACTTACGGTCCCTTGAGAAGGCCCAGGATACCCTCTCAAGCCAATCCAAAAATGCCCCTTTTATAGCCAAGAAAACACAGGTGTGATGACAGAGTAGTTAACAATGGTTTATTAAGAACAATACTGGGACAAGGCAAATATGGCAGGATGCTTTAAAAAGGTATAACAGTGCTGAAAGGCAAAAAGAACACAAAGCTAACGCAGCTACCTATTACTCCTTAACTGTTACTACTTATGGCCTACAAGCCTTCTTACCAGGCCTCACTACCGGTACAGTCACTCTGACTAGTGAGGGACCTTCTCCTCTCAGACCAGCTCTTCTCCCTCAGTGACTCTGTGACAGGGAAAACTGCAGAGAGACAGCAAGATCCGTTTCCTCACAACACATAGTTTATCACAGTCCCCTTCAATTCACTCCTGTGTGAAGAAAGACACCATTTCCACAGCCTACAGCTTAAGACACACCTCCCCAAGAATGCAACAGTCTCCTCACAGAATCCCTGCACTCCCATTGGCTAAAACCCGCCCCCAAGCATTGTGGGGAATGTAGGCTGTTTGCTTTCCACTGCCAGACAGGCCCCTCCTTACAGTTTAGGCCTCTAGGCCCTGTCTCCATCCTGCACAGATCATGACAATCATCTTGAGTATAAAACCCTATGTTACCCTTTGTAACACTCGAAGAGTCTGTTGGGTATTCAGGGTTCCAAAACCTTGAGATCTGTACTCTTCCTTTATTAATTAATAAATATTCTAGTGAATTCCTCTCTACATGACTGTGTCGTGTGTTTCTCAAATTGCGTTGGGAAACACAATGAGAGGCACCCTTTGTGTCTTACAGTATTGTTAGACCCTTGAGTTAATCCACTCTCAGTCCAAATAGTCTTTTATAAAAGCTTTATTAGAAACAGAGATTTGGATGTGCACAAGAGAGATCTCTTGTTCAAACTGAAAGATAGATCAAAGGTTAGTATTGTATAGTCAATCGAACCCTGTCCCACAATGCAATGATCATACAGCCCCCATTCACTCATGTCTCCTCTTTCACACACACCCCTTCGTACTACTTTGCACTAAAACGGTTTATATTTCAGCAATCTGTGTTTCTCCAAAGGTGAAAGGCTTCCGCCACTTATACATCCTGGGGTCGATCTCATGAGACAGTTGATGCTATTCTATCCCTCACAAGTGCGCGCCCGCGCGCACGCACACACACACACACACACACACACACTAGCATTCACATCTACACTTCTCATCCCTGGAGTTTTATGGCAGAGAGGGCTGGGAAGGAAGGAAGCCAAATGGTCGGGATGACTTTGAAGTGGAGGGAAACCACACAGGAAAACCTGTGTCACTGTGACATTCAATAGACCCCGATTCTGACATACTGCCCCCTCAAGCGGAAACCCCCCCCCCTGGTTTGTCAGGGTAAGCTCAATGGAACTTCCGAAGGAGGCGGTGGGCGTAAATGGTGAGAATCAATCCACTCATTCTCCCCAGTCCAAAGTCCTTCCACCGAACGAAGTATTGGAGTTTGCCTTTGCGGATTCGGGAATCCAGGACCTCCAGAACTTCCTGATGTGGTACCCCATCGATCCAGAGAGGTTGCAGGGGCAAAGACTGCTGCGCCCATTGTGACAGACCAGGATCTTTTTTCAGACAGCTGACGTGAAATACAGCATGCAGGGACCGCAAAGATTTAGGGAGGTCAAGTTCCACAGCAACTTATTTATCACTTTAAGCACCTGAAATGGTCCCACATATTTCCATCCCAACTTGCGGCATGGCTGCGGCCCTCTTAGGTTCTTGGATAATTAGACAGAGTCCCCCGGTCTCAGTTCCTATTCTGGGGATCGTTTCACATCCGCATACTTCTTATAGTCTTTCTTAGCCTTGCATAAAGTTTTTCGCAAGAGATCCCAGTTTCCCATCACATTGGACCACCATAATTGGGCATCCCCCTCTACGGCTTGGGTGACATCTACCACTGGAATGGGGGCACCTTCATACCCATATACTGCCTTAAATGGGCTCATCCCTATCAAGTTGTGCAACACGTTATTATACGAGTATTCTGCAAAAGGCAATAATTGCGCCCAGTCAGACTGTTGATGATTTATGTAGCAGCACAAGACTTGCTCCAAAATTTGGTTGGTGCACTCTGTCTGTCTGTCAGTTTGGGGATGATAGCTACTACTCACACCCCTTTCTATGCCCAACAGCTTCATGAGTTCCTTCCAGAATTTAGAAACAAATTGCATCCCTCTGTCTGAAATTACCTTGAGGGGTAAGCTATGTAATCTCACAACGTGTTGCACGAATAGGGCGGCTAACTGCTTGGCCGCGGGAATAGATTTGCATGGTACAAAGTGAGCTTGTAATGAAAATAAATCCACTACTACCCATATTACAGTCTTCGCCCCACTCTCCGGCAAATCAGTTATAAAGTCCATTGAAATGACAGACCAAGGGTTTCCAGCGGCTGGAGGAGTCCCAGCACCTTCCCTCCCTACTGTTTGCACATCAAACAAGTTTGGCATTTGCGACACAAAATGGGAAACATCCCGCCTGAGTCTCGGCCACCAGAACTGCCTCTGGAGTAAGTACAAGGTTTTTAGGTACCCAAAATGCCCCACAAGCTTGCTACAGTGACATTGTGACAACATTTCACCCCACAGGGATTCTGGTACATAAATCCTCCCTCCCCTCATTCAAAGTCCATTCTCCTCGTGTTGTAGTCCCTCCGCCATGACCGCTTCCAAGTCCTGAGGGGAGAAGGCAACTGTAAATGTCTCTAGCCAGTCCAGATCCTGTCCCGGCTCTTTGCTCTCTCTCGCTTTGCTACGGGTGAGTACTATCCCTCCCAACTGCACTGGGGAAAACACCGTGTCTGTCACCTCCTCCTTCTGACTAGCATGCTGCAGTAGGCGTGATAGGGCGTCAGTGAGAAAGTTCGATTTGCCTGGCAAGTACTTAATTGTGAACTGGAATTTAGAAAAGTACTCTGCCCACCGGACCTGTTTTGCACTTAATCTCCGAGACGTTCAGAGAGCTTCCACGTTTTTGTGGTCAGTCCACACTTCAAATGGCATCCTCGCGCCCTCCAGTCAGTGGCGCCAAGTACTCAGGGCTAGTTTCACTGCTGCTGCCTCTTTCTCCAAAATAGCCCAGTTACGCTCAGTCCCTGAGAACCTTTTTGACACATACGCTAAGGGGTGTAACTTCCCATCCATCTCACCCTTTTGCAAAATGGCACCACCCATCATGACATCCAAGGCGTCGACTTACATTACGAAAGGCTTATTTTTGTTGGGATGATGTAAAATGGGTTCAGATGTGAATAGCGCTTTTAGTGTTTCAAATGCTTTTTGACATTCCCCTGTCCACTGTAATTTGCAAAAGCCTTTGATGGCGCTAGGGCTCTTCCCTTTAGTTTTTAACAGATCCGTTAGGGGCAAAGCCACTTGGGCAAAGTTTTTGATAAGGGCTCTATAAAAATTCGAAAATCCTAAGAAACTCTGTGGCTGCTGCCGTGTTTTCAGGTTTTCCCATCCTAGGACATCCTGAACCTTTTTTGGGTCCATCCGTAGTCCCTGCTGCTTTATGTGGTACCGCAGAAAATCTATCTCAGTCTTGTGAAACTCGCATTTTGACAGTTTGGCATAGAGGTGATTGTCATACAATGCTGTCAGCACCTCGCGTACTGATTGCATGTGTGAGTCTTTATCTTGTGTGTACACAAGCACGTCATCCCAGAATACCACCACCCCTTTGAACAGATCCTTGTGAAGCACTTCGTTTATGAGATTCATAAAGATGCCAGGACCACCAGCCAACCCAAATGGCATCACCAGGTATTCAAATTGCCCCAGCGGCATGTTGAATGCAGTCTTATGTTCATCCCCTTCCCTAATGCGTACCCTGAAGTAAGCGTCACGCAGATCCAGTTTGTTGAAGAACCGTCTCTTTGCAGCCTCAGTTAATACGTCCTTAATCAAGGGGAGGGTGTAGGCATTTGACAAGGAAACCGCATTTAACCCACGGTAATCTGTACACAGTCTATCTTTTTCCTAAATAAAACCGGGGCAGCGAATGATGACTCGGCAGGGCAGATAAAGCCTTTCTCTAGGTTCTTGTTGATGAACCTCCTAAGCTCCTCCCTTTCAGAGGGATTCATGGCATACAATTTCCCTTTTGGCATCTTGTGCCCCAGGAGGATTTCTATAGTACAGTCAGTTTTTCTATGGGGAGGTAGTTCATCCGCCTCTTTCTCTTCAAAAACTTTCCTTAAGTCCCAATACTAAGGGGGTATAGCATTCAGCTCCTCTCGCACCAGGCATACACACTCTGGCACTGGGGTGGGTTCCGCTCCCCATTTAGTGCGCCACTGGTGCTCTTTACATCGGAGGTTGAAGAAAGTCGAACAGTCCTTGCTACACTGTACACAGTCATGCACCCCCAACCAGAGTTTCCCCAACACCATCAGGAACTGAGTGGTGGGGTGTACTATAAAGTCCCACAGTTCCCAGTGCTCTCCCACCCCCATGGGTAATTCTACAGTCTGGTACTGGCATGACTGCATGGTGGTCCCATCCATCTTGGAGGACACCACCAGCTTGTCCAATTTCACTACTGCCACCCCAAGTCCGGTTACTAATGAAGGGCTGATGAGATCACGAGAGCACCCAGAGTCTATGAGGGCACACACGCAAATGGAGCTGCTAGCCTCCGGGTTCAATTCAGTCACGGTAGCAAAAAACAAGGAAGAACTATTTCTCACTAAGTCTTGCGCTGACGTCTGGCGGACCTGCCGGCTGGCGCCTTTCACAGCAGGTCCCTGTCATTTCCCTGCACATGAGGCTCATCACCATCACTGGAGGAGGAAGTGCTGGAAGACACGATTTCAGTTATTTGCAGTGTGCGGGGTGCCTTCTGCCTCTTCTCAGCCGATTTTCCCTTCTCACCTCGTCCTTTTCCATCTCGCCACTCACCTCGCGAACTCGCCTCTTCGTTATGACTCCAAGTACATTCTATGGCGATGTGTTCTGGCTTCTCGCATCTGAAGCAGCGTCCTTTCTTGAATTGATGTTCCTGGTCGCCTCCTCCTGGGACCCACGGTTTCTGCCCTCTTGCTCTGCGCTGTGCAACGGGTTCCCAAGTAGGGGCCTTCTGGTGATATAGCTTCATCAAATTATAGTGGTTCTCAGCCTCGCACACCACCTGGATCCACCTGGGCAAAGTTAGTGGGTTATCCTGGGCTAGGGCCCTCTCCAGGATGATGGCGTTCAGCCCCGCTCAGTAGAACTCTATTAGTACCTCTTCCGGCCAACCTAACAACTTGGTGGCCGTCTCTTTGAATTCATCCGAGTACTCTTGTACCAACCTGGATCCTTGGCAGATCCCACGCAAGTGGGTGCGAGCCTTCTCGAGTTCAAGTGGGTCTTCAAACTGCTGATGGAAGAGTTGCATGAAAGCATCCACGTCCTTCTATTCCGGGGCAGCAACATTATACAGTCCCACGAACCAATCAGCTGCTCCATCCCGGAGTCGGGATCCCACATAATCTACTTGCTGCTCATCTGCCGCAAAGGTATGGCCCCATTCGCGCAGCATTTTCCTCACCTGGATGGTGAAAAAGGCCAACTTGGCCAGGGTCCTGTCAAAGGTAGCTTCTAGCATGTTGCGAGGTTGCTCGCGTTCCTTGGTCCCACGGTGAGGTGCTGGATGAGGAGCTTCCTCCTCCTCCTCCTCCATTGCCTCTTCTTCTTCGGGTGAGGACTCAGCCACGTCCTTTTCCAATAGGGTTTTCATCACCTTCGGTAAGTTTTCAATCAGGAAATGGTAACTATCCTTCAGCTCCTTCATGTCAGCACGGAGGGTGGCGAGGTTTTTTTCGGAAGATGATTCCTCCTCTCACTCCTCTCGTATACGTTCTAACTCTGGATCACCTTGAAAGGTCCAAGACACACGTCTGCGCTCCCTCTCGCCATGTTTTCTCACTCCTCATAGCCCCGGGGTGCCACTTAGCCAAGCGGGGTCAGAATTCTGTATCAGCGCTTGCTTCTTCGGCTTGGTTCCTCCAGATTTGTGCGTTTTCTTTCTGGTGTCGGGTGCAGGTACTTCAGTTCCTGAACTGCCGCCTGCGCCCTTACCGTCATCTCCGTCTCTGTTCCCCATCGTGGTGGTAGGGGACTGGGTCGAAGAAAGGGGAGTCTGAACAAACTGTCAGACCCTTGAGTTAATCCACTCTCAGTCCAAATAGTGTTTTATAAAAGCTTTAATAGAAACAGAGATTTGGATGTGCACAAGAGAGATCTCTTGTTCAGACTGAAGGATAGATCAAAGGTTAGTATTGTATAGTCAATCAATCCCTGTCCCACAATGCAATGATCTTACAGCCCCCATTCACTCACTTCTCCTCTTTCACTCCCCCCCCCCCTTCATACTACTTTGCACTAAAACGATTTATATTTCAGCAATCTGTGTTTCTCCAAAGATGAAAGGCTTCTGCCACTTATACATCCTGGGGTCAATCTCATGAAACAGTTGACGCTATTCTACCCTTCACACACACTAGCGTTCGCACCTACTCTTCTCATCCCTGGAGTTTTATGGCAGAGAGGACTGGAAAGGAAGGAAGCCAAATGGTCAGGATGACTTCGAAGTGGAGGGAAACCACACAGGAAAACCTGTGTCACTGTGACATTCAACAGAGCCCGATTCTGACAAGTATCCATAAAACTTTCCTCCATCACCACATTTCAAGGGAGTCTGCTTTCTTCCTGTCAGCTTTCTTCATTGTCCCACTTTCATACCCACTTGAAAAAGTGTGCCTTGCACACGAAAGCTCATACTTTGAATAAACCTTTATTGGTCTTAAAGGTACCATTGGAGTATAGGTTGAGCAAAAGAAAATCAGATCCTATGGCACACTTACCCTTTAAAACCAACCATAGATGTTATTTTTTATTTCAAAAAATTATTTATTTAATTAGAAATACAAGGACGATGAAAAGTAGAATACCATAGATGTTCATGAACCACACCTATATGTATGTTAATCTATTTTATTGATTAATTATTTGATATTTGGATATTTTAATTGTATATTTTTAAAGTGACATTACCTAGTCTGAGCCAGTCTTCAAGAGAGTGGGCTATAATAATAATCTATGAAAGACAAGCTGATTTTGTTCTGAAATTCTCTTATATGCTCCAGTAACCAAAGTAAATATGTGCCTCTTCCTTTTCTGAATCCAGTTTGAATAGTTGGCATTTCATGTTCCATATATGGTAACAATCTTTGCTGTAAGATTTTGAGCATCAGTTTACTTGTGTAAGGAGTTAATGCCATGGTCCAGTACTTGCTGCAGTCTTTGATGTCTCCATTTTTTTAGAACTGACAAATATTCATCCAGCCTCTTCTTGAAAGCTGTCAGTGAAGGGGAGCTAATCACTTCTCTAGGCAGCTGATTCCACCTTTGAACCACTCTGACTGTGAAAAAGTTTTCCTAATATCCAGCCAATACCTTTCTGCATGTAATTTAAACTCATTGCTTCAGGTCCTATCCTTTGCTGCCAACTGGAACAACTCCTTGTCCTCCTCCAAATGACAGCCTTTCAAATATTTAAAGAGAGCACTCATGTCCCCCCCTCAATCTCCTCTTCTCTAAACTAAACATTTCCAAGGCCCTTAGCCTTTCCTCATAGGGCTTAGTCTCCAGACCCCTGATCATCTTCACCGCTCTCTTCTGCACCCTCTTGATTTTGTCCACATCCTTTCTGAAGTGAGGCCTCCAGAACTGCACACAGTACTCAAGGTGCGGCCTGACCAAAGCAGTATACAGAGGGGCTATGACCTCCTGCGATTTTGATGCTGTGGCCCTTTTAATACAACCCAAGACTGAATTTGCCTTTTTTGCCACTGCATCACACTGACTGCTCATATTTAGTTTACAATCCACTCTTAACCCAAGATCTCTTTCACATACACTACTCCTCAGAAAAGTATCCCCCATCCAGTATTTGTGCTTGACATTTTTGTGGCCCAGATGTAATACTGTGCATTTATCATTGTTGAATTGCATCCTGTTTGCAACTGCCCACTTCTCCAGAGTATTCAGGTCTTGTTGAATTTTAACTCTATCTTCTTGGGTGTCTGCTACTCCTCCCAATTTGGTATCATCAGCAAATTTAATGAGTAGCCCTTCTACCCCTTCATCTAGGTCATTGGTAAAAATATTGAAAAGTACCAGGACCAAAACCGAGCCCTGCAGCATCCCGTTGGACACCTCCCTCCAATCTGATGAATCACAATTGACCTCCACTCTTTGGGTGTGGTTCTCTAACCAGTTCCCTATCCACCAAACTGTCCTATAGTCCAGCCCACAGTCTTCCAGTTTGCCCATCAGAATGTCATGGGGAACCTTATCAAAAGCTTTACTGAAATTCAGGTAAATCACATCAACACACTTTCCATGATTCAGTAAGCTCATCACATGATCAAAGAAGGAAACCAGGTTGGTTTGACAAGATCTGTTGGGGACAAAACCATGCTGACTTCCTGGATCACTAAGGGGTCCTTCAGATGCTTACAGATCAATTCCTTTAAAATCTGCTTTAATATCTTCCCAGCAACAGAAGTCAGACTGACCAGCCTGTAGTTTCCTGGGTCATCCTTCTTTCCTTTCTTAAAGATTGGGATAACATTCGCTCTCCTCCAATCTTGTGGCACACCCCCAGTCCTCCAGGAGGCCTTGAAGATGATGGACAGAGGCTTTGTAAGTTCATTAGAAAGTTCTTTGAGCGCTCTTGGGTGCACACCATCTGGCCCAAGGGATTTGTATTCATCCAGTGCAGCCAGGTGCCTCTCCACAACCTCCCTGTCAATGTCAACTGGACACTCAGGTGTCCTGTTATGTCCTATACCATCTCTAGATGGGCTCGAGTTCTTCAGGGAGAAAACAGAGGCAAAAAAAGTCATTAAGTCTGTCTGCTTTTTCTCTGTTCTCCACCAGAGTTTCTCCTTCTACTTCCAAAAGCAGTCCAATTGCCTCTTTTACCTTGTGTTTGCTTCTCACATATCTGTAGAAGTTTTTCTTATTGTAGCGAGCCCCCTTGGCCAGCCCCAACTCATACCGAGCTTTGGTTTCTCTGACGGCTGATCTGCAGTACCTAGTAACTCTCATATACTCCTCTTTAGAGGTCTGACCTTCCCTCCATTTCCTGAATATTTCCTTTTCTTCCGTTAGCTTATTCTGAAGCTCTCGGTTCATCCACATCGGTTTCTTGGAGCCCATACCATGTTTCCATCTTGCTGAAATAGTGAGGGCTTGAGCTTGCAAAAGCTCGTGTTTGAGAAGAGCCCATCTTTCACTCGCTCCTTTCCCTTCCAGCACACTCCCCCATGGAATGACTCCCATCAAGCCTCTGAGTTTGTTGAAGTCGATCCTATGAAAATCTAACCTACGAGTCTGGCTACGAACTTCCTTGACACCCCCCCCCCAGCAACTGACATTCAAGAAGGACATGGTCACTTACCCCTAAGGTCCCCAACACCTTCACCCCATCTACCAATTCTTCCTTGTTGGTTAATATTAAGTCTAGTATGGCTGAGCCCCTTGAATTTATTTATTTATTATTAGATTTATACCTCGCCCTTCCACAAGGCCTCAGGGTGGCGAACAAGAGGCCACAAGCCATACATTGCCGACAACACATAGGGCAATGACATATAAAATACATAAAAACACTAAAATAAACAACAATAAAACCATTAGAACAGCAGCAAACAGAACAAGTAAACTCAATTAAAACCAGTCAACTCAACACTCTGGCAGCATGTTACCCCTGCCCCAAAAAAGTCCCACCAAGTTCATCCCAGGGCCAGGATGCCTCGTGGTATCCCACGGTGATGGTCCAATCGTGGTGGCAGCCCCTACTCAAAAGCCTGGCGGAAGAGCTCCGTCTTTCAGGCCCTGCGGAACTGCACAAGGTCCTGCAGGGCCCTGATCTCCTCTGGGAGCTCATTCCACCAGGTAGGGGCCGCCACCGAGAAAGCATATTTGACCGTCTTGGGGGCTGGAATAACCAGCACGTGTTGTCCCCCAGACCATAGCGCTCTTGGGGGAACATATGGGGAAAGGCGGTCCCTCAGGTAAGCTGGACCCTGGCCAATTAGGGCTTTAAAGGTAAGCACCAGCACTTTGAAGCGGATCCACTACACTATTGGCAGCCAGTGCAGAGCCTTAAGCACCGACTGGATGTGATCCCACCTTGTGAGCCCCATCAACAGCCTGGCTGCCGCGTTCTGCACCAGCTGCAGCCTCCGGATCTGCGACAAAGGCAGCCCCATGTAGAGAGCGTTGCAGTAGTCTAGCCTCGAGGTGATCGTCGCATGGATCACAGTGGCCAGGTCATCACAGTTGAGGTAGGGAACCAACTGTCGCGCCAGCCGAAGATGGTAAAATGCTGACTTGACAGTGGCTGCCACCTGGGCCTCCATTGTTAAGGAGGAATCCAGGAGCACCCCCAAACTCCTAACCTCCGGTGACAGCATCAGAGGTGCCCCATCGAAGGTCAGGAGAGGGAGCCCCAACCCCAGACCGGTCCAGCTCAGGCCCAGGACCTCTGTCTTCGCCAGGTTTAGCTTCAGTAGGCTCCGCCTGAGCCAACCAGCCACGGCCTGCAATGCCCTATGCAGGTCATCAGGGCTAGAGTCCGATTGGCCGCCTAGCATCAGATAGAACTGGGTGTCATCTGCATATTGGTGACACCCAAGCCCATTACTCCAGGCAATCTGGGTGAGGGGGCGCATCGGAGACAGCACTGCCCCTAGCGGCACCCCGCAGTCAAGGGGGTGCCTCCGGGGCTGCTGACCTCCAATCACCACCCTCTGTCCCCGACCTTGAAGAAAGGAGGCAAACCATTGAAGGGCAAGCCCCTGAATCCCCATGTCGGCGAGGCGGCAGGTCAGCAGCTGATGGTTGACCGTATCGAACGCGGCTGACAGATCTAACAGCAATGCCGCCACACTGCCTTGATCCAGATGCCCTTGGAGATCATCAGTCAGGGTGACCAGCACCGTCTCTGTCCCATGACCTGGGCGAAAGCTGGACTGGAAGGGATCTAGGACTGAAGCATCATCCAGAAAGCTCTGCAACTGTACCGCCACTACCCTCTCTATCAATTTGCCCAAACAGGGCAAATTGGACACCGGCCGATAGTTGGCCAATTTGGCCGGGTCCAAAGATGGCTTTTTTAAGAGAGGGCGGCCCATCGCCTCCTTAAGTGCTCCGGGGAACCGGCCCTTGATAAGGGACTTGTTGATAATATCCCACAGAGCACCTCAAAACCCCTCGCATGGCCTGCTTTAATAAGCCAGGAAGGGCACGGATCAAGGTCATATGTGGTTGGGCGGACAGCAGCCAACAGTCTGTCAACTTCTTGAACCAGAGGATCTGCTATCCTAGATTTAATTCTGACTAACAGGGAAGAACTGGTTGATGAAGTGAATTTGGTGGGTTCCTTGGGGAATAGTGACCATGTCAGCTTGGAATTTGACATAGAGAAGACTGTGAAACCAGGACATAGCAGAACTCATATCCTGGACTTCAGGAAAGCTGATTTCAATAAACTCAGAGATCTAATAGGTAGGATCCCATGGCTGGAAATGCTGAAGGGAAAATCTGCACAGGAAGGATGGGTGATGCTGAAAAATGAAGTGCTTAGGGCACAATCTCAAACTGTTCTGGTAAGAAAGAAAGGTGGGAGACGGGTAATGAAGCCAAGGTGGCTGAACAAGGAACTCTCTGAGGAGCTGAAACTAAAAAGGGAAATGTACAGGAAATGGAAGGAGGGTCAGATCACTGAGGGTGAATACAAGACACAAGCACAAATCTGTAGGAATGGTGTCAGAAAGGCTAAAGCACAGATGGAGCTGAGGCTTGCAAGGGATGCAAAAAATAACAAGAAAAATTTCTATGCCTATGTTCGGAGCAAAAAAAGGAACAGGGATGGAGTAAGCTCATTGCTAGGGGAAGATGGTCAGGCCTTAACAAGGGATGAAGACAAAGCGGAATTACTCAACTCTCACTTTGCGTCGGTCTTTAACCATAAAGTGAGCTGTATACAAACTGAAGAATGCAGGGCATATGAAGGAAAGGGGAACTGCCAGTTCAGAATAAGTAAGGAAATGGTTAGAGAACATCTAGCTGCCTTAAATACTTTCAAATCTCCAGGGCCGGATGGCTTGCATCCGAGGGTGCTAAAAGAAATTGCAGATGTTATTTCAGAGCCTCTGGCTATAATCTTTGAGAGGTCCTAGAGTACGGGTGTTGTGCCGGAAGACTGGAGAAGAGCGAATGTTATCCAAATCTTCAAGAAGGGGAAAAGGACGGACCTGGGAAATTACAGGCCTGTCAATTTGACATCAATACCTGAGAAAATTCTGGAGCAGATTATTAAACGCTCTGTCTGTGAACACCTTGAACAAAATGAGTTAATTGGTAATAGCCAGCATGGGTTTATGAAGAATAAATCATGCCAGACTAACCTTATCTCCTTTTTTGACAGAGTTACTAAAATGGTTGACTCTGGCAATGCCGTGGATATAGTGTATCTAGATTTCAGTAAAGCATTTGACAAAGTTTCTCATGATATCCTTGAGGATAAGCTGGTTAAGTGTGGGCTGGATGGCGCAACCGTTGGGTGGATTCATGGTTGGTTGAAAAATCGTACCCAACGAGTGCTCGTAAATGGCTCTGCATCTACGTGGAGGGAAGTCTCGAGTGGAGTACCACAGGGCTCGGTCCTGGGCCCGGTGTTATTCAATGTTTTTATAAATGACCTGGAGGAAGACATAGAGGGGATGCTTATCAAATTTGCAGATGACACGAAGCTGGGTGGGATTGCTAATTCTGAAAAAGACAGAGTCAAGATTCAGAAGGATCTTGATAGGCTGGAACAGTGGGCTGAGACAAATAAAATGAATTTCAATAGAGATGTGCAAAGTCCTACACTTAGGTACAAAAAATCAAAGGCACAGATATACAATGGGAGGGACTTGGCTTGACAGCAGCACATGTGAAAGGGATCTAGGTGTTATGGTTGATCACAAGCTAAACATGAGCCTGCAGTGTGATGCGGCTGTGAAGAAAGCTAATGCAATCTTAGGATGCATTAGCAGAAGCATTGTGTCCAGATCACGGGAGGTGGTAGTTCCGCTGTATTCTGCTATGGTCAGGCCCCACCTGGAGTACTGTGTCCAGTTTTGGGCACCACATTTTCGGAAGGATGTTGACAAACTCGAGCAGGTCCAGAGGAGGGCGACCAGGATGGTGAGAGGGTTGGAGTCCAAGTCTTATGAGGAAAGGCTGAGGGAGTTGGAATCTAGCCTGGGAAAGAGAAGGTTTAGAGGGGACATGATTGCAGTCTTCAAGTATTTGAAGGGCTGTCATGTAGAAGATGGAGTGGATCTATTCTCTCTTGCTCCGGATTGCAAGACTAGATCTAATGGGTGGAAATTACAAGGGAGTCGTTACCAGCTTAATATCATGAGAAACTTCCTGACTGTAAGAGTGGTTGAGCAGTGGAACAGACTGCCTCGGGAGGTGGTGGATGCTCCTTCGCTGGACGTTTTCAAGAGGAGACTGGACAACCATCTTTTGGGTATGTTGTAGGTATGTAGGGGTTTTGGCTGTGTTCCTGCAGAGTGCAGGGGGTTGGACTAGATGGCCTGCAAGGTCCCTTCCAACTCTAACATTCTATGATTCTATGATTCTTCCAAGCTGAGCGGACTGAAGCACTCTAAACCTGGAACCGAAGACATGCAAGGAGCCTCGAGTTCACTCACTGTCTCAATCGTGGCGGGGGGTCACGTCGGAGTGTCAAGACTTTATCTGCGAAATAGCTCGCGAAAGCCTCACAGCCAATGTCCAATTCCCTATCATTTCGTCTGCCCTATAGCAGATCTGTCAGCGACCGAATTGTACTAAATAATTGGGCCGGACGTGAGCGCGCAGATGCAATCTCAGCCGCAAAGAAATCCTTCTTAGCTGCCTTGACTGCCACCTCATAGGCTCTCATAAATGTCCTATAAGATGATCTTGACACTTCGTTGCGAGCACGGCGCCACCGTCTCTCTAGTCGTCTCAGTTCTTGTTTCATCAGCCACAGCTCCTGGGTGTACCAAAGAGCTCGCCTCCGACGAGCCCGGAGAGGACGCCTGGGAGCGATCTCGTCGATGGCTTCAGAGAGCTGGTCATGCCAGCCCTCCACTAGCTCATCCAACGAGCCTCCAGGGGGCCTTGGATCCCACAGGACCTTCTGGAGCCGGATAGGGTCCATCTGGTCCCGCGGGCGAGCATAAATCTGCTCACTGCCCACAACGGGTCAGAGTGGAACATTCAAACGGGCCCTCAGAGCCAGGTGGTCTGACCATGACACTGCCTCCACAGTGATCCGGTCCACCTCCACCCCTGCCGCGAAGATCAGATCAAGCATGTGACCGGCCCGATGCGTGGGGGCCGAGATGTACTGTGAGAGTCCCAGCGTCGGCATGGTCGACACTAAGTCCGTAGCCCGGCTGGAAGCCGCGTCCTCAGAATGGACGTTGAAGTCACCCAAGACAATCAGTCTAGGGTGATCCAATGCCCAGCCTGATATGGCCTCCAGCAGGGATGGCAGGCCACTGGCCGGTGCATTGGGCGGACGGTACACCAGCCAGATCGCCAAACTCTCTACAGCCTCCAGCATCACGCCGACACAGTCTATGCCCATGATCTCCGCAAGCGGGAGCGCCCTGAAGGAGTAAGCCTCCCGAATGAAAATGGCCACTCCCCCCCGCCCCCTAGTCCGCGATTGGTGAAGGACCGAGTAACCCGGTGAAGCTTTCTCCGCCATTTGAAAAAGGAAGTTGTCGGCCAGACAGGTCAGGAAGTTGTGTGATTCTTGTCGCTTTGTTAAGCTTGTCTCCCAGCACACATCGGGGAGGCTGAAGTCTCCCATAATTATAAGGTTCTGATGTCTGGATACTCTACCAATCTGTTCAAGGAGAGCAGCATCCATTTCCTGTCCTTGGTCAGGCAATATGTAGCAGACTCTAACAACAATACCCTTTGTCCTACCTCCCCTTATTCCCACCCATATACTTTCCATGGGGCTGTCAACCACATTCTCCAGAACTTCCTGACAATCTAGCCCTCTCTTCATATACAGCGCCACTCCGCCTCCTCTTCTACCCTTCCGGGTGTTCTTGAACAACTCATATCCATCCACTACCACATCCCAGTCATGAGAATCATCCCACCCAGTCTCAGTGATTCCAATAATAATAATAATAATAATAATAATAATAATAATAATAATAATAATAATAATAATAATAATAATAATAATAATAATAATATACTTTATTGTCATTGTACATAGTACAATGAAATTAAAAGTGCAATCATTTCAGTGATCTACAACAATAACCATGCGCGCTCACACAGCCATTCACAACTGCTTCATAGCTCCCCTAAACTTCACATAGCAACTAAACCACTGATGCCCCCAATTCCAATCTCATGCAGCATTTAGGGCAATAATGGCTCTTGGATAAAAACTGTTTTTTAATCTATTTGTCCTTGTTTTAATTGTCCTGTATCTTCTGCCCGAAGGCAGCAATTCAAACAAGGAGTGTTCAGGGTGTGATGAGTCCTGCAAAATGTTCTTTGCCTTTTTCAAGCATCGAGAACTGTACAGTTGTTCCAGGGATGGGAGAGGGCAGCCAATGATCTTCTGAGCTGTGGTGGTAACTCTCTGGAGTGCCTTCCTATCCGCAGCCGTACAACTGGCAAACCAGGCACAGACACAGTATGATTATATCGTAGCCCTCTGTTGGCAAGAGAATCTCAAGCTCTTCCTTCTTATTACCCATACTATGGGCATTAGTATATAGGCACTTGTAGCCTTGTACCTTTGTTTGACCTGTCCTACTAGGTGGGCCCCCACTGTTTTCTCTTCTTCAATGAAGTCCCCATGTTGATCATCCCCTTCCCCTTGCAGCTTCAGTTTACAGCTCTCCTGATTAAGCTCTCCAGGTTCTTTCTGAACTTTTTCTTCCCTGACCTAGAGAGATGAAGCCCATCATGTGCTAGAAGGCCTTCTCTAAGAAAACTTATCTTAGCCAACAATTCACCTCGAGTATGGTCTGTTCTCTTTGTACTCTTCTTCCTATAATTGGAAGGATAGAAGAGAATACCACCTGTGCCCCCAATGCCTTCAACTGCCTTCCAAGAGCTTCATAGTCCTCTTTAATTTTGAGATGGTATTTGCAGCCATGTCATTCATCCCCACATGAACCAGCACAAACAGATACTGATCAGTAGGTCTTATCAGTTTTGGCAGTTGGTCTGTAATATCCTAAATTCTGGCCCCAGGTAAGCAACACCTCTCTCAGAGCAGGGGATTTGGCCTAGACACATTATGTTCTATACCCCTGAGCAGAAAGTCCCTGATGACCACCACTTTGTTTCCTTCCACTTCTGTGCAGCTCCATGCCCTCTTCACTCCCTTTTCCAGGTCTTTGTGGCTCTTCTTCCACTCTCGTCTCTGTCACCCTCTCAAGCACCTCAAAATGATTCTTGAGTTCCAGTGGACCACAGCAACATCTTGGTCAACTGTGCTCAACATGGCAAAAAACAGAACACATGGTGATGGAAGGGAGGTGCAGCCTAGGATTGGCATACAGGTATGGCATACAAATACCTAGCTCCTTTAAATGAAACTAAGTCCTTGGGGCCAGATGAACTTCATTTAAGTATGGTACTAAAAGAACTCGTGGATGTGATTTCTGAGCCTCTGTCCATTATTTTTGAGAATTCTTGGAGAACAGGTGAGGTGCCAGAAGATTGGAAATGGGCAAATGTTGTCCCCATCTTCAAAAGGGGGAAAAATAGGATCCAGGTAACTACCAATCCATCAGTTTAACGTCTATACCTGAGAAAGTGTTAGAACAAATCATCAAACAGACAGTCCTTGAGCATTTAGAAATGCTGGGTGTGATTACTAAGAGCCAGCATGGGTTTCTCAAGAACAAGTCATGTCAGACTAATCTTATCTCTTCTTTTGAGAAAGTTACTACCTTGCTGGATCAGGGGAATGCTGTAGACATTGTTTAATCTGATTTCAGTAAGGCTTTTGATAAGGTTCCACATAATATTCTTGTTGATAAATTGGTAAAATGTGGTTTGGATCCTATGACTGTTAGGTGGATCTCTAATTGGTTGACAGATTGCACCCAAAGAGTGCTTGTGAATGGTTCCTCATCCTCTTGGAGAGGAGTGGCAAATGGAGTGCTTCAAAGATCTGTCCTGGAACCTGTTTTGTTCAACATCTTTATCAATGATTTGGATGAAGGAATAGAGAGAATGCTTGTTAAATTTGCAGATGATACTAAATTGGGAGGACTAACAAATATGGTAGAAGACAGAGTCAGGATATAGGATGATCTTGACAGGCTGCAAAACTGGGTTCAAACAAATAAAATGAATTTTAATGGGGATAAATGTAAAGTTCTGCATTTAGGTAGGAAAAATCAAATGCATAATTATAGGTTGGGGGAGACTTGTCTTGGCAGTAGTATGTGTGAAAAGGATATAGGAGTCTTAGTAGTCATGGGTCAGCAGTGTGATGCAGTTCCTAAAAAGGTAAATGCCATTTTGGGCTGTATCAATAGAAGTATGGTACTACTTTACTCTACTCTGGTTAGACCTCGCCTACAGTATTGTGATCAGTTTTGGGCACCACAATTTAAGAAAGATATAGACAAGCTGGAACACGTCCAGAGGAGGGCAACAAAGATGGTGAGTAGTCTGGAGACCAAGAGAAAAGGTTGAAGGAGCTGGGTATGCTTAGCCTGGAGAGGAGACAACTGAGAGGTGATATGATGACCATCTTCAAGTACCTGAAGGGCTGTCATATTGAGGATAGTATGGAGTTATTTTCTGTTGCCCCAGAAGGTCAGACCAGAACCAGTGGGTTGAAATTAAATCAGAAGAGTTTTTGGCTAAACATTAGGAAGAACTTCCTGAAAGTTAGAGCGGTTCCTCAGTGGAAGAGGCTTCTTCGGAAGGCGGTGGGCTCTCCTCCTTTGGAAGTTTTCAAACAGAGGCTAGATGGCTATCTGACAGCAATGCGGATTGTGTGAACTTAGGCAGATCATGGGAAGGGAGGGCAGGAAGGGTTGCCTCAGTGCTTAGTTCTTGTGGCCCTTTCTTACAAGCCCAGGGAAATGCTGGTTGCCACTTTGGAGTCAGGAAGCAATTTTTCTCCAGGCCAGTTTGCCTGGAGATCCTGGAAGTTTTTTGCCATCTTCTGCGTGTGGAACAGTGATCACTGGGGGCATGGGGGGGAGATATTTGTGAATTTCCTGCATTGTGCAAAGGGTTGGACTAGATGACCCTTGAGGTCCCTTCCAACTCTATGATTCTATGATCCTATTTGATAGGGCATGTATAGAGAGGGATGAGGATTTGCTTTTTACCAGTTTCTTTTGGGATTCCTGGCTCAATCTGGTGCTGTGCTAAAAGCATGCTTGTAAACATTTTCTTTTTAATACTTTATAAGTTTTGGTGCTGGGAATTGTTCCCTATACCACATAGACAGCCACTGTCTTGGATATGCTATTTGAAAAGGAGCCCCAGGGGAAGATAGGCACTTGACAAATGTCTATTCCTCCATCTGTTTGCAAGGCAGGAAACTGTCCCCGTGGTGACCAGGTGCTGAGCAGCAGGAGACACAGGGGCAAAGCCTCAGAACTTGGAAGGGAAGCTGGAAGCCCTGACCCTCCCAGTGGGTAATTCCTTACAAAGGTCAGGTGGTGGTGGGCTACAGGAAAGAAAAGCCCTTCTAGATGTTGAGAAACCCCTAGGAGGGCAAGGTGGAATAGAGCCTGCAGGTCAAAGCAGGCTGGTTCTGCCACACATTTGCCAAGGCAACAAGAGCAATGGAGGGAAAAGGTGACGGGACTTAATTTATGTATTGAACAGAACCTTGGATTTCAGAACAGAATTCAGGTACCTGCTCCCCTACTCAAACATTATTATCTGCTTCAGAGACCCTGTATTATCACAAGGCATATTTACTAAAGCAAAGGACAAAGCTTTCTTCTGTAATGGCACTTTGAGGGACTCTCTTCTCACCACTGCCTACCAGGTACCTTCTCTGCTAAGCCTTTAGTGAGAGGCTTTAAAAATGCTTTTTTGGAAGGGAAAAAAAAACACAGGCATTTTGGGGGAAGAATGTTTTGTATGCACTGGCTTGCTATAGTGCAATTGATTTCTTTTCTCTGTATTTTATCCCACCCTTCCAAGCAGCTCAGAGCAGCATCTTCATTTCTACCTTCTTCCATTTTATGGTCACAACAACTTCTGATGGAGAGTTGACAGGTCCAAGGCATCATGGCTGAATGCAGATTTGAACCTGGGTCTTCCATGTCCTGGTCCAGCCCTCTAACCTGTATACCAGTTCTCCAGGGATATTCCTGTTCCTCAGTGACACTGTATTTGCGAAACTGAGTAAGAATAAAGCGGTAAGGAGAATTATTTTATTTGATCCATTTTTTGTAATGCCACTAATCATTTTAAGGTCTGGCATACATTATTCTCTCCCTACCTACCTTTATCCTCACAATAACCCTGTGAAGTAAGCTAGGCTGAAAGATGGTAACTGGTTTAAGATCACCTAGTGAGCTTCATGATGTCTGAATGGGGATTGGAACTCATGTCTTTCCTGGTTGATATGTTGATGCACAGGGTCTCCCCATGAAATTCCCTTTGTTTGTGTTATGGTTCCACTGCTTAGGAACCAAGATCCAGATACCTGCCTTGCTTGTTAGCTGAACTAGACAAGACCACTGATCTAATCTACCCAAAATGTGAGTTTTTACTTGCCAGTAGCATATAACAGCAGGAAAGGGTAATTGTCTCTATTTGTTTAGGAGGCTGCAAAATCACACCAGTCTTATCCAGAAACCCATGCAGTAGATTGTCATAAAGATAACTGAGAATTTTATTGTGTATTTTCTTTTGTGATTGCTTTCTTTCATTGATGCTGTAAGGCGGATTATATGTAATTTGCTTGAATTGTTTTCACTTTATCTCTTTATAATGCCCCTTTCTTATGACCTCTGGTCAACAGTATATTATCTTCACAGAAATAGTAACGATACAGTTGCAGCTAGCTATTTGAGACCAATAAGGAATAACAGAATAAAAATAGACTGAAAGTTATTGCAGGATCAGAATAGATCTAGCAGCCCTAAGTGGATCTCCTCAGAAGTAACTCCCAATGATTTCTATGAGTTTTACTCCTGGGATAGAGATTGCATAGGATTGCAGCTGAAGCAATATCTGATTCCTGGTTTTCAGCAATAACAAGATACACCCACATACACAGAACCCTGAGATGCTACCGTGCAAGGCATAAGATATATCATGATAGAAAATCTCAGCTGCTGGCATGAAGAGGAAGACTACCTCTGAATACTGATGTTTTATTCCTAACCATCATGATCTAGATGGCTAAACTCTAGGAATTTGTTTAAAGATGCACGCACAAGTATATAGTTATATCTGTTATCCCAGCTTTCTGCTGAAAGTTCAGCAGCATTGTACCCATTCTCCCTTTATCCATTTTCTCCTCAGAACAGTCCTGTAAGGAAGTTAAACTATGACTGGCCCAAGGAAATGGCTGACTGACAGTGCAATCTTATGCAGAGTCACTCCAGTCTAAGCCCACTGGTTTCTTTCGGCTTAGGATAGCGTCACCTCTACATAGGACTGCACTGTAAGTCCATTGTAAAAGTGCACTCATTTCATTTTAGACAGGTATAACCAATGACACACAAACACCTGATAGGCTAGCTGCCCCATTAGAACAGGTTGGCCAAAGCTCATCAGGGCTTAGGAGCTAAGCAGGGTTAGCCACGGTCAGTACTTAGATGGGAGACCACCAAGGAAGACTGTGGTTGCTATGCAAAGGAAGGCAATGGCAAAGCACCTCTGCTCATCTCATACCTGCAGTGCCCATGGAAGAGGTCACTATAAGTCAGTTGCAATTCATTAGCACATTCTTCTTCCAGATAGGGCTCATGGGAAACCTGTTCTTCTAGTTACCAGGCAACTGGGCTATGTGCAAGCAGATTGGCTGGCACTTGTGGTAATCCGTATATAATACTTTTTATCCTATGAACACTTTTTGAAATTTAAGCCAACTAAAAAAAAATTGGAGAAGCCTATGTATTGCAGGGGTTTGAGTGTTGGACTAGGATCTGGGAGACCCAAGTTTGAATCTCCACTCTGCCATGGAAGCTGACTGTGTGATCTTGGGCCACTCACATATTCTCAGTGTACTAAGCCTTACAGGCTGCTCTAAGGATAAAATGGAGAGAGGAAAATTATGTAAGGTGCTTTGGGGAGGAAAGGTTGGGTATAATCTGCAACTGATCAGAGAAAAACGCAAGACTCCAAATGGAGTTTCTGCTCCTGCCCACCATTATTATGTAATCATAACCCTCTGACACACATATTGGATTCACTGATTGTGACCTTACTTGGTTCATTTTGATTTCGCCATACAGAATCCACCATATTTTTGTTTTGGTCTGCCAAGTTTTCATTTACTTTCGAGTGCAATAGAGACCAACAAGAGTTTCAGGATATAAGCCTTCGAGAGTCCAAGCTCCCATGTTTTCATTGAGAGCCAGTGCAGAGTAGTGATAAACATGTCAGACTAGCATATGGGAGACCCAGGTTCAAACCCCTATTTTACTGTGAATGCTCAATGGCAGTGCACTCCTAAGCACTACCACTACCTCATACTGCTTCTTAACTTATTAGGTCTAAGCATATTACTAAAATATAGAAAAAAGCTACACCTCATTTGAATGGCTGCAAAAATCTATCACAGATGCATAAAATTTTGCAGCTAAAAGAGAGATAGGTCTGCTATTATCTTCTAATAAAAGAGGAAATGTCTCCATATGATACCTCCTTTGCAGTACTCTAGATAGTAGGGCATTAAGGTGCGCCAATCATTCTTGTGGCTTCCTATCTGGTAACTGAATATAGGGAATCCAAGGAAAGATTGAGGCACTGTAGTCGTTGCTCCACAAGTTTATCCCAATGGGACTTTTGTATTTTAGGTAAACTTACGAATAATACACAACTGAACAGATCAGATCAATAGAAACTAGCATATACTGATTTGTGGTCTCCTGTTATTCATTATTTGATGGAAAATGGCACATTACTGAATGATGAGAATTATGTTGATGATATGAATATAAGCAGAACTTTTTGTTTTGATGGTCTATCAGGGTTTATTAATCTCAGTTTCATGGCCTTATATGTTTCATTTATAGCATCAATGTATTTGATGTGATCTTTTTTATAAAAATAAAAATAATAATAAATTTTTTAAAAAGTTTATCCCAGTGGGAAACATAAGAGTCCACTCTGTCTAAGCCAAGGTAGCCTTCTTGGATGTCAGAGTGTATACTTTTAACTTTAAGGGGAAAAGCCTTCAACCTGGCTTGAGCTTAGAGTTCCCATTCCCCAGATGGGCAGGGATCCCCCGCTTTTGGGGGCTTCTGCCAGCCACTGGCCAGTTGGCCTGCAGGGGAAACCCCACCCCCAAACAGCAATATCACACAGCAACATCCCCAACATGATGATGTCATCATGGGGATGTTGCAATGCAACACTCTGGTTTGAGGGCAAAAGACTATGGTTTGACCCTGATTTTACCGTAGAGTTTTGCCCTCAAACCAAAGCATCGCTGTGTGATGTTCCCAATGTTCCCACTTCCACATGATGTCATCATATAAGGGACATTGCTGATATCACTGTTCGGGGTGGAGCCCCGCCCCACTCCCAGAAGGCTCCCTCCCACCCCCTGCTGGCGCATCGTGGAGACCTGGCAATCCTACCTGAGCTAATTCAGCTTGGAGGCCTACTCACCCTACACAATTCGGAATTCTGCAGATGTAACGTAGGAATTCAGGAAGAATTGAATTGAAGGACTCTCTTATTTTGTCATCCAGAGCCAGCTCACAGGTTTTTTTAAAACAAACAACAATAAAACAATAACAATAACAATAACAAAAAACAAACAAAGCAGGGGTATGAAAACAGCATAAGACACCACAAAGCTGCTAAAAATTATATTCATAAAACCAATCCTCAGAATAGACACATGCTCATGTGTGTGTGCACATGCACACACACACACACACAGAGCTCCAGATGAATAAAAGAAATGACAGATTATAGCTGATGCTGCTGTAGCCATGAGCAGCTTGCACTGACCAAGTTAATCTCTGGTCAGACCAGACCCTTAAGTATTTAAAATGGGGGACCGCCTCAATATCATTTCCATGATTTTTCCACTTGTGATGTACATGAGATTCCCCCCCCCCCCCAAAAAAAAAAATGATCTTGGATTTTTAAAACAATCAACTATCAGGTGTTCTTCCAGACAGTAAGAGACAAAAGTCTCTATCACAGAGGACAGTCCTGATGTTCTTGATAGGAGAACTGCATCATCACCAAAAAGTAGGATAGAAACTTTAATATTAGCAATGGATGGAGAGTAACAGTCCTGGGTAGAGACAGCGGAAATTATATCATTGATATATGAATTAAACAGGCCAGCAGGAACTCCTGATGCACCCTCTGCTGTAGAGAAAGCGTGTTGGAAAATTGTCCATCTAGCTCATAGGGGACTTGTGCAGTGGAATTAGAATACAGAACCTCAATCAAAGTCAATATCTCTTGTCAATAGATGTAACGGGTTTTTTTTAGGTTGTGCCACAATCAGGCATGGGGTGTGGTATCAAAAGCTGCCTTCAGATCCATGAAGGCAGCAGCAAGGATCCCCTGATTCTTGGTTGTATATTTATTGATTAAGAACTGTAATGTCAGAAGTTGATCATCTGTACCAGCCCCTCACCTAAATCTGGCCTGTTTCCTTCACAGGATTTTATTAGTCTCCAGCCAGTTCACGAATCGGTAATAAAGGTACAGAGCGTAAAGCTTCCTGGCCACTGATAAAAGGCTGTTTGGCCTGTACTTGTATGGGTCCACTTTGTCTCCCTTTTTATAAACTGCTATTATGATAGCATGTCTCCAAGCAAGTGGTATAACCCCTGTCACATTTATCTGAGTGAATACAGTTGCCAGTATATCTTTCCACCATGAGGTACTGGCTCTGAAGAGTTCTGGGGGAATTAAATTTGCACCAACGGCTTTCCCATTCTTCATTTGAGAAATTAGAAAACTAATTTCAGCTGGTCGAACAGGGGGCACTCTGGTAGTTCAGCTAGGTTCCAATTACTCTGATAGTTATAGTTGCTACAAGAACCAGCGAAGATATTAGCAAAGTGTTCCTCCCAGGTATGTGAAGAAATATGAGAAAGTGGACTCCTAGTATGTAAAACAGTTAAGCAGCTTCCAAAATTCACTCAGATTTCTATTATTTCTGGCAGCTTCAATTAACTTTTGCCAATTAGTGAGGCAAGCTTCTTCTTTGTTCTTGTGTATAGCTTGTCTATAAGCTTTTCTCCAAAAAATAAAAGCTTTTAGTGTAGTTGAAGAGTGAGCACGCCTATATTCCATAAGTTGCCTGATAGTAAACTTTTTTAGACACTTACCCTCAAGATTAAACCAGCTATTTTTTTTGTAGGTTTCAGGGCCTTATCCTGAACGGTTGGTTCAGAGTATGCAAACAACAAGTGGGAGTAAATTTGCTATAGCTTATAGCAACTATCATACACACAAAATCCTAGAGTAATTTCTCTGTTAAGAGCACAACAGAAACTGCTAATGTCCAAGGGGGGGAATTAGGAAGTGGGAAACTTTCAAAACATAATGACAATGATATCAAACTAAGGAGATGCCCTTACCGCCATGTTGAATAACATCAAGTGAATAAGCCTGAAACCCACAGAACAAGATTTTGTCTAGGGCCTGGGTCTCCTAAGCAGAATTACACTATTCTAGCTCAACAATCTATAATGTACTCAGAAGGGTGTAACTCTGCTTAGAATGACACTGTGGGCGACCTTAGGCCATTCATTCTCATTCAGCCTAACCTGAACCACAAGGTCGTTGTAAGGATTAAACAGTGGAGGAGTGAATGATATTACAAGCTGCTTCGAGTCCTCATCTGGGAAAAAAGTGGCAGATAAATATCTAAATAAATAGCTGTCTATGATTCTTTCGTTTTACTTTCTTTTATTCCAGTTAAATGTCATTTTATACATCTTTTATAAGCTCATACCACAAAGACAGGGCTGAAACACAAATGCTGTTGGGAAATCTGTACATTTAGACAGGAAAAAACTCTCCTGGGGAAACAGTAAATGGTGCAAAAAGAAAAAAAGATAAACAAAATTAGAATGAGGATATTTGAAATGTGGTGAAGCTCTATTGTTTTAAATGGTATATGTAGGCTGACCCTATTAAGACATCTGGAATTCATAGAAGCTGGAATATTTTAGAGTTGTAAACAACTCACCGAAGATTCTATTGACTGCTGCTTTTAATGTGCCCTGATCAACATGAAACTTTGAGGGAGGAGTATGATGTAATGCAGGAAATCAAACCTTGAAATACAAGCATTTCTACCACCATATGTGTTGCTAGACCCCAGGCATTAAGAAAGTCTGGTTAACCTTGGTGAGGGAGACAAGGAAAATCTCCAAACTAGTAAACATATACTTTAAAACCACAGCTGGTAAATGGATTACAGCCTTAATAGTTGCAGATACAGCCATGTGTGAACGGCTTGTACTTAATACATGCATCAAAAAGTGAATGGCATGAATAAATATTTTGAATCCTGCTACAGCCATACTCTTCTCTCATCAGGATTTTTGGATTAGACCAGAAATAGCAGATTTTATTATAGCAAATTACCAATTGTAAAGCAGAAGTTCAGTTTTAGAACATTTCTGCTGCAGATTACAAAGCCACAGGGTGCTGAACTGTATTCTGGAGTCCCACTGTTCTATGATATGTGTCACTTTCTTTTTACTGCTCAACAGATGCAGTGATGGCTACTGGCTTAGATAGCTTCAAATGGGGGTGAGGCAAATGCACTGAGGAGAGTTCTGTCAATGATTTTAGATCACAATAGCGAAAAAGAACCTCTGAATACCAGCTGCCGGGGTCAAAAGTCATGGAGGGTTGTTCCCATCATGTCCTATTTGAGTGGGCTTTGGGCCAATCAGTTACAGGATTGTTGTGCGGGTCAAACGGAGGAAGGTGGTATAAAATGGAGGAGAGTGGTGGGAGAAAGGGTTGGAGAAGAGAGCTCGAGGAAACTTCACAGGCTTCAGTTCCACAACATATTTATTTGCATCATTGGCACTCCACCTTTCTCCCCAGTTGGGAGCCAAAGCAGTTTACATCCTTCTCTTCTCGATTTTATCCTCGCAATGACCCTGTGAGGTAGGCTATGCTGAGAGCGACTGACCCGCCAAAGGTCACTTAGCCAGCTTCCATGGCAGAATGGGTAGTTGAAACTGGGTCTCCCAGATCCTAGTCCGACACTCTAACTACTAATCCACACTGGTAGAATTTAAGAAATTCTACAAGTTAACTGGCAATTAGCTACAGAGGGGAGGCAGGTGGCATTCACTGAAAAGGCTTATTCAGTGGTGGCTCCTTACATTTGGAATGGCCTTCCTACTGAGGCTTACTTGGCCCCTAATTTACTGTCTTTTTGGTGCCAGATCAAAGCATGTCATTTTATCCAGACTTTTAACAGAGGGGGTTCCACTCTTTTAAGCTCTGTGTGTGTGTGTGTGTGCATGTGCACACACACATGAGCATGTGTCTATTCTGAGGATTGGTTTTATGAATATAATTTTTAGCAGCTTTGTGGTGTCTTATGCTGTTTTCATACCCCTGCTTTGTTTGTTTTTTGTTATTGTTATTGTTTTATTGTTGTTTGTTTTAAAAAGACCTGTGAGCTGGCTCTGGAGAGGTAGCATTTACATTTTCTAAACAAATACATAAAGTCCAGAACGAACTCCTGGAGGAATTAAAGAATCAAAAGAAGGAACTCTGTACGGATTTATCAGTATGCCATCGTTCCTTTCATGGGCTGTCACTGTCAGCTTTTGATCCAGTCATTTTTCTTACCACTGTTCCAATTGATTTTTTTTTGTTTAATGCTATTTTTTTAAAGCATTGAATGGAAGTACACCACTTATATGTAATTCATGTAAAACTAATGTTTAAAGAGGAGTGTTCATTGTAACCAGAACAATGAGGTGTTAGGAAAACAGAAGATGATGCACAAGCCCAAAGTCACTCATTTGATTCCCACACTGGATAAGTGAGATCAAAATGGGTTTTGAGACAAACTAGCAGGAATGAGAAATTCAAAAGCATCTGTGGCTATTAGCTCATTGTTTGGGTGAAAAAAAGGCCAGGTAGTGTTGTGGGCTTTGTACGTACATATCTGGACCAGCTGTTCACTAAGAAAATACTTTCTGTTCTTGGTGACAGTGACAGCCAATTTGGCATTAATTAGACAGTATTAGCAGGGACAAAATTTCCTTGGGTAATGGGAGAGTGAGTGAAGTAGTGACTTGAGATGCTCTAAGTGTGAATGAGTCATCACGCTGGATGGGGTTAGCCAATTTGTTCACATTTGCATGTGTGCTTTGATCACTCATGTACACAGATCCAAAGGGGAGAGGTGAATTGTAGTACTTTTGCCAGGAGACAGAATCCCAGTCCCCAAAGACTCCATGGCATATCTTGCTGCGTATGGATTGTTGTCAGGTGCAACAGTGTTTTGTATCACATCATACGGAAGTTGGTGAGTTTGACAGGCCAGATTTTTTTTGTTGCTAGGGTGTGGACTGGCATTGATTGTTTCCACAGCTTATCCTCACTAATTGATTTTTATCTGAGTCATTCAGTGTGGGCAGGCTCCATTTGTTCAAGAAACCTATAATATGTTCCTTGATTCACTGTAATGAGGAGAGTGAGGGGAATGATGTAATGGAGCAAACCCATTACAATGACCCCATTTGGTCTTTGTCTACCAAATTGCAATTTTGCTTGAAACAAATTTTGTCCTGTAGAGATTGTCCTTTGTGTTACAGGGTTTACCTGAAGGAAGCAGACGTTTAAGAGGAAACTCTTAATTAGAAGTGCTTTGCTTTGGGTGCTTAGTAAAACCTACTTTTTTAATGTATACGGATGGTGGCCTCATGTTTTGCTTTTGATTGGGTTGGAGTTTACATTAACAAAAGGCTGACCACAGTTCAAGAGTGAGTTTAGGACTGTACTCTTAACCCATGTTCTCACTGAGATGGCCAGCTTGTGTCTGGGTCTTTAGCGGGTGAGCACAGAATGTTCTTTTGTACAAGAAAAAGTTCCTGCACACAGAAAATGATTATGTGAAGTTCTATTGTGGTGTTTTCCCTGAGTTGCTAGTTGTCTGTGTGCAGGGTTTTCCCCCCTTTGCTTTAAAGTGCACTCAGTAGTAGGAGTGCCTCCTGCAGTCTCAATAATAGGAGTGCCCCTGCAGCCCAAACACACCTTAAGGGTAAGAACAAGGGTCTTTCACAGTGCTTCACTTTCACAGTAATGACCAAACATGTTGTAGTGCATCTAGCACATAATGTGTTTGGTTAAGGCAAGGAGGGGAGAAAGGATTCTGGGGAGGGGGATGTACTCATAACCTGGGTAGGGTCATATTTACATCGTCAATATACCCCCTTTTCATTGGTGTGGCCAAGGCAGCTAAACAGAAAGAAGTTGTCAGCAGCCATGTGGGTCCCAAGGAGAATCCCAAAATACTAGAACACAATCCACATAATACCTTTTACACAGGGCTGTCAAACATATCGCCTGTGGACCAGAACCAGCCCTTCCAGGGCTCTTATCTGGTCCACGAGCAACTGGTGAGAGGGAGAGAAGGCAGGAGGCTGCTGGGGGGGAGTGGGCGAGTGAATGCATGTGGTGAGGTATATGTGGTCGAAGCTGTCAAGAAGTAGAAAGGAAATGGATGTGGGGGGCTAAGAGGCTGAGGTAAAATAGTGCGGGGGGAATGGAAGCAAAGGTGGAGAAAGAGGAGGTGTGGTTTTTTCCCTCCCTCCTCCTCTGAGTGCAGACCACTACATGGAGGAGGGATGGAGCTGAGAGGCTGGTGCTGCCACTGCAGCACCAACTGGCTTCACATTTTTTAAAAATGTTGGTAAAGCTCTCCTAAAAAGGAGAGAATTTTATTCTTTTTATCAGAAAAGGAAGGGGTAGACAGATGGAGAAAGAAAAAAAGATGGAGTGAAGTTTTCTCTGTTAAAATGGGTTAGTTTTAGTTAGTAATTAATACCATCTTTCGGCATCCATCATAGTTGGAAGGTCTTCTTTTTAACTTTGCAAAGTCCAGAAATACTCTGTTAATACAGTTAGTAAAGTCCATTGGGGTTAGTAGTTAAACAGCTCCTTACAGATGCAACACAAACAGTCCTCAAGGTGTCTTCTTTTAAATCTCTTCCAGTTATGGACTAAGTCCTTTTTCACCTTGATGGCTTCCTCTCCTTCACCTCCTTCCCCTGGGCTGCTGTTTTCCTCGCTGCTTCTCATGGTTTTGAGTGCTGCGTCTTCCCTCATGCCGGTGTGTCTCTTCAGATGCCTTTGCATTTCAAGGATGTAGTCTTTCTTCTTTCTTTTCTGAGCTTCAGATTTCCCGGGCGCCATAACCACTTCGCAAAAAATTAGATCTCCGATGTCTTGTTTGCTTTGCTCGACCTCCCCTTCTACTGGCAGAGTAATTTCTTTTATAAAAGCAGAATTGGCTTTGACAGCCATATCCACCTCTTCTTTTAAATCTTTCGCTTCACTGCCAGTCAGGGGTGCCAATACATTCGTCAAACTAAATCCGAGATCTTCTTTCTCTTCTTCTTTTACGCCCTGAGAACTTAAAATCCATGCTTGCTGTTCGAATTCCGCCATCTTCCTTGATGTTTCCGATATCAATTCCTGTCGACTGATGAAGACACATTCCACTTTGAGCAAAGTTTCATTGATTTTCTGCATTTGCTCCAGCAGAGGGCGCAGAATCTCATTTTCCTGTTGATTGACAGCAAGCTCTGGGGGGGGGCTACTCGGACCGGAAGTCCCACCTCTCATCTTTTCCGGTTTCTGCAGGACTCTCCCCGTAATCGACATTTTGTTTTATTATTTACTTTTAAAAAGTTCGTGCCGCATCCCCCCAGGAAGTTAATACGGTCGTATTCTTTTAAACAACCCCAACGGTACTTTCACCAACAGTTCTTTCTCTCTTCCCCCTCCGCGCTCCCTTTGTAGATCTTGCTTCTCAAAAGGGGTGGGGACTCCTCCCTCCTCCCATACGCTTAAACGCTTGCGGGGGGTTCAAATTCACGCTTCAAAATAGACCTTCCACTCACGATTCGATGCCACTTCTTCTTTTAAAATTAAATCATCTCGCTGTCTTCACTCCTGGAAGTCGGTGGCGCTGCTAAGTCCCATGACGGGCACGACACAGCGGGGCCGATTGGGGCGGGGAGAAAGCCTCAATTTCCCGGCTGTCTGCCGGCAAAGAGGCTACTCCCCAAGCGCCCCCGGTTCGGAGCCTTTGCCTAAGGCTCACTAGGGTCTTCCGCACATGCGGAGACCCCCCCTAACTGCATGTGGGCTAGCCGCCTCCGGGAGCGTCCCGAGACGCGGCCGCCATTCGCAACGCCGAAACCGAAACCACATTTTTTAAAAATGTTGACCGGGGTTTTTTTTTTTTTGATGAGAGTGGACATGCAAAGCAGGGATTTGCTGATGAAGTGATGGGGTCGGGGGGGAGAGAGGAGGAGGAGGACTGGGACATGGATTGGGAGGCAATGGGGCTGTCTTGTGCATTCCACTCTGAGGAGAAAGACATCCTGGCTTCAGAAACAAGTGGAGGAGTAAAGGGGCACTGCTGTCACCACCACAAATCTGAACAGCTGCAGAGCTGCAAGGCAGAGTGAGAGTCAGGGCAGGTGAAGGGACAGTGACCTCACTTCTTCCCCCACCTATTCTCAGCCCATGAGGGAAAAGGGGTTGCAGGAGGACAAAAAATGCCCCCTTGAAGGTTTTGGAAACAGCCTCTCTGTCAGGTCTTCCCCTCAGCCCTGCTGCTTCTGCAGGAAACTTAGGAGGGATGAAAACTGGAGGTGGGGGGATCTGGGAGAGCCAGGTTCAGGCCCACCTTCTTCCTGAGCCAGGAAGCCTGTCATCTGAGTTACCGGGGGTCGGTCACTCAGTATGGCCCACCTCACAGGGTTGTTGTTGGTGGGGATGGGCAGAGGAGGCCTCCTTGAGATCCTCAGAGGTAGGACAGGGGAAGAGATGAAACAAAGAGCAAGAGATGGATCATAGTAATGCTCGGCTGCTGAGGCTGGGCATATGGGTTTTGTGTTGTTGTTTTTTAAAAAAACTACCTTATTTACTTGCAAGGAAGACAACTCAGCTTCTAAAAGTGCTATATATTTAAAAAGTTAATACTTTGTATGGAAATGTAAGATTTTTATGGTATCCCTTGGGAAAAAAACTAGTCTTGCATATGCTTAAATACATTTATTGAGGGTTTTGTGGGTTTCCCAGTAAATCAATTGCTTTTGTTTGTATTTTGAGTTAAAAGATAATATTGTTAATTGGCCTGTGTTCTTTATACAGTTTATATCTCTGGTACCTGGCATTACTTTCTATGGCATACATGGCGTGGCCTGACAAAGTGACATTTATATTAGACTAGCGGCCAAGCCCGTTGCGTGGCGCGATGCAACGGACCCTAGCCGTTTGGTGGGTGAAGGGCCCCCCGCGCCCTCCTGGGATGCAGCGTTGGCGGCGTGCCTCTCCAGTGCTGGAGAGGCGTGAGAAGGAGGCATTTTGGTGGCTGTGGGCCGCGGTAGGGGCCAGTAGCCGGCACGGTCGTCGAGCTCCCTGAGGGCTACCTGTGTGAGGCAGCCTCGGCGTCGGCGGGAGCCTGTTGCTCGTGCGGCCGTGGAGGAAGTGGGAGGCGCCTCTTTTCAGGCGCGTCTGCAGCAGGGCGGGCCCGTCGGCCTGGAGGGCGAATCTGCCCGGACGGCGGAGGAAGCGGGCGTGGCTCCTCCTGAGGCGCGGGTGTAGCAGGGAGGATGTGCCGGGCTGGAGGGCGAATCCTGGTGCACGGCGGAGGAAGCGGCCGCCGCCTCTCTCCAGGCGAGTCTGCCGGCGAGCAGAGGTCCGGGTCGTGGGGTGGGCTGTCGCCAGAGCAGCCATCCCTGCCGGCGTCCGGCGTGAGAATGGGGGTGTGAGGCCCTACGCCACGTGCGTGGGCGGGTCTGCAGCCGCGCAGGGACCCAATGCAGCCAGTGGCGAGGGACCCCCTATCTGACTGGCAGGTCCCTCAGCCAACTGATTCCGGCGAGCATTTTGGCCATATAAGGTATGACCAAAATGCAATTATATATAAGGAAGGATCTGGCCCTCATAACAAATGAGTTCAACACATGAGTTAAGGGAATGTGACTTCATGAAACCCTTTACACCAGAGGCGTTGAACTTATTTGTTATTAGGGCCAGATCTGACATAAACATGTCTTTGTTGGGCTGGGTCAGGTCATGTGTGCCATGAAACATAATGCCAAGTACTGGAGATACAAACTTTATAAAGGACAGCAGCTGGTAACCTCCAAGTTGGTGTGTCCTCACTGCAATGCCCCATGGGCTGGTGGGGTGACCCACATGGAGAGCCAGCAGTGCAACGCTGGGCAGGTGCTCATACACTGCCTGGAGAGGGGCAAACCCCTTCCCCAGCCCACTCCTGGCACCAGTGCTGTGACCCTGAGCCCCACAGTAAAAATGCTTAGTGGCTGGGTTTTCTGAGCTCCCCCCTGTTCCCAAGCCACCATGGAAGGCGACTGGGAAGACAAGTTGAAATAACCTTCCCACTTGCAAAAGTGGGGAGGTTGTGGCCCAGGTCCAAGACCATGTGCACAGTGGGACCCAGGCCAAGCAAAGTCCAATAAGCCAGAGATCCTTGTGTGGAAGCAGCTGCCTCCAGGCGATCCATGGTTGTTCTACTGTGCTGAAGCCACAGTGGCTCTGCCCACTCACACACACACACACACCCCCGTGGCCTCCTGTTCCCTCCCTCACACCAGTTGCTTGCATGCCGGATGAGAACTCTGGACAGGCTGGTTCCTGCCCCTGGACCTTATGTTTGATACTCCTGCTTTACAAGAAGTCAGGTGCCCTTAACACTGGCTCTGTATTCAATGCCTTTTTTAGGTGGTCAAATGCAGTTTGGCGTTCTTGTGCCCAGGTCACCTTGTCTAGATAGGACAATTGTTTCCACCAGTTCATCTACCCTTGGCATCGGGTACACATCTGGGACAGTGACCTTGTTTAACCTTCAATAGTCAACACAGTAGATTTCACTCCGTCCTCCACAAATCTCTGGGCAATAATAAATCATTCTTTCCTCATCTGGAACCCCCAAATCTCCACAAATTCATTCAAAGCTGAAGAGAAATGTCTTCACATATCCCTTTTTGATAATGTGGAAATTTATTTTGTTCCACTGAAGTATTTTCTACACTTCTCTGTGGAAGTGGCAGTTCTGCCCTTAACAGGATTTCCTTCATTTTCATCTTATACATTTCTTTTTCATGCTCTCTCTCAGCTTCTCTTTCTCCTGCTGTACCATTTTAATCTTTTCTTGTTCTGACTGAATTCTGGCTAATTCTAGTTGTTGTTCTTTCTTGGCTTTCTCCTTTCAGCCTGAATTCTGGACTTTTCTGCTTCTGTTTTCACCAGTTCAACTTGCATTTTCATAATTTATACCTCCTGACTAGGATTTTCCTTAGCAGCTGCCTCCTCTCCCTGACCATCCCCTGTGTGTCTTTAGCTTTGCGCGGTGGAGCCATTTTTGACAGAAAATCTGTGGGATTTCACACAAACTTATAAAATATTTTCTTATTATAGTCTGTATTTATGGTTGGACAAGCTAGTTGTGGGTTTTCGTATCATGACACTGCCACAAAATGTGACAGACCCTTCCACTTTCCTCCCTTAAAGGCAAGATCTTCCCTCCATTTTTCTTCAGTCCCTTCTTCAGTCCCTTCACTGACTGAGCAGCTCTGGTAACATCTATTTTTCTCTTTAAAGTAGCTTTTGCAGTCCCACCCTAACTATGTCAGTAATATGTAATGGCTATTTTCTCAGCCCAGCCATTACAGAAAATGGCACTTCAGATGCTTTTAAAATTAAAAAATCACAGAATGTTTTATTTTACATCGAGGGGAAAGGTAAGATGCAGTCAGGAGTTGAGTATATTGAGGTAAAATAGTGTAAGCGCAAATTCTTATTCTTGTATTTCAGGCTAGTGAGAGTTTCTTGCAGGGGTCTTTTGGGGCTGGAGTGCCGCTCCAGCAGCCCAGGCACTGGCATAAATGGTAGTGGAGGCAAGCCCCGCCCCCAGCTTCCAGCACCAAAGTGCTGCGGCCCGGGGGCGGCCCGAAGAGGCCCGTTGCTGGCCTCCCGGGGCCCGCACCGAAGCGCTGTGGCCCGGGGGTGGCCCAAAGAGGTTCGCTGCCAGCCTCCTGGGGCCCGCTCTGGAGCACTGCGGCTCAGGGCGGCCTGAAGAGGCCCGTCGCCGGCCTTCTGGGGCCCACGCTGGAGCGCGGCAGCCCAAAGAGGCCCGTTGCCGGCGTCCCAGGGCCTGCGCTGGAGTGCTGCGGCCCAGGTGCGGCCCAAAGAGGCCCGTTGCCAGCCTCCCAGGGCCTGCACTGGAGTGTGTGGCATGGGGGCGGCCCAAAGAGGCCCGTCGCTGGCCTCCCGGGGCCCGCATTGGAGCGCTGCGGTGTGGGGGCGGCCCAAAGAGGCCCGTCGTCGGTCTCCTGGGGCCCGTGCTGGAGCGCTGCGGCCCCGGGGCGGCCTGAAGAGGCCCATTGCCGGCCTCCCAAGGCCTGCGCTGGAGTGCTGCGGCCCCAGGGGATGGCATTGATGGCAGTAAATGAGGGATCTGGGGGTGGGGGCTTGATGGGGGGTGGGAGAGCCTTCCTCCCTCTCCCCATCTCTTTGCCCTCTTTCTGTCCCTCCTTTCCTTCTCTCCTTTCCTTTCCTTTCTTTCCCTTTTCCTCCTTCTTTCCTTCTCTTTCTCTCTTTCTTTCCCTTCTCTCTTTCCCTTCTTTCCTTCTGTCCTTTTTCTCTTTCCCTCCTTTCGTTCTTTCCTTTTCCCCTTTTCCCCTTTTCCTTCTTCTTTCCTTCGTTTTCTTTCCCTCTTTCCTTCCTTCTCTCTACACTCTCTCTCTCTTTCCTTCCCTCTTTCCTCCTGTGGCCCAACTCTTCCCTTCCCTCCCCCCCCCACAGGCTGGCTGGGGAAGGGAAGGGGAGGCTTTTGAAGATGCCTCCCTCTCCCTTTGCGTCCCCTCCCTCCCCCTTTGCGTCCCCTTCTGACATCACTTCCGGTGATGTCAGGGGGTATGGCATATGCTAATGAGCTATTATGCTAATAGCCTAGTAGCTCATTAGCATACCTCCTGCAGCTCTTTTTCTACGAAATGTCCCCTGGTTTCTTGAATTATTCACATTACTATAGTTCTTTACTTTGAGTGGCTTTTGTTCCTGGGTTTTCCCAAACCACTACAGCTCACTTTACTGGTATAATAGCAGATACTTTTGAAGCCGAGAAGTCTAGTACCTTCTTCCCAGTACTCTTGTCTTGGAACACCAGAAATCTTCTTGAGTTGTTAGCTGACTTCTAAGTCTCCACAAGCAGTTTCCAATCACACTAGACCAGGGAATCTCTACTCTTCAGAGACATCTTTCCCTGTTTGACTTGGTAGGGATTCTTCTCTCCCTAGAATGGGAGACTTCTTATTTACCCAAACCTCCTTGCCAAAGTTTTGTCCAGTTCGCTTTCTGTGTTCAAACTGTTTTCAGCTTATTAAGACTATATTCCATCACAGATTAATTCTGACATAAAGTAATAGAGTAAACCCTTTTCTGACTGGGCTAGTCTAAGGTGGTCTCCATACATGTCTTGTCACAGTTAAGGCAGGAATCTGAATCTGTTCTCCTCAGCATCCAGCTCTCACAAGACTTTCATTGCTCAACTGATGCCAACCAATGAGTTTGCCTGGAGCAGCCTCTCACTCAAGCTTCTCCAGCTGTGTAAATATTAAGAAGAAGAAGAGATGAAGAGTTGGTTTTATACCCCACTTCCCAAAGGAGTCTCGGAGTGACTTACAATTGCCCTCCCTTCTTCTTCCCACAACAGACACCCTGTGAGGTAGTTCTGAGAGAACTGTGACTGACCCAAGGTCACCCAGTTGGCTGTATCTGGAGGAACAGTGGGGAATCAAACTGGTTCTCCAAGTTAGGGTCCTCCGCTCTTAACCACTACACCAACTGACTGTCCCTTAATCCTTCACAGCCTTGTAGTTTTATGCACATCCCTTAAAAAGAGCACTCTCTCACACCTACCTCAGGGTTTTGTGAGGATAAAAAGAGGGAGAGGAGAATGATGTAAACTGCTTTAGTTGCCACTGTGGAGAAAGGCAGAGCATAAATGAAATAAATAAATAATAAATATAGCTGAAAATGGGAGACAGATCAAAGGTAGGTTGGTGAATGCCTGAGAAGGACAGAATGAACCAGGGAAAGAGGAGAGGGTATGGGGGTTCCTAGGAGGAGGGAAAGGGGAAATAATGTGGAGATGGGGATGCAGGGGAAAGTGATGTACCCCTCTCCCACAAGTCCTTGAGGGTTCCCTACCATGCAAGTGGATCTGTCCCAACAGTCAGCCTCACATAACTGGGCCATAGTTTTCCTAGGCAGAGGCTGCCAGGTGGTGGCTGAAGACAGAGGAGTAGATATAGGTATGTTAGCTGTTCTGTGGGAAGGAGAGAAGGAAGCAAGAAAATGGAGGAGGCTCTGGGGCTTTCAGGGAAGGAAAAGAGGAAATAGTAGAGGAGGGGGAAATGAGATGGCCCCTCCCCACAAGTCCTTGTGGGCTTCCACTTGTGTGTGTGTGTTTGTGTAGTGCAGGAAATATCGCTCACCTTCCTGATGTTGAGGGATAATCACTTTTTTAAAAAGTATTTTCATGATAATGCATTCAAAACCAGCAAATTAACCCAAGTACCACTTTTCCAGATGTGCTCGTACCATCTGTAGACATTTTCATTGTTGTCAAATGGTGGCAGGCATATGGATCTCAATAGTGTGCAGACAGGAGAGGCGTGATCTGTTCAACAAAAGGCAAGGAAGTCTGGGTAAATGGCACTGTTTCTATCTCTGAATACACATCTTCAGTTCTTGGGTTATGTTTGAGCATTTCTGCAACTCTGTTTTGAAATGGATGTGTGTACTGATGAGCATGTGACCTGCACAGTTAGTGCTGCAAACATTCTCCAGGTAAAATTTGAACACAATGCAGGGGACAAACACAATGGCTCCATTCAGGTGTTTGATCTGCTCAGGTAACTCCTTTAAATTTAGAGCATGAATTAAAACTTCATGATCTAGGAAGACTTCCATCAAACTCCAGAACTGCAGTGACAACTAAATGCAGGCACCTGGGAAAATTGGAGTGTGTTTCTTCCCATAAATGGTGTTTCTTACAGGGATGGCCCATCCACTAGGCAGCCACGAAGTCTGCAGCATCAGGGAAGCAGGTAGCCTGCTCCCTCCCTCCTTCATGGGGACAGAGCAGGGCAAATGCCACCTTTCGGCCTCTAGGCCCACCTTCCCATAAGTATGGTGGGGAGGTGAGGAGGGTGGGTGCCAGCGTGCTGCTCTGCCAGACTGCATCCCACTGGCAGGGGTAAAATGGGTGGGCACTGCCTTCTTGCCTTTCGGAGGGGGGCTGTTTGGGCACCCTGAATACCCTTGCCTAGGGCATCCAAAATCCCCTGGCCAGCCCTGGTTCAGTCCAGGTGCAGGCAACTTTTTGGGCCTGAGTGCCAGGGGGAAAAAATGAAACATCTACCTGTAAATCTGTTTGTGTGTTTCCAAACAAAGGCCAAGTGAGCAAGGGTGGTACTTGGCCAGGTGAGCAAGGGTGGTACTTGGCCGGGTATACCTGGGGGAAAACTGAGGCCCACCCAGTATATCTGGCAGCATTTTAGAGACTTGCTTCAAACCCAGCTGACAGCTGCATGGGTCCAGAAGCTGAAGAGGGAACTAAGTCATGCTGTCACATTCTCTCATACTCCCGACCAGACTGCTGATGCCTCAGGGTGGTTACCTCAATAGCTTTGGCAGAGAGCCAGCCCAATGTGCTCAGCACAGGGTCACTGTTTGGCAAGTTTGCCAAAGATTTCCTACCCCTGGTTGAATCCCAGATTCAAAATATAGTTCATGAGCAGGAAACAAACTATGGTTCACCCAGGTGCCCACATTCAGATAACATGTCAAATTCAAGGTTTCCAAAATCAAAATAATCTTTTAGTGGCGTTCTCACCCACAAAGGGAGGAGGGAAGGAGCATGCACTGGCTGGCATCCCTGTGTACCAGTCTCTCACTAGCTAGTTCTGCACCTGGCATTCGCTCCACATTTTCTCAACACTGAGGAAAAGGTGCAGCTCAAAACCACATTCAAATACCTCAGGCCAATGCTGTACTGACTGCAAAGTCATCCCTGAACATCCATAAAATGGCCATAAATCTATGCAGTTCCATAGACTTTGTTTTGTGTAACATCAAGGATATTGTTACTCAGTTGTAACATGATTGAAGTATCAGCCATAATGTAAATATCCTCACGTAATATTTTGTAACATCATTTTATCTTCTTTTCTTGTATGCTAGATTTTAAAAAATAAAATAATTAAAATAAAATAAAATGCCTCACAGGGTTTTTGTGACAGTAAAATGAAGGAGGAGAGAGCCATGGATGCCTCCCCTGAGATCTTTGGAGGCGGGAAAGGGTTGAAATGTGCTGTCTATTAAGTATTAAGTATTCAGGCTGTGTGTCTGCACAAACTCATGCACATACTTAGCATTTTCTACACCAGCAGAATACTGTATCTGGGTCATACAGATTCTGAGCCAATACAAAACTGCATTCTCTGACTTTTTTGTTATGCTCCCGAGTGTAGATTTTGTAGGTGGTTCTGTAGAATTATAGAATCATTGAGTAGGAAGGGGCCATATAAGCTATCTAGTCCAACCCCCTGCTTAATGCAGGATCAGCCTAGAGCACCCCTGACAAGTGTTTGTCCAACCGCTGATTAGACTGCCAGTGAGGGGGAGCTCACCACCCCCTTAGGCAACTGATTCCACTGTTGCACAACTCTTCCTGTAAAAAAGTTTTTCCTAATATCCAGCTGGTACCTTCGTGCCCTTAATTTAAACCCATTATTGCAAGTCCTATCTATCTATCAGCTCCCTGCCCTCCTCTGAGAACCCTTCAAATACTTAAAGAGAGCAGTCATGCCCCCCCTCAACCTCCTCCTCCAAACTGAAGACTCCCAAATCCCTCAGCCTTTCTGTTGTGTCCGCTGACCACTTCAGGCCATCAGCGAAGGAGCCTGAGCTTGAGTCCTAGGGAACAATGGGACTGGGGGTCCTGGCTCCAGCTTAGGGGAACCAATGGGAACGGCGGCGGGAATTCAAACCTGCCAATGGCACCAGGGGGCATTCCCCTTCGCTTGTATATAGTTGGCCACCTGGCCAGGTAGTTTGTTTTGTTGTATAATAGCGAACCATGCTGATCACTACATCATTGTCTGTGGTTCCATTATGTGTCTAACCCACTATACAACTATGGCGACGAGGATGGGATCCTGTTGAGCGCGCCAGCTGGGCTGTCAGACAACGCTACCGAAGACTCGCTCCACCGCTCCACACGCTTTGCACATGAGCACTTCTGAGGGTGAACCACGAGCCGTGTCTTAGCCACTGACTAGCACAATGGCCGTTGCTCCAGGATCCGGGTTGCTGCCGCCGTTCGATGCCTTCCAGCCCCAATGATGGGGAGCCTGGGTTACGGGTCTGCGGCAAGCCCGGAAAAGACGAAGACCGGAAAAGAGGCTTGCTACTCTGCTCTTGCAGCCCCGTGATCGTGGACTTGGCTCAGTACCTGCTCTCGCCCAGAAGGTGGAGGAGTGCACGTTTGAGGAGATCGTCCAGGCCATGCAGAACCACTTTGCTCTGAAGCCATCGGAGATGACCTGCCACGTGGTCTTCCAGCAGCGGAGCCAGTAGGGCAGGGCCCTAGTGGCCGACTGCGCCTTCAGGATGTACCTGGACATGGTTCGTCGCTGGCCTCCAGGAGGAGAAACTCCAACACCGGATAATGGAGGGGGAGAGGGTAACCATCACCTTGGCCCTCGCAACCACCACGGCTTGGGAGAGGTCCCACCCAGGCGCCACCACCACACACCGGGTGGCCATCACCGGGAACAGCGACCCCGAGGACTCCGAGGTCCACCTCACACAAGCACAGCATCACCTGCCAGCTCCGCGTGCAAGCAACCCGGCTCCGTGGCGCAGGAGTGTGCCAGCTGCGGCGGTCAGCACAAGTGAAAAACGTGCAGGTTCCGGGACGCCATGTGTCGGGATTGTGGCCGCACTGGCCATATTGCCAGGGTCTGCCGCTCCAAGACATCCCGCGCAGCGCCCAAACTTCCCCGTGGGAAGGCAGAGGTGCACTATGAGGAGTGCGTGGCCCCAGAAGACCTTTACCTCCTGACCAACGCCCCGTCAGCCTCGGAACAGGTACTGAAACTCCCCAGAGGCCTCTACTCCTAAAATATACGCCTGGATTAAAGTAGAGAGGGTCCCCTTACAAATGGAGCTAGATTCAGGCTCTGCGCACTCCATCATTTTGGAGGCCACACTAAGACTGATATGCCCGAAGGGGGCCCCCGCTTGCGCCCATCACCCGTGACGCTCATGGACTTTCAAAGGAATCGAGTGCCAGTGAAGGGGGTCGGGAGTACCGGGGCTTCAAGGGCTATTTGGACTTGCTTGTGGTCGAGGGCAACTTTGTCAGCCTCCTGGGAAGGGCTTGGTTCGAACCCCTCGGAATCGTGATTGAAGGGGTCCAGCACTGCGCAACTCGCAACTTCCAGGAGGTGTGCCATGAGTTTCTGTCCATCTTCGACGGGACACTGAGCCAGTACACGGGCCCCCTGGTTTCACTGCAGCTCAAACCCAAGGTGGCCCCTATTCGGATGCATTCCAGGACAGTTCTGTTTGTGCTGAAACCAAAGATAGACGCAGAACTGGACCGCCTGGTGGCCCAGGGGGTCCTGGAACCGGTCTCCCACATGGCGTGGGAGACCCCGATCATGACCTCAGTAAAGCCTAATGGGAACATCCGCATCTGCGCGGATTATAAATGCACAATCAACCGGGCGTTGCAGGACCATTCCTACCCGGTGACGGTGGTGAGCCATGTTCTGGCCACCTTTGGCAAGTTGGATCTGGCCCAAGCTTACCAGCAACTGCCAGTTGATGGGCTGACCACAGAGGCCCAGATGACTGTGAGCTTTCAGAGTGAATCGGCTGCAATTCGGGGTGAGCGCGGCAGCCGGGATATTCCAGCAGCTAATGAACTCTCTCCTCAAAGGGATACCCAGCGTCACACCGTTCTTCGATGATGTGATGATCGCTGCCCCCACACCGGACGAATTCACCACCCGTCTCCTCATGGTCCTTAGCCGCTTCCGGGACACCGGCCTCAAAGTCAAGCGTGAGAAGTGCCAGCTAGGGGTGTCATCAGTGGACTTCTTGGGCTTCACTGTGGATGCAGATGGCCTACACCCGGCACAGGATAAGGTGAAGGCCATTGTGGATGCTCCACCCCCAACCTCTAAGGCTGAGCTCCAGGCTTTTCTCGGACTCTTGAACTTTTACCACGCCTTCCTTCCCCACAAGGTGGTGGTAGCCAAACCCCTCCACCAGTTGCTGGACAAGCGGGCGCCCTGGATCTGGGCCCCCCGCCAGGCTACTGCATTCTGGGACGTCAAGGCCCTTTTGATATCAAACTCCATCCTGTCCCACTTTGATGAATCCCTGCCGGTGGTCTTGGCCTGCGATGCGTCCCCCTTTGGGGTTGGCGCTGTGCTGGCGCACCATCTCCCGGACAAGTGGGAGGTCCCCGTCGTTTATTACTCGCGGACCCTTTCTGTGGCCGAACGGAACTACACCCAGATAGACCGCGAGGGATTGGCGATTGTGGCTGGGGCGAAGAAGTTCACAACTTCGTCTATGGTCGGCCCTTCACCATCACCACGGACCACCGTCCTCTCCTGGGCCTCTTCGCAGCAGATCACCGGATGCCACAGGTACTTTCCCCTCGGGTCTTGCAGTGGTCCATCTTCCTGGCGGGCTATAATTACATGCTACAGCACCGGCCAGGCAAGGCGATGGGCCACATGGATGCACTGAGCCGGCTGCCCCTGCCGGACGTGGGGAGGATCCGGCCCCTGCCCACCTGTCAGAGACCCTAACTTAGTCAGCCAAACACCAGGTCTTGTTCATTGAAGCAAGAATAGCATTTTATTATAGAGCTGCAATAGTAGGTTACTGGAGCAGATACATTGTTCAGAATAACGTGGTTACAAAAAGCAAGCAGTTATACCAGAAAGGGGGTGAATGGGGACCCCCCCTTCCACCAATGAGTGCCTAGTATGCGAATGAGAACTGAAAGTTACTATACTAATGAAGTTCCCACCGCCCCCATTGTTCCCAGCCAAGCTGTAGCTTTGAAAGCGATAGGAAGCTCACAGCCTGTCTCCACCAAGGTCAGGGTGTTAAGTCTATCAGAGATAGAGCCTGCAGAGCTCGCCCTTCGCATTCCATTCGAACACTCCAGGTGCATAAATCAACACCCCACGATCCCAACCTCCCGCCCTACACACCACAATGCAACACAAGGCCCATCCTCCCACCCTACTCCATCCATCATGGCAGGACTACCTGACACCACCACGTCCCCAAGTTGGAATGTCTTCCGGACGCTCCCCTCCAGGCTGCGGACGTTGCCCACCGCTCGACCCGCGACCCCATCATCTCCTGGGTTCTCAGCTGGGTGGTGAGGGGGTGGCCTACCGGCTCCTGCGGGCTCGGAGTTCAGCACGTTTGCAACGAGGCGAGAGGAGCTATCGGTGCACAAGGGCTGCCTGCTATTGGGGGATTGGGTGGTGGTCCCCGGAGCGCTCCAGCACCAGGTCCTGCAGGCACTGCACGAGGCGCACCCCGGCATCGTGCGGATGAAAGCTCTTGCCCGGAGCTACGTCTGGTGGCCAGGCATGGACGGTGAAATAGAGGCCTGGGTGAAGCATTGCCAGATCTGCCAGGAGGTCCGGCCGAGCCCACCGAGTGCGCCCACATAAGCCTGGGAGTCGACAAGGACCCCATGGTCCCGGCTGCATATCGACTTCGCCGGGCCCTTCCACGGGTTGACGTTCCTGGTAACGGTGGACGCGTACTCCAAGTGGCTGGAGATGAGTTCTGTCTCCACCACCTCCACAAGTGCAACCATCTGAGCCCTCCAGAAGATCTTTGCCATGCACGGCTTGCCGGACACTATCGTCTTGGACAACAGCTCAGCGTTCACATCCGAGGAGTTCCAGCGGTTCCTGCGGGACAACTTGATTCGGCACATCAGGTCAGTGCCTTTCCACCCCACAATGAATGGCCAGTTGGAGCGCATGGTCCGCATGGCTAAGGAAGGGAGTCACACATAGCCAGGTTTCTGTTAGCGAACTGGACAACACCCAACCTGGTCACCGGCCACTGTCCCGCAGAGCTCCTCATGGGCCGGAGACCAGCCATCCTCCTGGACTGCCTACATGCCGACAGGGCTCCAACAGCGCACAACATGGTCGAGGACCGGGAGGCGCCACAGGGCTTCTTCCCGGAAGACCCAGTGTTCACAAGGAACTATGGCCAGGGCCCAGAATGGCTAGCTGGGAGGGTAATCCACTCCACCGGGCCCATCTCCTATGAAATATCAACGGATGACGGGCAGGTTCTGTGTCGCCACGTAGATCAGCTGAGGCGGCGCTTGCTTCCGATGGTATGAGATCCGGGGGATCAGGGGCTGGTGGAGTGGGGCCCACGGGAAGCCCAGAGGGACACTGACGGAGAATGGGACCTCAGGGAGGCGGCCCCCAGCGACAGGCAAATCCTAACTCCAGAGGCCACGACAGTCGAGCGCCCAACAGAGCCCCCAACCCCAGAGGGAGGAAGCGAAGCGGCAGGCACCGCCGCACAACCACAACTCGGCAGGGGAGAAGCCCCGACGCCAGCACCTTGGTGATCCACTAGGGAACGCAGAGCCCCCGCGTACCTGAAGGACTACCACCTTTAACCCATCTACCATCTCTTGCCTGTTGGTCAGTATTAAGTCAAGTATGCCTGAGCCCCTCATAGCTTCCTCTACCATTTGATGAAGTAAGTTGTTGGCCAGACAGGCCAGGAACGTGTGTGACTGTGGACACTTAGCAGAGTTTGTCTCCCAGCACACATCAGGGAAGTAGAAATCACCCATAACTATCAGGTCATGTTGTTTGGATATTCTGTCAAATTGTTCAAGGAGGGCAGCATCCTTGTCAGGAAGTCTGTAGCCAACTCCAACCACAATACTGTTTGCCCTTCCTTCCCTTATCCTCACCCAAATACTTTCTACTGGGCTGTTGCCCTCCCCCTCCAGAATTTCTTGACAAACAAATACTCTGCTCACATACAGTGCCACTCTGCCTCCTCTTGAACCCTTTGGGTTTTTCTTGAACAACTCATATCCATCCACTATTACATTACACTCCTGGGAATCATCCTGCCAAGTCTCTTTAATACCTACTGAATAATATCCTACTGTCTGCACTATTTCAAGCTCTTCCTTCTTATTGCCCAAGCTTTGGGCATTGGTACATAGAAACCTGAAGCTCTGCACCTTTGTCTCCATTAAACCCTGCCCTTCCAGGTGGGCCTCTGCTATTTGCTCTCCTTCATTTAAATCCTTATGTTGGTCGTCTCCTTCCTCTTGTGGTGTCAGTTTAAAGCCCTTTTGATTAATCTTCCAAGGTTTCCACCAAACACATTCTTTCCTTGCCTTGAGAGGTGAAGTCCATTGTGTGCTTATAGGTTGTCATCCAGAAAAGCTGGCACCACCAACGCAGCCAGTGGTTCACCTCCATTATCATCTGTTCCCATTGTATTCCCCTTGCTATGACAGGAAGGATCAAAGAGAACACCACCTGTGCCTCCATTCCCTATAGCTTCCTCCTGAGAGCTTCATAGTCAGCCTTAATGCTTTTGATGTTGTTCACGGCTGTGTCGTTGGTTCCAACGTGGACCATCATGAATGGGTAATTTTCCATAGGTTTGATGAGTTTAGGGATCCTGTCTGTAATATCCCACTGTACACTGCATTGGTCAGGCCACACCTGGAGTATTGTGTGCAGTTCTGGAGGCCTTACTTCAAAAAGGATGTGGATGGAATGGAGCATGTGCAGGGAAGAGTGGCAACGATGATCAGGGGCCTGGAGACCAAGCCCTATGAGGAAAGGCTGAGGTACTTGGGAATGTTTAGACTGGAGAAGAAGAGGTTGAGGGGGGACATGAAGGCTGTCTTTAAGAATTTGAAGGGCTGTCACTTAGAGGAGGGCAGGGAGTTGTTCTTGTTGGCAGCAGAGGATAGGACTCACAATAATGGGTTTAAATTAAAGGCAGGAAGGTACCGGCTGGATATTAGGGAAAACTTTTTATGGTAATAGTTGTGCAGTAGTGGAATCAGTTGCCTAGGGAGGTGGTGAGCTCCTCCTCACTGGCAGTCTTTGAGCAGTGTCCAGACCAACATTTGTCAGGGATGCTCTGGGCTGATCCTGCATTGAGTAGGGGATTGGACTAGATGGCCCGCATGGCCCCTTCCAACTCTGTGATTCTATGATTCTATCTTTAATTTTTGCCCTTGGCAAGCAACACACCTCTCAAGTGAGGGGGTCAGGTCTGAACACATGATGTTCCATATCCCTCAGCAGGGTGTCACCTATGACCAAAACCTTCATTTCCTTTCCAGTGCCATTTCTTTGTATCTGTCGTCCTCCGTCTTTTGTTTGTGATACTTCCACTGAGAGTGTTTCCATCTCTGCCTCCACCACAAGGGCCTGGAATCGATTCCTTAGTTCTAATGGCACTGAGTGCCGTCTCACTCGACGCCTTTGGGGTGGCCCTGTAGCGCTCTGAGGGGTCTCATTAGGACACACTGTTGTCCCTTTGACTGGTCTCTTCTTCCCTATGCAGGACATCAAGGCTTCTGTTAATGAATTCCTCCCCTTCCTTGATCTCATGGAGAGTAGTAATCCTTTCCTCTAACGTACAAACCTTCTCCTCTAAGAGTCCTATCAATGTGCACTTTAAAAAAAACAACAACTTTAATTTTTAGATTTTACAGATACATAACAAAATCTCAGTAAATTGTGAGTCTATCGTTCTACATCTTAAACTCTCGACCATCTTTTGGTAAACATTTCATCATCTTTACTTTATAATAATAAACTCAATTTATCTGCTAAATTCAACAGCCTAAAAATTATTTCTTCCCTGGTGGGAGTTTTCTCTGATCTCCAGTATTTTGCCAATAGAATTCTGGCAGAAGTTAATATCAATATCACCACATAACTATCCTGGGTTTTAACGTCTTCGGGGATCAGATTAAGTAAGTTTCATTCTGGTACTAACTGTAGGTTTACGTTCACACTTTCTAAAATTATTTTCTGGACCTTTCGCCGTATCAACGTGCACTTTTGACAAGTGTAGTCCATCTTGTCTTCAGGGAAGAAGACAGACATGGTGATCTCTCCGCAGGTGACTGGAAATGGTCCATGTGCATTCATCATAACTTCCTAAGTGGATTCTTTCACCTTGTGAGCAGCTCTGTCTCAGCTCCTTCCTCAGCCCAGCTGACTCAATTCTGCCTCTGGCCAGGAGGAGCCCTGCACTTCAAAGCCTCACAGCCCCCACCTCCCAACAGCCAGAGCAACAGTAGAGGGTGGGGCCAGCAACCAACCCCAGGCAAACTGGCCTTCCTCTCTCAGCAACAAACCAGACAAAAAACACACAGAAGTAATCAGAAACCCCTCTCCAGCAGGCTCCAAGCACTCACTCCCCCTCACACACTTTTTTTTCTCACATAGCAGTGTAGGAAAAGCGAAAACTAACACTCACTTCGAGAGCAGTTCTGTCCCAGCTCCTTCCTCAGCCCAGCTGACTCAATCCTGCCTTGGAGGGGCCTTGCATTGATTGTACTTCTGATATGTTGGGAGAGTGTTAAAAAAAGATTTCAGCTCTCTGGCACAGGAAATACTGTGTACTCTACCTCAATTTCTATACCTTGCCCTGTGAAATTTCACCTAGCATTGTGCAAGTTTGCAAACTAAAAGACTAAGAAATGAAAAGAAGGAACAGGAGGTTTCCTTATTCCTAGTGGGAATAGATGAGCCAAATGCCTTTGTTCAGTAGCAGGCCTTACACTAGGCTGTGAGTTTCAGCAGATGCCCCCAGCCAGCTGATCCTTGATATTGTTGGAAAAACTGGCAAAATAGTTAAATATTCAGAAATTGCAATGGATCTTTGCTTCACTGGAGAGGAGGCATTTTCTTCTATGTAAAAATCTTTATTTCTAAGGGAAGGATTCAAAGGAAATCTACAAAACAACAAAGTCACCTAAGACTACATCTTTACACTTTGACCACACGGTCTACAACAATGGAGATCCTTCTTCTTCTTGACCCCTAGAAGGAAATTGCCTGAATGTATTAACCAATTATTGTTAGTAAATAGGCTTCTCTTTCCTAGGCTTTCTTCCCATTGGCTCTGTGCCAGGTTCCCTTCCAGGTCAGTCTAAACAATAGCACACAAACATGTTTAACCCTATAATGACTGCATTTTAAACCTTGCAACACACATATTTCCAACAGTTGCCAGCCCTGATTAGGTCTCTGAGAGGGAGGTAATGAAAAGAGTTGCTGTAGCACCCAAAGCTTTCCCTCTTGCTCTCCTCATGTGTAATTGAAATCGCTGAACTATTTGGCCAACTCCCTTCTGTGCTAACACTCCATCTCAAAATACATTTCTAAATTAAACAAGCTTTCACAATCCAATTTCCAGTGTAATTTGGCTTCCCTTTAGGTACATGAGTTTCAAATATTTCTCGACAGACAGGCTCAGTTGTGGCTTCACCATCCTTCCAGCAGAGAGATGTCAGGCACACGCTCACCTTGGAAATTGCCGAGGTGCAACCACGCATGCTGTACTGCCAGTGGCACCATGCAGGTGCCAGGATAAATGGACTCGACTCCCTGATGATTTCAGTATAAATATTCAAACTGACTTTTGCATTTGACTAGGCACTTTAAAATGCATGAATGCCAGATCAGGGTACCACTGGTGTAGCAAGATCTCTCAAGGAGAGACAAGGAAAAGCTTACTTCCCTAACATTTCACAGTTGAAAAACAAGGGCACTGTATACCTGATTCTCATAGCAAGAATAAGAACATAAAACTAGCAGTGCTGGATCAGGCCAGTGGTCCATCCAGCCCAGCATCCTGCCTCACATAGTGGCCAACCAGTTCCTATACATAGAGGCTGGGCCTTCCCTGATGTTGCCTTTTGGCACTGTTATTCTGGGGTTTACTGCCTTTGAATGTGTAGGTTTCCTATAGTCACCATGGCTGGTAACTGCTGATAGAATCCATGAATTCATCTAATCCCATTTTAAAGCTGTCTATACCTGTGGCCATCACTACATCCTCTGGCTGTGAATTTCACATTTTAATCATTTGTTGAGTAAAGAGGTGTTTCTTTTTGTCTATCCTGTATGTCAACTTCACTGGATGTCCTTGAGTGCTAGTATTTTAGAAGAAGGGGGAAAAGTTCTCTCTTCCTGCTACATGCATAATTTTAGAAACCTCCATCATGTCCCTACTTAGTTGTCTCTTTTCTTTTTGTTTCTTTTTTTAATTGTAGGATTAAATGCTTATATGTAGTCCCCCCCAATTTTATTGAACTTAAAATTATATTACATACATCAGTAAGAACATTATATCAGTACAAATTTTCAGAAGCATTGAGTTAAAAGAATAGGCATGTTACAAATAACATTTTACATTATTTTAAAACTTTGAGGACACAAAAGCTATAACTTGTTAGCCAAATTGCCTTATTTTATTCATAGATGTGTGGAATTATGCATATTAAATGGCAATAAGTATTCATTATGGACCATAACCTGTGTATACCAGAGTTTGAATTCCCAGCACCCAGGAACAGACGCTGAGGCTAGATTACTAAAGCAGTGATTTCTTTATTAATATATGCAAATATAAAAACAAGCATACATAGACACAATACAGAGCTAAGAATTCAGATAGAAAAGTACAGAGATGTTTGCATTAGCAGGTAGTATTGTTGGTGGGGTGATACTGCACCTTTCCAGCGAGAACAGCTGATTCTGCTGTGAAAAAGGGACAAAATAAGGGAAGGGATCATGGGTTGACCAGCAACACACATAGGAAATTCCAAACAGCATTGGGAATGGAACCAGAAAGGTAGGGTGGGGTTAGGAGAGGCAAAAGCAAGAGAGAGAGCAATGGCACAAAGTTCTTACTTTATACCCAAAAATGTGACCTGAGGCAGGGCTGCTTTGGTCACCTGGTCCCCAGGAGACATTAAGAAAACTTAAAACTATGAATGGGGCAGAAAAGGGATTAATGGCTGGGCAATTGCAGGTAAAGGCTTGGCTTGGAGGGATACCTCTGGAGGGGGTGAATAAAGGAAAGAAGGAAGAGAACCAATCAGGTTGCAGGACTGGAATTTTGGATTAATTTTTGACAGCTGGATTAACTTTTGACAGCAGGAAGACTTGATGGCTCCCTATTGTCATCATTGGGCACATCCTTTTGTTTTAGGCTGGAGAGGAATGTGTGCTTTTTTTGGTGATATTAATATGTGGAGGTGGGGGGGAAATGCCTGTGTGATGGAGAATGGTGTCTATGCAGGAACATCTTGTCCTTTTTGCAGAGCATGGCTTCCCTCTGCGATCTGCTGCTGTTTTCTGCATGTATGGAGATCAGGGCTGCTGGTCTACATTCTGATGCTGGCATGGGTGTCGAGATGCAGGAGCAGAAGGCTTCTTGTAGTCCAGGAGTCCATGTCTGGCTTGGCAGGCTGCTTAGGCACAAGGCTCCTCTTGGCCAAAGCACATCCCTTTAGTCCAGTATAAGGGCACTGCTTATGGGCTACAGACGTTCTTTTCACAGTTCAGTGACATTCTTTTCACAGTTCGGCAAGGCAATCATATTTAAGAGCCTTTAATAATTCCATCTGAAGTGGCTGCATGGCAACAAGGCAACAAACCCGTGTGGAAAAAGGTATCATAAAACATAATACAATATCACTGGCTAAGCAGCATCACACCAAATTGCAGGCTCATGGACATATAACCTAATAAGTCTTGGCAGACTTGAATTAGGAGCAATATGCCACAGAAGTAATTTCAGAAGTCTTCCATCTATGTATAATTTATGTGTGAGGATTCTTTGATAAAAGACAAAGAAATGGGCTGAAAGTAAACCGGGACCCCATCAGAATCTTTCACATGCTGCATTGTGTAATAGAGCATGCTGTTGTTTGTTTCAATGGGTTGTTGTAAGAAGTAGACAATATTGTCTTTTGTAGTACTTGTATTGATACCAATAACATGGATTGTATGTGATATAAGTTCTATTGAGCACCATTGTTTATAAGTAAATTTGAAGAAGAGTCTATGTATATTTGTTGCCATCTCATGGTATATATTTTGTTCATATTAGACTTTAAGCAGCGGCTGGACGAACCCTTGTCAGGGATGCTTGAGGCTGATCCTGCACTGAGCAGGGGGTTGAACTAGAATGGCCTGGATGGCCCTTTCCAACTCTGTGATTCTATGATTCCATCCAAAGATACATCAATTTAAGGATCACCAAGAGACTGTGTAATTTAATATTAGCAGATAAAGAATGAAAGTAATAATGGGTATAGTGATTCTGTTAACAGGGAGAGGTCTCAACACAGGGGTGGAAACTAGTCAGAGGGTCAAAAATACTGATTTTACTGACCAAAATTCCAAAAAAACTGACCAAATACTGACAAATTACTGAACAATTTAATGTCAGCTTACTGATAAGCTAGTGTTTTAAATGTAAAACTAGGACTTCATTAAAAATGATTATTATCTGGCCTCCACCATCCCCATAGCCAGCCCCCATAGTTAGATGTGACCCAGATAAAAGGACTGAACACCTTTTTATTGGTTTTTTTTAAAGAATAGAGGACAATGTTTTCATTATTGTACAAAATTTAAAAATAATCACATACTGCAGATAATAAAACAGCAAAACAGCAAAAACATATTAAAACCACATATAAAGTAATAATTATGACAACAAAACACAATTACTATAAGGTAAGACTTGTCTTTGCTTTTACTTTATCTTTGGTTTTTTGATGAAAAAAGAACTGTCCAGCAGCCTGCCATCCCTGGTGGAGGCTGTGTCGGGCTGGGCATTGGAACACCCCTAGACCAATTGTCTTGCATGATTTCAATGTCCATGCGGACGATGTGGCCTTCACTCAGGCGATGGACCTAGTGTCATCCATGGTGGCGCTGGGACTCTCCCAATATGTAATGACACTCACCAGGCCAGACACATGATCGATCTCATCTTCACAGCAGGGGTCACAGTGGACCGGGTGCCATGGTCAAACTATCATGCCCTGAAGGCCCATCTGAATGTTTCACCCCAATCCTGTTTGGGCAGCAAGCAGATTTCAACTTGCCCATGGAGCCAAATGGACCTTATGTGGCTTCAAATGACCTTGCAGGATCTGATGCCCCCTGGTGGCTTGTTAGATGAGCTTGTGGAGGATTGGCATAGCTGACTCTTGGCAGCCATCAATGAGATAGCTCCCTGATGCCCTTTGCACCCTCACTCTAGACTGGCTCCTTGGTTTACCCAGGAGCTGCAGCTGATGAAGCGAAGGTTGAGATGGCTAGAGAGACAGTAGTGGTGTGCCTGTGATGAAGCCACAAGGACATTTATGAGATCCTATGAAATGGCAGTCAGAGTATTATGCGGCTACGATTGCCTCTGAAAGCTCATGCCCAGCCCAAATATTTAGAATAATTTGGCCTATGACTGTTCTGCCACAAGGCAGACCACATGTTAGGTAATTGGATACTGGCTGTGAGGCCTTTGAGAGCTACTTTGCAGATGAAGTCCTGTCACTCCGTCGTGACCTCCCCACCACAGTTGAGACAGTAAGTGAACTCAAGTCTCCATGCACGTCTTCTAGTCAGGTTATGGATTATTTCAGTCCGCTCAGCCTGGAAGAAGTTGACAAACTGCTCTTAACTGTATACCCTACCATGTGCTGCCTTGACCCATGCCCATCATGGCTAATTAAAGCTGGCCATGATGGGTTTCAAGATGCCCTAATGGAGATTATCAACAAGTCCCTCTCAGAGGGACAGTACCCTAGAGCACTCAAGGAAGCTGTGGTTCATCCCTTCCTGAAAAATTGGCTAATTGCTGGCCGGTCTCCAATCTGCCCTATTTGGGCAAAATAATTGAGAGGGCCATGGCAATTCAGCTACAGAGCTTTTTGGATGACACTTCCATTCTAGAATTCCAGTCCGGTTTCCGCCCAGGCCACAGGACGGAGACGGCACTGGTCACCCTCATGGATGACCTCCGGAGGCATCTGGATCAGGGCAGGTTGGCAGTGATGTTGCTGTCGGACTTGTTGACAGCATTCGACATGGTCAACCATTAGTTACTGATCCACTGCCTCACCGACACTGGAGTCCAGGGGCCTGCCTTGCAATGGCTGGCTTCTTTCCTTCAGGGTCGGGGACAAAGTGTGGCGCTAGGGGAGCAGTTATCCCAAAGGCACCTGTCCCCAATGTTATTTAACATCTACATGTGCCCCCTTGCCCAGATTGCCTGGAGGCATGGGCTGGGATGTCACCAGTATGCAGATGACACCCAGTTCTATCTATTGTTCGACAGTCAGTCTGACTCCATACCAGAAGATCTGGACCGGGCATTGGAAGCCGTGGCTGGTTGGCTCAGACTGAGCCAACTGAAACTGAATCCAAGGACGACAAAGGTCCTGTGCCTGAACTGGGGTGGCCCAAGGGTAGGGATCCTACTTCCAACCTTCAATGAGGCACCACTGGTGCCAGTGCTGGAGGTTAGGGGCTTGGGAGTGCTCCTGGATGCCTCACTAACAATGGAGGCCCAGGTATCAGCCACTGCCAAATCAGCCTTTTACCACCTCTGGCTGATTAGGCAGTTGGTTCTCTTCCTCGAATGCAACAACTTGGCGACAGTGATCCATATGATGGTCACCTCGAGACTGGACTACTGTAATGCTGTCTACACGGTGCTGCCCTTGACCCAAATCCAGAAGCTACAGCTAGTGCAAAATGCTGCAGCCAGGCTTCTGATGGGCCTCACTATGTGGGAGCACATCTAGCCGGGGCTGGCTCACTCACTAGGTGAACTAGGCATTCGCCTAGGGCGGGCCAGCCCTTAGGGCACCAAACTGTACCCGCCCCCCACCAAAAGCCCCCCCCCAAAAGCCCTGACTGGGTTAAAAAGAGTAAAAATAAAGGCTGGACACGGGAGGGAGAGAAGGATTTCCCCGCCGTGCCTCTTCTTTCTTTGCCCCCGATCCTCCCAGAGAGAGCCGAGCGGGTTGGCAAGCTCATGCAGAGTTCTGCACCGAGGCTGGCGGACTTTCCGCCCCTCCCTGCCTCCATCCTGTCAAAAGCTGGAGTCTCTGGTGCGTCTTGCTTGGGAGGAGTAAGGCAGCCCCTCCAGATTGTGAGCGGGGCCTGTTCCCTCCAGGGGAAGGAGGAAGGCCTCAGCAGCCCTCCCAGGAAGACCTGGTCCAGCTGGAGATAGAGGAGAAAGGCCCGGAGGCGGTGCAAGGGGCGGGAGGGCCAGTCTGGATCGCCAGGCAGAGGTCTCCTCCCTGGCACCCTGAGCCGTCCTCCCCCCGCGGATGAGGAAATGCAGGGGCAGGAGGAGGCGGGTGGGGGGTGTAGGCGTGGGGAGGGGACAGAGGCCGGGTACGCTCCCTGCCCCACTCAGTGGTGGCGGGAGGAGGAGGAGAAGTGGCGGCTGCAGGCAAGTGAGCGAGCTTTCAGGCGCTTCTTGCACAGCCGCTGTCCTCTCTGCCCCAGCACCTGGAGAAAAAGTGGAGCAGAAGCCTGGCAGGATCCAGCTGGCTGCTCCTTCTCTCCCACCCGCCCACACGGCTGTTTCCGACCTTCCCCCCCACCCTGGGGAAAGAGAAGAGGCAGCCCCTGCTTGCCTGGTGCAGCCCGCCCCCAGCATGGCTTTCTGGGCACCTGCTCCACAGTGTGCCCCTTCTCTGCCCTGCGTTCAGTGCTGAAAGAGGCACCCAAGCAGGGCTGCTGGGAGGGAGAGAGGGACAGTCCCGGATGCCTGTGAGGGTGCCTGAAGGGGGAGCACCAGAAATTGGTGGGTGCGGGGGGTGCTGGTGCCAGAAGATGTCCTCGCCTAGCCTGCAAAAATACCTGGGGTCGGCCCTGGGCCTACTGTGGGCAGGGGAGGTTGAGATGATGGAAACTTCCACTGCCTCAAACAAAGGCCTGGCGGAACATCTCCATTTTGCAGGCCCTGCAGAATTGTAACAAGTCCCACAGGGCCCTGATCTCCATTGGGGATGCATTAACTTGTATCCTGCCCTACCCCATGAATGGGCTCAGGGCAGCTCACAACATAATAAAAACAACAGAAACCAAGCTATAAAACAGTTAAACAATTAAACGATTTAAAACAAGATGGCATTAAACACAAATAATCCAACCTCTCCTGTGATATTTTAACAGGTGGTAGATGGCCTGATTTATAACAGTTTTGATCAGATTGTGGGAGGTACCTAAAATATAGTGGGGGCATGTACCAAGAGGCAGGGAAAGCCAAGATAGTTTAAAGTCTGCTGCCTCATCCAAAAGGCTGGTGAAACAGTTCTGTCTTACAGGCCCTGCAGAACCATAATAGCTCTTGATCTCAATTGGGAGCATGTTCCACCTAGCTAGTGTCAATGCCAACCTCACCCTTTCTTGGGCCTAGTTGCCATGGAGACGTGGGGGGTGAGAACAAGAATGTAGATATTTGTTTCTAGGCACTATGCTGTGATCTGTCTTGAGTCAGCCATGTAACCTTGAGACCTAACTGTCCCTGGTATCTTCTTTCCTTGAGAATTATATGCCGTTATTCAGGTGGGCTTTTAGCTTAGGTGCGATTGGCCCAGAGCCTTTAATGTCCTGTTTGATTTCAGTATAATTGCTTGTTTCACGTGCTTGGCCTCAGTTCTAACAAAGAATCGTTAAGAGTCTGGATCCTATCAATGTCTCAACTGTAATTCTTCTGAATGATTTTGTTGGGAACTGGTTTCTCCAGGGGCTCTGACAGTCATCTCGCTCTGTTGTAACCATCCAGCCATGGCTCCTAATGCCTAATATCTGGGGCAGAGTCTGGCTGGCCATCCATCAACAGATATTTATTTATCATATTTATTCCTTGCCTTCCCCACGATGCAGGCTCAGGGCAGCTCACAGTCAGTACATAAAATACAGTTAAAACAAGATAAAACCATATAAAACAATTCTATTATTAATACACTTCGTAAAGTGTTGAAGATAGTTACTCAAGATGGCTTATTTCAATGTACTCTCTAAGAATCCTTCTGCTCAAGATCTTCCTGTGGCTCAGGCTGGATGTTAAAACCAAAAGCTGTGGCTCTATAATGGTGGTAGCACCCTAGCCAAAGGCCTGGTGGAAGAGCTCCATCTTGCAGGCCCTGCAGAACTGTAGAAGATCTTGCAGTGCCCTGATCTCTTCCTGAAGCTCATTCCATCAGGATGGGGCCACCACCGAGAAAGCCCTGGCCCTGGTAATAGCAAGCCTGGCCCCTTTAGGGCCAGGGAGGGTCAATTGATTATGAGACCCCAACCGAAGTGCTCTCAGGTATACATGGGGAAAGGCGGTCCCACAGGTATGCTGGACCCTGGCCATATAGGGCTTTAAAGGTAAGAACCAGCACCTTGAAGCAGATTTAGTATGCTATTGGCAGCCAGTGCAGTTATCACAGCACAGGCTGGATGTGCTCCCACTTGGGGAGACCCATCAAAAGCCTGACTGCAGCATTCTGCACTAGCTGCAGCTTCCGGATCTGCGTCAAGGGCAGCCCCATGTAGAGAGCATTACAGTAGTCTAGTCTCGAGTTGACCATAGCATGGATCACTGTTGCTAAGTCAAGGAAGGGAACCAACTACCTGATCAGCCAAAAGTGATAAAAGGCCAACCTGGCAGGGGCTGCTACCTGGGCCTCCATCACTAGGGAGGCATCCAGGAGCACTCCCAAACTTCTAACACCCAGCGCTGGCATCAACGGCACCCCGTTGAAGGTCAGGAGTGGGAACCCTACCCCTGAACTGCCCCAACTCAAGAACAGGACCTCCATCTTCATTGGATTCAGTTTCAGCCAACTCAGACTAAGCCAACCAGCCATGGCTTGCAATGTCCGGTCTAGGTCTTCCGGTCTGGAGTCAGACCAGCCACCCAACATCAGATAGAGCTGGGTGTCATCAGCATACTGGTGACATCCCAGCCCAAGCCTCCGGGCAATCTGGGCAAGGGGGTGCATATAGATGTTAAATAACATCGGGGAAAGCACTGCCCCTTGAGGCACTCCACAGTCTAGTGGATGCCTCTTGGACTGCTGTTCTCCTAGAACCACCCTTTGTCCCTGACCTTGGAGAAAGGAAGTGAGCCATTATAAGGCAAGACCTTGAATTCCTATGTCGGCAAGGCGGTGGACCAGTAGCTGATGGTTGACCATGTCAAATGCTGCCAAGAGGTCCAGCAACATCAGCACCGCCGATCCGCCTTGATCCAGATGCCTACGAAGGTCATCCTTGAGGGCAACCAGTGCCATCTCCGTCCCATGACCAGGGCGAAAGCCGGACTGGAAGGGGTCTATTGCTGGGTGTCATCAGCTTACTGGTAACAGCCCATCCCAACACCCCGGACCAGCTGGGCAAGGGGGCGCATATAGATGTTGAACAACATTAGAGAGAGTGTTGCACCCTGCGACACTCTGCATTCCAGTGGGTATTGTGAGACACTCTCCCTGAGCACCACTCTCTGTCCCCAATCATGGAGAAAGAAGGAAAGCCATTGTAGAGCAGTCCCCCCCGGTATCCCTAAGTTGGCAAGATGGTGGGTCAAGAGATTGTAATCAACTGTGTCAAATGCTGCTGTCAAATCCAAGAGCAACAGCAGCACCAACTTGCTTCAATCCAGGTGTCTGTGGAGGTCATCTATGAGGGTGACCATGGGCAGGGCAGAAGCCAGACTGGAAGGGGTCCAGGATTTATTTATTTATCTCTCTCTCTCTCTCTCTCTCTCTCTCTCTTGGATTTATATCCCACCCTCCTTGAAGGCTCAGAGCGGCTCACAATAGGGCACGCATGCCGGCTTTAAAACACATTAAAACAGTATAAAACCCAATGGGACAAATAGAACAAACATTCAAAATTTAACAGCATATTAAAACAAGATGGGGCAGATCATAATCCCCGACAGCCAAATGATAGATTGTTATCCCTGCTCCTTTCTGGGCCACCCCTCACTGAAGATGGCAGTGGTGCGATAGCACAGGGCTAACAATGATGGAATAGCGATGGCAGAGTAGTAATGGCGGTGGCTCCTAAGCATAGGCCTGGTGGAAGAGCTCCGTCTTACAGGCCCTGCAGAATTAAGCAAGGTCCTGCAGGGCCCGGATCTCCCCTGGGAGCTCCTTCCACCAGGTAGGAGCTGCCACCGAAAAGCCCTGGCTCTAGTGGCAGCAAATTTCACATCCCTGGGGCCTGGAATTTCCAGGAGGTGTTGACTCCCCAACTGAAGTGCCCTTGGGGGAACATATGGGGAAAGGCAGTCCCTCAGGTAGGCTGGACCCCGGCCATATAGGGCTTTAAAGTTCAAAAACAGCACTTTGAAGCGAATCCAGTACGCTATTGGCAGCCAGTGCAGCGCTTTCAGCACAGGCTGAATGTGAGAGACCCATCAGCAGCCTGGCTGCAGCATTCTGCACCAGCTGCAGCTTCCGAATTTGCGACAGAGACAGCCCTAAGTAGAAAGCATTACAGTAGTCTAGCCTCAAGGTGACTGTCGCATGGATCACAGTGGCCAGGTCATCGCGGTCAAGGAAGGGGACCAACTGCCGAGCCAGCCGGAGATGGTAAAAGGTCAACTTGGCAGTGGCTGCTACCTGGGCCTCCATCATTAGGGAGGAGTCCAGGACCACCCCCAAACTCCTAACGTCCAACGCTGGCACCAACGGCACCCCATTGAAGGTTGGGAGAAGGAGCCCCAACCCTGAACCGATCTGACTCGGGCCCAGGACCTCAGTCTTTGCCGGCTTTAGTTTCAACTGGCTCAGCCTGAGCCATCCAGCCACAGCCTGTAACGCCCGATGCAGGTCATCCGGGGCAGAGTTTGACTGGCCGCCGAACATCAGATAGAGCTGGGTGTCATCTGCATATTGATGACACCCAAGCCCACAACTCTGGGCAATCTGGGCGAGGGGGCGCATGTAGATGTTAAACAACATCGGGGACAGTATGGCCCCCTGAGGCACCCCACACTCAATGGGGTGTCTCTGAGACCGCTGATCCCCTATCACCACCCTCTGTCCCCGACCTTGGAGAAAAGAGGCAAACCATTGAAGGGCAAGCCCCTGAATCCCCACATTGGCGAGGATGGTGCTCAGCCACCACTCTCTCAACCACCTTACCCAGAAATTTGAAACTGGGTGGTAGTTGGCAAGGACCATAGGTAAGTAGTTGGCAAGGACCAAAGCCAATGATTGCTTTTTAAAGAGTGGGCATACCAATGCCTCCTTCAGCCAGAGGAGCAAGGAGCAGGTTTACTTCATCCTGTTTTCTCATTGTTAATGGAAATTTGCTCTGTGCGGCATTCATTTGCTCCCTAATACTGTTTTAAGTATGAGAATTTTTTTAAAAAAGTATTTTTATTTTATGAATGACCAACGAGTATAATACAGTTATAGATGTAAAAACAAACACGTAACATCATCAAACAAATATATACATTAAACCTATTCCCACTTGAAATTGTTCAACATTAAGTATGAGAATTTTAAAAAATAATAATTCCAGAATCACCTGCAGTTCATTAGTGTCTTTCCCTCTCCTTGGAATTTTGATGTGTCCTTCTGTATTGCTGAAAACACTGGGGCGGGGGGAGCCTAGATGTTAGTCAAAGCTCGACCTTCTTAAATTCAAATCTTAGTTCCAAACCTCACTATGCTGTATGCTTCAATACTTTAGAAGTCAAAATGCTGACCAGGAAATGGTTGTGTCTTGCCTCAAATATGTATGCATGTAAACATACACACATGAAGCTAAGGCTCCATACAGGACAGTACTTGCCATCTCACACCATCCAATGGCTGAACTGCATTTTTAACTGTTGAATCATACTGTGGATGTTTATGTTTATCATTATGTTTAGCCACAAGCAGGGCTTTTTTTGTAGAAAAAGCCCAGCAGGAACTCATTAGCATAATAGGCCACACCCCTGACAGCACAGCTCATTAGCATATTAGGCCACACCCCATGTTACCAGGAGTGTGGTCATGCAGTCACAGCCACCTTTTGCTTCTTATTCTGTTTACCTTGTTTGTTGTCAAAACCAGGGCTCTTTTTGTAGCAGGAGCTCCTTTGCATGTTAGGCCACACACCCCTAATGTAGCCAGTCCTAATGAGTCTCTGCTGTTAGCTGTGGCCTTTTATGCTAATAAGTTCCTGTTGGGCGTAGCCAACTTGAGAGCCAGCCGGAACTCCGTTCCTGTGCGTTCCTGCCCAAAAATAACCCTGGCCACAAGAACAACCCCACTTGCCTTTAAATGACCAAAGGACAAGCTCTTGCATGGTAAACTAGCAATACAGCCTTCCAAACCATGTATTGTTATGTGCCTTGAATGTGAATCTAAAGCATTTCTTTAACTATATCCAGAGCAAGAGACCAGCCAGAGAAGCAGTTAGACCTTTGGATAACCAAGGAACAAAAGGATTGCTAAAGCAGAGAAGCTAATTGAAGTCATTCATCTGTGCTCATAGTGGAAAGTGTGGGTCATGGACCCCAGGTCACAACCACTGTTTAGGAAAGGAGTCTGAAGAACTGAGTCAAATTGAGATGATGAGAGACGAATTTCTAGACATATTGGGAAAATTAAAAACCAAGAAATCTCCAGGTCCCGAGGCATATATCTGATGTATAAAGTACTGAGACTGATGCATGGCAAAGTGAATTCAGCTCATACTTTATTGTAGATCGTAGAACAAGAGATGCCTTTGCTGGCTCACAGGCCAGTTTACATTCCCAGCTGACACCACACCCAAACACACACCCACACCCGTGATTGGATATTTACAGTGCACCCCTGGACCCAGAGGTCCCTCCCAGGATCCTAGCCTCCCAATAGGTGTGTGTCCATTCAGGCTATTGTCTCTAGAGGCGAAGGTCGGGTCTTTCGCCTGACTGCGTGTTTGCCCGACCATGTGTGCGGACTTCCCTGGGTACACAACATGATGGTCCTTAGGGAACTCAAATGTGAGGTTGCTGATCTACTAATCAGTACATCTAACTTGACATTAAAAGCAGCCACTGTACCAGAAACCCACCCTGCCCTGGGTGGCCCAGGCTAGCCTGAACTCATCAGATCTCAGAATCTAAGCAGGGCTGGCCTGGTTAGGACTTGGAGGGGGGTCCACCAAGGAAGTCCAGAGTTGCTACGCAGAGCCAGGCAATAGCAAAGCACCTCTGTTAATCTCTTGCCCTGAAAACTCCATTAGGTCAGTTGCTACTGTGGGTGGGAATGCCCAGTCATTCAGTCCGTTTGGCAAGAGGTTTTAGCGTTACAATCGCTTCAGGCTAAACCAGACTTGCTACTCCTCAACTATTGGGATCCCACAGAAGGGGCCGTTGCCCATAAGGAACTTACCTCAATCCCTTTTGCTGCTGCCCAACTAACAATTGCCATGGTGTGCAGATCCCCAGCACCTCCGACATAGAATGCCTGGTATGACAAAGTACCAACTATTTACACCAAACTCAAACTGGTTCCCACGAAGTCTACTCTAAATACTTATTAATTTGGGCCCCTTTTCTGCAATTTATGGCAGAGAATGATCCCCTCCCTTCCACTATCAGTTACCATATATGGCTTCACCTGTAATACACCCTTTAGGTGAACCTACTGTGGCAGGGGTGGAAAATGGTCAGTAAAATCAGTAAAAGTCAGTTTTTTCATCTTGGTCAGTAATTTGTCAGTTTTTTAAAAAAAATGGTCCGTAAAGTCAATATTTCTTTGGTTTTTGTGAATGCAGTTTGTGTTTTTCTGTTTTCATTACTGCATTTTGGGGAAAACATGATGACTTTCCGGTGAGAAGGCAGATTGTTTTCGGTTTAGTTATGAAGTACTTTAAGGACTTTGTTCCTAAGAGTAAAAGTGATTTGGTGAAATCTTCCACAAAGTATAGAAACATAATTAACCTCTTAAAAATATGAGACAATGAAAGTAGAGGTGATGGATATTGGAATATTGGAAAGTAATATATTCAATATTGGAAAGTAAAATATTCAAATATTGGAAAGTAAGTATGATCTGATAGATATCACTGAGACTTGGTGGGATGAGTCTCATATATGGAGCACAGCGATTGAAGGATATACTTTGTTCAAATGGAACAGAATAAACAAAAAAGGAGGCGGGGTGGCACTATATGTCAAGAATGAATACACTTGCACTTAAATTCAGGATTTCGAGAGTTGCCCTGTTGAAAGTGTGTGGGTAAGGATAGAGTGAGGGCAAAAAGAAGGGGATATTGTTGTAGGGGTATAATACAGACCTCCGAACTAACCAGAGAAACTGGATGATGCATTTGTACAACGGCTTGCTAAACTTTCACAGAGACAGGATGTTGTGGTTATGGGAGAGTTCAACTATCCAGATAGTTGCTGGAAATCTAACTCTGCTAGACATGGGGCATCCCACAGATTCTTGGATAGTCTTGAGGACAACTTCATCTCTCAGAAGGTGGAGGTGGGAACCAAAGGATCTGCTATCCTAGATTTAATCCTGACTAACAAGGAAGAACTAGTTGATGAAGTGAACGTTGTGGGATCCTTGGGGAATAGTGACCATGTCAGCTTGGAATATGACACAGAGAAGGATGTGAAACCAGGACATAGTAGGACTCATATCCTGGACTTCAGGAAAGCTGATTTCAAAAAACTCAGAGAAATATTAGGTAAGATCCCATGGCTGGAAAAGCTGAGGGGGAAATCTGCACAGGAATGATGGGTGATGCTGAAAAATGAAGTGCTTAAGGCACAATCTCAAACAGGTTTCTACCATGTTCTTCTTCTTCTTTTTTTTTAATGCTCCCCGAAGGGGATTTTATTGATTTTGCTTTACTACGGGATATGGGGAAAGGTTGCTAATCTCCACCTCTAAAAATTTATGGGACATGGGTAAAATGTTCTTCAAATCCTCGTTCTTTTCTTCTGGAACCCCTTGGAATCGTAGAATGTGCATAGATCTTTCCAGCTGTAGTTGTATTAGTTGATTTTTATTGGAGAGTCTCTCCTTTTCTGCTTCATCCGCTCTTTTATTAATACTCTCAGTCTGTTTTTCCATTTTTTTAAAAGTCTTTTCCGTTGTTGAGGTCCTTCTATCCATTTGAGTAATCTGCTTTTGCAAATTATCCATTTTCGCGTTGAGATTAGTCATCTGCTCCATTAGGGGGCGCAGTGCATTCGCCAGCAATGTAGACATCTCTGCAGCTACTTCCTGGTTGTGGGAGGGAGTCGTTGGTATACCATTTCCGGTTGACGTTTTTTTCTCCAGACCCGGCTTCCGCCCTCTCCCAGCCATAATATCAACAAGAAGTAAGTTTCCCAAAACAAAGTAAAAGTTAGCAGAAATTAATCTACCTTTCTTTATTTTGCAGCTTTTGTTTTTGCTAATCCTCTTATGCGCAAAGCTTAATTCAGGGTTGTTCTTAAAGATCGCTTTGAAACCGTATTGTTTCAAATGGGGGGGGATTAACTCTTGAGCGTCTCCCTCTCCCCTGCTGCTTTGCCCTTAGGCGCTTCTAAATTCCTACCAAGGCTTTTGTTCGCTTAAATCACCTGAACAATGCTTGACTCACGCTTTGCAGCCTTGGAGATCTTTTAGAAGCTTTTCAGCAGCTGTTGATTGTGTCCGCTGATCCGGTAACCGTCTCTCGGCGCCATGCTGGCTCTTCAGCGACGGGACCTTTCGGAGATGGAGGTGAGCCTCAATTCCTTGGCCGTCGCCTTGGAAGAGGCTCTCCTCAGCTCTCCGGGCTGGGGGTCTCCTACAGAGACCCCGGTAGGGTCCGGGACCTGCTCAGACCCTTCCCGTCAGCCGAGTCTCGGCACAGCCCCATCGGAGTAAGACAGGGATGTGACCAAGTAGCGAAACGCTTAAACCGGAAGCCCTGGTTTCTACCATGTTCTTCTAAAACTCCACATGTGTGAAACACTTGGAGAGGGGCAACCATTGGGGAGACCAAATGTCAGCTGAAACTGGTTAGAGAGCAGATACAACCCATGGGAGACCAGTTGGTCCTTTGTTTGAAAAGAGTAGACACGTGTTTTATATATGTTTTTTTTTTTAAACAAAATTTTTATTGGGATGCATTCAACATTGTTAAACATCATTACCAATACAATTTAAAAAGATTTTCACCCCATCCCCCCACCCCCCCTAATAGGCTTCCAACACTGCTAATAACAAAAAAGAGAAAGTTAAAAGGTAATCAAGTTTAGACTTGTAACAATCGACAAACCAGGTAACCCAATTTCAAATACATAAAAGCCTGACTTTTACAAGCATGATTTCCAATAAAGGTACAGTACAATCAAGTGTTCATTTCATTTCTCATTCAGTTTCAATACAAATCAAGATTGTACATTTTCCCTTTCATTCTATATTCAGTTTCCATATACAATTTCAGGCCTTCCCAGTCCTTTAAATATTGTTCTGCCATTTGTCCATTTAGTTTTTTCGTCATTTTGTCAATTTTGGCTAAAAACAGCAGTTTTCTTAACCAGTCATGTATATCTGGCACCTTCTCCGCTTTCCATTGTTGAGCAAAAGCCATTCTCGCCGATGTAATCATATACCATAATAGTGTCCTTTTTTCTTGTGGAATTTTTTCCATTGTCAAACCTAAGAGAAGAAGTTCCGGACTTTTCCTGATAGGAATTTTTAATATCTTCTGCATCTCACAATGTACATTTGACCAGTATGTTTTTGCTTTATCACATGACCACCACATATGGTAAAAAGAACCCTCTGTTTTTTTACATTTCCAACACTTATTACTCAAGTTCTTATCCATACTAATATTGGCAATCTTTTTTGGTGTCATGTACCACCTGTACATCATCTTATAACAATTTTCTTTTACATTAACACAGGTTGACATTTTAAGAGCTTTTTTCCATAAAAATTCCCATGTTTCCATGGAAATTTCCTTGTTCATATTTATGGCCCATTTTATCATTTGCTCTTTAACAGTTTCATCCAAAGTATAAACAGTCAACAAAGTTTTATACATCTTTGATATCATTTTTCGCTCTTTTTTCAACCATATATCCTCAAACTCATCGTTCTTAGCTCTAAAACCAACCTCTTTACAGTCTTTTTTGTAAATATCCCGTATTTGACAATATTGTAACCATCCATACTTAAATTCTAATTCATTATTTGGTTTTAAAACATATTTTTTCCCTTCCTTTTGAAGCAACTCTTGGTATTTCAACCAATCATTACCTTTATATTCTGAAAAGGGATGAATAACTGCAGCAGGAACAATCCACAAAGGCCTCTCATCAGGAACTGTGTTCTTGTATCTGGTCCATGCATCAAACAATGTTCTTCTTACATAATGATGCTTAAACATTGAGTCTACTTTATTTTTCCCATACCAAAGATAGGCATGCCAGCCAAATCTGCAATCGTGACCCTCAAGGGCCAAAAGTTTTCTATTTTCCAAATTAACCCAGTCAGTTAACCAAAACATACATACTGCTTCATGACACAAACGCAAATTTGGGACTTGGAAGCCACCTCTGTCTTTGATATCATACATTATTTTCATTTTAATTCTTGGCTTCTTTCCTGCCCAGATAAATTTAAAAATTTCTCTTTGCCATTTCACCAACACTTTCACATCTTTTACAATTGGTATTGTCTAAAACAAAAACATCAACCTGGGCAGTACATTCATTTTGACAACGGCAATTCTTCCAAGAAGAGATAATCTAAGTTTTCCCCACTTTTCTAAATCACGCTTTATTAAAACCCACAATTTTTCATAATTATTCTTAAACAAGTCAATATTTTTCATTGTAATGTCAACTCCCAGATATTTAACCTTTTTAACCACTTCACATTCTGTCAGATTTTGTAAAATGTGTTGCTTTGTAACATTCATGTTTTTACATAATATTTTCGATTTATTTTTATTTACATAGAACCCTGAGAGGTCACCAAACTCTTTTACTTTTTCAAATACCAAAGGCATGTTATTAACAGGATCTTCAACAATAAACATAATATCATCAGCAAATGCTCTTAATTTGTATGAAAAACCTCTAATACTCAAACCTTTTATATTATGATCATCTCTAATCATTTGCAGCAGAATCTCCAAAATCCAGATGAATAACAATGGCGATAGGGGACAGGCCTGTCTAGTCCCTTTTCTGACCCGGAATGCTTCTGTTGATTCTGCATTTACAATCACCGTAGCCTTTTGTTCTTTGTATATTGATTTAATCATTCTTGTAAATTCTGCGCCCATCTGCAATTTTTCAATCACTTTGAACATAAATTCCCAATTCAAGTTATCAAATGCCTTCTCCGCGTCTAAGAATAAAAAGCCAACCTCTTTTTCCGGGTGCTTATCATAGTACTCTATTGCGTCTAAAACAATCCTCATGTTGTCCTTTATTTGCCTACCTGGCAAAAACCCAGCCTGATCTTCGGCAATAGTGTCTTTCAAATACCTTATAAGGCGTTCTGCTAAAATTTTTGCATAAATTTTGTAATCATTGTTCAGAAGTGAAATTGGTCGATAATTTTTAACATTAGTTAAATCTTGAGTTTCTTTCGGTATTAAGGTGATTGCAGCTTCATTCCAGGAATCTGGAATCTTCCTACTTTGTCTAATTTCATTTAAAAGAATCTCTAGAACCGGTACCAGGTCTTCTTGAAGTTTCTTGTAGAATTTGACTGAAAAACCATTTGGTCCTGGAACTTTGGAGATTTTTGCCTCTCCTATTGCTTTGCTGATTTCTTCTTTAGTTATCACAGCGTTTAACATTGCTTTTATTTCTAAGCTTGGTTGTGTCAAATTTACTTTTGATAAATAGTCTTGAATTTTTTGTTGATCCATTTGTTTTGCTTGAAAAAGAGTAGCATAGTATTTATAAAATTCTCTCCGGATCCCTCCTGGGTCTATGATTTCTCTATTCCCATCCTTCAGTTTAATTATTATTTTGTTCTCTCTTCTTTTCTTCAATTGCCATGCCAAATATTCCCCAGGTTTATTCGCTCCTTCAAAGGACTTCTGTTGCAATTTTTTCAAATTCCAATATACTTCTTTATTTAACCTCGCATCGTATTGTTCCCTTAGGATCCTCAGCTCTCTCAAAATCTCTTTTTTCAGGTCAGTTACTTCATCAGCCACTTTTCCTAGAGTTTTTTCCATTTTTTGTATAGCATCCATCACCCGTTTTTCCATGGCTTCCATCATGCCCTGTAATTTCTTCTCCTCTTTAGCAGCCATTTTCGGGGAGGACCAAGAGTTCGCCCTCTGTCGTTGCCGAAGATCGTAAGCCGTTGTTTACAATTATCACAAAACTTACATCAAATTAAAGCTCTTCTTGTGCCCAGTTAAACCGCTCTATTTTCACTTTTTTCTGTTAAGTCTTTTGGCTAAAATCCGAATAAATCGTTTTGACCTTCTCAAAATGGTGGGCGCAATTTCTCTATGGTAAATAGCTCTTCCTGTTGTTTACTTCCTGTCTGGCAATCTTAATCGTCCCCCTTGACTTCTGGTTTCCTCCCTTCTTCCAGCCTCCTTGGTCGTCTCTAGGAAATGCTACTTGTCTGGTCTGAGGTCACTTCCTGTTCTGGTGATTTCTGTCGCAGCTTGAGTAATTTTCCACACTGATTCTCGCAGGACTTGGTGTTAGTTTCTATTTTAAAGTCAATATCCCGACCGCAGGAATGATCAACAAACCGGCTTTTTGGCCTTTTTTTGCTGTTTAACCGCATTTTCCGGAGTCAGTGTTAGTACACAGAATACAGCACGATCATACGCTACATCGGATGTTGTTTATTCTCAGGATCAGCGTGTTTTCGGTGAGCAATTTTGAAAAGTTACCTTCAAAGTCCGTGTCTTGTTATAGCAGTGTTTCCTTGGTATCAGTTTCCGTAGAATGTCTTGGAGGTCTGGGTCATGCGTTCTTATGTTGAGAATCCAACTCGGTGGGGTCTTTTAGAGAAATTCCGAAGTGCCCTCTTGGGGGGAGGGGATCAAGGCTGGTCGCGGCGCTCTTTAAAGCCCCGCTATCAGCCGATCTCAACTCCCACTCGGGCCAATGCTCGTTGCTAGTCACCCCCCTGCCTGGGGAGATCTGCGGCAGGCTGTATAGCCCACCCTGTCATAAAGACCCTCCGTATGTTCTGGGAGCAAAGCCAGAACACGTCAGGACGCCATATATCTCAGACCAGAAGCCCGTGTTTTATATATGTTGAAGTCTACAGTGTTTAGTGTTTCCAAAGGATTTAGACGTGTCAAACTAGTCCCATGAATGGTCTAACCTATATCAAGATTCCAAAAGGACTGAAATATTATTTAATTTTACTGCTGAGGCTAAGTTGGTCCCAGCCATTGTTAAGATGCCTGGGTGGGAAACCACAATGGGAATTATGTCAGTTAGATTTTTGGAGGAAAAGCAGTGTGCTTTTGTTTTGTGTGGGGAATAATATAAACCATTCACTTTCATGTTCTGGTAAGAAAGAAATGTGAGAGACGGGTAATGAAGCCAAGGTGGCTGAACAAGGAGCTCTCTAAAGAGCTGAGACTAAAAAGGGAAATGTACAGGAAATGGAAGGAGAGTCAAATTACTGTGTGAGTACAAGAAGCAGGCTCGAATTTGTACGGATGGTGTCAGAAAGGCACGTAGATGGAACTGAGGCTAAAGATAGCAAGAAAGGTTTCTATGCCTATGTTCAGAGCAAAAAGAAGAACAGGGATGGGGTAAGCTCTTTGCTAGGGGAAGATGGTCAAGCCTTAACAAGGGATGAAGACAAAGTGGAGTTACTCAACTCTCACTTTGCTTCGGTCTTTAACCATAAGGCAAGATGTATACAAACTGAAGAATGCAGGGCAGAGTAAGTAAGGAAATGGTTAGAGAGTGTAGTATAGATTTGATTATAACATTTATTTCCTTTTGATTATTCATATTCTTCTGGTTTTATAGGGTTTTCCTCATAAGCAAGATTTTTCTTATAATGTAGTATGGGTCTATTAAGCAGTAGGACTTTCCCCTCTAGGTTGCACTAATTTCTCTAGCTGATGCTAGCAGACGGGAAATTTAGATATAAAGTTCATGGTTTTTAATTGTTTAGGTTACAATTCTGCAATGTCTGGGTCAAAAAGGATTTTTAGCTCTGTATCAGAAAAAAAACCTTTGTTTGGGTATATAGAAATCTTGCTTGATAGTGTTTAGGTTAAGATTACGTAAGCAATTGACGCTGTTGCATAGACACGCCTGCCTTTACACTTGACCAATAAGGGAAATTTTATTCAGATGATGTTTAATTTTTTGTAACCAATTATGTTTTTTGAATATTATTTTCAAGATGATGCTGTGATGATGTCATTTGAACTATAAAATTTCATGTATTTCCTGGTTGTGCTCAGAAAGCAGTGAATTTTGGGCTATTTAGCCAAACTGTTTTCAGATGTTTTGGTTGCAATTAAAACACTAAGATCTTCCTCCTCATTTTTGACTCCATTTCTTTCTGGCTGGAAATTTATTTGCACAACAAGAGCATCTAGTTGCCTTAAATACTTTCAAATCTCCAGGGCCAGATGGCTTGCATCCCAAGGTGCTACTCTTTGAGATGTCCTGGAGTACTGGTGTTGTTCAGGAAGACTGGAGAAGAGCGAATATTGTCCCAATCTTTAAGAAGGGAAAAAAGACGGACCCAGGAAATTGCAAACCTGTCAGTTTGACATCAATACCTGGAAAAATTCTAGAGCAGATTAGTAAACGCTCTGTCTGTGAGCACCTTGAACAGAATGAGTTAATTGGTAGTAGCCAGCATGGGTTTATCAAGAATAAGTCATGCCAGACCAACCTTATCTTCTTTTTTGACAGAATTACTAAAATGGTTGACTCTGGTAATGCTGTGGATATAGTGTATCTAGATTTCAGTAAAACATTTGACAAAGTTTCTCATGATATTCTTGAGGATAAGCTGGTTAAGTGTGGGCTGGATGGTGGGCTGGATGGTGCAACCATTGGATGCAACATGGTTGGTTGAAAAATCGTAAATGATGAGTGCTCGTAAATGGCTCTGCATCTACGTGGAGGGAAGTCTCAAGTGGAGTGCCACAGGGCTCGATCCTAGGCCCGGTGTTGTATAAATGACCTGGAGGAAGACATAGAGGGGATACTTATCAAATTTGCAGATGACACGAAGCTGGGTGGGATTGCTAATTCTGAAGAAGACAGAGTCAGGATTCAAAATTGTCTAGATAGGCTGGAACAGTGGGCTGAGACAAATGAAATGAATTTCAATAGAGATAAGTGCAAAGTCTTACACTTAGGTACAAAAAATCATAGGCACAGCTAGAGAATGGGAGGGACTTGGCATGACAGCAGCACATGTGAAAGGGATCTAGGTGTTGTGGTTGATCACAAACTAAACATGAGCCTGCAGTGCAATGTGGCTGTGAAGAAAGCTAATGCATTCTTAGGATGCATTAACAGAAGCATTGTGTCCGGATCATGGGAGGTGGTAGTTCCACTCTATTCTGCTATGGTCAGGCCTCACCTGGAGTACTGTCTCCAGTCTTGGGCATCACATTTTAGGAAGGATGTTGACAAGCTGAAGCATGTCCAGAAGAGGGCAACCAGGATGGTGAGAGGGTTGGAATCCAAGTCTTATGAGGAAAGGCTGAAAGAGTTGGGTATGTTTAGCCTGGGAAAGAGAAGGCTTAGAGGGGACCTGATTGCAGTCTTCAAGTATTTGGAGGGCTGTCATGTAGAAGATGGGGCAGATCTATTCTCTCTTGCTCTGGATTGCAAGACTAGATCTAATGGGCGGAAATTACAAGGGAGTCGTTACTGGCTAAATATCAGGAGAAACTTCCTAACTGTACGAGTGGTTGAGCAGTGGAACAGACTGCCTCGGGAGATGGTGGATGCTCCTTCGCTGGACGTTTTCAAGTGGAGGCTGGACGACCATTTTTCGAGTATGCTGTAGGGCTATCTTTTGGCTATGCTCCTGCAGAGTGCAGGGGGTTGGACTAGATGACCTGCAAGGTCCCTTCCAACTGTAACATTCTATGATTCTATGATTCTTGCACATGCAAAATAACATGGGCAAAAGGAGCTCAAAATTATTCCTTCTTATCATCCAAGTTAGGGTTGTCTGCCAGCCGAGGGGGGATTCCTGTCTGCACCCCCATTGCCCACCCTCGTTCTTCTGAGTGCTGGGGGGGAAATGTTGAGGCCAACCTTATGCCAGCATTTCCAGCGGCATCACCATAGCATTTCAGGTGCATGCTAAAACATCCAGTGATGCAGTGACATCACTTCTGGTTATGTGGCCAGAAGTGATATAATGAGATCACAGGACACTATTACAGTGAGTCTCTGCTCCTCCCAATATCCTGGGAGTTGCCACCCTAACACAAGTCTACCCCATTCCACAACATAGTTGCAATGAGCTTCTTTTCCCAAATACAAGTCTCTTGCTATCACATCTATTGTGTCTTTGGACTGTAAAATCAGATGGGTGTCAAACATCTCCAGAACTTAATTCCCATTCAATTCATAGCAAGCAATAGCATCAAGTTACAATCTTTTTATGAATACAGCGTCTGCTTTACACTACTATGTGAGTCAACAAGATATACACTGCTTTTTACTGGTTGCTATTTACCATCTCTAGGTCTCAGGAGTGTGTGTGTGTGTGTGTGTGTGTGTGTGTGTGTGTGTGTGTGAAGAGCCATCAAGTCACAGCTGACCTATGGTAACCCCAGCAAGAGGTTTCAAGACAACTGAGAAGCAGAGGTGGTTTGCCATTGCCTTCTTCTGCTGTCTCCTTGGTAGTCTCCCTTTCAGATGAACAAGTCCCAAAGCCAAAACTGAAATAAGCATTCCTGGGTTTTTTTAATGCAGCAAAGGTAAGAATGTACAGACCTACTGAATCAGGCTAGTGGTATTTCTGGTCCAGCCTCCTGTCGCATACAGTGACCAACCTGTTACCCTGGAGAGCCAACACATAGGGCATAGATGCTAAGGCCTTCCACTGATGTTGCCTCCTAGCACTGGTATTCAGAGGTTTGCTGCCTCCAAACAGGGAGGTTTCCTTTACTCACCATGGCTAGTAGCTATTGATGGACCTATCCTCCATGAACATGTCTAACCCGCCTTTTAAAGCCATCCCTCCTTGTGGTTATCAAGACATCCTATTGGCAGTGAGTGCCACAATATGATTACTCACTGAGTGCAGTGTTCCTTTTTGTCTGTTCCCAATCTATTGCCCATCAACTTCACTGGGTGCCCCTATGTGCTAATATTATGGAAGAGAGAGAAAAAGTTCTGCCTTTTTGCTTTTTCTAACTCATGCACTGTTTTCTAAACCTCTATCATGTACCCCTTTTGGTCATCCTAAAGTTAAGGTTGGCCTTGGATCATCCAGATATTTACAGTTAATTACAGTAGCTCTTCAGATCACCGGTGCTGCTATCACAACACAGTGCCTCTTACCTCTGCCCAAATCCTTGCAACTTTGGCTTAATGAATTTCATGCCTCTCTGCCAGAGGTGTCAAAAATAAGGCCTGGGGCTCGTATGCGGCCCGCGAGCAACTGGTGCAAGGGAGGGAACAGGAGACTGCTCAGGGGGAAGTGGGCGGAGCCACTCCGACTGTGGCTTCAGCACGGCAGAAGAACCTCATCCGTAGCAGTCGAGCAGCGTGGCAGTGTCAGCCCAGAGCTGCACGGCTGGCTCTCCCGTCCACCCATATGGGTTCTCCTTCAAACCCCCCTCCCACCCCAGGGGGCCTCGCAGTGAGGATACACCAACTTGGAGCTTAGCAGCTGCTGTCCTTTCTATAGTTTCTACCTCCGGTACTTGGCATTACATTTTATGGCACACATGGCCCGGCCCAACAAAATGACATTTATGTCAGATCTGGCCCTCATAATAAATTAGTCTGCTCTGTGCCAATGACATGCCCTACGATTCGGTACAATGGGACTTACTGATATTTTGCCCTTGGTACTCTATAATTCTCAATCAGTAGAGACTTATTTTCTAGGCAGTTTGTCATTCCAGAAAAGAAGACATGGCCTTGCTATTTATAGCAAGGGGCAGGTGAGAGTAAGAAACAACAGAAATGATAGTTTTTCTGGCTCAGTGGATGGTGGGGAATATAAACCAGATCACATATGGGACTATTTCACATAGGAGAAAAAAATTAAGAGAGGGATCCTGACCAGGTTGAACGGAGACGCAGAACTGCATGCCAGGAAAACCCCAACTCCTGATTAGAACGGCTGTCTTCCGATAACCGAGCTGAACTGGATGCCAGCGGAAGAGCAGCAGTGTTAGGTGCTTGAAGAACTTGTAGACCCAGGAAGGAGTTGAACTGCTGAATCTGTTAAGTAGCTGCTTCTGAATCAGCAAACCTGAGGCTGGTTGGAGGTTATGTCACTTGATACTTAAATGCACCCAACAGTTTTGGGAAAATGCAACCTCCATTAAGCCACCATAGAAGGAGAAGAAAATGACACTCTGACTGTCACATACCACTGTGGAAGAAAATATCTCCTGAATAGCCTATATCAATTGAATTGTTTATGATTGTTTTATGAATGGTTTTAATTGTATTTATATATGGAATTTTATGGTTGAGTGGTTGAGCAGTGGAACAGACTGCCTCAGGAGGTGGTGGATGCTCCTTCGCTGGACGTTTTCAAGCGGAGGCTGGATGCGGGGCCGGCCCAAGGTTTTTTTGTGCCCTAGGCAGGGCTACCTTCTGGTGCCCCCCCACGCACCCACCAATAACAGGGTTGCCAACCTCCAGGCAGGGCCTGGAGAGAAGGAAGTCCAGCTGCTGAGCGCGCCACCCCCCCCCACACACAGAGTGGAACAAAGTACCTCAGGAGGTGGTGGATGCTCCTTGCTGGCCGGCTGGTGGTCTCCTCCACCGCCCCCACTAGTCCCTCAGGGGGAGGGGGTTCGCAGGTCCCCGGCTCCTTCCCATCTCCTGCCCTGGCCCCTGCTGGCATGGCTTATAATCAGCTGGCTCCGGACCTTCCTCCCCCACCAGCCAGCACAGGGAGAGCACTGGATTTGCCCTTCCCCCCAAAGCCTTCTCATTCGGCCCCTTCATAGGGTGCTGCCAGTCCGACCGTCCCGTTTCATGCCATGGGCTTCTGCTAGAGGCTGGCCGAAGGTGGTAGGCCTGCAGCACTCCTCTTGGGTGCCCCCAGCTCGGCAGCTGCTGCACAGAGGCCACTGAGGAGGGCCGCCGGGGGGAGGGGGTAGCTTCTGCACAGTCCCAAGAGCTCAGCCCCACCTCGCCTCTCTGAAAGAGGACCCTTGTGCTCCCAGCTAGGCTTGTCTCTGGACTCCTGGGACACACACACACCCAAGCCATGGGGTGGCTGGGTACTTTTTGGCGCTAGAGATGTTCACTGGCATCCCACCCGCCACCACCCCCTCCTCACCCCCCCAGGCGCAGAGAGGAGGCACGAGGTGGGCCTGCCGGCAATCTCTGGGAGAAGGTGGAAAGAGGCAGGGCTTCTGGGCAGCCAGAGGCGGCCAGAGGTGGCGGCGGCAGTCACCCAGTCAGGGAAGCCAGGGAGATCATGGCTTTTGTCGGGGGTGGGGTTTTTTTGGGGGGCCAGGTGGGTCCTGTTTGATGCCCCAGGGCTGGCCCACACTCTACGCAAATGCCTAGTTCGCCTAGCGGGTGAGCCGGCCCTGAGTAGGCCTATAGATGCCTACTATTCTGCTGACTGCTCTGGAATAATGTTATGTTTCTTAGTTGCCATCCTGTTTTATTTAACTGGTTTTTAATTATATATTTACTGTGTTTTATTTCTGTTATAAGCTGCCCTGAGCCCATCATAGAACTGGGCAGTAACTAAAATTAAAATAAATAAATAAATCCTGCCATAAATCCTGTTAGTTCTCTCTCTTGCTTCAAAATTTCAGCAAACCCTGATTGTGTGTTTTTCTGTTGTTGTTCCACCTTTGTCCTGTAGGCTAGAAGCTTGCTTGTACTTTTTAGCAAGAAATGAAAAGTTGTGCTCTCAGGGCATTGTACTCTAGAGATAATGGCATTGCTATGCACAGTGATTGCCAAAAGGGCTACCTAACTACAGTCCTCCTCTCAGTTTCTCTCAGAATGTTAGGGATTTTTCCCCTCTCTCACTTCTCTGTCATTAATTCCCTCCACTTTATTATAACACCCTCTTGCTCTTACTCGACACCTTTTCCTCCCTATAAGTTTGGAGTCACCGACAGAACTGTGAGAGAAGCGCAGTAAGTTAATTCCTTCATTTGAATGATTAAACATTTAAAATATTCCCTCCATACTTGAGATGTTGAGCTGCGGATACATTATTCATGCTCAGCCCTCACTGTGTACCGAAATCGAGAATTAGGTACATAATTTTCTAGTGCTGGGGGAGGGAATCGTTTTACTGACACTCACAATTTACTCGTCCTCTGACAGAAGTTACCTTATTCAATGCCAGACTGGCTTCATATTGTAATAATTATACCACCGAAATGCTATACTTTCTCCTATGAAAAATACTGCACTTGGAGAATTCATTATTATTATATTTTCTGGTTTAAAAAGATGGCTGGGGTTGGTTCATTTGTCTGCATTCAATAAAGTAAACCTGGTCTTTGGAACAATGGAGGGTCTTTAGAACATTTTTTTTTTAAATTCTGTAAAACTTTGTACCAAAGATGATATTTCTCTGTTGGTGTTCTTTGCAGAACATCCCGCTTTCTTACCTTAAGGCCGCTCGTTGGAAAGAAATTGAAATTGAAATTCAGCAGCAGTGGATCTGCAAGGAAAATTCTGGAGCAGTCAAGGAACAGACGTGAATTTGTTTATTCCTAATTTTAAACATCAGATTTTTCATTCCAAAAAAATTGCAGTAGTTGAAATTCCCTCTTCTGCACAACTACTAAATGTTCACAAAGCCTTTCCTCCCTTGTATGTATTCACTGTAGCCATTGTGAGTCTTTTAAGGTGCCACAGGCCTTTTGTTTTACATTGTAATGTAATGTACATTTTACATGCAAAGCCGCAGCTGGTCTCCCACCCCATGAGTTGAATGTTTAGCCTGCAATTTTGCCACATGAAGCTGCCTTATCCTGAATGAGACCACTGGTCTTTCAAGGTCAGTATTGTCTGCTCTGACTGGCACTGGCTGTCCTTTTTTCACATCATCTACCACCTGATCCTGATTCACACCATCTATCACCTGATTGTATGGCTCCCCCCCCACCATTTTATCCCCAGAACAATACTGTGATGCTGAGGACAGGGTTCTGAGTGCATGACAGGCCCAAGGTCACCCAAAGAGATTCATGGCAGAGAAGAATTTTCATTTCAGATCTCTCCAGTTCTAGTCCAGTGTTCTCACCACTACACCACGACTGGCTTTTATTTAACAAGGTAAATTTCAAATTAATTCCAAAACTGGAGCAGGTCCAACTTGCCCCGTCTCAACAGAGCCATAGAGCTGCACTTGTGGTTCTCCAGCTGGAGGTTTCTCCAGGGAACAGTCCAAAAGCATCTGTTGACAGCTGTTTCTCCAACATTTTCTACACCCTCCAGTGGGATTTTGGTAGCTTTCCTAGGCAGCTTTACTATGTCACTGTAACAGCTCTTGCACTTAGACAGGTTCTCTCCCATGGGGAAACCACATAAGGGGAAACTGTTCTGTGCTTGCTGCATTGAGCTTTGGCATTCTGTTGTGTGCAGGCATTTGCCATTTTATCGTTTGTGCCTCCTGATATTCCTCCATGGAGAAAAATCAGGAAAGAAAGAACTAGCACATCATCAGAGAGACAGGTCTTAGCCTACTCCATCTCTTGTTGTGCCATTTTTCTCCTTCTAGGGAGATCTATATGCACAGAAGCATTCAAAAATTTGAGCCCCCACACCACCTGCACTCTCTGTTGGTACCATCCATTCTGCCACCCCAGAATTCTACCGTTTAATTTTGCTGTATGTAATGATCAGGCTTGTTCCTGTGAAATATACTTGTGTTTCACTCTTCTGCTGAGGTTTCAAGGCAGCTCCCCATTTGAGCATTACAACAATCTTGTGAGATAAGTGAAGCCGACTGGCCCAAGGTCACCCAGTGAACTTCATGGCTGAGAAAAGATTTATTTATTTAGATATTTACACCCTGCTGTTCTCCCAAACAGGAACTCAGTATGGCTTACAACATTATTCTGTCCTCCTCCATTTTATCTTCACAACAATAACTGTGTGAGATTATTAACCCTTAACCACCTAGGGGGAAAGCAAACTTCTGTGGCAGAGTAGACATTTGAACCTGGGCCCCTACATAAACGTAAGAACATAAGAGAAGCCAGTGTTGGATCAGGCCAATGGCCCATCTAGTCCAACACTCTGTCACACAGCAGCCAAAATATACCAGGTGCTATCAGGAGGTCCAGCAGTGGGGCCAGGACACTAGAAGCCCTCCCACTGCTGCCCCCCCAGCACCAAGAATAGAGTGCATCGCCTGCCCCAGACTGAGAGTTCCCGTCTATACCCTGTGGCTAATAGCCACTGATGGACTCTTGCTCCGTATGTTTATACGTTTATCTAGTTCCCTCTTGGATCTAGATCCTCATCTAGCCATGCTTGGGTACAGATCCCTCATCTGCTATGAAGCTTGCTGGAGGACATTGAGCCAGTCACTGCCTCATGGGCAAACCTATTTTACAGAGATAACGGGGAGAGAACTTTCCTCCTCAGAGGAAGGGCAAGATAAAATAATAAATGTACCTGAAGGCTGCTGCTCGCAGATCTAGTTTTCAACTGTCAACAATCTTGTCTCCTGAGCAGTTGCAAAATCCTCGCCTCACCACTTCATTAAAATTACACTGTGTTTCACAGACAAGAGAGAATACGCTGACTGAAAGGGACAGAGCAACAAAGCATACCTCCAGTATGGCCTCTCAGCACCTTCTTGGCTTGCTCTTCACATCAGACTGGCAAAAAATCTTTGGCTTTAGTTCATGAGTCCACTGTGCTTTCAGACCGTAAATACTGGAAGCATAAGAAACGAGAAAAAAGAGTTAATGCAGTGTCAAATTGCCAAACATGCTTCTCTGCAGGGTGCTGAATTTGTTTTCACCATGCTGACCCAATTCATGCCAGAGCTTGGCTCAGAATAAAAATTATAATGGAATTCCATTGGATGATTAATAGGGATTTGACTTGGATTTTGTGACAACTCTGGTTCAGTTGGAAAGTTCAAGTTTCTTGAATGTGGCAGGATACTAAATGTGATAAGGGTTAAGATAAACAATGTATTTAAGGAAGGTCTTCACTGCAGGTTGGTAAAAAGTTCTGAACTTAAAACATATCTATCACTTATGATGCTAATAATTCAAAAAGATTATGATAATTTGCTCTTGGCAACTGGGTTTTGTTGGTTATGAGGAAATCCCTGGCTTTCCACTCAGATCTATAAAGCCTCACCTGGAAGTGGGGTAACCCCTCCCCAAGCCAGGAAGTTGGGAAGTAACCCCTCCCCAAGCCAGGAAGTAAACTGGCTGAGCCCTGTGTGAGTGATAACAGCAGCACAACTGACTCCTTACACCAGACGAGGCAGGAGTTTCTCCATCCTCTGGGGACTCCCCGCATATGCATTTATTTATTTTTTTGGTAAATTAGCACACAAGGGAAAAAATACCCTTAAAAGCCAGCATGACATAGACCACATCTGTTCTGCAGGTGCAAAATGCTGAGAGTCAGTTAAAGGGAAATGTGTCTCCTCCATTTCCTTGTAGCTCATAGAGAGCTTAAAGGGTAGAATTGTGTGCGTGGGGGGGATAAGATTTGTGGCGGTCTTCCACCCCCCCCCCCACTATGATTCCTTTTGGGCTTGTGAATTTCAACAGACTCTGTACCAGAGCATTTCTTGGTGGACTGAGTTCCAGGTGCCTCACAAAAGCAGTTCAGTCAAGCTTCTTTTGCCATCCAGAGAGTTTGATCCTTACAATCTTTCTCTTCCAGTAACAAAGCTTGTAACTAGTGATTTTTCTCTCCAAAGCTGGTATCACCCTGGAGACCAGCAAAACAGATCTCTTGGGGAGTTTAATTCGAGTGCTATTCTAAGGATTGACTAGAATGCTAAGCAGCATTAAGTAACAACAGGTCACTGTGTAAAGGTATGATGCTTGGCAGAGGGGGAAAATGCAACATGCACTTACTTGCACTTGACCCTGGAGCACTCATCAGCTCCAAAAAAGAGTTCTTAGATTTAAGATTCCAATGTAGCACCCACCCACTCCATGTCATGGAGGGGGGAGAGATACTGGGTGCCCCAGTTCCATTTTAGCTCTCGTGTGACTGCTCTGCAACTTCCCTTTCAAAGAGAATAGCCTCGGCGTCACTGTTAGCGGCAGTGTTCCCTCTAAGCTGAGTTAGTGTGAGCTAGCTCACAGTTTTTTAGCCTCCAGCTCACAGATCTTTGTCTGAGCTCAGGAAGGATGGCTCCACAGCAAGCTAATATATGCAGTAGCCAAATCGCTCGCTCACAACTTTAATGCCAGTAGCTCACAAGGTAGAATCTTTGCTCACAAGACTCCACAGCTTAGAGGGAACATTGGTTAGCGGTCTTCTACAGCAAGAGCAGTGATGGCAAATGGAAAGCTGCTTTCACAGACTCGCATACTGCTGCTGGCAGCTAGTAGTCTTCTGTTGTGGCAGCAGTTATTTATTCATTTATTTATACAGCATTTATAGACCATCTGCCTCAAGAAGGGCAAAAGCCTCTTAGCCTCTCCCACTGCTTCTGACTTTAGTGGTCTTCTGTTGCTGCAGGAATGATGGCACAAAGAGGACTGCCTTTTGTAGCTGGCCCTACTCCCACTGACCATTGGTCATCTTCTGTAGCCAGAGCAAGGATGGCAAAAGGAGGGCTAGCTTTCTAAGCCCCTCCTGCGCCTACTGACAATTGGTAGTTGTGACACACAGCAAGCAATTGTAGGCTTTTAAGCAATGCTGCTTGGAAAAGGGTGAGCTAGCTGAAAAAATAATTGACAGTTCACAGAGCTTCTTCTGATTGGGTGAAGTCAGCTTACTGTAGAATGGAACACTGACCTGTTAAAAAATTCAAGTGGGAAGCAGAGTTCCCTCTAAGCCGAGTTAGTGTGAGCTAGCTCACAGTTTTTTAGCCTCCAGCTCACACATTTTTGCCCTAGCTCAGGAAGGAGGGCTCCAGAGCACACTAATTTATGCAGTAGCCAAATCGCTCGCTCACAATTTTAATGCCAGGAGCTCACAGAGTAGAATTTTTGCTTGCAGGACTCTACAGCTTAGAGGGAACATTGGTGGGAAGGAGTTAGACTGTTGGTGTGGATCAGATGGAGTGGGAGTTGGAGCTATGAAGGAGAGTTAACAGAAGACTCCGAGCGAGAAACTCAGAAGAGGAAAAGGGTCTGGTAAGCCGTGTCTGGAGCAGAGCAAGTGTGTTGTGGCTTCTGCAAATAACAGACTTAGGGTGGAGACAGTGAGTCTGGCAAAGAAGTGTCAGAACCTCACCTATTCCAGGAGTGGAGAGAAATCTCCTTGTGTGAAAAACAGAAACACTACTTGAGTGGAGAATTAGACATTCTCAGAATGGAAGCTGATGAACCAATTTATAGAGACTGTTCTTCTGGGAGATAGGGATTTGACCAAAAGATCTGAGGAGGCACAGAGGTCCTTCAAGCAAGTCAAAAGAGGTTATTGCTCTTAGGGAGAAGAGAATAACAATCTGGCCAGAGGAAGAGGGGGCACATAGGAAAACCCCTGGTCTATAAACATAGGGCTACAGCCAATGCTCCCTCTAAGCTGTGGAGTCTTGTGAGCAAAAATTCTACTTTGTGAGCTACTGGCATTAAAGATGTGAGCGAGCGATTTAGCTACATAAATTAGTTTGCTCTGGAGCCCTCCTTCCTGAGCTAAGACAAAAATGTGTGAGCTGGAGGCTAAAAAACTGTGAGCTAGCTCATACTAACTCAGCTTAGAGGGAACACTGGTTACAGCATAATAAAAGCTCGTCTGTGTGACCATCCAGAAACAAGTTCAAAACAAGGTATAAGGGACTCTAGTAAGCTCTGTATCACAGTAAAAGCAGTGAAATATCAGTAACAGCATCAAGCCAAAATAAACCAGGGGAAATAACTCACTAAACTTCTGTAAAGGTAAAGGTAAAGGTTCCCTTGCTTGAAAGCCAGTCGAATCCGACTCTAGGGTTGCGGTGCTCATCTCCGTTTCCAAGCCGAAGAGCCAGCGCTGTCCGAAGACGTTTCTGTGGTCATGTGGCCGGCATGACTAAACACCAAGATGCACGGAACGCTGTTACCTTCCCACTGAAGTGGTACCTATTTATCTACTTGCAATTTCTTGCTTTCGAACTGCTAGGTTGGCAGGAGCTGGAACTAGAGACAGGAGCTCACCCCATCATGTGGCACCCGGGTCTCGAACTGCTGAACTACTGACCTTCCACAGCCTGCAGTTCAGTGTAAAAGCAGTTTTGGAATTATATTTGGACCTCTCTCTACCAAGCCTCTCCCTCATGGATCACTGCCTTGTCGTGGCGAGGGGGCTTGCGTGGTTCGATGAGGCTGTGGGCTATGCCGTGGAGGGCCACCCAGGACGGACAGGCCACAGCAGAGAACTCAGACCAAGCGTGATCCCCTGGAGAAGGAAATGGCAACCCACTCCAGTATCTTTGCCAAGAAAACCCCATGGACAGTAACAAAAGGCTAAAAGATATGGCGCCGGAAGATGAGCCCCTCAGGTTGGAAGGTGTCCAATATGCTACTGAGGAAGAGCAGAGGGCAAGTACGAGTAACCCCAGAAAGAGTGAAGCGGCTGGGCCAAAGCCGAAAGGACGCTCAGTTGTGGATGTGTCTGACGGTGAAAGGAAAGTTCGATGCTGCAAAGAACAATATTGCATAGGAACCTGGAATGTAAGATCTATGAATCAAGGTAAGCTTGACGTGGTCAAAAATGAGATGGCAAGAATGAACATTGACATCTTGGGAATCAGTGAACTAAAGTGGACAGGAATGGGCGAATTTAACTCAGAAGACCATTATATCTACTACTGTGGCCAGGAATCCCGTAGAAAAAATGGTGTGGCCTTTATAGTCAACAAGAGAGTGAGAAAGGCAGTATTGGGATACAATCTCAAAAATGACAGAATGATCTCGGTCCGAATCCAAGGTAAACCATTCAATATCACAGTAATCCAAGTCTATGCCCCAACCACTGCTGCAGAAGAGGCTGAAGTGGACCAGTTCTACGAAGACCTACAACAGCTCGTAGAACTAACACCAAAAAATGATGTCCTCATCATCATAGGGGACTGGAATGCTAAAGTAGGAAATCAAAAGGTAACTGGAATAACAGACAAATTTGGCCTTGGAGAACAAAATGAAGCAGGGCAAAGGCTAACAGAGTTTTGTCAAGAGAACACGCTGGTCATAGCAAACACCCTTTTCCAACAACCTAAGAGGCGTCTCTACACATGGACATCACCAGATGGGCAACACCGAAATCAGATTGACTATATAATTTGCAGTCAAAGATGGAGAAGCTCTATCCAGTCAGTAAAAACAAGACCTGGAGCTGACTGTGGCTCAGATCATGAGCTACTCATTGCAAAATTCAGACTTAAATTGAAGAAAGTTGGGAAGACCACAAGGCCATTCAGATTTGACCTAGATCACATCCCCGATGAATATACAGTAGAGGTAAAGAATAGGTTTAAGGGACTAGATTTGATAGACAGAGTGCCTGAAGAACTATGGACAGAGGTCCGTGACATTGTAAAGGAGGCAGCACTCACCGCCATCCCAAAGAAAAAGAAATGCAAAAAAGCAAAGTGGCTGTCTGATGAGGCTTTACACATAGCAGAGGAAAGAAGGAAAGCTAAAGGCAATGGGGATAAGGAAAGATTTGCCCAATTTAATGCAGATTTCCAGAGAACAGCAAGGAGAGATAAGGAGGCTTTCCTGAATGAACAATGCAGAGTAATAGAGGAAAACAATAGATTGGGAAGGACTAGAGATCTCTTCAAGAAAATTGGAGAAATCAAGGGAACGTTCCATGCAAAGCTGGCCATGATAAAGGACAAAACCGGTAGGGACCTAACAGAAGCAGAAGAGATTAGGAAAAGATGGCAAGAATACACAGAAGAACTATACAAGAAGGACCTCGATGTCCTTGACAACCACGATGGTATAATCACTGACCTCGAGCCAGACATCCTGGAAAGCGAAGTTAAATGGGCCTTAGAAAGCATTACTAACAACAAAGCTAGTGGAGGTGATGGTATCCCAGCTGAGTTATTCAAAGTCTTAAAAGAAGATGCTGTTAAAGTGCTGCACTCAATTTGCCAACAAATTTGGAAAACACAACAGTGGCCACAGGATTGGAAAAGGTCAGTTTACATTCCAATCCCAAAGAAGGGCAACGTCAAAGAATGTTCAAACTATCGCACAATTGCACTCATTTCACACGCTAGCAAGGTCATGCTCAAAATCCTACAAGCTAGGCTCCAACAGTACGTGGATAGAGAACTGCCAGAAGTACAAGCTGGGTTTCGAAGAGGTAGAGGAACTAGAGATCAAATTGCGAACATTCGATGGATTATGGAGAAAGCAAGAGAGTACCAGAAAAACATCTACTTCTGCTTCATTGACTATGCTAAAGCCTTTGATTGTGTGGATCACAATAAATTATGGCAGGTTCTTAAAGAGATGGGAGTACCAGACCACCTCACCTGTCTCCTGAGAAACCTGTATAAGGGTCAAGAAGCAACAGTTAGAACCGGATATGGAACAACTGATTGGTTTAGCATAGGAAAAGGAGTACGACAAGGATGTATATTGTCACCTTGCTTATTTAATTTATATGCAGAGTGCATCATGCGAAATGCTGGCCTGGATGAATCACAAGCTGGAGTTAAGATTGCTGGGGAAAAGATCAATAACCTCAGATATGCAGACGATACCACTCTGATGGCAGAAAGTGAAGAGGACCTAAAGAGCCTCTTGCTCAGAGTGAAAGAGGAAAGTGCAAAAGTGGGCTTGAAGCTCAACATCAAAAAACTAAGATCATGGCATCTGGCCCCATCACTCCTTGGCAAATAGAAGGGGAAGTCATAGAAGTAGTGACAGACTTCACGTTCCTAGGATCCCAGATCACTGCAGATGGTGACTGCAGCCATGAAATTAAAAGACGCCTGCTCCTTGGGAGGAAAGCGATGGCAAACCTAAACAGCATGATAAAAAGCAGAGACATCACCTTGCCAACAAAAGTCCGCATGGTCAAAGCAATAGTATTCCCCGTAGTAATGTATGGCTGCGAGAGTTGGACTATAAGGAAGGCTGAGCGCCGAAGAATAGATTCTTTTGAACTATGGTGCTGGAGAAGACTCTTGAGAGTCCCTTGGACTGCAAGGAGATCAAATCAGTCAATCCTAAAAGAAATCAACCCTGACTGTTCCCTGGAAGGCCAGATCCTGAAGCTGAAGCTCAAATACTTTGGCCACCAAATGAGAAGGGAGCATTCACTGGAGAAGACCCTGATGCTGGGAAAGATTGAAGGTCAAAGAAGAAGGGGACGGCAAAGGATGAGATGGTTAGACAGTGTCATCGATGCAACGAACATGAAATTGAGCAGACTTCAGCGGACAGCGGAAGACAGGAGGGCCTGGCGTAATCTGGTCCATGGGGTCGCGAAGAGTCGGACTCAACTGTGCGACTGAACAACAACAACTACCAAGCCTACCCAAAGTTTACTTGTAAATATAATTTTCCAACCCCTGCCTGTTTATTCCAATAAATTTTGATTTCTGTTTCAATTTCCAGTGTGCCTAGGTCCCTATTCCTGAGGGAGAATTTATAGAGGCATAGAGCATCCTCAGTCACAGTTCCATATTTGGGATGTAAGCCAACAAAGTATCAAACAGTAATAAGGTGGGACAACAGCATTATAATAAAAGTATATTTACCACATAAGAAGAGTGACACACTACCTAAAGGCTACCCAGTTATCAGATGGGGAACTGAAAATTCATAGAGAGGTTGGAGGGAAATCCGAGACCTTATAAGGGCGATTGTTTGACGGGAGTGTCTGATAGTCTTCTATAAGCAATGATGGCAAAAGGGGGGTTGGCTTTCTTAGGCCCTCCTGTTGCTACTTTTCTAGCAGGAGCAGTGATGGCACTGTTCTAGCAGGAGCAGTGATGGCACTTTTCTAGCAGGAGTAGTGATGGCTCTTGTTGCTACTTTTCTAGCAGGAGCAGTGACAGCACAAGGAAGGCTGGTGGCTTTCTTAGCTCCTGCAGGTGCTACTGACAATTGTTAGTTTTCTGTAGCAGGAGCAGTAACGGCACAAGGAGAACTGGGTTTCTTAGCCCTTCTTACTTTTACTGACAGTTGGTAGTCTTCTGTGTTGTTGTTCAGTCACACAGTCGAGTCTGACTCTTTGCGACCACATGGACCACAACATGCCAGGCCCTTCTGTCTTCTGCCATGCTCCAGAGTATGCTTAATTTCATGTTTGTTGCATCTGTAGCAGATGGCAAAATGAAAACTGGCTTCCTTAGCCCCTTCCACTGCTCCTCACCAGAGGTGGTCTTCTATAGCAGGAGCTATACCGGCTTATCTCCCCCTCGCTGCTGCCGCCGCCGCCAATGTTCCTGAGATAGGAGGCAAATATTCTTCTACATCCTTGCCTTGGTACATTGGGCATAGAAAAAGAAATGCAAGTATAACATAAATATTGGCATGTCAGAATTAATTGAAATGACAAAAGATCCCTGTCATGCCACAGTTCAGTATCTCCAACCAGGCCCGTTGTAAAGTACTGGGTTTACCACATGGAGGACTCAAACAACAACATGCGTTCAGATGCGTTTACTGTACTTCACACACGAACTGGCGAAAACGTCCCCGTCAGAGCCAACTATATACATCCCACCCAGCACACCCCTAGTCCCATTGGAGGGTTTGAATTTCCCGCCAGAGGTGCTATTGGTGGAAACCAGGTGGTCTAGAATCCTAGGTCCCTTTGTGTTCAGGGACCAAACTCCTTACTTTAGACGCGGACTCCTGGAGGCGGTCTGCGTACATAACACCTGTAGCCAGGATTTCTTTGTTTTTGTGGGGCATGTTTTTTTCTTGTGGAGCAACCATTATGAAGGAGTGAAGGGATTTGTAAAAATAATACATTATATCTATGGATAGATGTACCAGTACCAGTACTGCATGTGATCAGTACGCTGGAAGTAGTTACATAAATAACATGCAAGTACACTGAGGCATGCAAGGCTATATGTTGGCGCAACTTTCAAAATAAATTTAAATTTCTGTTTCATTCCTCTCCTCATATCCACTCAGCTTGGCACCCCTGCCCCCCTCCCAACCCTCCCCAAGGCTGATTCACTACTAGTCTATTCTTTAAGAATCAAAACCCTATGAATCCTCCCTACCTTCCAAGCAACCAACCCACCTGTTTCCTTCCCCAGACCAAATCCCACCTTTGCCTCTTGTGGGGCGTGGCTGTAAATTAAGGGGGTGGGCCCCTGAGATGCCCCAGTGTAGCTACAGACCCATTTCCAACTCCTATCTTCAACAAGGAGGTTTAAATTCCTTCCCAGTGGAACATGAGAGTGCTTCCCTTTAGCTGGACTGTGCCCAGGGAGAGAGTGTGTGTGTATGTGTGTGTGTGCATTTAAATGAGTCTCTGGGATGAGGCTTGTTACTGTGACACCGGAATGTCCATTTCATAACTGTGATTGAGATGTGCCATATTCCTTGGGGGGCTAACAATGACCTGGCAGGGAATGGCTTCTAGATCTCACCTTGGCACAGTTATGAATCTCCTGGGGAATATCCTGAAGTCAGGAGAGCTATCATGAAACGCAGCCAACTGAAATACAGATATTTGAAATGGTGATTGCACTTGGCACACATGACATCCCCAGGGAATGAATACCCTGCCTATGAGGCCATTTACGTTTCACTCCACATTCAGTTCAGCCCGTCATTATTATTTCTTAATTGATTCCTCCTCTTATTTTTTAAAAAACTTATAACAGCCTCTGCTACCCATACTGAAAAGCTGGAACAATCCATGCCAGTGCTACAAGTAAGCTGTCTGAGGCTGATACCGCAGAGCAGTTAAAATTGCATATCCATATTTGTAATGGGACTAGGCTGATGATAACCAAGGGGCCATTCTACATCTGAATGCAGTTAATAAATTGATACATATGAATGATCTGGAGGTTCCACCCATCACTACTCTCATTCCTGAAGAAACAGCAATGCAAAATGGTTGCTGATTATGAACAGGCCATAGGCGTCCTGCACTGAAGTCATTCCAGCAGCAATGTGGCATTACCCAGATCGTACTCCAAGGGAAGTAGGATTCTCCAGTACACACAAGGAAATTGCCTCAATTTGTGCAGGATGATTTGCTTTACAATGCATTCTTCTTCGAGTGCTATGCTCAGCTCTGAATATGTGGAAGATAGAGAGGGACAGGTGGATGGAGAGGCAGCTAAATGAATGGACAGACAGACAGGTGGATGGATGCAGGAGATGTATGGGAGATGTATGGGAGAGGCAGATGAGTCATTGCGTGGATGGGATGGAATCTTGTAAGACCAGAGACTTCTTAAATAAGTTTGATATTATGCTTGTTCCTTTGTTGCAGGATGGGGTTAAATGCAAGCACTCTTCTGAAAACATTGCAAACAACAGAACCACAGGATTCATTAAAGAAAAGTATCCCTTATGAGGTCTGGGCTATACAGTGGCCCTCCCCTGAAATTGACAAAAATGTTTCTACTCAGGCTTGCAGAAAGGACTGATGCCATTAGTCAGAAGCAGCCCTAATACGTTTGTATTATCTTCCTCTAGCTGACAAACCCCTCTAGCTTCTAGTGATAATACCAGCAGCTGAATCGTCCTCCATCATGCAGAACCCTTGTACTTAATGTCATTTGTATTGTCGTCATTTTTGTTTTTCTAACCCCCACGAGCTCTCCTGGGAGTCAGCTTTGGCTGAAAAGTTGGATGGAACCAACAAAATAAATTAACAAGCAGCATCTGCAGAGAATAACTTGGAGAGTAGATATGTCCCCTGCCTCCCTTAATGTCTCATTCCCAGTGCAATGAAACCTTGTACATAATTCTGGGAGTGGAAGGAGAGTAGGAAATACATGCACAAGGACTGAGAACACAAAAATGGAAATCTATAACTAGAAACCTCCACATCAGGCATCACTTGACAACAGTAAGTTGGGGTGAGGTAACAGCTTGAAGGATGAAATATTAAAGCCAAAGATGGCTGGATAGGAACACTGTTGATGGTTTTCTTCTGGTCTGAAAGCCCACATTCTCACCACCAGCCAAGAATATCTGACTGGCTTTCAGAATATTTAGCGGAAATCATCAATGTTCTTCCCAAGGAGGCCAAGCATGGCAATTAGCAGCACAACAGTCCTCTCCAATTTCCAAATGTCTGCGTTGTCCTCTGACTCACCTTTATTTACTGCACCTTAATGATTTGTGGAGGAAGTTATCTGAAGTTATCTGTGCACATCAGCAATGCAGATCTTTAACAAAAAGAGGACAGAAGAAAATGGTGGAGAACAACCAGTTGGTGTTAAGGCCAGCTATCAAGGAGCCTGCTTCGGCTGAAGACTGATCCTTTGGTCTCCTGCAAAAGGTAGATAAAATGTTAGGCAAATCCTGGTCACTGTCATGATATGTGGTTGTGCCAAGGGAGAACAGTGTCTAGTCCGGCTACACCTGGGAAAATATTGTCCTGGTCAATAAAGCATCGTATGTCCCAGCTCCTGCATGTCCACCAGGCTTACATTTGGGTTTGTGTGAAGGGAAAAGAAAGGGAATGTACCTTTCATTGAAACTAAGTAACACAAGTTTCTAAATGACTGTACTAAAAGCGACATGATTCCATCATCACATTTTCAGCAAAAACTCTCCTTTGTCCTTGATGCACAATATGTTTTATAAATATGCAAGCAAATAAATACAGATAGCAGCCTAACCCACACTTACCACAGGCAGCTAGTGACATGAGGGCTTGTTTAGCAATGAGATGCTGAATTGCAGAGGTGATGAACCTGATGTGAATGATTCATCATTGTGGATTTTTAAAAACCCTTTTTGTATTTTCAGGCAGTAGTGCTAAGCCCAACATGTTGAATTCATTTGACTTTACCTATCATTTACTGTGAAACTCCAGTTTTGCTGCAGCAAAGTTGCAGGTTGGGGACACAGGAAAGTAGTCACACAATCACAACACCACAAGAACAGTTCTGCATTCTTTCTCTCCTCCCTCATCAAGGATCCACTGACCTGTAACACTTTTATTCAACTCTTCTTCTGAATATCTCACAGTGATGTGCAAGCCACCATCCTGTAAGGTAGGTTAGGCTGAAAGATATTCACTGCCCAAGGTCAGCAGAGTGAGCTTAATGTCAGGTTCCTGGTTAAAACAGTTCTCAATGCCAGCCAGTTTATAGAAAGCTAACTTTATTGAGACAGTTGATAGATACCATCCTGGACACATCTATTGTTAGGTCTGAAGTTAAACACACGAAGGTTGTAGATATAGTGGATTCAAGTAAAGGCATTAAAGATGCCCAATCACCCCATGGTATTTGCCCGCCAGAACTAACTGTCAGCTCCCCCCCTTCCCCCATTGGCACGTAACCTTTACATAGTAAGGAAAACAGGATCACAGACATTTGAGAAACCAGGACATTTGGCATCGCTAAGGTGACAAACAAAAAGAGAGAGAGAGAGGAACCTCCTCTCCCGATGACAGGCGAGCTGTAAAATGCAAAATGCACAGGGAGCCTGACATACTGTCCCCCCCCCAAGACTTCCTACACCTTAGGTTTATACGGGTATTTGTTATGGAATGCCCAAGTTAAAGAAGGAGCACTAACATGTTTGCATTTCACCTGCTCATTATGCAATTCATCAAAGTCCTTCCATTTAATCAAATAGTACAGTTTCTTCCGTATCAACTTAGCATCAGGGATCTCTTCCACTTCATGGTGGGGTTCACCATCAATCATCAGAGGAGATGCAGTAGCTGGATGAAGTCACCACTTGTTTGGGCCTGGATCCCTTTTTCATAGACTGAAATGAAACACAGGGTGAACATGCCTCAGATTCTTGGGTAGCTCAAGTTCCACAGCCACTTTGTTCAAAACCCTCACCACCTTGAATGGGCCAATATACTTCCACCCCAATTTCCTCCCCAGTCGAAAGGTACACGGAGTCCCCAGGCTTCAAATCCCATTCAGGAGCTTTCCCTTCATCTGCTTGTTTTTTGTAGTCCTCTTTCACCTTTTTCATAGTCTTGTGGATTGTGGACCATCGCTCCTTCAGGTTCTCCCACCATGATTGTAAATCTCCCGGTTTGGGTTCTTGGGCGGTTACTGTGGGGGGGGGGGGCTTCGTACCCATGAACAGCCTTAAAGGGGGAGAGGCCAGTGGTACTATGTACTGAGTTATTGTAACTATTCCGCATAAGGGAGGAGGTCGGACCAGTTGTCCTGCTGGTAATTGGTGAATCACCGGAGGAACTGCTCAACCACTTGATTCACCCTCTCCGTTGGCCCGTCCATCTCTGGGTGATAGGAACTGCTTAGACCTTGTTTTACCCCCAACACCTGCATGAACTCCTTCCAAAATTTAGCAAGGAACTGCAATCTCCTGTCTGAAATGATCTTGCGAGGAACGGAGTGCAGCCTCACAATGTGGTGCATGAAAAGCTTGGTTAACGATTTAGCTGAGGGTAGTTGTTTGCAAGGAATAAAATGTGCTTGCTTGGAGAACGTATCAACCACCACCCAAATCACTGTTTTGCCTGTACTGGGTGGTAAGACAGTTATAAAGTCCATTGAAATCACTGCCCATGGTCTCTCTGGCATTTCAAGGGGTTGTAAAGTCCCAGGGGGCTTTCCTCATCTCTGTTTCCCCATTAGGCAAGTCTGGCAGGACCCCACGTATTGGGAAACATCCACCCTCATGCGCGGCCACCAGAATTGTCTTTGAAGGAAATGCAAAGTTTTCAGGTAACCAAAATGCCCCGTTAGTTTATTTTCATGTGCCACAGTCAGGATTTCTCCTCTCAAGGTTCTGGGTATGAACACCTGCCCACCTCTATACCAACCCCCATCCCCCTTCCACTCTGCTGAGGGGTCAATTTGGATGTCCTCCATGTTCCGTCTGAAAAAACTGTTTTAAATTTGCAAATCCAGGGTTCAACCTCAATGGGTGCCTCCACTTTTGCCTGTCTGCGAGTCACCACTGTGCACCCTGCCCCCCCAGCTGGGTGAGTGTGAATACTGAGTTGACGACTTCCTCTCGCTGGCTGTCATGTTGTGGGAAGTGAGACAGTGTGTCAGCCAGAGAGTTCGATTTCCCGGGGAGGTGCTGGAGGGTGAACTGAAATTTAGAGAAAAACTCCGCCCAGCAAAATTGCTTGGCGTTCAGGCGCCTGGGCATGTGTAATGCCTCCAAATTTTTGTGGTCTGTCCATACTTCAAATGGTACCCTCGCCCCCTCCAACCAGTGCCTCCAGGTCATAAGGGCCAGTTTGATAGCGGCCACCTCTTTGTCCCAAATAGCCCAATTACACTCCGTGAGGGAGAACTTGAACACATATGCCAAGGGGTTGAGCTTCCCATCTTCCCCCCATTGCAGGATCACCCCTCCCATAGCCACATCCGAGGCATTGACTTGGATTACAAAAGGTTTATTTTCATCAGGATGATTTAAAATGGGCTTAGAGGTAAACAACCCCTTCGAACACTCTAGTCAAGTCTCTATATTTGGGAGGGATGAGATCAAGCTCTCCTTGCGCCAAGTAAACATGCTCCAAAACAGGAGCTGGCAACCCCCCCTTGGGATTCCACCCATAGATCTTGCATCGTGGGTCTGGGAAGCGCAGGGTCCCCCCACTCCATTGAATGTATGGGTCATGAGCTCGTAGCCAGGGATTGCCGAGTACCATCGAGAATTTTGCAGCAGGGGTGATAATGAATGCGTGTTGCTCCGAATGGGACCCTGTCCCCATTACCATGGGCACCATTTGATACCTGCATGCCTCTTTCATTGAGGACCCAACCATCTGTGTGAAAACTATAGGTTCAGGCAATACCTGGCCAGGTACCCCAAGCCTGGTGACTAGCGATGGGCTGATTAAGTCCTGGGCAGGGCTGGCTCGCTCACTAGGTGTTCGCCTAGAGCGTGCCAGCTCTTAGGGGTGTCAAAAGGCCCCCCACCAACCCCCCTGCCCCTTCCCCTGGCTTGCCAGCACCCCCACAGCTGTGGGGCGCTCTGGCAAGCTGGTGCTCCGATGGAAGGGATGGGGTTTTAAATCTCCGTCCCTTCCCTGGCTTGCCAGTGCGCCCTGCAGTTGCGGGACGTGCCGGCAAGCCGGTGCTCTGACGGAAGGGGCAGGGGTTTTAAGCCCCCTGCCCCTTCCCTGGCTTGCTGGCATGCCCCAGGGGCGGGCGAGGGGGGGGAGGAGGAGGGGAGCCTGATAGGACATTCCCCTTACACTGCTGTCTGTGTGGCCAGGTGGTTCATGAGGGATGGCACAACTCAAACTGTGGTTTGAAAATCCAGACACCACAATAGACTACAATTAGTACGAATTGTGCTCAATGAATTGGCTATTAACCCATATTTGAATCTTGCCTTGGAGCAACCCCCTGGGCTTTTTGCATTCAGATGACACAACCACAGTTTTATCATGATGGCATCTTTCTGTTTAGAAAGTTGTTCTGTCTCCAGGCAGTGGTTTTAATCCAGTAAGGGACAGAGAAGAGTTAAGAAATTGAATGAATGTTGGACCTTGTCGGAGCTAGAACTGCTCTTCAGATAAGTAGCTTTTCTGTTTTTTATTAAGCCCCATAATGTAAATGCATCCTCTGGATTGCCAGTCGGCTGCAATAGGAGATAAAGCAACTTTTAAAAACTGTTTATCCAAGACAAACGTCAAAACCTAAATGGCAGGATGAGCTGGATATATTCTCTGGCAGTCTGTGTGGATGGAAAACTTTTTTTTGTTTGGCTTGACTTGACATTGTTGGGAATGTGAGCTCTGAACCAGCTTCATGTCTCACTGAGACCATGAATTCACTAGGTTGCCTTAGGTAAGCCATTCTCTCCCTGCTTCTCAACCCCTTCATCGACAACACACACGTTCTTATGGGCTCCTCTCTCCAGAAGGGCTGCCTCAACCGAAGCCTGTGCCCAGGTACCTACCCTGCCTCTCCTTAGTGCCAAGGGGTCACCTTCTCCTGGCCCTGTCATGTAGCTCAGCGGGCAGGCGACGATCTCCCGAAGATGATCTCTGCTTGATAAAATACTCGCCAAGCATTCCAGGGCCGCTTTAGTCTAACAAAGGAAGGGAACCGTCATCCAGGAGCCAGAATCCCATCTCCAGGCGGTCCCGCTGCCTTACAGGGCTGACGGGCATAAAGGCGAGTGGGGATGGTTCCTACCCGCCCGCCCGACCCCTGTCCCAGGGGACCCGGTCCTCCACTCGGGCTTTTGCCAGGGGCAGATCACACCAAGGGCTCGGGAGGGCGGGCTTCGGGCCCTGGGGCACAGGCCCGTAGCCTGCGTGGGGACCTGGGGGCCCACCCCCCGCGGGTTTTGCGGGCCCCTCCCCCGAGCCTCTGCTCCCCCTACTCCCTCCGGCCCCCTCCCCCGGCCCTCGCCCCTCTCCCTACGGTCACCAAGCGCTCCGAGAGGGGAAGGGAAGGGGAAAGGAGATGGGCCGGGCCGGCTCCCCCTGCAGCTCTGGAGGAGGCGGCGGCGGCACCTTCTCCCCCAATATGGCAGGGAGGGTGTGGCAGCTGCAGGGGAGGGGGGAGGAGGGCGAGCGCAGTGGGAGGGCAGCCACCGCTGCCGCCGTCCTAGTCGGGGGGGTCAGCAGCGCTGCTGAGGGGAAGTCGGAGCTCCCCCCTCAGGAGGGGAAGGTCCCTGTCCGGTGGGAGGGTTGTGTGGCACAGAGTGGAGGCTTCTTCACCCCCCCCCCTTTTTCCTGACAGAAAAGTTGTCCTGGAGCTGCATTTCCAGTTCCTTCTGATCAGGGGTCTTTTGGGGCTCAGGAGCCAAGCCCCGCCCCCAGCCGGCATCCCAGGGAGTCTTTCAGGCAGCCGCATGTCAATTTCAGCTCCATTATATCCTATGGGCCATTGAAGTTAATGGTGAAAACATAGGGTATATTCTGGGGGCTGGAGGGGACGGGGTTTGAGGGAGAGGCTCCAAACTCACAGGGTAGCTGATTGAGCCTCTCCCCAAGATACCCTGTGAGTTTGGAGTGTCTCCCTCAAACCCCTCCCTCCAGCCCCCAGAATATACCCTATGTTTTCACCATTAACTTCAATGGCCCATAGGATATAATGGGGCCGAATTGCCACTGAATTTCTTTCATTCCCTCCTTTCCTTCTCTCTTTTTCCTCTTTCCCTCCTTCTTCTCTTCTCTCTTTCTTTCTTTCCCACCTTTTTCTCTTCTCTTTATTCCTCCTTTCCCTGTTTCCCTCCATCTTCCCTCTCTTTCTTTCCCTCCCTTTTCCATCTCTTTCTTTCCCTCTTTCCTTCTTTCTACTCTCTCTCTTTCCTTCCCTCTTTCCTCCTTCTGTGGCCCAACTCTAGTGAGAAGGAGTTTAAACTTTAAACCCCTTCTCTCTTAGCTCCCCCACCCAGGCCAGCTAGGGAAGGGGAGGCTTTTGAAGATGCCTCCCCCTCTTTTGCTTCCCCTTCTGACATCACTTCCGGTGATGTCAGGGGGTGTGGCATATGCTAATAGCCTAATAGCTCATTAGCATACCATATTCTAATGAGCTCCTGCAGCTGTTTTTCTACGAAAAGACCCCTGCTTCCGATAAGGTCTTAATTGTGGTTCCCATTGTTAAATGGGAAGGCTTTCAATCAACATTTCTCTTCTTTTTAAGAATGTTCCTATATTTTAAGGGTAGAAATATATATATATATATATTTATACGTAGTGACTAGAGTGGTAAACTCCAATGTGTTTGCTGGTGGCTACTTGCTTCTTACCCAGCACTTTTTCACCAAAGCAAACAGCCAGTTCTGACTATCTTTCACCTCAGTAAAGCAGGAGGTGTTTTTGAAGACCCCAAGGGAAATCACTTTTGGTCTTACAGAGCGTGCACATTTGGAGACAGTTGTCCTGATCACAGGTGGATGCTCTGCTTGAAACCTCCCAATATTTTAGCAGCCATTTTGTGATTGGTCCTGCTTCCCAAGGTATCAATTTTGTGATTGTGACCACTGCCCTTTCTTAAAATTCCAAAAAATGCCCACAAGTTCAAATCAAAGTAGCAGCCCCTTGCAGGAAGAAGTTCAGTATTTTTTTATTGTAAAATGAAACTGAATTCTAGGGGGGGAGCTATTTCTGGTTTTGGGTTAATAGTCTTCTCTGCTCTCTAATAAAATATTTTTCCTTTTTTCTGTTGCTGCTTTGCATGCCTTTCAGTATCAGGTCTCAATGAAAACTTTTTGAAAACTTAGTTCTGTTACACAAAGATTAATACTGCTGTGATTGTGCTGTCCGGTTTTAAAAACATAAAATCAAACCTCTCTTTCAATTGTACTGAATTTGTCTGAGGAGATTGAATTTGGTCTATATTTTCCCCCTTGCAATCATGGTTCCCCAATGGAGGGGGGGGGGGCAGTGTTCCCTCCAAGCTGAGTTAGTGTGAGCTAGCTTACACTTTTTTAACTTCCAGCTCACAGATTTTTGTCTTAGCTCAGGAAGGATGGCTCCAGAGCAAACTAATTTATGCGGCAGCCAAATTGCTCTCTCACAACTTTAATGGCAGTAGCTCACAAAGTAGAAGTTTTGCTCACAAAACTCCACAGCTTAGAGGGAACATTGGTGGTGGGCCCCCTGAGAAAAACATGGGCCCCCTGAGCAAAAAGTTGTTAGCTACGGGCCTGCTGGGGCAGCAGAGGAAGGCGTCGGCCCGCGGGCGTCTGGTCTCTCCTCCGGCCTGTCCAAAGACACTCGGCCCGAGGACGTCTGCTGCGAATGCCCGGGCTGGGCATGGGGGGGGGCTGTTCTCTTGGGCGCGACTCTTCGGCCCAGCGAGGGGGGGAAGCGAGCAGGGACTGCGGGGGGGCGACCCTCACCTCCCGAACTCCCGCGCCGTTCTCCGCCACAGTCTCCGCCCCCGGGGGAGGGCGGCGGGGAGCATCGCTCAGACCGAGAGTTTGCCTGCCGGAGAACTTGGCGCGCTCCTCTGCAGGCGCTTCCTCGCCTGCCTTCCCTGGCCGGAGGAAGAGGGGACTCCCCCCCCCCGCCTCGGAGCCGCTCCCGGGGCCCGCCGCCTTCTCCGCAGAGGGCCCCGCGGGCTCCCCTCGCCCGCCCCGCGCCTCCCCCTCCCGCTCCGTCCCCCCAGCCCCCCTCCACCCGCGGCCAGCCCTCGCGCCACAAGTGCCGCCGCCGCCGCCGCCGCCGCCGCCGCGCGCAGTCCACTCCCCTCGCCGGGCGGCGGGCAAGCAGGCAGGCGGCGGAGCGGCGGCGGGCGAAGGGGGGGCGCCCGCGGGCCCCTCGGTGCTGGGCGGCAGAGGCGGCGGCGCGGCGCAGTCCGTCGGTCGGTCGGCCCGGGGTCTGCGCGGCGGCCGGGGGGGGGGCCTGAGGCGAAGAGAGCCGAGCCGAGCGCCGCGCTTCGCCGCCGCCGCCGTGAATGTGCCGTGCCGTGCTGGGCGCGCAGCAGCAGCGAGCGAGCGAGCGGCTCCGACTGCGGCGCGGGAGACAGCCTGGCCGCCCGCGCTGGGCGGGCGGCGGCGGCGGCGGAGGATGGGGGGCTTCCTCCGGCTGCTGGTGGGCTACCTGGCGGCGGCGGCGCTGGCCGGGCGGCCGTGCCGGGCGCAGGAGAAGGGCGGCCCGCACGTGGGCAGCATCGTCATGCTCTCCGGGGGGAACCAGAGCGGGCCGGGGGGGCCCGCCGCCGACCCCTCGGAGCCGCCCCCCGCCCCGGAGGAGTGCCGCGGCTACTTCGACGTGATGGGCCAGTGGGACCCGTCCTTCAACTGCAGCGTCCGGGAGTACCCCTTCTGCTGCGGCACTTGTGGCTTCCGATTCTGCTGCAAGTACCAGAAGGGCCGCTTGGATCAGGATATCTGCACCAACTACCACAAGCCCCGCTGGGTGAGCGCCGGCAAGCCCCCCATGGGCCCCGTCGACTCTTCCCACGACCCCACCCGGGACAAGACCAACCTCATCGTCTACATCATCTGCGGGGTGGTGGCTGTCATGGTGCTGGTGGGCATCTTCACCAAGCTGGGGCTGGAGAAAGCCCACAGACCCCAGCGGGAGCACATGTCCAGGTAAGGCTCGGCTGCCGTCCGGAGGGAGTCCCCACGCCCAGCCCCGACGCGGGACAGCCTCCTTCCCCAGTCCAGGTGCCCGGCCAGCTTTTAACCATTTCCCCTCATCCCCTCCTCATTCCAGGGGCAGGCCTCCCCACCCACCTAGCCCCCAGACCCCCTGAGAGACTAAGCAAGAGTGGCCGCCCTTTGGCGCATTGGCAGATGGTTGCACAGGGAGTAACCCACATTTCTTCTGCAGCTATGGCCAAGCAGCTCCCGAGGGTGAAGAGACTGGAAACACAAACGCACGCACTCTCACACTCTCTGTCTCTCACACGCACATTACACTTACAAAGACGCACAGCCGCACCAGCGCAGCATTGGACTGGGAATGGCAAGGTGTGCTGGTAGCTGCTCCTTTCCAACTGTTGCAAGCCATCCTATGCAGGGCAAACTTCTGTGCAGAGGCATGGATAAACACACACCTCCCTCCACCTGCCTCTTTTGTTTCTAGCTACAAGAAAATGGGAGCATTGCTTTGCCATGTCCCTTTGGAAAGCTTGTGAGCCACCATTGAACAGGTCTGAGCCCTAACATTAATTTAAAAAATAAAAGTAATAACTGGCATAGTACAAAGAAAACCACAGCTTCAAAAGTCTCATAGAAATATGTTCTATCATAAAGGTTTCTCATTTCATGTAAGCTAGGGAGCTTCAGCCTGAACACTCCCCCCATAAGTAAAATGTGGCCTAGTGTGTGGTGAAAGTCCTTGCTCTGTCTGTGTGGTTTATGTTCTGCATCTATCAAGTGAGTGCTGAGCAAAGAACTCTCTTCTCTCACCCAAGTGAGCCTGGGAGGTCCTGCTCCAACCACCAGCAGGCTGGGGAGTTGCCACAGGATTGTCCCCAGTTTGCCTATCTCTCCTTCAAGCTCTTAACCCCCCCCCTCCCCAGATTGTGGCACCAGTAGGGAATCAAAGCCCATTTGTCAAGTTTTCAGTCTGTCTGATTCATTATGCTAATCCCCAACACATGAAAACAAAACAGATGGGGAAAGACATTTGCAGATAAAATAAAAACAATTGTTAAACAAGCAAATAGCTCTGTTAAATGGATCCTCCGATCTGGGCAGGGAACTTTCCAGAGGAACCTTGCACTTACGGAAAAGGCTTTCTGTTGAGCAGGGACAGGTATGCCCTGAAAAAGAAGGCAGAGTCTCACTTCCTTCTCTCCCTCCTGGACTGCACACCTGGAGTACCTTCCTTTCCAACAGCCTATCTGCTTAGTGATTAACAGCCTCCCCCTCTATGGAGACACCCAAAATAGGTTTCAGAATGCATCACCAGTTCTTTTACTGGCAATTATTTGCTATTTATAAAACAGGCTGATGGGTGATCATTTTTACTACCAAGGAAGAAAGCAGAGCTCAGATATTTGTAGGCAACTCAACATGCTTGTGTGAGCAGGTTACCTGGGAGAGACTGTAAATTGCAGGAGCAAAGAACCCCCCCTCCCAACAGCTTTGAGGAACCTGATCCACTTAATTAAGGAAGGCCAACAAGGCAGGGGGTTTTAAACGCCATTCTCTCCTCAGCCTCTCCAGTTCTTGGGAGAAGTTGTATCCCCTTCTTTTCTTTCCTACTTCTAGGGACTGTCTACAGACAGATTTAATGAAAGGTGAGTCTGAACCTCATGGCAAAGGAGAACATGGCACGGGGAAGCAGAATGGTTTGTGTCTGGTTCTCTCAGAGCTATGACATCTGCACATCCTGCAGATATTCAGTTTCAAAAGCCCAGGAGGAGATTTTGTACAGAGAAGCAAAGGCAACTCCCTGCTTTGCCTCTTAAGCCTGGAATTTCTTCTCAGAAGGTGCCTAACTGGTGCTATCTATCCCTCACCAAATCCCTTCTCAGAAACCACCTTTCTCAGTACGACCATGCCTCCTAATTCCTCCGTCCCAATCTTTTTTCCAACAACAACCAAGGCCTCATGAATGTATGTATTTTTGTTGCTGGGTTCACCTTTGTCTATCTCCCCAAAGAGCTCGGGATGGCCTTGTATGGGTCTCCCTTCACTGCAAGGCAGGCTAGGCTAGGCTGGCAGAGAGTGACTGGCCCAAGGTCATCTGGAGAATTGCACAGCTGCATAGGGACTTGAACTGGATCACCTGAGACCTTGTCTAACACTTCCCTCCACATGTGACTCTTTTCCTTGCATTTCCCCTCCTCTTTGTTCCTTTAGTTCCTTTGTTCCCCACAACCAGAGTTTTAACTGTACATTGCTTGGGGGGCAGTTGTCTTTTTTGGGACACCTATGTGTATTTACCACATGGGCTGCAATAATAAGAACACTTTCTTGGCAGGAAGCCTCACTGACTAAAATGGGACTGACTTCCTCATAGACCGCCTTAGGATTGCTCTCTTAGTCATTTATATAGCACCAGCAACGTGCCTGGAATTTTACAGTGTAGAAGGCTCCTCCTTGCCCTGTGGAGCTTACAATTTCAGACACAGCATGTGGCTGGGGGGGGGGATGGACACAGAGAAGAACAGGTGAAGAAATGCACTGCTTTCAGTGCACGCTGATATGCGTGATTGAATATTGGTGGCACTGCAGATAGATCATCAATAATCACTACAGCAACTGCAATGAACACATCGCCTAATCTTCTAGTTACCCACTTTCCTTGTCAATAAATCCTGATGGGAACGTGCCTCAGTGTTGCTGGAGCAATTCCCAAGGAAGCATGCCTGAGAAAATGCTCATGTCAGTGGACTAGTCTTGTTCTTTTATGCTGCCATTTCCACAATGCAGCCATACACAATCTTATATCACTAAGCAGTGCTCTCAGGGTGTGTATTCTGCAGCCACTCCAGAAAGTATCCCTGGGCTGCAAGAAAGGAGCCCCCCCCCCACTCTGATCCTTCAGTAATTATTGCTTCAATTCCTTCAACTGCAAATGTCTTCTCAGCTGTTTCAAATATCACTATGGAAGTGAAAAGTGTACAGCAGTCTTTTAAAAAAATCAAATCCTTTTTGTTTATCAGACTGAAGTTTCTTGACAGATTTTGTGAGTTCAGTTAGCCTCAGATACTGACAGGTGATGAATCTGAACCCCCTTCAGGCTGCTATCTGGTTGAAATTCTTCACTCAGCTCTCAAAAGGGGCCATCTGTTGCTGTGATTAGTTCATGATCTTTGAATTGCAGTACACTGTTTTTTAGCCATACAAGACTTCAAACGATGACAGATTTTATGAACACAGTGTAAAGAGTTGGGATTATATTGTGTCTGTAGGCAATTCTGCATTGGCTTTTCCCTCTGTTGTTATACCAAAGCCACACTGGAACAGAAATTCCCCTCTGCACTGCATGCCGCTTTCACTTCCTTTGATCATCGGTTGTTATGGCATCTTCCGCATAGATTTATGGCCATTCAGGGGTGACTTTGCAGTCAGTATGGCATTGCCCTAGGGTGTTTGAATATGGTTTTGAGCTGCACCTTTTCTGTTCCACAGTCGGTCTGGTAAAACAACGGAGGGAAAAGCCAGTGCAGAATCAGCCTGTGTGTGTGAACCTGCAGGTGCTCTGCTGTTGCATGCAAGTGGATGTTGCCCAGCAGGGAGATCCACTTCCTGAGAAAAGCACATGGCTTTTGGGTGGTTTGCCAGTGAGCCTAAAATGGAGTAAGATACCAACTATTTGTTGGGTTGAATCCTGAGACTCCCTTCTGCTAAGTGAGGAGTCTTGCTGCAGAGGAAGGTGCTTGTTTGGGAGGGAAAAACATTTTTCCCTCTGGAGCAAAGAAATCCTCACTTATCAAAAGGGAATTGTAGGATCCAACCCACCATAACTAGTATAAAGAATTTAATATGATAAGAGTTTCAGCCCAATGAGTGAATGCCTTCTCTTTCTACTCTTAATATTAGCGCTAGCATTTTTAATATAATTCAAAGCAATTTGCATACACTTTTATACTGTAATACAGCAACCATGCAAAGTACGTCAGTATTATTCTCCCCATATTGCAGGATTGAGGGTAAGAGAGGGTGGCTTGTCCGAAGTCACTTGGAAGTGGGTTTTCAAGGCAAGAGGGGAACAGAGGTGATTTGCCACTGCCTGCCTCTGCACAGCGACCCTGGACTTCTTTGGTGGTCTCCCTTCCCAGTACTAGCGAGGGCTGACCCTGCCTAGCTTCCAAGATCTGAAAAGATCAGGCTAATCTGGGCCATCTTGCTTAAACCAGAGATCTCTTAATTTGTAGCTCAATGTATTACAGTGCAATCCTAAACAGAGTTATAACCTTTTAAGCCTATCAACTCCAAATAATTTAGAAGGATGTAACTCTGTTTAGGACTGCACTGCTAAATTCTGTGTCACACCATCTCTTTCCTTTACTTTGTATTGTTAATTGTCTGTGGAGGAGAGCAAGTGGGATACCTGTTCTTGTCTTCCAGGCTTCGTTCTCATTGAGGTGGTTAGCGTGTGCCTGGACTCTGCCATGTCAGACTACAGGTGAGAGAGGCACATACTTCTGCAAATGCAAAAATTCCCTGCATATAGAAAATTAGGGGTCACTGGCCTTCTCCTCAATAGGCTAGTTTTCTATGCATAAGGATTAAGAAACCCACTCATGTGAATATCCACCTGCAGCCTGAAATGGTATAGCCTGGACAGAGACTAACCACTTCATTTGAGTACTAAATCTAGGATACTGCTGCCTTGATATTGAGGATGGACGGGGCACTAGGACATACTGTAAGTGGTTACATCTTTGCCAGGTTGCTAGAAACTCCTCTTTACCTGCCCTGAAGGAGTTCCTTGCAAGATAAATGAAGTGCCAGATAACAGATTCAGAGATAGATCTGAGTGGGTTAGACTATCACCCCAAATAGGTACAATTTCTCATTCAATTATATAGCGCTTTGCAGGGTGCCCAGTTTGTTGCAGTTATCCTGTTTTCTGTCTACACAACAGTCTGTGAGGTTGATTAGGCTTCAGGTCACCAAGCAAGCTTCATGGCAGAGTGGGCGTTTGAACCTGGGTCTTTCCAGCCTTAGTCCTGCTTTTTCATGACTATACCACACTGGCTGACTATGTTGATAAATTTATAGTTGATCATATTTGGGAGCTAATGCACCATAGCGACTAACAGAACTAAGCTGTGAATTTTCTTATTGCACTGACTGCTGAGGGTCAGCGTTAGGTGAGCAGGAAGTGTCTCTTGTAGTCCCAAACCTGAGCTGGTAGATTGTAGGAAGGAAGCTATTCATAAGTATTCCTCCCTAATTCAGATAGGAGAGTTTGGAGTGTTAATTGGCTGGAGAGAGGGAGAAGAAGGCCTTTTCTGCATTGTTGTCCCTCCCCTTCTCCACGGATCTCAGTCACTGTTTAAATTTGCATCTGCATTTACTCCCCGCACTCACCTCATTTTCCCGTTGCATTTTCTCTTTGTTTCTGCATTTATTTTTGAGCCTTCAGGTCACTTTCCCTATGCTTTCACCCCAGCTTCAGGGGACTTAAAAATTGTTCTGCTTCCAAGTCAGAGGTAATGCTAAGCAGACAAATTTCCTTGGACTCTGTGACACTGCCCATTTCCCACCCATCTTCACCCCTGTTTCCACCCCTCCTTTCTATTGTCATGTCTCCCTCCCATTCTGCACTTTTCTCCTTCCCCCTTCCCCCTTTTCCTCTCCTGCACGTTGAGGTTACTCCATCATTGTAACTTCGCAATAACGCTTTTTAGTTCTATTGCTTATATGGATAGATCACCGATCTTGATATTTGTTGCCCCCAGCAGGGGAAGGGCTGGGATCCTTTGAACACTGGAACTGAGGGAGGGATCTTTTTCCCATGCCCCAAAGCCAATCTGCACACAACTTGGATGGGAATGTATTAAAAGGAACGACAGGATTGCTCACTGGGAACAATGGGAGAGGCTTGAAGTCCCATTTTTAAAAAGAATTTAAAACCTTGGGACGCCACTACTCTTGACAGACCAGCCAGGCAGCTGCTAAGCTGGTGTCCCTCTATGGGTTGTCCATGCCTGGAGTAGCCCAGTGGCAGCTAGCCAAAGGGGTGGGAGAGCGGAGAGGAGAGAAAGGAGAGAGTGCAGTCTGCCCCATCCCTTTCTTATACACTTGGCCAAGTCAGTGGCCATTGGACACCACCTCCGTGGGTCACAAGTGATGTTAACCATAATTAAGCAAAAAATGCAGGTTTCAGTTGTAGATGCAGAATACATACACAAAAACAAACCAGAGAAAGAAAGAACAGTGCAGAGGGCAGGGACACAAAATATGAAGTTAGCCTTAAATGCTCAGATTCTCTGGAGTAAGCAACAGTGAGCTGTTAGTGCAGAAACTCCTGAAGTTTGCTTCTTAATTTACAAACTGGTATTTTTCTGCATAACCGAACAGTCCTTGCAGTATGCAGAAATCTCTGCCTTATATGTGGGTAGTCTTGCTAGATTTAAGTCCAGCAGCATCTTAAAGACCAACAAGATTTTCAGAGAGTCAAAGCTCGGTTTGTCAGAAACGGAAGTCTTGTTTCACATATCTTTGCACAAGATCTCTTCCAGGATTCTATAAACTCCCAGGGACCTGTTAATTTTTCCTCCCCACTTTTTCTCTGGACTCTCAATATTCTGTGCCCGTAGTACATCCTTGGTCCTCATCAGGCTGTTTATTATTTGGTTAGGCTTGTTTACAGTGTCATCCCCCCCACATGTTTGGGAATGGGAAGGCTCAAGTGTGGAAAGATTCTTAATTCATCTCTGAGTAGCCTGGTTTTGCAGCTTTTGTGATCAGGACCCGGCCACTTAACTCTTAGGTATGGTGAAGATAATAGAGAGGCTGTATGAGTCTAACTGACATTATGACCACCTTGAGGGAGCTCTGCTTGTTAAGGATTCTGAATAACAGCAGGCAGTGAAAATTGGAATGGGTAGAATCCACATACATATGGAAGGAGCCACCTCTGGCTACCTTTCTCTGAAAAACATACTTTTCCCGTGTCTCTCTTCTTACTGGTTAACTTTACCTAAGATTTTTTGGGTGGGTGGGAGCAGATTGATCATGGAATCACAACCCTGGGAATCCCGGTTCATATTTATTAATTATAAAGCATTTCTCAAACTATGCAGTGTGCAGAAGATTTAAAAATAAATGCAAAACACCCCTGCTCACAGGTTTAATGAATGGCTCAGCCTAGCCTGATCTCAGAAACTAAGCAGGATCAGCACTGGCTAGTATCTGGATGGGAGACCACCAAGGGAGTCTAGGGCTGCAATACAGGGGCAGTCAATGACAAATAATCTCTGTTTGTCTCTGGCCTTCATAACACTAGGGGGCCACTGTAAGTCAGCTACAAATTGATAGCCTGCCCCCCCCCCCCCAATGGAAAAAACAAGTTCTAACTCTTATGGTTCTGCAGCTGAATTTCAGCATGTGATTCCATTTAACAGAAACTCTTAATAAATATGTTTCTAGTTCTTATGATTGCAAAGCTAGATTTGAACATGTAAATTAATCTTCCCAAACAAGCGTGCTCACAAGACTAAAGCTTTTCTAAGTGCCACATATTATAAACCCATTAAAATACATTTGAGGAGGAGTGGTTAGGGTACCAAACTTGGACGTGGGATATCCAGGTACAAATCCTTACTCTGCCACAAAGCTTGCTGTGTGACCTTAGGCCAGTCATTCTTTCTCAGCCTAACCTACCTCACAGTTTTAGCCTGAAGGTACAACGGAGGAATGAAGACTGATGCACACTGCTCTGAGCACCATGGAAGAAGGTTAGGACACCAGTGTACTGAATAGCTTAAAACAGAATTGTCATATTTTCAGTCATGAACTGCAGAGCAAGCATATCAAAGAATAAAAGTGTAATGTGACCCGCAGCCATTGCTTAGAACCCCCGTCTCCCGCTGCAGCGCTGCAACACTAATTTTAGCACAGTATACCTTTAAGTACTTCTGGTACCAAATGTTGTCAGAAGCAGGGTACTGGTCTAGTTGGATTATTGCTCTGACAATGTAAGAAAACAGAAATGTAATTATGCATTCGGATGTCCTCGGAAAGGAGTGTAACGAGAGGCAGGATGTGGGCTAAGCTGTCAATTTTCTACCTTGGTCGGAGAGTCAAGCTCTTGATCCCAGTCCCAGTGCTGAGGCACCAGCAAGCTATTGGTATGTACATCCCACTTCTGGGGGGCAACAACAGGGCGAGGACCTTGGCCTCTCTGCCCTCTTTGTAGACGCATCTGGATAGACACTATGAGAGGAACAGGAATGCTGAACAAAATAGAGCCTTGATCTAATCCAGTGCAGCTCTTTCCGTGCTTATGTATTGTTTGGTTCCTTTTAACTCCCCTAAATGGTCTCCTCCGTTTATTGGAACATCATGAAGCTAATATTTGCAATTCACATTTATTTTCACTTCCTCCTTGTAATGTGAAGTTGTCTGCTGCATTCTTATATCATATTTGCAGTCTCAGTTTGTTTAGGTGGCAGTTTTTCTGTATAAAGAAAATTCTGACTGGGTATGTATGTGCCTTTCTGTGGACTACTCAGCTAACCAAGCCCTGCTGGATACTTTTGATGTCTTTGAGCCGAATTAGAATAGTATTTTCCTCCCTATTTAACATGCACGGCTCTTTTAGATCTTTACTAGCTATATAGATTCCTTTCCCCAGCTATATTGGCTAAATCTGCAGTTGTGGGTCTGGAATGTCAAAATTCACTTATTTACTTCATTTATAGTCCCCCTTCAAGTAGCTCCTTAGAAGAAGTTTTTGACTCTGAATTAGAACTAGGAGCTGCGGCTCCTAAATCATTTAAGGTTAAGCTGCCCTTTGATAAAAACAAATGTGGAGGGAAGAAAGCAGCTAAATAATCTGATTCTGAAATTCTGCCCTGTCTTTTTTGATTATTTACTAAGATGCACACACTACAGCTAATTTTGTTTGTACTGCTTAAGGTAGAAATATTAATTCTTAATCTCCAATTATGTAAAAGCTAAATAATGAGGACATTTCAAGAAACCGAAATTTAGAGTATTATTTGATCCTTGCTTACTCTGTATTTTAGTTTAGAATATCCCTTTTCCCTATACCCTGTAGTGTGTAGAGATTAAAGCAACAAGAAATCTTAAAAAAAGAAATTCAAGGCGGAGTCATCGTGGCTACCTCCCCTTACAAATATCTTTTTGCCACATCAAGCGAGCACTTAGGAAAAAAAATAGAAGAACCTTGTGATCAGAAATCTATCCAATATTTTAATGACGCAATGCTGCCCACAGTCAAGTATCACTGAATATCGTGTGTAATTAGCTAGACATGGAGGCATGTGTATCAAAAGAAGACTTCCAGCAGTTTGAGAGGAGAATCTGTCCCTAAAATTCCTTTCACTGCTTGGATATCAAGAGCATCCAGCGGGGCTTGGTTAGCTGTTATACAATTAGCTCTGCAGACAAGGGTCCTGCTAAATTGGGGGCCTTGTTGAAGTTTAATGATCTGGAATTTTTCCAACATGAGAAACATTTACCACTGGATATAATTGTAAAATGGCTGGCCTCTGCACAGCTCACAAAAATGAGCAAAAGTGGGTCATCCAAAGACAGAGTAGGGATAGTTATAATACTCCGAACATTTTCTGGGTGTTCAGAAAAAATATTAGTTTGAAAATTAACAACAACAACAAAACAAAACACAAAAAACCAGTCTGAGGAAAACTGTGCCAGGAGGCACAGAATGTTGAGGGCAGTCGAGAACCTTCTTCAAGGGTTTTTATAATTAAAAAGGAAAACTATGCCAAAATTCAGATCACATGAACATTGAAGAGCCAATATGATAAAGCCAATCTGCATAAAAAGCTATAAAATGTAAGATGGCTGTTAACTGACATGTTGATTAATAACCCATAATGTTTCTGCAGTCAAAACACTTGTTGCAAGTCTGTGTTTAAGAAATACTAATAAATATGCACAGGAGCACCCTGTACAGTTGTTTTCATACACTGGCATAAATCTGTGCATGGTTTGCAGTGGGATTACTGGCAACTGTCCATCCCTATCATTTCCCTTTCCATAAAGCATCTTGAGGTAGCCCTTTAGTTCCATGAAGACATTTGTCTGGCTTTCCATTCACATATGGGTTATTCTAGCATCCTACCCAAAATTTTGTTTTCTTTTTAAAGAGACATATTTGGTGCCCTTCTGAACTACATTTGGCTCTTGAGCAATAGGTTGCAGACTCACTCTGATCATATTGGAGGGGAAAGGGGTAGGAATTATCAGCCTGTTCAAGCCCCTGGTGGTGGGTGGGATTTATAAAGTTTTTCCCTTCCCACAATTCCTTGCAGCCCCCAAGCTTGTTTAATATATTTATAACTACACTCTCTCAAAAAAATTCTAAGGCAGTTTATGATAAAACATAGAATACAATAAAAGAATGAAAGTGTAAAGCAGCATAGAAAGCATAAAACAGAAAATACCAATGACATAAAATCATAAGCATAAATAAAAGAGCAATAAACCAGAGACAGCATAAACATTAATTTAAAAGGCCGAAAGAAAGAGATCAAATTGAGTGACAGAAAGATCAAAACAAAACAAAAACAGTTTACCAACGACTGTGAGATGTCATTGCCTGATTCTGGGAAGTCAAGAGGTTTGGTGCAATGGACAGGGCATTCCATAGAAGAGGTGCCACAGTGGAAAGTTCTTGTCCTAGTGGCAATCTTTTTGGCACTATTTGTGCCACAATTTTTCCGGTGTTCTGTTGTAGGAGAGCCTGTTAGAGATCAGATGCAACAATAATGTGGAGGAAAAAGGACATTATAGGTTGTGGGTACCTCATCTCAGAAAAAGAGACTTGGAAAAAATACCCTCCTCCCAAATTTGAGGCATTTGGAGCGTTTTGAGGTGCCCTAAGGGAGATCATCAACGTCCCTCTTGGAGGGACTGTTTCCTGGGGCACTCAAGGAAGTGGTGGTCCATCCTCTCTTGAAAAAGCTATCCTTGGATCTGGCCGAATTGGTGAATTATCGGCCAGTTTCCAATTTGCCCTATTTGGGCAAAATAATCAAGAGGGCAGTGGCTTTTTGGATGACACTTCCATTCTAGATCCCTTCCAGTCCATTTTCTCCCAGGCCACGGGATGGAGATGGCCTTGGTCACCCTCATGGAAAACCTCTGGAGGCATCTGGATTGGGGCAGGTTGGCAGTGCTGTTGTTGTTGGACCTGTCGGCAGCATTCAACATGGCTGACCATCAGCTACTGATCCACCCCCTCACCGACACTGGAGTTCAGGGGCTTGCCCTGCAATGGCTTGCCTCCTTTCTCCAGGATTGGGGACAAAGGGTGGCATTAGGGGATCAGCTATCCCGAAGGCACCCATTGACCTGTGGAGTGCCCCAAGGGGTGGTGCTGTCCCTGATGCTATTTAACATCTATATGTGCTCCCTTGCCCAGATTGCCCTGAGGCATGGGCTGGGATGGCACCAGTATGCTGATGACACACAGCTCTATTTGTTGTGGGGTGGCCAGTCTGACTCCAAACCAGAAGATCTAGACTGGGCGTTACAAGCGGTGGCTGGTTGGCTTAGACTGAGCCAATTGAAATTGAATCCAATGAAGACAGAGGTTCTGTGCCTGAGTTGAGGTGGACCGGGGGTAGGGATCCCACTCCCAACCTTTGATGGGGCTCTGTTGGTGCCAGCACCAGAGGTTAGGAGTCTGGGTGTACTCTTGGATGCCTCCCTAACAATGGAGGCCCAGGTAGCAGCCATTGCCAAGTCAGCCTTCTATTATCTTCAACTGATTAGGCAGTTGGTTCCCTTCCTTGAACGCAGTGACTTGGCAACAGTGATCCATGTGATGGTCACCTTGAGACTGGACTACTGTAATGTTCTCTACATGGGGCTGCCCTTGTCCCAAATCCGGAAGCTACAGCTAGTGCAAAATGCTGTGGCCAGGCATTTGATGGGCCTCCCTATGAGGGAGCACATCCAGCCTGTGCTGAAAGCGTTGCACTGGCTGCTGATAGCATACCAAATTCTCTTCCAGGTGCTGGTGCTTACCTTTAAAGCCCTCTATGGTCAGGGACCTGCATACCTGAGGGACCACCTTTCCTCACAGATTCCCCAGAGAGCACTACATTCAGGGTCACAAAATCGACTGGCCCTCCTGGGTCCAAAGGATGCCAGGCTGGCTACAACCAGGACAGCAACAAATAGTACAGCACACAATAAGAAATAGCCAAGAACAACAAAAAAAGAACCTGTGAGCTGAATGCCCACAAAAAATATGTATCCAAAAGGAGACTTCAACAAAGTGAAAAACAGATATAGTCAGGAATGAATCTATTGATGTAATCCATCATGGGAAATTAAAGAAGCCAGCAAGATCCACAATGGGAAAATACAGAGTCCAGAGTAAATATCCAACACTTTTCCTAGGTAATTTTCAGTGTTTCAGACTTCTGGTCCTTCCTCAGGAACAAAGAACAACTATTGGGCGTCTCATTCCATTTCCTTACAGGATAATGCTATTCAGTTTCTTCAACATCGGGCAAGATCTCCTAAAAGCTTTAGTCAGCACCTCTCAAGGCTGTTTCTATGTAGTAGGAGGCATGTTTTGGGGTCGCCAAACAAGCTTTATGTTTCTCCATTCAGTTTTATCCTCTCAACAATCCTGTCAGGTTGAGAGAGAGAGAGAGAGAGAGAGAGAGAGAGAGAGAGAGAGAGAGAGAGAGAGAGAGAGAGAGAGAGAGAGAGAGAGAAATCCTAGGTCATCCAATGAATTTCAAAATAGTTATATATTATATCCCAGTTTTCCCACCATGAGGATTCAAAGCAGCTTACAATGTAATTATGCATCCCTCCCAGTTTATCCTTGCAACAGTCCTTTGAGGTAGATGAGGGAGAGCAAAATAATGCATGACTGTCCCAAAGTTACCCAGCAAACTTCATGACAGAATGAGACTATGAACTCCCAGTTCTATACCTCTTTATTCCTGCCTTTAAATAAAAATTGTATTTTGTTTAAGTGCCAACTGACACATGAACGGGGCAACAGCTTCTCTGTGACTGCTAACAGATTCACTACCCAGACCTTTGAAAGCTGAGAAGTTTGACTCTGATTCTGTCCCCCAACATTTCTCTCCCCTGCCAATTCTTTTAGAGCTCTTGCTGATGTTATGAGGCCAGAAGCTCCTTGCACGACGGATCATATGGAACGAGATCTCAACATTGTCGTCCATGTGCAACATTATGAGAACATGGAAAACCGGCCACCTGCCAATAACTTGCGTGAGTAGCCTTTGTCTTTTTTCTCCCCTCATTGCTTTGCTAGGGATGGTTTTATGGCTGCTAGAGAGTGGAAATAGATTCTTTATAAATGGAAAAGACTTAGTACTGGAAGTGGTCAAATGCCAGTAGAATGTGGAATTAATTACTGATGTTTAAATGATTTTCCACCTCACCCCACCACTTTTATTTTCTTCCCTTCTTAATAGAAATATCCTTGGTCATTTCATCACCTAATAGTTTATTTTGGATTTCAGGGCTCATCTCAGTGGGCAGTAGAAAGAATAGCTGTGCAGCCTGAATCCTATATGTGTGAACTCAGAAGACAGTTTTGCTTTCAGTGGGACTTAAGTAAGTGCCTATAGGTTTGTAGACTTTGGTAAAGCAGAAGTGACCGGATGTGGTACACTCTGCAAAGTTATAAAATGATAGTGTTCTGAATTTTCCCAGAGAGGTGTATTTCCTAGGCCAAAGTTGAAATAATATCGAAATGTCCCTTAGGTAGCAGAAAGACCGATAAACATATTGTGGGGTGTAACTTGTAGTAAGGAGAGAGGATATTCTGTATTTGTGGTCAGAGATTTCAAAGTGATAATAAAACCTACTTTATGAGCCTAGAAAGCATTTTAACTTTTCCACAGAAGGAGGGCAGGAAGTAAGCCACTCTGTAGAATAGTTAGCCAATCTGTAGAATAGTTGCCTCTGGTTTTTATGATTGGGTACAGGCCTGGCTCTAGACCAAGCAAAGAGCATCTTCAGCATCAATTTTTACATGTATTTAGTGTCTCATTTTTTACTGCATCTGTAACCTGTTTCACAACTTTGATGAACAATTTGCATGTATGATTTATCCCTGCTGTACAAGACAATCAGGTTCAGTAATGACAGAAATGGTGAAATGAAAGCTGTGCGAAAATGATTTTTTTTACAAATCTTGTGATGTTTGATTATTTTGATGATATCACGGTCACTTACATTTATTTATTAATTTATTCAATTTATACCCTGCCCTCTCCACCAAGGCAGGCTTACATAAAAGTGCATGTATAAATACAATTAAAATCATTCATAAAACCAACCATAAACAAATCCATTGTTGACATGTGCAGCCATTTGTTGAACAGCCAGTGATGTTGTAGGTTTTCCTATTGAAGATGAACTGTTTGTGTTATTTGTTTCAATTGCTGAGTGGATAATTGAATAGGTGGGTGCCCCTGCTCCCCCTCAACTTTGGTGCTCTGGGAAGTCACTTAAGTTACCTGTCCCTCAATCTGGTCTTGATTAGATACATCTGTTTCTGAGATAAAGGCAAAATTCTGCCAGAGGAAAATTAGTTACATGATTATATAAACTTAATGCTCAAATCTCATGTTGTTGTTGTTTGACATTTAAGTTGTGATGCTCAAATTACCTGTGAAAGTAGGATAAAGTTTCTAACCACAATTTTCAGAATGAGAAAAATGGGTAATTAATTTTTTTAAAGGAAAAAAGTATTTTCTACCTGAAAAAAGGAACCTAAGAATTGCCTTTGATAGAGAGTGATTGCAAATAATTACATATTCAGGGGAGATACATAAAACAGTGGGGCTACAAGTTTATTGTTCCAGCTTTCCATTAAAAGTAACAAGTGCCAAGAATATTTTAAGCAACAATTTAAATGGAGTCCTGGGTTCAGCAAGTCATCTCTACTGTGCAACAAGGAGTTGTTAGACCATCAGTGTGCTGTATCTTTTAACTGAAAATTGCTCTTTGATTCATTTTAAAGGCAAATAGAAGTGGCAAAATGCTTATTTGAGCCCTTATTAATTGTATTTTGTGGCCTCTTCAAATGCTGTTTCCCCTTCTTCTTTTGCTGATGGCTGCCAGCCAGACTTCTCTTGAGCAGTTTCTTAGAGGCTATTTTTGTCTAAGACAAGAAACCTTTAATGGGGCCAGTCTTAAAGTAGTATAGGGGACCACCTCTTCTTGTCTTTGTAATTGCTGTGTGCTTTTGAAGTTATACTGTTTAGTTGCTGGAGGCTGTAATGGATATGGGTTTGAGCTGGGGTAGTATGTTCTGCAAGTTTGAGCTAGCATTGGATGGATTTCACACGTTGCATTCTATGTTTGTCCTGTAGATTTGGTGTGTGAAGTGTTTCATTCCCACATCTTTTTGCTGACCCACTGCAATTTCTGTGAACCATTAGTGTGGATGCATGCACAGAATATATTTTGATAATGTTACACATATTAATTTACATTGCATCCTTACTTTCTGTAGTTCTTCAGTAATGATTATAATGCATCCTGATGCATATACAACATTCAGAGATATTGTGTGTGCCCCCCCCATGCAAGACACTTCAAGAGAAAATCTATGTAAAGAATACATAAGCAGGTCTGTTCCATGACATGAACAACTCTGGTATTGGACAGGAATTGGGAACATCCCTATAAAGAATAAGTTAAATTGCTCCTACTTGTGGCTATCTCATTTTCTGTCTTGGGCTGTCTTTGCACTCGTCTCAAATTAGCAAATTGATTGACTTAAAGTGGTTAGGTGGGATTCAAATGGTGGACTGGAATCTGTGGTTAATCATGCTTCCCAAGTTTCCATTGGATCACAGGAGTGTCGGCATTCCTGCTATGAGTGGCATGATATACTTTACTGTCTTCCATCTAGGAAAAAATATTCCATGTAGTTTGCAGCTAAAGAGTTAGTGTCACTGTGGAACATTACAGTTTCATAACTTGTAGATGAAGATCAAACTGTACATGACCCTCACAATGTTTGCTTTCAGATTGATTTGAGAGAGGGCAAATTGGATCTGAGGCATGACATTGGGAGAGAAGGGCTAATCTTTTCCTTTTTTTTTTTTACAATATTTTATTAAATTTTCCATACATACATTCAACACATGGACATAGGTATATACTCAGGGGGAAATCGTCAAGTAATTATAATGTTTATGCCTAATAACTAAGCCATGTTGATCAAATGTTCATTTCAAAATTTTTTAGTCATCATTGCCAGTATAGCAAAAACTCTTCTCTGTATCCTCACCAATGTATTGTTTGACCATAGCTTTAAATTGTTATAATTTTCCAACCAAGTGTAGAACCTTGTCCGTGTGTTCTCAAAAGTTTTTTTCTGGGTATATTTCAATAATAGAGTCAATTGATCCATTTCTGCTGTTTCCAGTATTTTGTTTATAATCTCTTCTTTAGTATGAATTTCCACTCTTCTCCAGTATTTTGCATATAAAATTCTAGCAGAAGTAACTACATACAAAATCAAATAAGATTCATTTTTTTTACAGCTTTCAGGTAAAATATTTAACAGAATATTTCTGGTACAAAGCGTATAGAACATTTTAACATTTTCTGCAATATCTCATGTATCCAGGCCCAATATTTTTGGCCTTGTCACAAAACCACCACATATGGTAAAAGGATCCCATCTTATTTTGACATTTCCAACATTGATTTGAACAATTAGAGTCAAATTTAGCAAGTTTCTCCGGGGTAATATACCATCTATAGAATATCTCTTATAAGTTCTCTTTATAAGAGATGGATTTAGTAATTTTTATATTTTTCTTCCAGATCTGTGACCATTGATCTAAGTCTATATTATGCTACAATTTTTTTGGAGCATAGTTGAATCATTACATCTCTCACTACTTCATCTTACATCCTGTACTCTAACAATAAAGCATATATTTTTTTTATAAATTTTTGTTCCACATAGAAAAGAGTCTTATCTATTTCTAAAGGGTTGTCATAAAAGCCTAATGGTTTATCTTTAGCATATCTACATCCCATTTGTACCTTTTGCCACCATGTAAAACTCTGTAGCGATTTCAAGTTATTTTTAGAGTCTAGAGTATCTTGATATCTTGTAGTTTGTTCTTCTTGTACATGTTAGGATTTGTAAAAGCTTCCAAAGTTTGTTGGAAGTTTTGGAAGTTTGTTGTAAAATTTGGAAGTTTGTTTTAAATTTGAAGTTTGTTGTAAAATTGAACTTTGGAAGTTTGTAGTACAATTGAACCTTTGTTGTCTCCCATACTTTCATTCAGGAAACTCTAATCCAATATTTATGAGAGCCCGCTTCGCCATACCATAAAAATGCGTGCCATCCTAGTAATAAATCGTGTCCTTCGAGTTTTAGCAATCTCTGATTTTCTAGCATAATCCATTCTTTAATCCAGTTCAGTGCTACTGGTCTATAATAGAGTAGCAAGTCCGAAAGGGGAAAACCTGCTCTATCTTTGGAATCTTGTAAAGCCTTTATTCTTGATTTCTTCCCTTGCCAGATAAATTTTGATAAAATTTTATCAAGTTCTTTGAAGTATTTATGGTTTAGAATAATCGGTATAGTCTGAAATAGAAACATCAATCTTGGTAATACATTCAATTTAATGGTGGCAATTCTTCCCATATATGATATTTGAAATTTTTGCCATTTTCCCAGGCCTTTTGTAATAGATTTCAATAGTTCTATATAATTATTCTCCAACAAAGAGCTGCATTTATTTGTTATGTTTATTCCTAAATATTTAATCTTGCTTTGAGCTTCCAAACCTGTTTTCTCTTGTAGCAGGAGAACTTGTGTTTTAACCATATTTTAATTTTTTTTACAGTTAATTTTCAGTCCTGATGGTTAATCTTTTCCTGTGATGTTTCTATTGGAAATTTCTCTAAGTTACTATTAGCTACAACGGTGGTGGTGGTTAGGAGTGGGAGACAGATACAATATAAGTGCTTGCTTGTTTCCCTATTGTGGCTAATACTAGCTTTATGTGTGCAATTTTGTGAGGGAAAGATTTAAATCCCTCCCTCCTAGTTTTGCAGCCCTGCCCCACACATGTTTTTGAGTCCTAAGAAAACATCAGGAGATTCTCTCCAAGATCTCTCATGCACCATTTCATTTGGCTGTAAGACAACTATTTCTAATGGAGGAATGGCTGCATTATTATTGTTTTAGTTATAGATCATAAGCCACCATGAGCCACAAAGGGGAAAATGGGATATAAGTATTTTAATAAAATAAAATGTGATGGTTCAGCTGTTAGGGAAGGACTATTGCTCAGTGGTAGAATATCTGCTTTTCACTCAGAAAGTGACAGGTACAAACCACAGCATTTCCAGATTTTTTAAAAAAGTGATATGAAAGGCAGCTACCTGAGAACTTGGAGAGTTGCCATCAGTCAGAGTAGACAATACTGACCTTGACTAGTGGTCTGACTAGTTTAATGTGTCTGGTTCTTCCACAAGTGTGAATCTGCATGTACCAAACAGGTTATGAACATCGTCTCCAAGTGAATTCCCTTGCTTTGTTAGTACTGCTGTTTACCATCTCCCCAGAACACATAAGAGCAAAAGGTTTCCCAATGCTTCTGTAGCCAAAGGGGACCTAGTTTTGTTTGGTAGATTACCGTTTCTGTTCAGAATGTTTGTGGTGGGTCTAGTAAAAGGGCAAAGACTTGTTCTGTGGACATCTTAATCCAGATGCATGTTTCTTGCTTAAGCTTGTCTTGACCTTTCATGCTTGTTGCATTTAATATTTATCTCTTTCCAGGGTTTTTTTAATTTGGAAAAAGAGGTGCCAGAACTCTCAAGAGGGAAATGAAGTTCATGAAAACTCATGAACTTGTAAACATTTTTAAACGAATTTTGTCAAAAAGGTTCTGGAACTCTGTTCTGGTGCATTATTCCAGGAATAAAAGCCTGTCTATTTTACTATAGGGCCTTGTTTCATGCCCCAGACTTTGGAAATAGCAAACATTTCTCCTGCAAGGTAGCATTTGTGCAATTTGCCAGTGATCAGTGGCTGATGAAGAGTTTTATGCAATATGTATCTGAGCAATATTCCTTTTTATGTATCTGAGCAATATCATCATCATCATCATCGAAACTGGATTTATACCCCACCCTTAACTTCATAGAATCATAGAATGTTAGAGTTGGAAGGGACCTTGCAGGTCATCTAGTCCAATCCCCTGCACTCTGCAGGAGCATAGCCAAAAGATAGCCCTACATACCTACAACATACCCAAAAGATGGTCGTCCAGCTTCTGTTTGAAAATGTCCAGGGAAGGAGCATCCACTACCTCCCGAGGCAGTCTATTCCACTGCTCAACCACTCGTACAGTTAGGATGTTTCTTCTGATATCTAGCCGGTATCAACTCCCTCGTAATTTCTACCCATTATATCTAGTCTTGCAATCCAGAGCGAGAGAGAATAGATCTGCTCCATCTTTTGCATGACAGCCTTTCAAATACTTGAAGACTTCAATCATGCCCCCTCTAAGTCTTCTCTTTCCCAGGCTAAACATACCCAACTCTTTCAGCCTTTCCTCATAAGACTTGGATTCAAACCCTCTCACCATCCTGGTCACCATCCTGGTCACCATCCTGGTCACTATCCTGGTCACTTGGGAGTCTCAAAGTGGTTTACAAACTCCTTTCCCTTCCCCCCCCACAACAGACACCCTGTGAGGTAGGCAGGGCTGAGAGAGCTCTGAGAGAACTGTCCTTGAGAGAACAGCTCTGACAGAACTATGGCTTGCCCAAGGTCACCCAGCAGCTGCAAGTGGAGGAGTGGGGAATCAAACCCCAGATTAGAGTCCACACACTTAACCACTATGCCAAACTACAACAAATAATAATAACTCCTTAACCAAAGATTAAATTATTGGTCCTCAGTCTCTCTGACATGGGGCTGATGCCAGTCAAAGATGTGGAATCCTGTGTCCCAGTCATAGTAATAGTGTAAAATATTCTGAGCCTTTCCTGGGATGCCAAAGTAACTCAAGTAATTGACTGCCTTATAACAGCTACAGTCTTTGAGAGCAGGGCTCTTCTTTTCAGCAGTGTCAAAGTTGGGAGTCTCATGCACAGATGCACCTCGAGAACAAATGGCAGCATCTGCTCCCTGTGCATGTGTGAAGTTCCAGTTTACATCTTGCACATACTTTTGGACCTTTCCAGTGGTAAAGGATTACTGTTAAACCCTGAGCAGAATGCTTTTGTGAGCAAATTCTGAGAATGGGCTACTTATTTAATCCGTCCAAGTTGCATGCCACTTGGGGCCATGCAGACTAGAAGCTTTTCAACCTACTTGCCTTATTCATTAAATATGCCTCCTCATACCCACATCTCCAGTTTGTATATTTTGGGGGCCAATTATATCCAATCACAGGTCCACAGAATTGTGGTCTTTTATGTGTTTATATGATAGGGCTGTGGTGGCTCAGAGGTTAAGATGCTGAGCTGCAGACTGGAAGGTCGGTAGCTCGGCAGTTCAAGACCCGTGTGCCACATGATGGAGTGAGCTCCTGTCTCTGGCCCCAGCTCCTGCCAACCTAGCAGTTTGAAAGCAAGAAATTGCAAGTAGATAAATAGGTACTGCTTCAGTGGGAAGGTAACAGCATTCCATGCGCCTTGGCGTTTAGTCATGCTGGCCACATGACCACGGAAAACTCTTTGGACAGTGCTGGCTCTTTGGCTTGAGAACGGAGATGAGCACTGCCCCCTATAGTCAGATTTGACTGGCTTTTGAGCAAGGGAAACCTTTACTTTTTACCTTTATGTGTTTATACGGGAGGGAAAATAGCATGGTATAGTCCAGTCTCATCAGTTATTGGAAGCTAAGCAGGTCAGTATTTGGAAGGGAGACCACCAAAGAGAATTCTGCAAGAGAAGGCAATTGCAAATCACCTCTGCATCTCACTTGCCTTAACAGCCCCTCACTGGGTGTTGGCTGCAACTTGACAGCGCTTTACACACACACACTTTTTAAAATCTTTGTTTTATTTATATTGTAAGCTGCCTTGAATTCCTCAAGGTAGAATGGCAGCAAATAAGTGTTTTAAATCAATTATATCATCACATGATGTTTGACCCACATTGTACAGACATTACATTACAAGGGATAATGAAGGAAATTTAGTCATGGTGGATTCTAGATTTTTGTATACTTTAATAGTACATGTAGCTAGATTAATAGACTAAATACTAAATTCAGATCCTAATTTCAAATTCTCACTATTATGAAACTTATGGGATATTGTCAGAGTCCTGCAGCAGTCAGTCCCGACAACTTTCTTTCCAAAGGAGTAAAGTTTATTGGAGTCAGTAAAGGCAAGTCATCTGCACATACATTCAGTGTCAGGAATGAAAGTAAGCGCGCACAGCTGAATAATATACAAGATTCAAAGGGGTAGGGGGATGGACCAGAGCCAATCATAATAAATGCAAAAGCCTGCCTAAGCTACTGGCTAAGAATTCCCAGAGAATAGAGTAGCAAGGCACCAAGGTCACAGGCCTAAGCTGCAAGAAGATAAGGAGGCAAGGAGAATCGAAACTTAACATTCCAAGTCAGGCATGGACAGAGACAATGCAACCACAGCCAGCATCCCCCTCCTCAGCCATGGCAGCTGCATAGTTGACATATATTTATTTATTTATTTCACTTCATTTACAGTCTGCCCTCCTCACTAAAAGGTAGATTATAACCAAAAACAATGCAGTAAGAATAGGATAGTACATAGCACCAGCAGAATTTGTATGATGCCTCTCCAGACATGATTGAGGCAGCTCACAGCAATAAAACAAACCCTAGCAAAAAGACAATAAAAACAAGTCATACCAGTAAAAACATATCAATAAAACAATTCAAGCTGTTTAAAATACCAGTAAAAAACAGCCAATAAAAGGAAGCCAGAGTGTAAAAGCACATAAAACAGAGCAATTTAAATAATATTGCTAAAACAGAGTAATATAACCAATAGAGACAGTTTAAAGAACAGTATGCAGTGAAACATTATATGACATAATCAAACAATGCAATAAAACTGGATTACAAAATTACAGAACAATGCAATAAAAACATCATACTGGACACAGCAAAACCTGCCTTGAATTCCACACATGTTTATTACAACCTTATTTGCTTTGTAAAAATTGCCCTCCTGAACACCCCATTTTATACATTCTGCAAAAACAGGAGTGTGAGAGCCTTCTTGACCTCACCAGGCCGGCCATTCCACCAGGTGGGAGAACTTTGTGCCAGTAGTTTTCCCCCTCTCAGGCTAAGCTATCCCACATGGTTATTGTGAGAAGAACATAGAGGACAGGAGAGTCATGTACTTGGCAGAAGGGCAGGTTAAATGTGTGAATAACAGATAATGCAAAAAATCCTGAAGGTACAGCTCATCCCAGTCAGATTTTAATGGCAGTGGAAAAGGTGGTTCTTAGCCCTGGAGTCTGAAAGCCCTTCTAACTGGAGATGGCAGGAACTGAACCTGTGATCTTACTCTACAGCACAGGCACTTGCTTGACTCTACAGGTCTCTCATTCAGTCAGACAAAATTACAATGTTTTGATCTGAAGCCATTTGACAGACTTCTGTGTATATTGATAGACAAAAACTGATTTAGAACCTGGGAGGGGCTTTTTGCCTCCTCTTGCCTTAATATGGAAATATTAGTTTATGTCTGAACTTTTAATTGATTCTGGAGAGTGCCATTTTAAACCTTTCCCTTAAACATATAGGAATATGTAGATGAATATTGTCAGTGTACTTAGAATAAGAAATGGAGATTTGTCTGGCTTTAATGAGAACTCTCAGCAGGCTAATGTCACAGAGGATCTGTAGTAGTGGCTATAAAGGGCCATCATGGTATGCTAAAGCAGATTTAAGATCTGATCCATTTCCTGCAGTATGCTATTTGTTCTCAATTTTTTGATAATTTGTAATCGTTTTGGGAAGACAGCTTTACTGGAGATGTTTAATTCTAATTTCTCTTTTTTTACATTTTTATGGTACTATAATTGGAAGGTTTTCGAAGAACTGCATTTTAGGAAAATGTCAGCCATTTTAGGATTCAATAATTTTTAGATTCATCCTATGTTATTCTCATAATTGTTTGTCCATCTATCTCCAGTATATATTTATTCCACACTTTCTCCAATGAACTCAGGGAGACATACATGGTTCTCCTTTCCCTATCTTATCCTCATGATAGCCCTATGAGGTAGCTTAGCCTGAGAGAAAGGGACTGGTCTTCCAGTTTGGTATAGTGGTTAAGTGCGTGGACTCTAATCTGGGAGAACCGGGTTCGATTCCCCACTCCTCCACTTGCACCTACCGGATGACCTCGGGCAAGCCATAGTTCTAGCACAGCTGTTCTTGAAAAAAAGACCAGTTTCTGTCAGAGCTCTCTCAGCCCCACTTACCTCACAGGGTGCCTGTTGTGGGGAGGGGAAGGGAAAGGAGTTTGTAAGCCGCTCTGAGACTCCTTTGGGTAGTGAAGGGCGGGGTATAAATCCAATCTCCTCTTCTTCTTCAAAGGTGTTTATGAGCTCTTTTTGTGGCTCAGTGGCATCATTGCAATATGGTGTAGCCTTCTTTGAGGCACCATAGAGTAATATCATCTTCTCTCTGGTGCTGCAGTTCTGGTGGTCCATTCACACAGGCAAGGCATCACATGATCTTACCTGTCATCCAGTGGTTAACATGCATGAGTGAACTGATCCCATGACAGCAAAGATATCAGTAGATTAAATGTTTAGTATTTCCCTTCACTAGCTTTGTCTCTTCTCTTTCCATCCCTCCAGCATGTAAAATGTTTGTGTTCATTTCTAGAAGTTAAGAGTGCATGCAGTTTTGCTTAGGTTAGATACACAAAGCAAGTTGTTCTGTAATTTCTGATTTCTATAATGATTAGTTGGTAGTGAAAGAAAGCACAGACAGAAAACAAATGGAGATGCTTGGTAAATGCAGGCTAATACCATTATCCAAAAATACTCTGCATATGATTCACTGGGAAATTCACCCATGCAAACAGTGTTGAACTAAAAGGAAGCCACTTAGCTGCACAAAGTACTTGCAAGCAAAGTTTTTGTTAAAAAAATGGTCATGCTGGATGCCAGTTTCCTTTTGGGCAGGACTGCCGAGAGTCACTCCAGGCCTCCAGACAAAGATCTCCCATGGGCCCCCACACATGTCACCAGGCCATACCCAAATATCATATCAAAACAAATCACATGGCTTGGTGTTAGCTTGAATAGGCTAAAAATTGCCTTCCTCTGTATAGAACACACATTTTCTTTTTCCATTCCGTATATCATTTTCTTTCCTACTCTCCAAAAAGTTCCAGGTGGTGTATGTGGTTCCCATACATTGTGTACTCTGTAAGAACCCTGCACGGTAGATTAGGCTTAGCAGTAGTGACTGGTTTTAAATCACATTTTCCATTCCCTTCAATAAAGAGGCTGCTATATTTAGACCCACAGACCAGTGGTGTCTTGTCCAGGGTGACTGTATCTAGGATGTTATTTATCCAGAGACCCTTTTGAGGTAGTTTACAAAGTAAAAACAATGCAGTGAAATTAGAAAAAGAACATCAACATAATAATTATCAATATAAAAATAAGCCACGAGAACAGCTTGAAAAAACATTCATGAGCCTGAAATGATAACCGTAGCACCAGGCAGACAAGTCATCATGCAGTAAAAAGTACTTTTTACCCTTTGTTTTATTTTGAAAGCCACCTTTGTGCAGGTTCCCTGGAGAGGCAGCATAATTTTTTTTAAATAAATACATTTTTATTGATTTGTGCTGAGTAGCCATTTGTGATGTGTGATGATCTCTTGTCCTACCAGGTATAAATTGCCGTATGATGTTACTGTGCCAGGTTTATTCATGTCACTGTCAGGTTGTTATTTTGTTTTGGCTATTTTGGGGCTTGTTTTAGTGCTGCTTGCTCTTTTATTGCTAGTAGGGTGGGTTTTATGTACAAGGTATTATTGATTTTTAGTGATGTGTAATTCATCCTTATGCACGTCTTTTAATGTGATGTCCTTGTTTTATATGTTTTTGCAATCTCTTGTGCAGCTTGCAGAGAGGAAGGGAATAAAGATATTAAATTGCAGTGCTAGTCTGATATTAAAGGGCCGGTGACCTCTATGCCTTGTTTGTTGCCCCAGTAGTGCGACTGGTTGTTGGACACTGTGGGAAACAGGACTCTGGACTAGATGGACCAGTAGTGTGATCCTGCAGGGCTCTTCTTAATCTTAAATGGACCATTTTGAGGCAGTCAAAAGAGGATGGGATTGTTCTCTCCCACCCCACTTAATTTTTTATGACTATGAGGCCTTGTTGAAGTATACCACACATGTGCAAAGAGCCCAAGGAATGTGCTACATTAAGGAAATTGGCACATTTTTGCTTTTGTAACCTCAAAGAGCTAATTGGTTTAATCGGTAGGGATGGAGTCAATGATTGGAGGCCAGCAGCACAGAGAGAATCTGTTTGCTGAGGAGCTGTATAAAATTTTGGGTTTTTCTCATCTTGTATAAGACAATTGAAATTTATATTTGTGAAATGTTAATTGGAAAGGGGAGGGTAAATTTAGTATGATTGGCATTACTATTGGGGTCATATTGTTATTGTAGGGCTGTATTTTTCAAGCCTTTCCTTTCCTTTCCTTTCCTTTCCTTTCCTTTTCCTTTCCTTTCCTTTCCTTTCCTTTCCTTTCCTTTCCTTTCCTTTCCTTTCCTTTCCTTTCCTTTCCTTTCCTTTCCTTTCCTTTCCTTTCCTTTCCTTTTACGATACGGCTCTTTTGGCCACAGCCGTCAGCTTGTTTTTTGTGATGTCCAGTTGTTTCTTTTTGCAAGAGGACAGCATTAGCATATTCTGGTACTTGTTAGAGCACAAAAGTTGGACTTTGCTCACCACAAAGCCGTTATCAAGCAATGAACCAGTTGCTTAACTGAACTGAAAGACATTGTATTGTTGCTATTTTCTGGTCTCTGTTATACCTATGAGTTTTGACTTAAAGAAACAGTACTTTACATTGTCTTGCAAATTCTTCCTGATTTGGCCCCGTAGAACTCACACAGGAAAAGTTATACTTGCAGGTCAGGAATAAGGCTACTCACTCACGTTCTTTCTCTCAGGTTCCTAAAGCAGAGAACAGTGTACTCAAAATAACATCAGTGTATTAGCAGAAGATACAATGATAAGAGCAACTGGCTTCAGGACAAGGTGTCAGTTATGCTGCCACTGTGGCTGGTGGAGGGAGAGGTGGTTGATCTGTGTCTTCTTTCAAGCTTGGTATGTTTGGTTTTGATTCTCAGTATTCCTGTTTGACCTTGGTGTCTGCTGCACTGCTTTCCCTTGGAATGTGAACCTGTTAGTTTTAGGCATGCAAAGGCTTCTTCCCTGATTGGCTTTGAGCCATCACAAGACCCCGCTTTGAACCAAGTATAATTGACCCTTTCCCGCTTTTTGATTTAGTTCTGACACTGAACGTGTATGGATGACTTGCCTATATTGGAACAAAAAATGAATCTTCTTTGAAAGCCTGTTATTGATTCCTGATTGCTGCAAGACTCTGACACAAGGGAGTTCCTGCAGTTCTAACTAACAGAAACCAACTCACACAAATATCAGAGGGAGGAAGGAGACTGTTTATTGTCACATACAGCACAGTACTAGACTACAATTTTATTGTTGACTGGGGAAGGAGCTTTTGCAAGACTGTGTTATCAAACTGAAGGGGGAAATCACGTTGTGTGAAAAATGATTGTGCAGCTTGTTCTGAAGTTTGCTAGCAGGTGTAAGCTATAGAGAACCCATGTCAGTTTGAAAAGTTTTCCACTCACTGCCAATTTGTTTCTGGGCACAGCTGAAAAGGCTTCTTCCTGCTATTTAAAATAGGAATGTATAAGGATGTCTTGCTTCCTTCATGGACAAATTCATGTTGACCATTTTTTGTGCTGGTGTTCCTGATTTTGTTTTGCTTGTTTTAATGATAATGAATTTTTATTTGTGTGGCTGGGGGAGACAAAAAATTACTGTAAATTTTTCCTAAGCAGGGCCGGCTCACCTGCTAGGTGAACTAGGCGCTCGCCTAGGGCGCATCGGCCTGCAGGGGCACGAAACTGTGCCCTGCCCCCTGCGAAAAGCCCTCCGCTGCTGCTGCCAGCCACCACTGCCGCCTCCCCGCCACTGTTGTCAGTCAAAAATGCCCCGCCGGGGTGCAGGAGGTGGTGGCGCAGCTTGCCCACCCTCCCCCTCCCCCTTGGTGGGAGGAGGCAGGGATGGCGGCAGCGCCACCAGTGAAGAACACCCCAACGGGACGCAGGAGGTGGCGGTAGAGCCTGCCTGCCCTCCCCCCTCGGGGGGAGAAGGCAGGGCGGCAGATGCTGCCAGTGAAGAATGCCCCGCTGGGGTGCAGGAGGTGGTGGCGGAGCTTGCCCGCCCGTGGCGGTGGCAGTGGTGGCCACCACCAGTGAAGAATGCCCCGCCAGGGCGCAGGAGGTGGCGGCGGAGCTTGCCCACCCTTCCCCTTCCCCCTCGGGGGGGAGGAGGTGGGGGGCAGTGGCATCTGCCGCCAGTGAAGAACACCCCGCCGGGGCGCAGGAGGCAGCGGCAGAGCTTGCCCACCCTCCCCCTCCCACCTCGGGGGGAGGAGGCGGGAGCAGTGGCAAAAGGGTTTCCAGGCCCCACCGGGAGGTTGGCATCTGTGCCTCTCCTAGGGCGCAGAACCACCTCGAGCCGTCTCTGCTCCTAAGCAGGAAGAAAAATCCCATCTCAGAAACTGGGATTTTCAAACTGGAATATTGTGAAATTTGGCAACACTCCTACAGTAAAGCCTTAAATGGTCTGAGACCAGGATATTTGAAGGAAGGACTTTTCACATGCCAGGCAGCCTGCCAGTTAAAGATCAGCATCTCAAACTCTGCTTTGTGTGCTGCCACCTTCTGAAGCAAGGTGGATGGTATTTGTTTTCCTGGTTTTTTTGTTAGGGCATTTTTAATGGTCCTTGCTTAAAAAATTTGCACAGAAGTTATTTTATATGGCTCTTCTCCCCCTCCCGCTTCATGCATATTATACCATTACTTGGTATTCTCTCTTATCCCACTGTTTAGCTGCTGCCTATTTCTTTTATTGCTATATATTTGATATTCTGATTTTATTGTGTTATTAATTTTATTGCAAGCTGCTTCAATAAATATCTTAAATAAATAAAGCAGATTGGGTTGCCAAAACAGGATTTGCAGCCTTGCCTAATAGATAAGTCTTGCAGAGGCCCAGAGCCTTCTTTTCAGCATAAAAGAACTCAAGGTGCAACACTGTTCCCTAGCTAGTCCAGACCGAATGCTGAGCTTCCAGAAGGGATTGTAATCATCCTCCTCAGTCAGTGACTGTACATCTCATTGATTTTCTATGCAAGATATTCAGCCTTAGTCATCTATCCATGTTGATTGATTAATTCTGAATTTGTACTTAACTGCTTTCCGCAGGCTGTTGAAGTAAAATATAATTAATTTACATTTCATAAAATACAGATGCATAAGTCTAACACAGGTGAACAATGAGGCAAGCCTTCCTTGGAAACCAGTAATTGTTTCAGAGGAACTTAATTGTTAAATTTGAAAAGCAGAGCGTTATCACTGTTGATTTTTTGGTGTGTGTTACTACTCCAGTCAAAGAGATCCATGGTATTCAGCATGCTGGTACTCTAATAATATATTTGGATAAATAACTGCAGGGAGAAAGAAAGGATCTTCGTCGTGGTCTCTGTGCAGTCCCACACATGGGTTGGGCGCCTGCGCACGACCTCGTTCGGAGAAACTTCTAGAGCTTTTCCTCAGAAGAGCTTTTGGCGGGCTCTCCCCCCGCTCTGGGGGAGGAGACATGCACTGCGCATGCCCAGAGCGGGAGAGAGAGCCGCCTCCCACTCAGTTCTTCTTCGACCGCCTTCGTGTTCACACCTCGTTCCTGTCGTTCCTCCATTTACCTCAGCTGAGTATATCTTTCTTCGCTTTCGCTTTATTTTTCCATCTGCTTCTTTCTCTTCTAAAAAATATTTAAAAAAAAAAAAAAATCTTTGTCTATCTCTCTTCCCCCCCCCTCTCCTTTCTTTGGAGGGTGGGTGGGGATTTTTGTATGGGAAAGACTCAATTCTTTAAGGTCTGTCGTCGTTGCCCTGCTAAAATTCCATCCAACGACGGGCACGACCTTTGCTTAGTTTGTTTGGGTGAGGCCCATAGAGTAGATTCTTGCCCTCATTGCGCGAGTTTCACTCGTCAGGCTCACCGTAATCGAGAGGCTAGGCTCAAAGCTCTTCTTGTTGAATCGGCTCTGCGTCCCACAATGTCTTCGGGAGCTTCCCAGGTCTCGGTAGCCAAGAAATCGGACACCTCCTCGAAGGCACCGAAACAGAAACCTAAGCGGGCTGAGATAAGACCCCTTCGAGGTCGAAGGCCACGCCCTCTGCTTCGGTTTCGAAAGTGGACCCCATCGTCGTGACTGGGTTGTCGACGTCGATGCCGGCCCTTGCCTCTACATCTCATCAGTCTGCGGCTCGACAACAGACTCCGCAGCACCCCCACTCGTCACCTACGGGGACGATACCGTTGGGCCAGTTGACCCGATCGCCTCCGCACCTGTCTCCGCGAACAGGCTCCCGGTCTCCACGGAGGCGCTCCACTACCCCGATCCACACTTTGGACGAGGGTCTGGTTGTGCACCGCCATGTTCGGTCCCGATCTCGACTTGGTCGTCGATGCCTGATCCGTAGGCAATCCCCGTCGTCGTCTGATTCCGCCTCTGACCACCAATGCTGGTCCTGCGAAGACCGTCGGGAGCGTCCGGATGCGGCCTACTATTATTCGAGGTCTCCGACACCGGAGAGACACCGCTACGACCGAATCCGGCATTCGGAACGTGGAGATCAGGCCCACGCCCCTGACCGCCCTCGGCGCTCGGCATCTGTGGCCTCGGCTCATTCTGCCTCTCGGGAACAGCCTTCTGACCTTCCCAGAAATCGGGACGCTCCAAGGAGTTCCCCAATGGAACCTCGACACCGTCCTGCCGTTGACCATCCGGTCGTCGACCTTGTCCAGCCCCGGTCCTCCTCTCCTATGTCGATCTCGGACGGGTCGGATTCGGCGGAGTTCGATCCCGAGGTCTCTCGAATCGAGGACGAGCACCGACGCTCGGGGTCGATTTCCCCTACGGAAGGCCCTAAGGCCTTTTTGGAGCTCGTTACCAGGATGGCGACTGCCCTCCAAGTTCAGGGCTTTACGGAGTCCCCAGCAGTGACCGACGTCGTTCACCGATTGGTCCAGGCTGATCTTCCTCCGTCTCCCGTCTTGCCTTTGCTGCCTGTCCACCTTTCTATGTTGAAAGAGTCATGGGAACACCCGGCTTCGATCCCTCCGGTTTCGAGGCGTTATGATGGGTTATACAGGATCCAGGATGCTCCTGGCAAATTCCTCCTTTCTCAGCCACCACCGAACTCCATGGTGGTTCACTCTTCCTCGAAATCGAGGCAGCCTGCTCGCCAGTCCACGCCCCCTGACCGTGAGGGTCGTAAACTGGATCTTCTGGCCAAGAAGATGTACTCTCTGGCCTCCATGAATCTCCGGGTCGATACTTATCTGTCGTATTTATCTGCTTACGCATTCAACATTGCCAATGCAATTCGCCCTGTCCTGGAGTTTGTTCCGGAAGAGCACCGTCCCACTCTCTCGGCTGCCTTGTCTGAGGTTTGTGCCATATCAAAGCAACAAATCAATTCCGTTCGTCATGCAGTCAGCTGCTCCTCTAAACTCCTGGTGTCTTCTGTCGCTCTCCGGCGTCATGCCTGGCTCCGGGGCACCTCCCTACAACCGGACGTCAAGTTCCGTGTAGAAGACCTCCCCTTTGACGGAAACGGCCTCTTCCACTCCACCACCGACGAAGTGTTGAAGGCTGTTGATGAGAGTCGTAAGCAGGCCCGAAACCTTGGAGTCTCGGCTGCACCTTACCGTCCCAGAAACCGTTCCTGGAAACCTTCCGGCTCCAGGCGATACCTATCTCCGGCACCTCACTCCCAATGGAGGAGGAAACCATACGACTCCCGTCCTCCTTCCAAACACCGTTCCCAACCCACCAAAAAGCCGCCGCAGCCTAAGCAGTCTGTTTGACTGTCCCCACCGTCTCTCTCCAATGTCGTTCACTCCTTCCGTCCGTACCCGCCTCTTCCCCTTTCTACCAGCCTGGGAAGAAATTTCAACCGACTCTTGGGTCCTCACCATCCTGCGGGTCGGGTACGCCATAGAGTTCGTTTCGCCTCCGATCCTCCCACACTTTGTCGTCACGCCTCCAGACCCCCTCCTCGATCTCGAGGTTTCTGCTCTCCTTGCCAAGGGGGCCATCGAGGTCGTCCCGGAGGCGCAACGAACTCTCGGCTTCTACTCGAAGTATTTCCTGGTCCCCAAGAGGGACGGCGGCTTCAGACCAATTATGGACCTTCGGGATCTCAACTGTTACATTCGGTATCAGAAATTCAGAATGGTCACTCTGCAGTCGATCCTCCCTCTCATTCCACGGGCAGCGTGGCTCGCGTCAGTCGCTCTTCAAGACGCATACTTCCATGTCACGATCCGTCCCCAACATCGGCGGTTTCTCCGCTTCGCCGTTGGAGATGTCCACTACCAGTACAGGGTGCTTCCCTTCGGCCTTTCTACAGCTCCACGGGTGTTCACCAAGCTGATGGCTGTGGTGGTAGCCGAACTCCACCGACGGGGAGTCACTCTTTATCCTTACATCGACGACTGGCTTCTCGTAGCTCCAACGCCAACTCAATTGCTCCACGACACTCGGGAGACTCTCTCCCTCCTCCGTGGTCTTGGCCTTTGCGTCAACCACACCAAGTCCTCCCTTCAGCCCCTCCAAATCCTTCGATTCCTCGGGGCTCGACTCGACACCAACCTCGAAGCGGCTTTCCTTCCGGAGTCCAGGGCTTCCGACATTCGGGCGATGGTGTCCGCCTTTCAGACGTGTCCCCAACAATCCGCCCGTTCGGTCATGAGGCTTCTGGGTCACTTTGCCTCTACGGTGTTCGTTGTCCGCAACGCCCGGTTGAAGATGCGGCCGCTTCAGCTCTGGCTCCTACGAGCCTTCGATCCCCTCCGGAGGCCTTGGCACACGATTCTGTCGATCCCACAAACCGTCCTCGCCTCCCTCGAGTGGTGGGCTCAACCTGTCCACCTCCTGTCCGGGATGCCATTTCGTCCTCCTCCTCCCGACTTGTTGTTGACCACAGACGCTTCCCTCTGGGGTTGGGGAGCCCAGTGCGGAACGCTAACTGTTCAAGGGGCTTGGTCTGCTCGCGATGCAACTCGCCACATAAATTACCTGGAGTTGCAAGCAATTTACCTGGCTCTCCGGTCCTTTCTTCCGACCCTCCGAGGCCGTGTCGTCCAAGTGGCTTCCGACAGCACCACGGCTGTTTATTATGTCAACAAGCAGGGCGCCACTGCCTCTGTTCGTCTCTGCACCTTGGCGATAGACCTCTGGTCCTGGTGCCTCCGCCACTCCATCACGCTCTCGGCGATCCATATTCCCGGGGATCAGAATGTCGATGCGGACCGGTTGAGTCGTTCTGCCTCATCGGACAACGAATGGTCCATTCCCCTCCGGTATCTTCGGCCTCTGTTTCGGGAGTTCGGTCACCCATCTGTCGACGGCTTTGCGTCCGTCGACAATGCTCGATGTCGCCTGTTTTTCAGCAGGGGTCCCCCGTCTGCTCGGTCGCTCGGGGATGCCTTTCTCCACGAATGGAACGGAACCCTGTTTTATCTGTTTCCTTCGTTCCCTCTCATCTCTCGGGTCGTGCAGAAGATTCGTGCAGACCGCACCTCCTGCATTCTGATCACTCCGTGGTGGCCACGCCAGGTCTGGTTCCCGCACCTGCTTCAACTCTCCTGTCGATCCTTCCGCCCCCTCCCTGTCGTCCCAGATCTCCTTTCTCGGGCCCGAGGGAGAATCCTCCATCCCAATCCGGGATTTTTCAAATTAACGGCCTGGAAGATCCAGCCCTAGACTTCCCGCCTCAGGTCTCTGAAATCCTCCTGAATGCTAGGAAGCCTTCTACTCGACGTTCCTATCGGTTCAAGTAGAACAGATTCCAGTCCTATGCTATTGATCACTCCTTCGATCCGATTCGATCATCTCTCCGTGAGATCTTCGCCTACCTTGTGCATTTGAAGGATGCGGGCCTCGCATACTCGTCCTTGAGGGTTCATTTGGCGGCGATCTCCGCCTACCACCCCCTCATCCAAGGCTCGTCAGTGTTCTCCCACCGTCTCACCAAGACGTTCCTCAAGGGTCTTCTTTGCATGTGCCCGCCTAGGAAACCGTTGGTGCCTTCCTGGAGCTTGTCTCTAGTCCTTTCTCAACTCATGGCTAAACCGTTCGAGCCGATGGCTACCGCCGACCTCAGGTTAGTGTCCTGGAAGACGGCCTTTCTCGTAGCCATTACCACTGCACGCAGAGTAGGGGAACTAGCTGCCTTCAGGGCCGATCCCCCCTACACCGTTTTTCATAGGGAGAAGGTGGTCCTTAGAACAGATCCTTCCTTCCTCCCTAAAGTCATCTCTGCCTTTCACCTCTCTCAGTCGTCTGTTCTGCCTACATTCTTCCCGAAACCGACTGATGCCTCTCAGAGAGCCCTGCACTGTCTAGATGTGCGCAGAGCGCTCTCTTTCTATCTACACAGGACGCAGCCCATACGTAAATCTCCTCGGCTGTTCCTGGCTTATGGCCCCCCTCACGCGGGGGAACCCATTTCTTCTCAACGTCTCTCTAAGTGGGTGGCTTCCACCATAGCCCTTTGCTATGAGCTGGCGCGTCAACCCGTTCCTACCTGTCTCACTGCCCATTCCACACGGGCGGTGTCGACGTCCACCGCTTTCCTGGCCGGTGTCCCGTTGGAAGACGTCTGTGCGGCTGCTACGTGGTCCTCGGCATCGACCTTCGTGACCCACTACGCACTCGACGTCCGAGCTCGGCGGGATGCTGCCTTTGGTCAGACGGTGCTGCGATCTCTCTTCGCTTGATCCTGGTACACCCTCAGGTAGGACCCGTGGGTTTTGATGGTGATGCTGTGTCTTAACCAGTATTTTTGTGTCCTTTGCAGCTGCCAGCTCCCTCCTCCAACTGGTTCAGCTCTTGTAATCACCCATGTGTGGGACTGCACAGAGACCACGACGAAGATAAACAGGTTGCTTATCTGTAACTGATGATCTTCGAGTGGTCATCTGTGCAGTACCACAATCCCACCCAGCCTTCCCCGCTGCTGGCATCTCCAGATGTCCTGTTTTGGATTCTTTGGCCTTGACAGTGGCGGTCGAAGGAACTGAGTGGGAGGCGGCTCTCTCTCCCACTCTGGGCATGCGCAGTGCATGTCTCCTCCCCCAGAGCGGGGGGAGAGCCCGCCAAAAGCTCTTCTGAGGAAAAGCTCTAGAAGTTTCTCCGAACGAGGTCGTGCGCAGGCGCCCAACCCATGTGTGGTACTGCACAGATGACCACTCGAAGATCATCAGTTACAGGTAAGCAACCTGTTTTTCTCTTCCTTTGCTCACTGCTATAGCAGCAAAGGGAGGGAATGTATTCTGTTGGTAAAGTAAAATGTGCAAACTGTTTGCAGGCCATGGGTTTAATTTGGAGGTGGGGCTCAGTGGTAGAGCATCTGATTTATATGCAGATGGTCCCAGATTTAATCCTCAACTTCTCCATTTAAAAGGCTTAGGTAGTAGAGACTTCTGCTGACAACCCTGGAGAGCTGCTGCCAGTCAGAGCAAACAATATCCACTTCCCTGCACTCAGTAAAAGGCAGTTATCACGTGTTCTGCTTGAGTGTAACCGGTATGGTTTTGTCCTTGGCTAAATTTACCACAGTGCACTGGAAGTCATTTCAGCAGATCTGGTAGATCTTGTTTAAATGCAAAAATGGCTCTTGTCAGACATGATTTATCAATCTGACTCTTTGGGAAATCAGTGAAAGAGATCTTGTTTGTGGCTGCTGTTCAGGAGAGTTTGTCACATTCATTTAGCACCTGATCTGCATTTGCCACTTAAGTCCCTGAAAGCTGGCTAGAAACCAATGGGTAAAAAAATACCATTAGCATTCTGTTGGTAGAAATGTAGAGTTGACTTGAAATGTGCCCAGAGGGCTGGAGAGTCTGACACTGTTTGACTTGGGATGTTTGCCATGTGAAGCATTTTGGCAGATGCTTGTCTAGCCTAGTCCTGGAAATCTTCTAGGGCAGAGGTTTTCTTTTTTTCTTTTTTTAATTCACAGTTTATTAATTTCTGTAATGAACAATCATACAGATTAGGGCAGAGTTTTTCTGATGTGCAGTTGGGCACAGTGGGTTAGGGGGGACTGGAAACTAACTTTTTGTGGGCATATGGGGTTGAAGAAGGAGGCAGGCTATATCTTAGAAATGAGAGCATTCCTGCAGGGTGGATTGATTTAAATCACAATTTAAATAACTAGTCAGTAAGACTCGATTTAAATCATGGTTTTCTACATAAAGACTCATTCTTGCTGGCCTTAATATTTAAAACCCAGATGAAGTTTTCATTTTATTATAATAAATTTTCAGGGTAGTTTTAGTTATATCAGAAAGTTAATTATTGGTTATTTACCACTTGAAATAGGTAATTATGAGATCATTGCAAGGTGAACTGCCTCTGGTTTAATATGGTAATCATTCATATTTGGACAACTTTTCTGCTGTACTTTACTGGAAGGAGAAAAATAATAATTAACAATAATCATTTAAATTTTTATTTAAGTAAAACAATAACATTATATTTTTATTTATTTATTTATTTTAAGATTTATACCCCGCCCTATCCGGTAGCTCAGTTCTTATATTTGCTCAAACATCCATAAGGATACACTCATAAAAATCTCAACATTTCTGGAATATTCTGCTCAAAAACTATCATGTTCATTTGTACTGCTTGCTTCTCCCTCCTCAATTTAGCTCTTAATATCTTCTTTTGATCCAGACCTCTTCCACCCCAAACAGTCTTATATTCATTGAACTTCTTGAAACTTAGCATTTAAGAGATAAGGGTTTGATTCTGTATGCATAGATTTGCAGAGGACCAATAGAACTAGGGTTGCCAGGTCCCCTTGTTGCTCTGGTGGGGAATTTTGGGGGTGTGTTCTGGGGGTTGGTGGGGATGTCCCCAGCCCCACCCCCAATCCACAGCCACCCCTCTCCCTCCCCTCCTGCAGACATTTAAAGGGCTTCAGCTGATTGGCAGGGAGCACATGGTCCATGGATCAGCTGGAGGGCCCTTTAAATCTTTCAGCAGGGAGGGAGAGGGGCTGTCTCTGGCTGCAGCAAGTGGGGTGAGGGCTGCGGCGGGCAGGGCTGATTTCCCAGTGGCAATTTGTCACTTGGAATTCAGGCCCATGTGCCACTGCCCAGCTCACTGAGAGCCCTGTTTGCAGCGAGTGGGGTGCTGCCATGTGGTTGGGCTTGAATCCCAAAGCCCCACTTGCTGCAGCTGTGGCTTGGAGGCGGGGTTTTGAATCCCAAAGCCCCACTTGCTGCAGCTGGCCGGTGGCAGATTGGAGTCCCGAGAAGTTAGGGAACCCGTACCTGGACCTGGGGGCTGGCAACCCTAAATAGGACTGAGGTCGCTTAACTCTGTATGTTTATTTTATAACATTTTTTTCTGTGCAGATGAGTCATGTTATCTCTGCAGACACAAATTCACAGTTTTGAGAACTGTAAAACCAAGCATCTGTGATAATATTTTCTAGATAGAAAAATTGGCCAATAATCTTACAGAAACCTCTGATAGAGCATGACATTGTGAATGGATTAATGGTGTGAATATATAGCCTCATGCTACATAATTAAAAACTAATCCTTATTTCATGATGAATAACCTTGGGACTATAATGTATCTTAAATAGAAAACTATCTTTAGATAGATTTTTTTTTAAAAAAATCATTTTAAAAAATCAGGATTAAATTTAAGAAATCCGATTTAAATTTAAAATATGATTAAAAATAATAATAATTGTTTTTGATCCATCCTGCACTTTTGGTTCTCGTTATATTCAGTGGGTCTTCGGGTATCTCCCATTGTTCCCAGTGGGCATTCCTGCCATTTGTATTAGCATTTCCTGCTATTATGCCTCATGCGGAACTATTCAGAAATCAGGATTGGCTTTTTTTCAACCAAATGACACAAATATTGCAGTGGATTGAGTGAGGACTGTCTACTAAAGAACCAGGCTTCAAGCAAATTAGATCAAGGGGGTGAATTTAATGGACCCCTGAAAAAGCTGCCCCAGCAATCTGTTTACCCAGCCATAGAAGAACAAAAGGGCTCTACCCCTACCAAGGAGGGAGGAAAGAGAATGATAGCTTGTCTCAAAAGGTGATTGTCTGGAAGCACTCTGTGTTCCTCCTTTGCGAGGATCTGATTGGAAAGGAGAAATGCCATTGTTTGAGAAATCAGTAGAATCAAGGAAGAACACAAGCACATGTTGTAGCCAGGTCACAGTATATAAACTCAAAAACAATACAGATTTCTTTGGGGAGGGTAGTTTTATTTCACTAAGAATGTCAGATTCCTAATACTGTTTGAAAAATCACAGTAGTGAGCTTTAGCTTGTGTATTTCATTCTGCACATTCCTATAGATCCCCACTCATTTGCACACCTCTGCTGATCATCCTCCTCATTTTCCCACTACCACCCATCTGTGCAGCAATGGGCAGAGGAACTGGAGATAGGAGGCCTGGTCTCCCTATTTTCCTACTCTGGATTTCAGTAGAATCATAGAATCATAGAGTTGGAAGGGACCTCCAGGGTCATCTAGTCCAACCCCCTGCACAATGCAGGAAATTCACAAATACCTCTCCCCCACACTCCCAGTGACCCCTGTTCCATGCCCAGAAGATGACAAAAAAAACAACAACCCTCCAGCGTCTCCTGCCAAACTGGCCTGGAGAAAAATTGCTTCCTGACCCCAACATGGTGATCAGCATTTCCCTGGGCATGTAAGGAAGGGTCACAAGAACTAAGCACTGAGGCAACCTTTCCTGCCCTCCCTCTCATGATCTGTCTAAGTTCACAAAATCAGCATTGCTTCGCGTGATCTGGACACTGCACTTCTGTTGATACAACCCAAAATCACATTTGCCTTTTTAGCTATCGCATCACACTGCTGATTCATGTTCAGTGTATGGTCTACTAAGACCCCTAGATCCTTTTCGCGCATACTACTGGCCAAGACAAGTCTCCCCAATCTATAATTATGCATTTGATTTTTCCTACCCAAATGCAGAACTTTACATTTATCCCCATTGAATTCATTTTATTTGTTTTAGCCCAGTTTTTCCAGTAAATTGATAGCAGCATACTCCTCTGGAGGTGGAAGATCTATCCTCCTGAAGCTTCAGAATTACCTCTAGGTGTGCAAAGAACTTCATGGTGAACAAGCTTGCCAAGCAAATTTTCCTTGTTTGAACTCCCTTGATTACATATAAGGCAGGCTTCTGACTGGATCACCTTGATATTTCATGGAGAAATTCATTGCAAACATAGTACCGTTCTTGGGTATTACAGCTGCATTTGCCTAGTTCAAGAGCTGAATCTTCTCCTTTATCAGAGAAGAGGCAGTATTGCCTGGGTCATGGTCCTTTGAGTCAGTAAACTGTAGCATAGCCACTTGTTCCTGTTTTGTGCCTACATGTACATAGTTTATTTTTAAAATTTAGTATACTTTTATCCTGCTTTCCTGTCTAATGGGGACCCAAAAGCACCTTACCAAAATAAATTTACATAAAACATCTCTCCTTATATATAATTGTCACTTGGAGTCGTAAGATTCCATGCACTCCCATTGGCTGTAAAATGCCCTCCCTCAGCCATTGGCCCATCAGCCGCCACTCAAGAGTACTTGCGTGCCATTGGCCGAGTGCTGGGTCTGCTCCTCTTCCCCACCCATTCCCCCTTCAGACAGATTTGCATGTCAGATTTACTGGCAGACAGCTCTCTCTCCTGAGGAAGACAGTTCTCTTGACTCCTGTGAGGGACTGTCCCCTCAGTGGCTGTTGGTAGGCAACCAAGCTTGGTTCTGTGAGTAAAAAAACAAAGGACTTTCAGCATAACCCCCTCACCCGCCCATAACCCCCTCCCCAGTGACCACTTTCCTGTCAGAATAAATGGAAAAAGGCTCTCTCTCCTGCTTAGCTTCAGCATGGCTGGCTGGCTAACGAGGTGGGCCAGCGACCATCAAACCATTTTCTTCAACTCCCCGCTGTGCAGCTGACTTTCCCCTAGGGTTGCCAATCTCCAGGTGGGACCTGGAGATCTCCCACTGTTACAATTGACCTCCAGATGACAGAGATCAGTTCCCCGGGAGAAAATGGTTGCTGTGGAGGGTAGACTCTATGGCATTATACCCTGCTGAGTCCTTCCACACACACCCCAAATGCTGCCCTCCACAGGATCCACCCCCCCAAATCTCCAGGTATTTATCTAATCAGAGTTGGCACCTGTACTTTCTCCTCTGTCAGTAAAAGGCCCTTTCCACACCTATGTTGGCCTTTGGGAGAAAACTCATTGGGCCCAGTCCTGATCAGGTGGGCAATTCCTGGAGATTTGAGGGATGGAGCCTGGAGAGGGTGAGGTTTGAGGAGGGGTGGCACCTCAGACAGGTACGATGCCATAGACTCCACCCTCCAATCCAGCCATTCCCTGATGGGGAACCATTGTTGCCAATCTCCAAGTGGGGGCTGGAGATCACTCAAAATTACAACTGCTCTCTAGGAGGGAGGGGGGAGGAGATGGAAAACTAAAGGTAGGTTGATGGTTGGCTGGGAGGGAGATAGGATTGTCAACTCCAGGTTGGGAAATTCTTGGAGATTTGAGGGGTCAAACCTGGAGAGGGTGAGTGTTGAGGAGGGGTGGGACCTCAGACAGGTACAATGCCATAGACTCCACCCTCCAAACCAGCTACTCCCTCCTGGGGAACCACTGTTACCAATCTCCAGGTGAGGGCTGGAGATCACTCAAAATTACTACTGCTCTTCAGGTAGCAAAGATCAGTTCCTCTGGAGAAAATGGTGGACTCTGTCATTATACCCTGCTGAGATTGCCACAGCAAATTGTCACTGAGTGCCCAAAGCCGGGGCACTCTTCCAGAGCCTCTTTCTAGAGCCTGTTGTATTTATTTCCACAATGGGCCTTATTCCTAGTAAAACATAAAACATAACATCCAACCCAGGGCTCTGCTGCATTCTCATTTGCCTTGCTTGTAGATTCCTGTTTCTTAGGGGCGGGGTCTGTTCTGCAAGTGTTTTGCTCCCTCTAGTGGTTCATGCAATATTGCATCAGTTTATGACTGGCATATTCCTTTGCAGATTTAAACTGCAAGTTGTTATGCCAGACACAAACCAATGTAATATCAGGCTACTTCATACAAATATGTGTTCTGGAGCTGGATTTCTGATTCTTGGGGTGACTTCTGTTATAGAAGCTGTGCTGGTACATGTATTGCACTGTATTGGTGTTAGGTATTTATCATAAGGTCAGTTTGCGACTGCCCAAGGAAGAAGAAAAGCATAATCTGGAAACACAATCATTCACTTTGTATGAAGGCTGTCAGATAATGTGTTTAGTCATTTTGAAAGGTATAAATTAAGCACCGAATGTGTCTTCCTTGCTGCTGTGTGTGCATTGTAGCATGAAGAGGAAATAGGCCATTGTAGAGCTAATGTGGGAATGAAGTCTGTCCTTATTGTGGAAATGAAGCCCTTCAGAGGCACTAGCAATCACTTCTTAAAATTTGTGTGCATCTTTGAGATGACACTACGGCTATTTGTGTTGTGACACCAATATGATTTTTAAAGCTTTCTTTAATTATTTCTTTAACTATTTTTTTACAAGATGATGTGAAGACTATAAATAAATTGTCCAAACTTTTACTTGTATTCAGCTTGTTCCTTTTTCAGACTTCTGTATTCTTGATAACAGCCAACTGGTTATGAATGAAAGTAGTCTGACTTACACTGACTCAACATGCTGCAAAACTTCTATAAAACTGCCATAAAGCACAGTCCTGTAAAACACCATAAGACAAACATATTAATCACAAGATCCTTTCCCAAATATTAGAAATTTTACTCATGTGCTGGTTCTAGTGGGGGTGGGATGGGCTCCACTCCAGTTTGAGAAATCCCTTGAAAATATATTTCTCTGTTTCCCAATTCAAAGGCTGTTTTTGATCTTTTGAAGCCCTAAATGCTTTAGGACTAGGATATTTGATGGTACTGCCTCCAACCATGCAACCTTGGCCATGTTCTGAGTTTAGATTTGGGCAACTGAACAACAACAAAAAACCTGATCCGTGTGCCTGCATTAGCAAAGGTGAGGTAGATGTTACAATGGGACAGCCTTTTCAGTCACCTTTCCCCCCAGACAGATTAATTGTCTGTCCCAGCAGGTCTTTCAAATTCCCTTCATTTTGATCTTCCAGAAAGTTGTGAAAAATTAATCCCACTTCTTAATTCTGCTTTTAAAAAATAACTTTTGTTTACTTTTGAATTATTGCTTTTATTCTGCTGTTGGCTACTCTTTTAGATTTTTAATAACATATTTTTAAAATGTTTACAATGTTTTGATGTTTTGTTGTGAGTTGCTGTGTGTGCTGTCTGTAGGAGACAAAGGCAGGACTGCTAATTCCTTGGGTGTAAAAACATTTAATTATGTGGCTTGCATGGGTCAATATGAGTGCGCTCTATGGCAGGGGGGTCGAACTCAATTGTTACGAGGGCCGGATCTAACATAAACGGGACTTTGGGGGGCCGAGTCATGTGTGTCATAAAATGTAATGCCATATACTGGGGACATACACTTTATAAAGAACACAGACAAACACAATTAAAGACATTATTTTTTTTACTTAAAACATAAACATGCTTAAAACATTAATAATTAACAATTAACAATAATGAAAACATTAACAATAATTAGCATCTTGCAATATTTTGTTTATTTAACAGTCTTTGATGACTGCCACCTCTTGCTCTGAATTATTGCATCAAAATCTGGAGACAATGTCTGTGCTGTAGCAATCTTGAGTATGCTGTTCAGGTGTGTATCTGTAAGCTGTGAATGGACTTTTAATTTATTGATATTCATTACAGAAAAAAGCTGCTCACAGACATATGTTGTCTCAAACATAGACAGAATTTTAGAAGCAAAAGACTTAATTTGGGGATAATCAGGACCCAGAAACTGGTAAAATTTGCTAATGCCAGCTTCAGAAAACTTATCTTTCAATACAGCATCATACTGCAGATCAATTATTTCCATCTGGAGCTCCTGTGGAACCTCATGAACATCCACACAGAATGGATTATGGAAAATTCCAAAATCTCTGTTTAGGTTGTGGAAGTCAGAAAATCTTTCTTGAAATTCATTTCTGAGTTCAGAAATTTTTCTCCTTTACTTCTCTGTGGGTATATGATCAGTGGGCAGAGATTTCATAGTGGGAAAGTACACCAAATTATTTTCTTGAAGTTGCTCTTCCCAGAGCTGAAGCTTCATCTGAAAGGCGCATATGCTGTCATAAAATTCTGTCACAACTTTATTTTGACCCTGCATCTTTGTGTTGAGAGAGTTCAGGTGTTCTGTAGTATCCACCATGAAAGCAAGATCTTGAAGCCACTGATTGTCTTGTAGTTCAGGGACAGCCTTCTCTTACTTATCCATTCAAAGAGGTTTTTTTCCTCAAATTGCTACCAGGCAAATAATCCTTAACAAACATGTAATTTTACTACAATATAATCATGACAAAAAAACAACAACCCTACTCACCCCATGTGTGAGACTGCAGCAGCAGGCAATTGTGCCTCTTCCAGCTTTTGTAAACAGAACACAGCAGGGAGCTTCCAATTGCAAAGGATAGCCCAGAAACACAGGACACTGCGGATCTCCCTGAGGCTCTTGGAGTCTTTGTGAACAAACGCGCATGAGGTACTTTGCGTGGCAACAACGGAGGGAGAGGAGACAGCTAATCGCAGGCACTGGAAAAGCTAGTCATGTGGAGCTGCCGATCGCACTTCTTTGCTGACGACAACAGGGGGAAACAGCTCATCTCAGTCCCCGAAGAAACCAGTTTCATGGAGCTGCTGATCAACCCCAACAGGCAGCAGTAAATCTTTACCGGTGGGGGGTGGAGTAGGGGTGGTGGCAGGGGGTGGTGGCAGGGCGTGGCGTTCTACTTACGGGTCAGATTAGAGATGGTTCCGGCCCGCAGGCCATATCTTTGACACCCCTGCTCTGTGGGAACAAATGTCAAAATTCCTCACTCTCCTGCCGGAACAACACTATGACGAGGCTAGGAAGACACAGAAGGAGGGAATGCTCTTATCGAAACAAATAATTAATTCCGCCAAACACGCACTGGACACTTCCTCTAAAACAATGTCCTCTACAGTGGCTCTTTGTCGCTACTCGTGGCTTCATACGGCCTTGTTACAAACCGATACTAGGGCATATAGAGAGGACTTGCCCTTTGATGGCCTGGGGCTATTTCATTCCACCACTGATTCGATCTTACAAGATATGGTTAAGAGCTTGAAGGCGTCTAGGAGCTTGGGGGTCTCCCCCTCCTATCGATCTCAAAGGTCCAGGACATGGTCCCATTTAAGTCGATGGCCGTATGATAGACAATCTCCAGAGGATGCCTGGAAAGCTAAACATTCCCAGTCGTCCTCCAGATCCCATTATGCTTCTCGGACAAAGTTTCAGCAAAGCAAGTTCAAGACAGGCAAGAATGCCAAGCAGAGTCTTTGACTCCCCCACTATGGGTCAGCTGCAAAAAAACCCCGTCATACCTTTCCTCACCCTGTATGGTCACCCGACTGGGTCCTTTCTATCTTACCCGGAATCTCATAACATCAGACTCTTGTGTGCTTTCAATAAACAGCAAAGGGCTATGCGATAGAATTCCTACAGGAACCTCCTACTCCTTGTTTCATATGTATGCCAACATCCTTGGTCCTTCGCCAAGAAGTTCAACAACTGCTGGCAAAGCATGCCATAGAGCAGGTCCCTACTGCAGAAATAGGGCAGGGGTTTTACTCCTGATATTTCACCATCCCAAAGGAGGGAAACCTTTGCCCAATCCTAGATCTCAGGTCCCTGAATTAATTCATCGCATACTGGAATTTCAGAATGACATCTGTTCAGAACATACTGTTGAGCCTAGGGATGTGGATGGCTACAATTGACTTACAGGATGCTTACTTCCACCTCAACATTTTTCTGCTTCACAAGCGTTTCCTCCAATTCCTGCCTTTTGGTCTCTCACTGGCACCAAGAGTCTTCATGAAGGCTATGGCGGTGGTAGCAGCTCACCTACAACTTCAGGGTATCATACTATTCCCTTACATCGATGACTGGCTTATAGTGCTGGAATCGTGAAACCTTCTGGTAGGAAACATTCACTACACCTTAGAACTTTTGTACTCTTTGGGCCTGTGTGTGAACCACAAGAAGTCAAACCTTGTACCATCACAGAGAGTTGACTTCATCGGAGTGACCATTGACTCCACCGTGGGAAAAGCATTTCTCCTGATTTCACGAATGCACACACTGGCCTTGCTGGTGCACTGTCTGCAGTTGTCACCAGTTGTCACCACCCTTGATGTTCAACAGCTGTTGGGCATGATGTCTATGATGACTGCTTACTCCAGATGTGTCTCACCAACTATGGTTTGTTTGGAGATGGGGAGCACATCTCAACGATTATTGTCTGGTTGCACCCTGGGAACCCAAGCTGAAATTTTCAGGAGCTCTTAGTGATAGAATATGCTCTCTGCTCCTTTCTACCAGTACTTGTGGGACAGATGGTAGCAGTCCTGACAGACAACACAACTGCTCTTGCCTACATAAACAGACAGGGTGGTACTGTGTCACGCAAGCTATGTCTTCTTGCTCTGAGTCTGTGGAATTGGTGCCTTGCACACAGGGTTTGGCTGTCAGCAACTCACCTTCCAGGTATCCAGAACATTCAGGCAGATGCTCCCAGCAGGGGTGGTGCACCACTGCACGAATGAGAGCAGAATCGGAAGTATCTACGCCCGAACTTCCAGCAGTGGGGCCATCCCCAAATGGATGTCTTTGTGACCTGACTAAACTCGAAATGTGTCCATTTTTGCTGCAGGAGAGGAACGGACACTCTTTCCCTGGGGGACAGACTGCTAAGTCCTTGGACGAGGAGGTTCTTGTTTCTGTTCCCACCAATTCTGCTGATCACAAGAGTGTTGAACAAGATCATATGTCAAAGGCCGGATTGCATCCTAGTGACCTTGTGGTGGCCACGCCAGCCCTGGTTTCTGCTACTTCTTCAACTTTCCAACAAAGTTTTCCTTCACTTTCCCCGAGTGCTGAATTTGGTTCTGGCATCCAGAAGCTTCTGGCAATGTGCGGCATCTCAAGTTGATGGCTTGGAGGATACGCGGGGAGGTTTTGCAGACAGAGTAACTAAGTCCTCCTCAATAGTAGAAAGCTATCTACTTGCTCTTCCTATCGCTATAAATGGTCAAAGTTTATCCAGTTTCTACAGCCCTTTGTGGGGGACCCTACCTCAGTTGGCCTGCCCCACATATTTGACTTCCTCTTATCGTTAGCAGATTCAGGGCTTAGTCACTCCTCTGTGAGAGTTTACTTGGCAGCAATCTCTGCCTACCATAAGCAATTGGACAATAGCTCTGTTTTCTTGCACCCTGACTCTGAGAGGTTCTTGAGAGGATTGTTACATCTTTACCCTCCAACCAAACTACCAACTCCATTGTGGGACCTTCCTCTTGTCTTGCGGTGTCTTACACGTAAGCCGTTTGAGCCCATGGAAAATGGCATTTCTAGTAGCCATTACATCTGCAGGGAGAGTTAGTGACCTCTTAGCTTTCCATCATGATTCTCCCTACCTGACCTTCCTCGCTGATGGGGTACCAGATATTTCTTTTTTGCCAAAGGTATTCTCAGACTTCCATCTGAATAAACAGGTTATTTTACCAGACTTTTATGCTAATCCACAGACAAATATTGAACATGCTCTGGACGTGAAGTCAGCACTCTTGTTCTATCTGCACAGGACACGCTTGGCTCACTTTTTTGTTTCATATGCCCCAAGCTCTATGGGGTGTGAAAGCTCAACTCAGAGGCTCTCTAAATGGCTGGTTGAGATTATTCACTTCTGTTACCAATTGGAGAAGAGATCCTTACCCAGCGTGCCAAGAACTCATTCCACCCTAGTGATCTCCGCATCGACTGCCTTTCTGCGAGGGGTGCCTCTGCAAGACATTTGCCACTGAATCTCATGGGCATCTCCAAACACGTTCATCAAACATTACGCTCTTGATGTTCGAGCACATCAATGTTCCCGACTGGATCGCTTGGTTCTGAAATCGGTAGTCTCATGAGATGCTGCCAGCACCCTCCTCCAAGTAGGCCTAAGGTTGCTAATCTCCCATAGCTGTGATGCATAGAGACCACGATGAAGATAAACAGGTTGCTTACCTGTAACTGATGATCTTTGAGTGGTCATGTATGCATTCACACCACCTGCCCTCCTTCCCCACTGCTGTCAGCCCTTCTCATCTACTGTTTGTTGGGAGGTTGCAGTGGTCAGAAGGAACTGGTGATATACTGGAGCCCCACCCTCTGAGCATGTGCAGTGGAGTCCTGCACATGCTTGAGGGAGGGGCTCCAAATCCCTAGATGAGCTTGATAGAAGTTTGCCGAATCAGAGTCGGTGCAGGCACCTGTTTCCATAGGTGTGAATGCATAGATGACCACTTGAGGATCATCAGTTACAGGTAAGCAACCTGTTTTTTTATTTGTTTAAATACAGCTTTTTTTCTTCTTGATTGGGACCCACAGTGTGTTACTACATCATTCTCCCAGCCTCCATTTTATTCTTGCAACAACAGTCCTGTGAGGTAGATTAGACTGAAGGAGAATGACTGGCCCAGGGTCTCCCAATGAGCTTCCATGGCAGAATGGGGATTCAGACCAGGGTCTCCCAGATCCTAGTCTGATCCTCTAACCGCTACACTGCACAGAGCTACAGCACCCCATGCCTTATTTTCCTACTCCTATATAGAATAACTCTGGAAGTAATAACATATATTTGTCTTTGGTGTGTACTTGGAAGTTTGGCATATAATTGAAAATATACCTGCACTGGAACATCTTCGAATCGTTTAGTAATGGGTCTTTTTCAGTGATAGTAATTGTTGCCCATATCATAAGGGATCACTGTTTCATAGTTACTAAAAGCTTTATTTCCTCCAAGATTCTTGATCCATGACAGAATTCACCTATAATGACTTGGGATGAGGATGTGATCTGTAGATTCTTTCCCTACCCCAAACATAAAGCTCTTAAAGGGTGTGGTCACACTGGAGGCTTGACACAATCTGGCTGTGCCTCTCTTTGCAGAGGTTTAAATAGTTACGGGAAGTTTTGCTCAGACATCCCGCCTGAACCGGCTTTACTGCACGCTCACCCCATGGCCCCATCGCTCCTGTTGTGACATTCTTTTCTTTTTTGGTCTTTCACCCATGCACATAAGCGTGTATCTGAAGCTCCAGCTCCTTTTTGATAGCTCCACAATCTCTCTGCCAACTACTCTGGCCCCTCTCAAACTCCTTCCCTTTGCTTTTCTTCGGTGCTATGGGGGGGGGAGCGGATTTACATGAGAGTAGTCCCAGTGCATTTACCCTTGTGTCAATCATGAGATGCTCTTAGACTCTGATGCAGAAACAGGGAGCGAGGGGTTGGGGGGATTTGTTGCTCTCAAAAAACTCCCCCATGGACTCCCTATCCAGAAAGACTACTTGGCAAAGCTGATTGCCAATGCCAGGGGCAATTATGTGCTTATGCAAACATCGCTACTTGATCCCCCCCCCCCCAAAGGAGGTGGAAATGAAAGGACTTCCCAAACAGCTTGACTTCGCAAGAGGGGAGTTCAGACATCCCTAAATACCACACTTCCCCCAGTGCCCGATTATTCCACTTCCAAAGGGAGGCAAAGTGGAAGGCAGATGTTGCTGTCTGAACATGCTCTTTAAATCCACAAAGGTAACGCAAGTATATCAGCACGAACTGCTCATGTGGCTGCAGCCAAAATGCTTTTTGTTGGGGATCTAGGTTCCCTATGTAGTGGGAACAGCACAATTCTGCCTGTGCATAATCTGCGGCCTTCTGCATGCAAGAGCTGGTGTTCTACCACTGAACCATGGCTTGTCCATTCAATCAAATAGTGCTATAGTATATGACAGCCTTAGTGCATTGATTATTTGTCTTGTATTTCATTCTTTTTTAGTGTGAGTAGATAGTATATGGCAGTTACCTTCCCATACTCACATTGTGTCCCAGACAGTAGTTTGGCTCACCTGCCTGTATCCAACCCTTCTCACTGTCTACTTTGATTGGCTGGTTGTCTTGAAAGTCTCAGGCAGATATTTCTTCCTGAGATCCCTTAATTGGCAATAGTGATGATCAGATCTGGCACTATAATAAAGATGCCTCACACATGCTACAGTTCTTTGAGAAATCCTTTCTTTCATCTTTGCAATCTTCATACTAATGATCAGAAGCCAGATCATTCTAAAGATACCCTGAGAGTTTTCTGGCACTGAATAGTCATGGTTTCAACAGACCAGATTCAAATAGTTTTGTGGGCTAAACATGCACCCTTCCCTACCCTTGCCTGCCTTTTTAATATGTTGATTTGAAACTGACAAGCTTGCAACAGATGGTGGTAGATGCAAGATAAATTGGGAGGGTTTGCAGCATTAGTTAGGAAGTTCATGAATATATTACCTAGTAATTCCTAGGCAATTGTGAAAGAATCATTTTTTTCTAGAAGTTTTTATCCATGGGTTGAACTTCAAATTAGGTTACCTTTTTGATCCCTTTAATTTATGTTTCCTGCTGTATATTACGACTTTTCTTTGGAAGGCATCACGAGGCGTGTCCCATTATTATAAGATAAAGCCAAGGAAGGTACTGACTGTGCTTAATATTTATGAAACTGCTACATTGTTGTTGTGGATAATACACCACATAATAGGAGCAACTCTCTAGAGACAAGGGATGATGTTATATGCTTAATCATTCAAGGATTATCACAATATTGATTTGAATACATAGCTAAGTGTGTTATTAGTTCTTTTGTTAGCCAAATTGCTCTATTATTTAATAAAGATGGGGAATTATAATTATTAATATGCAATTGGCTTATCTATAGGATCTGACCTTTGTATACCAGAGTTAGAATTCCCAAGCACCCAGGAACAGACACAGAAATTGGGTGGCCAAAATAATGATTTCTTTACTAAATATTCTCAAGCATACACACAATATTCACACAATATAGCACTAAGGAAGTAGAGGTGATTGATGGGTTATAGAGGGGTGATACAACCTGTTCAGATGTGCAGAGGTCCATGGATTCTGGCCTAAACTCAGAGAGTTCAGGGGTGGCCTGCCATTTTGGATCATGGCAGAAAACACACACTCTAAGGCCATCTGTGTGCTGGGATATAGGCACTGGCAAAGAATGCAGGCCAATGGGTGGCCCTGGGGGCTGGTCTCAGGTGAGAACAATAGATTACCTGGACCAATGATGGGTCCCAGAAGTTTGTGATGCCAGTAGGGGCAGACCTTAGGTATGACCAATGAACTTCCAGAGAGGCAGGGTCTGGATTTAACAATAGAAGCCAGGTGTTGGGTAGCTAGTTAAATGGATTATCTGACTCACTAATGGTCCTGGCCTGGGGTGGACAAAAGATGGGAGCCGTCCCTGATTAGCATCAGGAAGGGTCGTTAAATATTTGAATGATTGGTTTATCCTGGTATCTTGAGGGACAGAGGCAAGAAAGACAAAGAATTTACACTTAGAACACAAAAGGCTGGGTGAGGTGCTGGAGAGTGCCAGGCGGCTTCTAAAGACTTACCTCTGGAACTCATTGTTATTCCATAAACATAATCTCTGCTGGGTGGAGGGGGAATACTGGAGGCTTGCTCTGAGGTCACCTTATGAAACCTGAATATGAAATCTTTTTGCAGACCACTTGCAACCCAACTCTGTGGTCAAGCTGAGAGTGCCTGGCTTTTGGACTTCAGGTTAGAAAGTAGGGCACCCCTGTTTTGGGGCTACCCAAGTGCCTCTGGTAACAATTCCCCCCCTTGAAGCCGTCTTTAGGCGTGAGCCAAGATGGCTTCACTTCAAATGATGTTTCACTGTCGTTGGAGTTCCATATGACCAGAAAAGAAAGGACAGCCGAACAAGGTTAGAGAGAGAACTTACAGGGGAAAGTCTCGGTGAGGGAGTCAGGCATACCGGCTATAAAAATATATCTTTCTGGGAACCAAAAGGAAGAATTAAAAAAAAATGTTTTAAAATAGGGAAGGGTGAGTGCCTCTGTGTATGTGTGTGCAGGGACCTTCTGCGCATCTTCCAGGGAGACATGACAACTGTACATAATGCTACCTATAGCAAATCTAAGTAGAAATACTTAATGAAGGCTTCTAATTATTATAAAGCAAAAGAAAATGCAAGACATCCTAATAATTCTAAAAACTTATAAGCTAAAAACATATCTAACTCAAAGGTAATTGCTTACCAAAATTCCTAAACAATTAGACAAATACAGAAAGTAAAAATTGTTGGGTTAAGCAAACTTAAAGCAGAAAGTTAACTAAAAGCAATGCAAATGCTATGCTGGAAGAATTGAGAATGAATGTGTGTAAAAGCATGATTATAAAACATTTAGAACATGTGAGCAATAACACATGAAAATGACATGGACCAATAAATGAATACAGTCAGTGATACAAATCAATTTGAACTTCAGTTAAACATTACAGATAAATGTGGGTAAGGAACATTGATACATTTTTGAAACCACCACCCCTAGGTACCCAAGTTGACAGAAGGCACAGGCAATCTGAGCCTTAGTCAATTCTTGGGTCCCAAAGTAATAACTGGGTGGGTGCCATGAGGTATTTGCAGCTGGTTGTGAGAGTTGCCTGCCCTTGAGGTGGCATCCAATGTCCATGAGATGGTTTGCAAGCAATTTGCAGGGCAGCAGTGGCTGGAGGACCAGAGAAGGCAGCTGGTAAATTGGCAGGTCCTTTGCTGAAACTGGAGCAAAGGCTTTAAATTAGGAGGAGACTTGAGTGCGCAGCAAATAGGGAGCAATGGCTTTGGCAAGACCAGCAGGTCTGTAGGCTGAACAGGAACCTTGGAAAGTTTTTGATGCATATGCATAGCAGGAGTATTCTCCAGGTACAATTGGAAATAGCTGAACGTTCAGTTTTTATTATGGTGACCAGAGCAGAGTTCCAGGTGAAGATGTGCACAGTTTGAAGGCGCCAAGAAGTTATAAAAAAATGGCCAAAAAAAAGAACGTTTTTAAAAAAATGAAATTAAGTTGCCATGGCTATTGTAGAAAAAGTTGGAGCCCCCCAGGGAAACTGCCGGCTTATGGGGGTGGGTCATACCCCAAAAACAAAGCTAACAAAAAGCTGGAAAGCAATAGTTATTAACACATATAAAACAAACAGTTCCTATAATAACTTATAAGGTGTGCCTTTATTATTAGGCATAAGACTTCAGTTGCAGGTTCAGATTTTCCATTCCTGCAGATGTGAAAGAACTTGAGAGCAAGATCAGCAGAGTTTTGCATGGCTAGGAGGAAGCTGTGGCCATGCAGGAATAAAATTTAAAAAGGAAAATAAACTTAAAATAGTAAGGTACTGATTGTGCACCTCCAAAGAAGAGGCCCTTTCTAGGGTATGTAGAGAACTGGGCTGTTGGCACAGTATCTCAGGCATAAAACTTGTGTTAGAAATATAACTCTGTGCATGCACAGAATGTAGACAAAGCAAAGATAAAAGAATATAGCATGAGTGGCAGAGCTTTTTTTTTTTTTTTATCAAGTATCTGGTTTATAGACTGGATTGAAAATCCAAGCAAGAGACTAAGCAGGAGCCCTTGATAAGGCTCACAGAATTCTTTATGGCTTAAGAAGTCAGCCAACAAGATCACAACACATACATATCGAACACTGCATAAAATCAACTCTGTGAGGCATTGCACTTTTCTCCAGCGACACTGACTTCAGTATTCTGGAGAAAGGCTGTAACTTTGGGGGATCTCCAGGGCCCACCTGGAAGGTGGCATTTCTGCAATAGTGACTGCATTTTAGTTTTTCAGAGAGCCTTCATAGTTGCTCCTCTTAACTGGGGCTACTGTAATACTTATAAAAAGCCCAAACATGAGAGCATATGCTCCTTGTCCTGGGAAGGTTTTCAGATAGACAAAAGATAGACATCTGAAGACAAAAAAGAAAATTTTAAACAGTGCGCCATATTGCTTCTGGATTGGATCTTGCTATGCCTTGGGTGGCCACCAGGGGCATACAAGACAAGTGGGTTGCCAGATCTAAACCTGGAGATTTGGGACTGGGTTCTGGAGAAGCCAGGATTTGGGGATGGAACCCATTATGGAAGTGAAGTCATGGATTTCCTGTGTGCAAAGTTGCCCTTTCTCACCAGAGGAGACTGAATTTAGTCTCAATTCTGAGAGGATCTCCAGGAACTCCCTGGAGGTTGGTAGTCCTGTACTAGTGGCTGTTTCTAGCCTCTATATTCATTCCTATGGACTCATGTTGATGTCTTATCCATAAAAGACATGAAAGCATAGTCTCCCTTTTTACCCAGGCATTTTTCCTTAAAAGAGATAAGTTTCTCAGATAGACTGCCTCTGTCTGAGGAGGCTTGATCACAAACTATGTGCCACATGGCCAATTTTTGAATTTCACCATGAGTTTCACTGTGCCCTCTCCCCCAGTTCCAAAAGGGAGGAGTAACAATCACTAGCATCTTTCTATCTTAATTCCTGCCAGTAGGTCTTTTCTTATGCAGAATTGGAACAGGAGGAAACACCAAGCAGTTCGCTGTGATGCAAATGTCTGGAGGTTTAAACTTAATGTTTTTCCACATTTTTAGGTAAGGCTGGAATGGGCTCAATTTTTCCTCCAGGGCAGGTAACATTGAATTTAAGTTCTGTTGGAGGTCTGCAGAATTCTGGTTTAAGAAAGCACTGGAGGCCAGGCTAGGAACAGGAAGTTCTTTGTAACCAAAAGGGAAGCTTGCCTCTGCAAAGACATCTGTGTCAAGCCTTTCTCTGCCAGGGGAAATACCTTGGGCAATAGGTTTGGAACTTTGTGTAAGCTCAGAGACTAGGTTGGCTGCACTAACTATTTTCTCATTTTCATGGGGAAGAGGTGAGGTTTGGGTTTGCACAGCTTGATCTCTAAAGATGCTGTGTTTTCCTTCACTCAGTTTTTCCAGTATTTTTAATTCCTGGTTTGTGTTTTGCGCTAAAATGGATGGTTGTCCTAGCTGAGTCTTGACGTTAGCAAGTTCCCCTTGGAGTTCTTCTTTCTCTCTAAGACTGGTTTCTAATTTTTGTTGAAGTTCCTGATTCTTCCTGGTAAGTTGTTCAATTTCTAAATCTTTCTCTCTATTAAGGTTTGTAAGTCTTCTCATTTTCTCTTGAAGGGGGAATTTTTCCCAAATGGGGAAACTTCTGCTTTCCCGCGCAAGCTCTGTTGCAGTGAGAGGAAGGTCTCTGTGAGAGGTTGGATTGGGGTGGAGCTGACTGGCTCCTGTGTCTATCAAAAGGGTAGCAGGTTTCAAATTCCCGAGAGTCTCAACCCCTGCCTTTATGGTTGGTCTCCCCCAAGGGTCTGGCTTAAGTCTTGCCAGAACTCCTTTGGGGAGCACCTGGGACTCTGGGCACCTCTATGTGGTAGCCTTTGCTACGGCATTTACCAGCTCCAAGGGAGCCACCACCGGGTGAGTTGGGTACTGGTCGGCCTGCTCACACTCAGCGAGGGCCTGGAACAGGACAGAGTCTGGCTGCTTATGGAACCTCTCCATTTCGTAGCCTCGCTCTTTTAAACGCATCCAGGCGTGCCACCTTAATGGTTCCTGGCCGTCTGGCGGGGCTTGGCAGGGCTGGTTTCCCTGGTAGTGGGGTGTAGGGTTCGGCTGTGGCAACGGAGGGTAGAGGGGTGTTGGCTGTGGCTGAGAATAGGGTCCCTGCTGATAGCTGTCCCTGTATGGTGCTGGAGGGGTGGAGGGCTGAATGTATGCCTGAGCTGGAGCAGGGCCATTTTGATAGTCCCGTCCGTTCCTTCCCTTTTGGAAACCTCCTCCTCGAGGTCCTTTTCCTCCTGAGCGTCTGTTATCGCCTCGGAAGTGACTATTGGCCGGATACTGGGAGTGGGGGCCGTGATTGGCATAGGTAACTGTTTGAATGGGTTCGTCCTCGCCTTTGTCTCTGGTTTTCCTTGTCCCTTTAACGGGTTTCAGAATACCAGTGCTGCGGAGCAGTGTGGCAACGCGCCTTATTTTGCGCTCCAATTCCTCCCAGGTGCCTTCGTTGGAGTCAGTAAGATTCAGGGCCAACTGGGTTTGGGCTTGGAACCCTTGTACTAACGTCTCCCTGAACTCCCTGTCCTCAAAATTAGGGAGGTGAGTGGTATCATGTACGTTCACTGAATCAGATAGAACGGCGAGAAGCTGTTTCCTAGCTACATATGCCTCAGGATCTTCATTTGCCCCTTGTCTTTCCAACAAGAATAAAGAGGTCACCGTTCTATGGGGATTTAGGTACGCGAGGACCTCTTTCATCCACTGGTATTTGTTTACCCCAACCAGGCCTCCTGCTGTGATGGCAGAATTAAGAGCCACCAAATCTGAGCCCGAAGCGCATCTACGGGCGAGCAGTGTAAGGTCGTCCCCATTGATGCTGTAATAAGAATTGGCCACGTCTGTCATCCACTGAACAGCGTTGTCCCTGGTGAAAGGGCCAACCTGTTCAGCAATGGCCTTCACCTCGTCCGGCTTCCACAAGGCCGTCTCCGTGACAGTCTGGGTCGTCGTCTCGTCCCCTGCCCTCGTGACCGTCTTTTTGGTCCGCACTGGGTTTAGTGGAACCGCTATATTAGCAGAGCACTGGAGTGGAGCGCTGGCTTGCACTTCTCCTGCCTCACTTTCAGGTGATTCCACTATACCACCAGGGTGGATGGCAGAAATTACTGCCTTTTGCAGACCCAGCTGCTCTTTTAGGGATTCAATTTCCCTCTTGCAAGCCTCATGGTTAGCCATCTCACGCTTTGCCTGGGCTTGGTCCGCTAAATATTTAGCGGCTCAGTGGGCTGACATTAAGTCTTTCTGGGCTTTTTCCAGACCAAGCTCAGCCTCGTCTGCTCTCTCGGTAGCAGAAGCGGCTTCTTTCCTTGCCTCTTGCAAAGAGTCAGCAAGCCCCTGCTTTTCTAAGATGAGGTTGAGCCTCTCCGTCCTTAAGCGGAGACTCTCCTCCTCATAGTCTCTGCGCAACTCGCAGAGCTCACTCTTATGGAGGTCGTTCTGTCCCTCCAGTTCCTGAATGACCTGGTCCAGTCTCTTCTGGACCTCTTGAGTCTCGGCCTTAAGGGCAAGACTCTCTTCCTCATGCTCCGCCTGTTTGCGGGCCAAGGCCTCCTCATGTTGAGCCCTGAGCTTCTCTAGCTCCTGGCTGTGTTTTGCCTCTAGCTCTTTGCTAGCAGCTTCCTGTGCGTCGAGGGCCTCCTGTTGGCGCTTCAGGAGGAATGACGCATCCTGGAGCGCTGTGTACAGCGCCCAGCTCCCAAAGCGGTCCTTTGTGGACACGTTGGGCTTTTTCTGGTCGCAAAAGTCCTGAAAGACATCTTTTGCAACCTTTAGGGGATCCGGACCTCGGAACGATCCAGGTTCCCATGGTGAATCACCTCTCTTAAGGAGCCACTTTTCCAGACGAGGCACGGGGCTCGTCTTACGAAACATGGCTTTGGGCTTCCCTGGCTTCCTATTTACTTTGGGGAAACCTTTTTATTTCTGAGTGCGCCTGCCTGGGCTCTGTGCTCAGACCTGCGCGTGAACAGGGAATTTCTGTTTACTCCCCGTTCCTGGACTGACCTTTTCAGTCCTGGAAAAGGGCACCTAGCCTATTTTAGGTTTTGGGAAGGAGAGTGATCAGCTGCTCGATTCCCTAACAGGGTAACCTATTGAACCTGTTTCTGGAGGGTTTTGAGCTCTCGGCTCTGACCGGTGAACCACACCAAACCGGTTTAGGTTTTGAGCTTTCCTACGCTCTAGCAGGGATCACCATTAAACCTGCAGAGTTTTGGGCTTCTCTGGCCCTGGCTGGTGTACCCCTAACCAGCAGAGTTTCTGGAGACACTATGCCTCAGCGAGATTTCCTCCGAACTCGCACTGACTCACGCTTTTAGCCGTGAGGCAAAGCAAAACAAAGAATCGCTTCCAAGGCTGGAAGGGTTGCAGAGTCGCGGCTCTTTAACAAGCGCATCTCTCAGCTGTTGTGGCAGTTATTTTTGGCGGGAAAGTGGATGGCGTAGGGAGATGTTGATGCCGGCTGTTTCCCTACACTATCGCTCTGGGTCCCACCCACAAGATAGACCGTAAGATGGCTCGAGATAGCCTTGGGGCTTCGTGTGGGAGATCCCTTGCGTTCGGAACACCGCCGGTCACTGGCTAGTCCTAGCAGTCGGGTCCGGTGCGGCTGATCTCCACGACTCTCTGGTGCTTAAGGCACAGAGTCTCACACGGAAAGAGGTGAAGGGGTAAAGCCTCCCAGATAGAGTGCTCGCTAGAGCCAATCACACAGACAGAAACCTCGCACACAAGCCTGTTCCAACACTCCAGCGGGGGGTTTCCTCCACGTCTGACCGTCAGAACGACACGTGTCGACTCTCGTGTGTGTTCAGACGTTCAGGGTGCTGCCCGCGTTATTCCACCACTTTGTTAGCCAAATTGCTCTATTATTTAATAAAGATGGGGAATTATAATTATTAATATGCAATTGGCTTATCTATAGGATCTGACCTTTGTATACCAGAGTTAGAATTCCCAAGCACCCAGGAACAGACACAGAAATTGGGTGGCCAAAATAATGATTTCTTTACTAAATATTCTCAAGCATACACACAATATTCACACAATATAGCACTAAGGAAGTAGAGGTGATTGATGGGTTATAGAGGGGTGATACAACCTGTTCAGATGTGCAGAGGTCCATGGATTCTGGCCTAAACTCAGAGAGTTCAGGGGTGGCCTGCCATTTTGGATCATGGCAGAAAACACACACTCTAAGGCCATCTGTGTGCTGGGATATAGGCACTGGCAAAGAATGCAGGCCAATGGGTGGCCCTGGGGGCTGGTCTCAGGTGAGAACAATAGATTACCTGGACCAATGATGGGTCCCAGAGGTTTGTGATGCCAGTAGGGGCAGACCTTAGGTATGACCAATGAACTTCCAGAGAGGCAGGGTCTGGATTTAACAATAGAAGCCAGGTGTTGGGTAGCTAGTTAAATGGATTATCTGACTCACTAATGGTCCTGGCCTGGGGTGGACAAAAGATGGGAGCCGTCCCTGATTAGCATCAGGAAGGGTCGTTAAATATTTGAATGATTGATTGGTTTATCCTGGTATCTTGAGGGACAGAGGCAAGAAAGACAAAGAATTTACACTTAGAACACAAAAGGCTGGGTGAGGTGCTGGAGAGTGCCAGGCGGCTTCTAAAGACTTACCTCTGGAACTCATTGTTATTCCATAAACATAATCTCTGCTGGGTGGAGGGGGAATACTGGAGGCTTGCTCTGAGGTCACCTTATGAAACCTGAATATGAAATCTTTTTGCAGACCACTTGCAACCCAACTCTGTGGTCAAGCTGAGAGTGCCTGGCTTTTTGGACTTCAGGTTAGAAAGTAGGGCACCCCTGTTTTGGGGCTACCCAAGTGCCTCTGGTAACACTTTCAGGTCTTAATTTATTTTCAAGGCCTGTTATTTTGATGTCATTCCAAAACACCTGGATCAAAAAATCCCCAAAAGCATCCAAAAGAAATGTTGTGGTTCCTGGTTGGACAGGCATCCAGCTTGCACCTCCAGAAACCTGAAAGGAACAACTGAAAGGAACCTGTGGCCATAATCATGTTTCTGCTGGCACTGAAGGATTTCAGAAGTATCTCACATGACAATATAGAAGTGGAGAAGGTCCACAGATGAGTAGTGGTTATTTCCTAGATATGAGTAGTGATTATTTACATTGCGAATATTTCATGCAAGGACACATGATATCTCGGTGGGGGTTGTACTACTCCATTAGTCTGCCTCTTGGTGTTGCCTGCATATGACGCCCAAAGGCCCCAGAATCCGGAGAAGAAAGAGTTTTCCAGTACCTTGTTTCTCCTCCTCCTGTCTATTACTTGGCTCGCTGCCTATAGTGGGTAGCCATGTGCCATCGTTGTTGCCTCTCTCCCAGCTACTTTTAAAGCCTGCACGCCCTCTGGTGGTCTCTTTAAAGAGATTATCTGTGGGATGGAATAAATCTCTGACAGGCTTGAGAGGTTCCCTTCCCACAGAAAATATTCTTATTTGTCATATAGCAATTGACACAATCCAGTCCTACAATCCAGTCCTTGTTTGGTTTTTAAAAACAAAAAACCAAAAAAAATTAACCCTTCTGATACACACATAGACGCAAGTAAAGGGAAGGAAATGGCTAGGCTGGAGCAAGCTGGCAGCATGGGTAAGAACAAGGAGAGATGCAGGACAGCACATCTGACAGGTCGTTTTTGTTGTTGTCTTTGCCATTTCATTTTTGGTAGAGGAAATCAACTGATGTTTTCCCATAGTGATGCAAGGTAGTCAGCAGGTTATCTTCCTCTTCTGCTGTGGTTCAAGGCATTCAGCAAGGTGGCTTTTCCTCCTCCTCCTCCTCCCATAGAGATTGAGAGCATTCAGCAGATGGTATTTTGTAGTGATATTTATTTATTTATTCGATTTATACCCCACCCTCCCTGCTGAGGCAGGCTCAGGGCAGCCTTCATAAAATTCCATATATAAATACAATTAAAACCAATCATAAAACAATCATAAACAATTCAATTGATATAGGCTATTCAGGAGATATTTTCTTCCACAGTGGTATGTGACAGTCAGAGTGTCATTTTCTTCTCCTTCTATGGTGGCTTAATGGAGGTTGCATTTTCCCAAAACTGTTGGGTGCATTTAAGTATCAAGTGATATAACCTCCAACCAGCCTCAGGTTTGCTGATTCAGAAGCAGCTACTTAACAGATTCAGCAGTTCAACTCCTTCCTGGGTCTACAAGTTCTTCAAGCACCTAACACTGCTGCTCTTCCGCTGGCATCCAGTTCAGCTCGGTTATCGGAAGACAGCCGTTCTAATCAGGAGTTGGGGTTTTCCTGGCATGCAGTTCTGCGTCTCCATTCAACCTGGTCAGGATCCCTCTCTTAATTTTTTTCTCCTATGTGAAATAGTCCCATATGTGATCTGGTTTATATTCCCCACCATCCACTGAGCCAGAAAAACTATCATTTCTGTTGTTTCTTACTCTCACCTGCCCCTTGCTATAAATAGCAAGGCCATGTCTTCTTTTCTGGAATGACAAACTGCCTAGAAAATAAGTCTCTACTGATTGAGAATTATAGAGTACCAAGGGCAAAATATCAGTAAGTCCCATTGTGCCAAATCGTAGGGCATGTCATTGGCACAGAGCAGAGGTGTCAAACTCATTTATTACGAAGGCCAGATCTGACATAAATGTCATTTTGTCGGGCCGGGCCATGTATGCCATAAAATGTAATGCCAAGTACTGGAGGTAGAAACTATAGAAAGGACAGCAGCTGCTAAGCTCCGAGTTGGTGTATCCCTCACTGCGAGGCCCCCTGGGGTGGGAGGGGGGTCTGAAGGAGAACCCATATGGGTGGATGGGAGAGCCAGCCGTGCAGCTCTGGGCTGACACTGCCACGCTGCTCGACTGCTACGGATGAGGTTCTTCTGCCGTGCTGAAGCCACAGTCGGAGTGGCTCCGCCCACTTCCCCTGAGCAGTCTCCTGTTCCCTCCCTTGCACCAGTTGCTCGCGGGCCGCATACGAGCCCCAGGCCTTATTTTTGACACCTCTGGCAGAGAGGCATGAAATTCATTAAGCCAAAGTTGCAAGGATTTGGGCAGAGGTAAGAGGCACTGTGTTGTGATAGCAGCACCGGTGATCTGAAGAGCTACTGTAATTAACTGTAAATATCTGGATGATCCAAGGCCAACCTTAACTTTAGGATGACCAAAAGGGGTACATGATAGAGGTTTAGAAAACAGTGCATGAGTTAGAAAAAGCAAAAGGCAGAACTTTTCTCTCTCTTCCATAATATTAGCACATAGGGGCACCCAGTGAAGTTGATGGGCAATAGATTGGGAACAGACAAAAAGGAACACTGCACTCAGTGAGTAATTATATTGTGGCACTCACTGCCAATAGGATGTCTTGATAACCACAAGGAGGGATGGCTTTAAAAGGCGGGTTAGACATGTTCATGGAGGATAGGTCCATCAATAGCTACTAGCCATGGTGAGTAAAGGAAACCTCCCAGTTTGGAGGCAGCAAACCTCTGAATACCAGTGCTAGGAGGCAACATCAGTGGAAGGCCTTAGCATCTATGCCCTATGTGTTGGCTCTCCAGGGTAACAGGTTGGCCACTGTATGCGACTGGAGGCTGGACCAGAAATACCACTAGCCTGATTCAGTAGGGCTGTACATTCTTACCTTTGCTGCATTAAAAAAACCCAGGAATGCTTATTTCAGTTTTGGCTTTGGGACTTGTTCATCTGAAAGGGAGACTACCAAGGAGACAGCAGAAGAAGGCAATGGCAAACCACCTCTGCTTCTCAGTTGTCTTGAAACCTCTTGCTGGGGTTACCATAGGTCAGCTGTGACTTGATGGCTCTTCACACACACACACACACACACACACACACACACACTCCTGAGACCTAGAGATGGTAAATAGCAACCAGTAAAAAGCAGTGACTTGATGGCTCCACACACACACACACACACACACACACACACACACACACACACACACACACACACGCTATTGCTTGCTATGAATTGAATAGGAATTAAGTTTTAGAGGTGTTTGACACCCATCTGATTTTACAGTCCAAAGACACAATAGATGTGATAGCAAGAGACTTGTATTTGGGAAAAGAAGCTCATTGAAACTGTGTAGTGGAATGGCGTAGACTTGTGTTAGGATGGCAACTCCCAGGATATTGGGAGGAGCAGAGACTCACTGTAATAGTGTCCTGTGATCTCATTATATCACTTCTGGCCACATAACCAGAAGTGATATCACCACATCACTGGATGTTTTAGCATGCGCCTAAAATGCTATGGTGATGCTGCTGGAAATGCTGGCATAAGGTTGGCCTCAACATTTCCCCCCCAGCACTCAGAAGAACGAGGGTGGGCAATGGGGGTGCAGACAGGAATCCCCCCTCGGCTGGCAAATGACAACTCTAACTTGGATGATAAGAAGGAATAATTTTGAGCTCCTTTTGCCCATGTAATTTTCATGTGGAAGAATCATAGAATCATAGAATGTTAGAGTTGGAAGGGACCTTGCAGGTCATCTAGTCCAACCCCCTGCACTCTGCAGAAGCATAGCCGAAAGATAGCCCTACAGCATACCGGAAAAATGGTCGTCCAGCCTCCACTTGAAAACGTCCAGCAAAGGAGCATCCACCATCTCCCGAGGCAGTCTGTTCCACTGCTTAACCACTCGTACAGTTAGGAAGTTTCTCCTGATATTTAACCGGTAACGACTCCCTTGTAATTTCCACCCATTAGATCTAGTCTTGCATTCCAGAGCAAGAGAGAATAGATCTGCCCCATCTTCTACATGACAGCCCTTCAAATACTTGAAGACTGCAATCAGGTCCCCTCTAAGCCTTCTCTTTCCCAGGCTAAATATACCCAACTCTTTCAACCTTTCCTCCTAAGACTTGGATTCCAACCCTCTCACCATCCTGGTTGCCCTCTTCTGGACATGCTCAAGCTTGTCAACATCCTTCCTAAAATGTGATGCCCAAGACTGGACACAGTACTCCAGGTGAGTCCTGACCATAGCAGAATAGAGTGGAACTACCACCTCCCGTGATCCAGACACAATGCTTCTGTTAATGCATCCTAAGATTGCATTAGCTTTCTTCACAGCCACATCCCACTGCAGGCTCATGTTTAGCTTGTGATCAACCAGAACACCTAGATCCCTTTTACATGTGCTGCTGTCAAGCCAAGTCCCTCCCATTCTATATCTGTGCCTATGATGCACCATCCAGCCCACACTTAACCAGCTTATCCTCAAGGATATCATGAGAAACTTTGTCAAATGCTTTACTGAAATCTAGATACACTATATCCACAGCGTTGCTAGAGTCAACCATTTTAGTAACTCTGTCAAAAAAGGAGGTAAGGTTGGTCTGGCATGACTTATTCTTGATAAACCCATGCTGGCTACTACCAATTAACTCATTCTGTTCAAGGTGCTTGCAGACAGATCATTTAATAATCTGCTCTGGAATTTTTCCAGGTATTGATGTCAAACTGACAGGCCTGTAATTTCCTGGGTCCGTCTTTTTTCCCTTCTTGAAGATTGGGACAACATTTGCTCTTTTCCAGTCTTCCGGCACAACACTAGTAATCCAGGACATCTGCAATTTCTTTTAGTACCCTGGGACACAAGCCATCTGGCCCTGGAGATTTGAAAGTATTTAAGACAGCTAGATGCTCTCTAACCATTTCCATACTTACTCTGGGCTGGCAGTTTCTCCTTCCTTCATATGTCCCACATTCTTCAGTTTGTATACAGCTCACCTTACGGTTAAAGACTGATGCAAAGTGAGAGTTGAGTAATTCCGCTTTGTCTTCATCCCTTGTTAAGTCTTGACCATCTTCCCGTAGCAATGAGCTTACCCCATCACTGTTCTTCTTTTTGCTCCGAACATAGGCATAGAAACCTTTCATGTTTTTACCATCCCTCACAAGCTTCAGCTCCATCTGCGCTTTAGCCTTTCTGACACCATCCCTACATATTTGAGCCTGTTTCTTGTACTCACCCTCAGTAATTTGACCCTCCTTCCATTTCCTGTACATTTCCCTTTTTAGTCTCAGTTCTTTAGAGAGCTCCTTGTTCAGCCACCTTGGCTTCATTACCCGTCTCCCACATTTCTTTCTTACCAGAACAGTTTGCGATTGTGCCTTAAGCACTTCATTTTTCAGCATCACCCATCCTTCCTGTACAGATTTCCCCCTCAGCATTTCCAGCCATGGGATCCTACCTAATATTTCTCTGAGTTTTTTGAAATCAGCTTTCCTGAAGTCCAGGATACGAGTCCTGCTATGTCTTGGTTTCACATCCTTCTCTATGTCAAATTCCAAGCTGACATGGTCACTATTCCCCAAGGATCCCATAATGTTCACTTCATCAACCAGCTCTTTCCTGTTAGTCAGGATTAAATAGCAGAATCATGGGAATTTTTGTGGAAAAGATCTTTTAAAATGTCCACTTGTATTAACGTAAAAGAAAATTGCTATAAGATGATGTATAGATGGTATATGACACCAAAAAAGATTGCTAATATTAGCATGGATAAGAACTTGAGTAATAAATGTTGGAAATGTAAAAAAGTAGAGGGTTCTTTTTACCATATGTGGTGGTCATGTGATAAAGCGAAAGCATATTGGTCTAATATACATTGTGTGATGCAGAAAATATTGAAAACCCCAATTGAGAGAAAGCCTGAACTTTTTCTCCTCGGTTTGACAATGGAAAAAATTCCACAAGAGAAAAGGACACTGTTATGGTACATGATTACGTCGGCGAGAATGGCCTTTGCTCAGCATTGGAAAATGGAGAAGGTACCAGATATACATGACTGGTTGAGAAAATTGTTTTTTTTAGCAGAAATGGACAAAATGACAAAGAAATTAAATGGACAAATGGCAGAACAGTACTTAAAAGACTGGGAAGGATTGAAATTGTATCTAGAAACTGAATATAGAATGAAGGGGAAAATATATAATTTGGATACGTATGGATATTGAATGAGAAGTGAAATGAATTTTGAACTGTATGTACTGTTATACATAATATGCTGAAATTGTAGAGGTTATATATAATTTAAATGTGTTACCTGGTTTGTCGAGGTATTTAAGTCTAAACTTGATTGCCTTATAATTTTTTCTGTTTGTTATTAGCAGTGTTGGAAGCCTATTAGGGGGGTGGGGGGATTGGGATCTTACTTTTTGGAAACTGTATTGGTAACGTGATTGGAAATGTTGAATATATCCCAATAAAAATTTTGTTTCAAAAAAAAAAAAAAAAAAGGATTAAATAGCAGATCTTCTGGTTCCCACCTCCACTTTCTGAGAGATGAGGTTGTCCGCAAGACTATCCAAGAATCTGTGGGATGCCCCATGCCTAGCAGAGTTAGATTTCCAGCAACTATCTGGATAGTTGAAATCTCCCATAACCACAACATCTTGTCTCCAGACCATGTTTTAAACCAATTTCTGTTTGTGAAATAAGAATATCATCAGCGTACATAAGTATTGGTATACTTCCCCTCCTCCCCCGCTTCTAGCTTCTACCCCATATCCAGACTGGTCCGCCAGAATAATAAGCTAGGTATGATCAGGTTATGTCCAGCAAATCTTCTGGAAATGGGTCTGAGTAAAGCAAAAATTTTGTTTCATCAACGCTTGGTTGATATTGAGGTTGAAACTGATGGAGCGCTTTTATCCAAGATGTATAGTAACCTAAAATCTTGGCCTGGATTTTCAGCAGCACCATATCTCTCTAACATTACATATGAAAAGTACCAATGGGCTTTTTCTAGGGCGCATTTTGATGCCTTCCCTTCTAACATACTGCAAGGAAGGTATCTCCATTGGCCTATCCATCAAAGATGTTGTCTATGTTCAGCTAAAGAAGTTGAAACAATCACACACATTCTTTTACAGTGTAAACTCTATGTCAGAGAGAGATACCAGCTAATTTTTCCTTTGCTTGCACAATTTAAACCCCTGGATAACTTCTTGAGATTTGCAGATACTGTGCTGCTGAAATATTTGTTGGAAGATACCAAGAAGTCGGTAACTCTGGTAGTAGCAAAATATTGTTTTTTAGTAAGTTTTTAACAAAAAGCACAGACTGAGGAGAATTTTAGACAAGACTTAGAATTTGGGGAATAGAATTACGGTTTTAATAGAGGTTTGTGGCTTGTACTATGATGGTACTATTGTCTGTGATTGTACTATTTTACTATTGTACTATTTTACTGCACTGCTGGTCAATTGGCCGTAATAATAAATTTGATTTGATTTGAACATCCTGTCTCTGTGAAAGTTACAAAGTTGTACAGGTTACCCCCATTACCTCCATTGTTTCCAGTGGGGAAACCCAGCCAGCAGCACTTAAGGCAGGCAAGCAGGCAGCACCAGCAGTCAGACTCTCCCAGAGAATCTCAGGGAAAGTGAGCTGTCTTGGGAGGTGCTTGTTTGCCATGAGAACAAGTGGCACACTCCAGAACCAGTGGCACTGTGGCAGTGCAACCTGTTTGGGTGCCCATAGAATTAGGCCCATTGATCCCATTGCTTTGAGACGTGGGGGTGTATGTGGGGAGAGGCTCCCGAAGCTACCCTGAAAGTTTGGAGCCTCTCTCTCAAACCCCCTCCCCCCCAGAGCTACTAACAACACCGTGGATAAACATAAGTTTTTTTCCCACCATAGAGAATAATGGAGGGAATGGGGGCAACCTGTTTGGGGGCCCATAGAATTGGACCCCCTGGTCCAATGTTCTTGAAACTTGGTTGGTATCTTGGGGAGAGGCTCCATAAGCTACCCTGTGAGTTTGGAGCCTCTCCCTCAAACCTCCTCCCCTCCAGCCCCCAGAATATACCCTATGTTTTCACCATTGACTTCAATGGCCCATAGGATATAATGGGGCTGAATTGCCGCCGAATTTCTTTCATTCCCTCCTTTCCTTCTCTCCTTTTCCTCTTTCCCTCCTTCTTCACTTCTTTCTTTCTTTCTTTCTTTCTTTCTTTCTTTCTTTCTTTCTTTCTTTCTTTCTTTCTTTCTTTCTTTCTTTCTTTCTTTCTTTCTTTCTTTCTTTCTTTCTTTCTTTCCTTCTTTCTTCTCTTCTCTTCTCTTCCCCCCTTTCCCTGTTTCCATCCTTCTTCCCTCCTCTCTCTTTCTTTCCCTCCTTCTTTCCTTCTCTTTCCCTGTTTCCTTCCTTCTTTCCTTCTCTCTACTCTCTCTCTTTCCTTCCCTCTTTCCTCCTTCTGTGGCCCAACTCTAGTGAGAAGGGGTTTAAACTTTAAACCCCTTCTCTCTTAGCTCCCCCACTCAGGCCAGCTGGGGAAGGGAAGGGGAGGCTTTTGAAGATGCCTCCCCCTTTTGCTTCCCCTTCTGACATCACTTCCGGTGATGTCGGGGCATGGCATATGCTAATAGCCTAATAGCTCATTAGCATTCCATATGCTAATGAGCTCCTGCAGCTCTTTTTCTACGAAAAGACCCCTGGTTGTAGGACCTCCTCTCTCGTCACCTCAATCTGACTCAAGTCTTTCAACACTCCTCCCGAAACCAGCGATTCTGGAGTGGGCAAGCACTTCTCATCTTCCACAGTGAAGACAGAGGCAAAAAATGCATTCAGCTTCTCAGCCATTTCCCTGTCATCCTTCACTACTTTTTTTACCCCTTGGTCATCCAAGGGCCCCACTGCCTCCCTGGCTGGTTTCCTGCTTCTAATGTATTTGAAGAAAGTTTTGTTGTTGGTCTTTATGTTTTTTGCGATATGCTCCTCATATTCTCTTTTTGTCTGCCTGATCACAGACTTGCATTTTATTTGCCACAGCCTGTGTTCCCTTTTATCAGCCTCACTGAGACTAGCTTTCCACCACTTAAAGGAATCCTTTTTACCTTTTACAGCTTCCATTACTTTGTTTGTTAACCATGTAGGCTTTTTTCTATACCTATTTGTGCCTTTCCTAACCTGTGGTATATATTTTTTCTGAGCTTCTAGGATTGTAGTTTTAAATAGTCTCCAAGCTTCCCCAATGGTTTTCACCTTCCTCCTCACATGTCCCCTCATATCAGAGAAATTATCCCCTTTAAAGTTAAAAGTGGCTGTGTCAGTCTTTTTGGGCAACTCCCTATTTATACAAATGTTAAACTCAATAACATTATGGCCCCTGTTCCCAAGCAGTGCAATCACTTTTACACCTCTCACCAGGTCTTGGGTGTCACTTAGGACCAAATTCAGGATCTCCTCTCACCTGGTAGGTTCTGTGACCATCTGCTCCATAGCACAGTCATTGAGAGTGTCTAGAAGCTCAGTCTCTTTTTTCCTGACTTGAACACATATTGATCCAATCAATGTGTGGGTAGTTAAAATCACCTATTACAACCAGTGTTCCCTCTAAGCTGAGTTAGTGTGAGCTAGCTCACAGCTTTTTAGCCTCTGACTCACACATTTTTGTCTTAGCTCAGGAAGGATGGCTCCAGAGCAAACTAATTGATGCAGTAGCCAAGTCGCTTGCTCACAACTTTAATGCCAGCAGCTCACAAAGTAAAATTTTTGCTCATAGGACTCCCCAGTTTAGAGAGAGCATTGATTACAACACAGTTATTTTGTCTAGCCACTACCTTTAATTCATTCATCATTTTATAACTCTCGTCTATCTTTTGATCTGGTGGGTGATAACAAACTCCCAGTGTTAAGCTTCCTTTTGGGCCCACTATTTCAACCCATGGCATTTCCAGAAGTGAATCCAATTCTCTTACCTTCTCAGTCTTCCTGGACTGTATACCCTCTCTGACATACAGAGCCACCTCACCTCCAACCCTTCCCTCCCCATCCTTCCGATATAATTTATAACCAGAAATCACCATATCCCAACTGATTTTCCTCATCCCACCAAGTTTCTGAAATACCCACAATGTCTATTTCCCCCCCCCAACACCAGGCATTCTGACTCCCCGATTTTACCTCAGGCACTTCTAGCATTTGTATATAAACATCTATAGTTTCCCATGCATTTTAAGCCCACAACCTTCCTCTTGCTGCCTCAAGACCTTGCCAGGCAGTCCATATCGTTAGCCACAGTCTCAGTGGGCAATTCTAATCCATTTCCTTGTAGAAAAGTAACAGCTACCGCTTCATCTCTTTGAGATGAGCCGTCCCGAACCAGAGACTTTTAGTCTCCTGTCAGCTTCCCCCCAATATTCAGTTTAAAAACTGCTCTGCCACCTTTTGGACTTTAAGCGCCAGCAGCCTGGTTCCTTCTTAGGACAAGTGGAGGTTTTCTCTTTTGTACAGCTCCCTCTTGTTCCAAAAAACATCCCAGTGGCTAACAAACTTGAACCCTTCCTCCCTACACCATCATCTCATCCATGCATTGAGTCTCCTCATCTGTGCCTGTCTTTCTGGCCCTGTGCGTGGAACAGGTAGCACTTCTGAGAAGGCTTCCTTGGAGGTCCTGGCTTTGAGTTTCCTGCCTAGCAGCCTAAATTTTTGTTCTCCAGGACCTCAAGACTGTATTTCCCTACATTGTTGGTGCCAACATGTACCACGACCACTGGCTCCTCCCCAGCACTACCTACCAGCCTATCTAGAACACACATAATGTCCACTACCTTTGCACCAGGAGGCAAGTCACCATATGGTCAGTATGCAGGTTCTCCACCCAGCTGCCTGCCTAAGGATCGAATCACCAACTACCAAGAGCCCCCTCCCTCCCTGCCAAGTGATGGTTCCTTGGTGCAAAAGGATACCTATTCACCAGCTGAAGAAGAGGTCCCTTCTGAGGGCACATTCCCCTTATCTACAGCACGGTGCCCTGTTTCCTCTCGACCCTCATTCTCCCTGACAGAGGTGGGGCTGCCATATTTAGAGTGGGACATATCTAACAAATCCCTGAGAGTCTTCTCCATGTGCCTAACTGACTGTCTCTGCTTCTCCAGGTCTGCCACCTTGGCCTCAAGGGAGCAAACTCATTCCCTGAGAACCAGGAGCTTCTTGCACTGGGCACACACCCAAGACTTCTGTCCAGTGGGCAGATAGTCATACATGTGACACTCTGTGCAAAACATTGGATAGCCCCCAACCCCCTGCTGGCATTCTGACTTCATAACTGCTTTTAAAATAATAATTATATATAATCCCCCTTTTAAAACCCTTTGTATTTATGTGGTTCTCCTTGTAGAAGTCTACTTACCTTATTGGGAACCCAAGGAGAGTAGGGCCTTGGCTTTCTGGCTCTTCCTGGGCTTCTTACAGAGTCCCTAGGCTAAGAGCCACAGGCCAAGAACGGTTTGGCTCTCACCCTTCAGCTTGTGCCTCCGGCGAGGTGCTGCCTTAAATAGAAGCCTCCCTCAGCAGAGGGCGGGGCGAGCAGCTATTCAAATTCACCCAGGCACTCAATTACAGTCAAACAATGCCCATTTCTCACCCTGTCTCAAACAGCCAGGACTCTGCAACAAGTCAAAACTCAGCCACACACTCCCAAACACAGTCCCCACACACAGTACTCTCTCAGCTAAATCACCTCAGCTGAAAGCAAATAAAAAACATTCACCCCTCTGGCAGCTCTATCTTCCGCTCCTTCTCGGAGCTCAGCTGGGTCAGTTGATCCCAAGATGACAAAGATCAGTTCTAGAGAAAATGGCTGCTTTGGAGGGTGAACTCTATGTCATTATACCTTGCTGCTGAGGTCCCTCCCCTCCTGAGGCTCCACTACCAAAAACTCCAGATATTTCCCAACCCAGAGCTATCAACCCTAACTATGAATGAAGGCGGTCCTTCAGGTGATGACAGTGGTAAGTGGGGTGGAGAAGGAAGAAGGGAAGAAGACAGCAGAATTCTTTTCTGGATGATTATATAATCTGAGCTAGTGAAAAGTTCATGCTTCTGATGCTCGATTGTATAATGTACTGTGCAGTGCAAGCAGCTGAAATTCAAGAACTGAGAGTATATGAGCTTTACTAATTGCCTCGATTCATTTCAGCACCAATTGAGACCACAAAATTACGTCTTGGACAGAAAAGGGGGTGTAACATCCCAGCAGTCACTTCCTGTCCTTTCTAGTTGCCTGCCTCCAGTACATTAAGGATTCCTGCTTCCCAAATTAATTAGTGCATTTTGAGGACTGTGGAGATCTTGTTTAAAATTAATTTCTATTCAGCAAGAGGTCTTTTTAATCAATTCACCCCTGGTGAAATCTGCCTTATCTGCCATCAATAATAAGACCTGGCTATCATTTTAGATAGAATGCCTTTAAAAATAATCTAGCTATGGATTGTGACCTAAATTACTGTTAAAAGCCCTACTTAATTAGAAGACCTTTAGAATATTTCCCCCCAGTAAAATTATTTCAATACTCAACCAATTACTTTGCTGGTGTCATTCTAAACACTTTTGTGTATGTGAGTGTTTCGGGTCTTGCTCTTTTGTTTTATTATTGCTGTTTGCCATTCCAGTATATTCCACTGAAAAAAAAATCTAAAAACAAGTGCCAGTTCCATTGGAACTGGCCCAGTTGGCATGAGCAAATGTTTTCTTGCTGCCATAGAAATGGGAGGGGAAAAAATTAGAGCACATTTAATAGACTCTGAAGGGATTCTGGGGAGAATTCTTGCACAGGACTGTCATTAAGAGCAATGACTTATTTAAATTAACCATGTTAACCGTCAGCTGTGCCACAGTGGTAGAGCCCACACTTTGCATGCAGGTTCAGTCTCTGGCATCTTCAGATGTTGTTTTTTTTAAATCGGATCAAGTTAACATTTCATTAGCAATCTGCATAGATTCCAGGATGGGAGAAGGCTATTGTACCATCCCTTCTGTGATATCCTTTCATAGTTGAATTATTGCACAATAGTTGCTTTAAGCCTTTTCCGTTCTCCTTTGAGTATTCATGACATTCCCTGGAAAGTTACTGTTTGAGGACTCTTAACAGTACATCCTGTCTCTGGTACAAATATGTAATATGAACAAATATGTAATATAATCTCATGCAAACTATTTCACGTCATAACTTTGTGAATGGACTTGTAATTCAGGCTGAGTCTATCTGGGCCCCATTAAAATATACCTGTTCTGCTCCTGTACACAAGTCTTGCATCTGGGTGGCTGACTGTAGCCAAAATGGAGCCAATAGGCAGCTACTAAGGTGTGGTGGTTAGAGTGTTGGACTTAGACTAGGGTAATCTAGGTTCAAATCTCTGCTTGCTGTGAAATTTACTGGGTAACCTTGGTCCAGTCAGTCTCTCTCAGCCTAACATAACTCAGAGGGTTGTTGTGAGGGAAGTGGAGATCTATGTATGCCACTCTAAACTGTATGGAAGGAGGATGGGATAAAAATGTACTAAATAAATATGTGTGTCAACTCACCTGGAACACAGTTCTGGTCCACCAAAGTCTTAATTTGTGATATCATGGCACTTTCTGATTAAAGAATTAGAGGTTTTTTTGGTGTGTGTTTTTTTTGTTAAATAGGAAAATTTCTTGCTACAGAGGGACTGCTTTGTTTGTTTTTTTACTACAATTGTGCTCATGGCAAGTTGTTTGAAGGCAGTAGGGCAATGTAAAACAGGAATGGGCAGCTTTTTTAGAACCTCACTTGCTATGCCATCACTTCCCTTCCCCAGAGAAGAATTGGCTGTAGTGGGTTTGCCCCCCCCCCCCCAAGTACAGCAGTCCTACCTAGTGAGGACAGCTGGTTACAGTCCTGTTGACAGGCTAAGGTCTTCATTTCCTAGAGGTGACCTCCCATGCCAAAAGGCAGTTTTCTAGGACTCCAGACTAAATAGGAAAATTTTGGGGGAGAAACACAACCTCCACTTTCTGGATCCTTGGGACAACTGGATTTTCCTGAATGTTGCCCCTTTCTGTCTTCCTTCATGTTAGTGAATATAGCAAAAGTCTCTGTTTGCTTTGGAGCAGGGCCAAGGGATTTCCTTACACTAATTTTGGAAAACTTGCGTATCAGCCAGAATAGACAAACACTGAGCTAGATGGGCCAGTAGTCTGAGTCAGCATAAGGTATATTCAATAGGTAATCTCTTTTACTGCTTCTGGAAACTTGCAAATATTGTGGTTCAGTTCAAAGTGAGCTATAAAGGCCTAAATAGACTGATAACTGTACTGTTTTAAGGATTGCTTGATCCTGTTTCAACCTATTTTGAAGGTTCTTCTCTAGGTGCCCCACTATCAAATATCTCACGGTAGTTACTGGTGACAGGATCTATTTTATGGTGTCCACTTCTGTTTGGAATTTCCTCCCAGTCCAGCTCACTTGTAGGGTGGCCAGCCTTCAGACGGGGCCTGAAGGTCTCACACCATTACAAATTGATCTCCAAATGACATAGATCAGTTCCACTTAGGGATGCCAGTCCCCAGGGGGGAGCGGGGGATCCCCCAGTTTTTCTGGCTCCCCCCAGATGCCAGCCAGCCAGCTGGCTGGTGGGGGGGAAGCCCTGCCCCCAACAGTCCTCTATGGCTCTGCTTGAAAAGATCGGGGATGTGTGCACTTGACTTGCAAGCAGCAAACTTGCCACTTGCAGAGAAGGCGTGCATGGCAGCTGCTTGTTTGTAGCGGGGGCTGCCCAAGTCTGCCCTGCAAGCAACAAACTCGCTTCTTGCAGGGTAGGCCTGTGTGGGGCATGCTTGTTTGAAGTGGGGGCCACCCGAGCCTGCCCTGCAAGTGGTGAACTTGCTGCTTGCAGGGAAGGCACATGTGGTGCCTACTTGAAAAGAGTGGGAACCACCCAACAGTGAGTTTGCTGCTTGTAGGGCAGGCACTCTTTTGAAGTGGCCATCTCCCACTCCTGCCCTGCAAGCAGTGAATTTGCCGCTTTCATGGCAGGAGTAGGCAGCTCCTGCTTTCCCCCCAACCATTTAAAGGGAAGGTTCCCTTTAAAAGGTTGGGGGAAAGTGGGGAGAGCATGCATGCATGGTGCCGTGACTCTGGCATGATGACATTACTCTGTGGGACATCATTGCATCGGGGATGGCCCCACCCCTTCCTGGCACCCCCCAAATCCTCCTGCTGAGGAGAAAATGAAACCTGGCAACCCTAGTTCCCCTGGAGAAAATGGCTGCTTTGGAAGATGGATTCTGTTGTACCCTGCCTGTGGTCCCTTCTCTCCCCAAACCCCACCCTCCCCAGGCTCCACCCCCCACACCTCCAGGTATTTTCCTCACTCAGAGCTGGCTTTTCTATTTACTTGGTATATATGTTACCATCTTTTAGATGCTTGAATTTACCTGTGCTTTCAGTTTTGTGTATCTTAGGGGCAATCAGTTTCTTAAAATGTTTGTGGTTTAACTCCTAGAATCTTTTGTTAATTTTAAAGGCTTTTTGATTGATGTTCACCTTGAATGCCTTTGTGGCTGAAAGGTGGGTTGTGATGTTTCTGAGTAGTGTGAGGTAGGTAAAATAAAAGTTGCACAGATTTGTCTGTCCAAGAGTAGAGATTCATATCCAGCATAAAATTCAGTAAAAGTCAAAAACAGTAAATGCACTTAACCTTACAAAATTTGCAGAACCTAACCAGAGAAGGTTGTTTAGGTCATTCTTTAGGGTGAGGAGTTACTACTGAGGAAGCTGATGCTCTCACCAAAGTCAGACAGATCTTGAAGGACACCTCCAACAATAACTGCTTGGTTTTAATTGGGCTGGCAAGTGGATCTTTATAGAAAGAGACGGACCTTGAAGTTAGTTTCACTAGAATTCTAATTACCTCCATCCATTTGGTCATTTGGTTGAAAAAACAACAAATACTCTTAAAATATGCTGGGGTTTTTTGTAGTGTTGGGTCTATTCAGTTTTGAATACAACCTTGCTGAGAATCTTGCCGCTCTTGACCCAGCCAACAAGGAAGATAATTTCCTGGAAGACTATGAGATCTGCACTTTCCAAATGCGAGGTTGGTGCTTTGTAGCTGAAAGTAACAGATGGAAATATTCCTAGCCAACATTTATGCTTACTTACCCTCCTTAACCTGCTCCTACACCCTCAAGTACTTTGACCATCCCTTCTGGGACTTGTAATTGATGCTTTCTGGATGCTTGTGACATTGACTGTGGATCAGAAAGATGATCGTCAAATAGAATCAGTCATTTTCCCTGCAGGGCAAAGAACTGCTGTGCATATTTGCTCTTCCCATCCTCCTCTTGCTTTTTATAAAGACTTAGATAACTGCAGATAAATAAGACACTGAGTTCAATTAACACTGCCAGATCTGATGCCTTAATGGTCAGTTTCCCTTGGTGTTCTGGATGCCTAGTCAACTGATTCTCTTAGGGATAATGCAAATTAATGCACTGAAGGTTTTTTGGGGGGGGATTTGCAGGGGAAGAAAAGCCTCACAATTAGTAACTTGATGACAATTCTTTTTTCTTTATTTTACTTTCCTTACACATCTCATCCTACCTCAGCATGGAAGATCCTCACCTTTTAAAAGTCACAAGTGCCTCGAAACCTCACAGTGCCAACATTGAGGTGGTAGGAAAAAGTTTACACTTCTGATTCAGCAGAAAGTGCAGTTATGAGGTATTTCTTTTGCAATGAGAAGTAGATCAGGCTTAATCCAAATGCTTCTGCAGGATGCAGAGCCCATGATCCAGCTAATGTACATGGGGAAAGTCCCTTCTCCCATGGATGTGCCTCATAATATGCACGCAATGTACAGACAGAACCGTTTTAGTAATGGTGCCCTAATGGAATCTGTTTTCCCTTTCAGACAGAAATGCTTCTGTCCCATTTTTCCTCAAACTGCTTCCAAGTGGTCTTCAATTTCTTCTACCATTCCTGAAGCGTTATAGGGTGCTGTGTAGAATGCCCCATAGTGCTTCCTGCAGTGACGAGGTTTTCCCGCCCTCTTTTGCCCATGTGGACAACCTCCGTCTTTTTTTAAAAAAACAACCCATTCTTTTAAGAGCGCTATGGCGCTGTAACACAACCCTAAAACAGTGCAATAACGACTCCATTGGGATGCCTGGACCACTGAGATACATGAGATCACTACATCTGGGGAGGACAGTGATTTCAATGGAATACAGTGCCATGAAGTCCTCCTTCCATTCACTTTATGCCTGGGAGCTGATACCTGTAGGCAGGAGATAAGCTGTAACTCTGCAATGCTCCCTCTAAGCTGTGGAGTCCTGTGAGCAAAAATTCCACTTTGTGAGCTACTGACATTAAAGTTATGAGCGAGCGATTTGGCTACTGCATCAGTTAGTTTGCTCAGAGCCCTCCTTCCTGAGCTCAGACAAAAACGTGTAAGCCAGAGGATAAAAAACTGTGAGCTAGCTCATACTAACTCAGCTTAGAGGGAACACTGGCTGCAAGTGCAGGGGATCCCCAGGTCCCACCTGGAGGCATGGCATCCCTATACGCTGGCCATCAAGAGGAGGGTGCTGTTTGCAAGGCTGGAAGGAGCTAGTGTGGCTTAGAAAAGTGGGAGGGGAGGATTTTAAAATCCTGCCACAGGTTTTGAGTTCCTGGAACTCTCTTTGGGCAAGATAGCTACTTGTAAAATGGAGGCTGCATGGAGTGGGGGGAAGCAGTTTGATTTAAGGTGCCTGAAGGAGAAAATTTAAAGGAAGAGATTTTTAAATTGCAGGCAGCCTGAAAGAGAGTGCGGTCCCAGCGAGGGAAGTAGCATAATCACTTGCTCACAACTTTAATGCCGGTAGCTCACAAAGTAGAATTTTTGCTCACAAGATTCTACAGCTTAGAGGGAGCATTGTTAAGGACAGGAGAGAGATCATAGGTACAAGTTAGATGAAGAAAGGTGAGTAAGACACAGAGATGCCACTTAGGGCACACCAAGTACATGGAAACCCAAACAAAATATGTTATTTAACTGCTAAAAAGCCTTCAAAGTACTGTGTTGATTCTTTTGCCCTTTAAAAAAATGCTACGGAACTTCCAAAGTAGCTCAGTTTCATCCTTGGCAGGGAGATACAAAGATGCCCTTTTCTATTTGTTATTGGTTCACTTTGAGCAGGGCTGGTTTTCAGGCCAAACCATCTAGTCACATGCTTGGGATAGCACAGTGAGGAGGGTGCAGATGCCTTATGGGTGTTTGGCTTGCTCCCAGTCATCAGCACCGTGGGAAGTGACTGACATCTCTTCATTTAAATTAAGCAGAAGTCGAGTGGCACCTTAAAAAACTAGCAACATTTGTTCCACCATAAATGTTGTCAGTCTTTAAGGTGGATTTTTCTGTTTTATTTTGCTGCAATACAGAACACAGCTGCTCCCTCTGGAATTATCACTTGTTAAACCCTGTTTTCAGGTTATTTCTGAACTGAGCCAATGCCAAATTACAATCATTTTGTAGTCTATCAAACTCTTTTCGCTGTTTTCCTCTAAGATAGCTGCAAGTCTTGAGACATACTTGGTCATCCCTTTACCTTAATACCTTAATCTCTTGCAAAGCATCTCTTGCTATATGGATTTCTATAATTTGCCCTCTTGTCCCCTCCTGACACCCACAGATTAAAAACTGCTAGCTTGTAATGGAAAAGGCCCCCGGCCCTGGGCATGTTAAGCACTTTCATTGTAATTCTTCTTTGGGTTCAAAGGTTCTTTTCTTTCCCCCCACCATCAAATTCAACCAATGTTTTAGTAGCTATTTAATTTAATTCTAAAGAAAATATATGATTCTATATTTTTTATACATTTCCATGCTCGGTTCCTTTGATGAACACTGCATCTGAGAAGTGGTATTCGTTTTGCTGATTGCTATGCACGGATTGGGGAGAGTTGCAGTGGCTACCACAAAGGGAAGTTTTATTGAGCTGCTTATGGGGAGGATTTCATAAGAAGAGGAAAGAGATGGGAATATTGTCTTTTTTCTTTATATACAGTTCTAGTGTGTCTATGTGTGTGTGATTGTGTGTGACCACAGAGGATGCAGCTTCCGACCATTTTAAGCTGTGATAGGACTGATCAAAGTTTTTAAAACAAGTGCACTTTGGAATTCTCCTGTCTGAAATGAAAAGACATCTTGTTCTTTAGGAATCTGAAATATAAAGGAATCTGTAATGGGTCAGAAGAATTTTGTTCCAAAATTTTGATCTGTGCTGTGTTCTGCTTCTCCGTTCCGGAACCGGAGCATAGTTCCTTCTGCTCCCTTGAACCTTTTTTAACCCCTCTCTAAGTTATTGACATGCATTGATAAAGTGCTTTAAAAAGGGGTGTGATCATACTTGTGGGTACTTTGAGATTCCTGGGGGGGGGGTCCCATTATGCTCACATGCACTCCTGAAAACTGGGGAAACACTGTGTTCGCCAAACTGGACCCAGAGAAGGGAAAATTAGCTTTAAAAAGGGTTCCAGAAAAAAGAATAACATGAGATCCCACTGTACACTGCATTGGTCAGGCCTTGGCCTGGGCAGACACCTCTAGGCTATGCCGGGATACTGGGTGATGTCTCCAGTATTGAAAGGTCTTTTGTTTTGAGAACAATACGCTGCTGGGTTTCTAAATCCAGCATGCCCTTCCTCTTCTTTCCTGAGATTTTCCAGTGATATGACTATACACAGGTGCCTTTATGAGACTCCCCAAGTTTCAAATCCCCTTGGCACTTAGACTGTAAAAGGAGGTGCCTATTAAAACAGCTAAGTCCAAAATAGAGGGGGGTTAGTGCCCAAAGGGTCTTAGCAAGAGGGGGATGGGGTCCTCACAACTGCACAAAAATAATCTTGGTACATTAGTATGTATGGTAAGATCAGTTGCTTTGGGGGGGACGACTGATGAATGTCCTGAAGGGATGGAAAGGTATGAGAGATTGCATATGTACTGTACTATGTACAAAATCTGGAAAATGTAAAAAAATACAACTAAGAAGATAAATATTTCATCATTTCCCCCTCAAAGTCCAGTAATAGACCATGATGTCTTCCTTCTTAAATATTATGGCTAGTAACGATTGAGAGGAGCCTGCTTATCTAAGGGTCTTTGCAGTGGTTCTGTGAGTGCAGCCTTGTGGGGGATGAAGAAATGATAAAAATTGAAGAGTCCCAGAAAAGCCTGTAGCTCCGCCTTCGATGAAGGTGTGGGCACTAGACTAATGGTGCAGATCTTGTCCTCCGTGGGGTGAATCCTGTGGGCATCTACAGCAAATCCCAGGAATTCTACTCGGGGCACCCCCAAGATGCACTTCTCCCACTTCACCTTGAGGCCCGCATTGGCGAAACGCTTGAGCGCAGTCTGTAGCCATGCCACAAAGGTCTCAGAGTCCGGGGCCGCGATCAAAACATCATCAAAGAACAGCTGGACTCGTCCAGTTCCAGTCTCAATGGCGGTGGACAGCGGCAGGAATGCTCCTGGCCAAGTCCGCTGATATTCCTTGTCTCCCGGGGTCCAAGCATTCATTGTATAACTTGAGTCTCAACAAACTCTCTTGGAGAGAGAGCTTGTGGCAGGGAGCTTGCTTTGGGGAAGTGGAGGCGACTGGTGACTGGCACGAAAATCCGGAGTTGCTCCGACACAGGAGGCGGTGGAAGAAGCTCAACGGTCTGCACTGAGCATTAGTCGAGACCAACAAACCTCACAGAGTCTTCTAGATTAAATTAAGCCTGGAAGTACTATCAGCACACCATCAAGAAATAGTTTCTTTCAATATTTTATTTTGAACTTCCCCTTTTGGATTACATGAAAAGTGAACTTGCCCTTTAAATCAGTAGGGAGACCTGAATGTTAAAAGAAGAGAGGACGAGCTTCTCTTCCTAACAAGTGGCGAAGAAAAGGAGTTCAGGCTACCCGATATTGAAATGCTAATTTTCTCCCTTTAAGCTGATTACATTATCCTTCTACAGTTAAAAGTGAGACACCGACTGGGGTGTGAGTAGAAATGCTGGTGAATCTGCATGAGTCACAATACCCTATTGGATTGTATGGATGGTAGTGGGGATGGAGTAGAGACAGTAAGAGCAGTAAGACAGAGGCAATGGAAAGGAGACAAGAAAAAAGACAGAATAATAGAGACAAAGACGGAAGAAAGAAAAAAAGGGGGGGAAATTGGAAAAACTGTCTGTTTATCTCCTATGTATGTTATGGTATTAGGATATTAGCATAAAATTTAGCTTTATAGTAAAGACAGGCGGTTAGATACTAGGATAGAATTTAGGTTAAATAGTAAGGATAGGTAATGGGAAAACACTTAGAGCTTAACTGGAATATTTAGAAAAAAACAATAAATATGGATAAGGTTGATGGAAGCAGAAGAGCATTTATCTCATCATCTCCAATGAGTGCAGATCAAAGAAGTATAAATGATTTACAAAACCTGATATGAGAATCTGTTATACTAGCAGTGAACTTGGCTGTTGAAACAACTCTGTCTGAAGTATTAGAACCAATAAATACAAAAATAGATGCTTTGGCAAACTATCTGTCTATGCAGACACAGGAAATTAAAAAACCAATCTCTGTAAACAAACAAGAGACTTCAACCTTAACAATTGTGACTAATAAGGTAAAAATCAAAACTAGAAAAATAGGACACCAACTATATGAAGATCTGCCAGAAAATAAAAGCAACTTACAAACAATAGACTTGTTACAAAAACAAGCTATAAATTTGACATATGAGGAAAAAATACAACTAGAACTAAGACACAGAAATGATAAACAATCTGATCCCTATGGAAAGCCCACAGAGCTAGATAAAACATGGCCATACAATATTTTACTAGATGTGGAAATGCAAAGTGAATGGCTTGAACCCCCTCTGATAGTTGGGGCCAAGATTCTGGGATTTAAAACAGGTAGACCAGTGGCTAAGGATATGGGAAAGAAATACAAAGTCAAATAGTCCTACATTATATAAGGTGAAGATGTATAAAATTTTCCACAGACGGCTAGTTAAGTCAAAGGTATAAGAATATGATAGGTGTTTGTGGTTATAAAAAGTGAAAATACTGAATTTGGATTGATAACTGAAAAAGACAATAGACATAATTATGCCTTTAAATCAGAGTTGTACTTTCATATATGTTGTAATAATAGTAGGAATATTGATTGTTGAAAATTGAAAATTAGAAAATCTAGGGAAAAACTTACAGATAAATTATTAGAAGTGGTTGAATTGGAAAACAAACGGGAAAGGGAAACTAATACATCACAAACTACTGGAGTGGGGAAGAGAAACTAAAACCCTACCTCTAAAGCATACTAATGGATATAGTGGAGGGTAGACTAACAGGATGACATGATCTGGTTACATAAGTATATATCCTTGTCACCTAGTAGTACAGAGATGTTGTTGCTTATAAAAATTTAACAAAGAGTAATAAAAAATTGCATTAGCTAACTGGTTGACAAAAACTGCATTATCTACAATTATCTTGGTTTTAGAGTCATTTCTGCTTGTGTTTCTTTTTTCCTTGGGGTTTGAGAGTGGCTGCTCCTTTCTCTGATTCCAAAGTGTCTGAAGAACTATAAAGCTTGGGGCTATCGCTTGATGAATCCTGTGAGTAGGATTCTTCATCTTCTTCTTCTTCCTCCTCCTCCTCAGTTTTGGATTTCTTGTCTTTTTTACCTTGCGTTGGATCAAGGTATTGGTCCACAAACTTTTTTGCCTTAGAAACAGTGTCGATGTTAATTTTTTTATCTTCTTATTTAAAACTCAGTCCTTCAGAAAAAAATAACCATCTGTAAGGCATTCCTTTTTTCTGTAGAGAGAAAGTTCCCTATAGAGCCTCCTCCACTTCCTGACTTCAAAGGGGATATCCTTCATGATTTTTATCTGTTCTTTCTTAATTTTTAAAGGTTTCCCCTGTGTAGATTTCAGCACCAGATCTCTGGTAGACTGTCTCGTGAATTTCATACATATTTCTCCCAGGAGTTTTTTTAAAAAAAAAAAAAAATCTGGATAAATCCTATTAGCCCAGTCCATCTCCTTCAGTATTTCTTCCTGTTTGTAATCCATTAATGGAGCAAGAACCTCTGCTAAAAGAGCCTTTAAATCTTCATTCTTTTCCTCTGGTATCCCTTGGAAACGTAGAATGTAGATGGATCTTTCCAGCTGGAGCTGTGTTAGTTGTGTTTTGTTGGATGATCTTTCTTTCTCTGCTTCATCCTCTCTTTTGTTGATACTTTCTGTCTGTTTTTTCATCTTTTTTAATGTCTTTTCAGTTACTGAGGTTCTTTTGTCCATTTGAGTCAATTGTTTTTGCAAATTGTCCATTTTAGCATTGAGATTAGTAATTTGTTCCATTAGGGGGCGCAGTGCATTCGCCAACAGTGTAGACATGTCTGCCACTACTTCCTGGTTCTGGGAGGGAGTTGTTGGTAGGCTATTTCTGGCCAGTGTTTTTTTCTCCGGTCCCACCTTCCGTCCTCTCCCAACCATAATATCAACAAGAAGTAAGTTTCCCAAAACAAAGTAAAAGTTAGCTGAATTTAATCTGCTTTACGTTCTTATGCAGCTTTTGGTTTCACTAGTAATCTGATGTGTTTAGTTTAATACAAAGTTCTTTATTTGAGCTTTAAAACTGCCTTGCTTTAAGTGGGGGTGTGTGAAGTCTTGAATTTTCTCCCTCCCCTGTCGCTTTGCACTTAGGCGCTTCTAATTGCTACCAAGGTTCTCGTAGACGCTTTAAATCACCTGAGTATTGCTTAACTCATGCTTTGAAGTCTTGGAAGTCTTTTAGAAGCATATCAAAACTTTTGACCATGTCGGCTCTATGGCGATGGGACCTTTCGGGGAAGAAGGTGAGCCTCGATTCCTTGGCCGTCGCCTTGGAAGAGGCTCTCCTCAGCTTCCCAAGCTGAGGATCTCCTACAGAGATCCTGGGAGGATCCGGGAGGATCTTGGACCCTTCCCGTCAGCTGAGACTTGGCTCCCTCCCATCGGAGCGAGACGGGGTGCAGCCGAGGGACGAAATGCTTAAACCAGAAGTTTCAAACTGTTAAGTTTCTAAACTAGACTATGATGTAAATAGAATTTGGTGGTTAATGGAAGAAGATACCCTGTACAATGATATACTCTAAGAAAAGCTTGTAAGTTATTCTTTCTCTCTCTCTTTTTTTTTGGAAAATATAAAAAGATTATTAAAAAAAAAAAAAGAATGGCTGGACTCCCGGGATCCCTTTGAGGAGACAATCCATCAGATTTTGGAAAATCCCTGGTGCCACGCTCACCCCAAACTGCAGGCGCTGTATCCTGAAAGTCCCCCATGAGTAACTATGGTTTGGGCCTCAGCTGAGATGTCATCCACCAGCAGTTGCTGATAGGCCTGGGTCAAATCCAGCTTGCCAAAGACCCGGGCTTCCACCAAGGAAGCCAAGACCTGGCTGACCACCGGTACCGGGAACGCATTGTCTTGAAGTTCTCTATTAAAGGTGCACATAGTCGGTACAAATACGTATGTCCCATTTCAATTTTAACAGGGTGATGATGGGGGTTTCCCAGCACTGGTTCTAGTACCCCCTGATCGACCAGGCGGTCCAGTTCAGCCTCTATCTTGGGCCACAGCACTAACAAGATAGAGTTACTGTACATGTGCTCTGCCTGGCCTACTTCCTGATCAGCCGCACTGCCAGGTCGAGTTCAAGGAAAATTGGGGGGTCCGGAGTAACAGCCAAACATGCCGTCGAATACTCCCAGGAATTCCCCACAGACTGAGTTAAAGTCCATTGGTTATACAGAGTGCATGCCTGACACAGCAAACCACTCCAGTCCTAACAGGCTTGTGAGTTTCTCTTCCACCACCAGCAATTCTAAGGGCCCGTCAAAGTCTCTTAATTGCACCCTGAATCTGCCTCACCCCTTAATGGCGACAGGGTTTTTCTGGAAGTCCCACAGCGACAAACCCCGTGGCTTTTTAAGGAGGCCCCCACAAGGGTAGAGTTTCTGTAGCATTTCTGTCGAGATAATGGAAAACAAGGAGCTTGTGTCCAGCTCCATGCATCAGGGGGCCCCTTCGATTAACACCATAACATGCAGTTTATTCGGGGCATCAAGGGGCAGATTCAATACCTGGTGCTGGTGGTGGTTGATCATCAGCGTGTGCAGGTCTAGGTCCTCCTAGTGAGTGGATGTTGCTTTCTGACTTCCACGGGATCAGCAGGCACGGGAGATGCGGCCTTGCTTCCCACATATTCGGCAGACGACATCACGGAAGCGGCACGTTTTGCGCTTGTGTGAGTCTCTGCAGCTAGCACAGGACGCGTGAGTTGCTTGTTTTCCTCGGTGTGCGGTGGCCCCAGTCTGGGGTTGGGGATTCCAGCAGTTGGGTTGGCGGACTTGTAGGATCTCATCATCATCATCCGAGATGTCGGACGCCGCAGCTGGTAACACATAGTGTGCTAATGATAATGATGGCGGATGGTCTCAGTGTGAGCCCTTGTCTGCGGTGGCCATCTGGAGGGCTCCATCTATCTTGAGGTTGGCAGTGCCTACCAGTTTGCGATGGAGTTTGGCATCCTGCAGACCCCAGACGAATTGGGTCAGGATGTTCTCCTCCACTTTCGTGAACCTGCAATCCATCGCTTGTTGACAGAGGTCAGCCATGAATGTGGTGGCTGTCTTGCTGGGCTTTTGGAGGCACTCTTGGAAGTCCATGCGCTTGGCCATCTTGGTAGGCTTTGGCATGTAGTACTTCATCAAGACTGTGATGATCTCATTGTAGGTGTTCTCTGTGAGCATCTTGGGTGCCAGGAGGCTCTTGGCTAGCCGAATGGTGGCCACCCCACATGTGCTGAGGAGTAGAGCCTGTTTCTTGGTGGCATCGGTGACCTCGTGGTAAGTGAAGAAGCTGGTGAGCTGGTCTAACCAAGATTTCCAGAACTTGGGGTGTGTGGGGTCGAAGATCTTGAGGTGTTCTGGAGCGACAGCCATGACTCTTGAGCAAAGCAGGTAGCAGTGTCCTGGGGAGCGGTGCACGTTGCAGTGCTGCTCGGGAGTGGTGCAGGGCATGGCAGCTTCCTCAGGATCGATGCTCAGTGCTGTGCTGGATGAAGAGTCAGGCTCGCTCATCGGGATCCCATCCTCGTCGCCAGTACAAAGTACTAAGGCTGATGCGCTGAAGAGTGATTACAGCTCATACTTTATTAAGTACAGACAGATCTTGAGATGATTTAGCCGGACCACAGGTCAGCTTATATCCCTGTATTTCACCACACCCAAACACCCCCCCCCCGTGATAGGTTATTTACAGTGCACCCTAATCCCATAGGTCCCTTCTAGGACCCTAGCCTTCCGATAGGTGCACTCTAGGATCTGTTTGGGCTATTGTCTTTGGAAGCGAAGCTCGGCCCCTTCGCCTGACCACGTGTGGGCCCGACCGCATGCACGGTCTTCCCTGGGTATACAACAATTACTGGCCCTGTTGTATGGATTTCACTGTCCAGGGCCAGCACTTGGCTAGTAGATATAGTGGTGAAGCAGTCTTATACAGAATCAAACTATTGGTCTTTCAAGCCTAGAACTGTTTATCCTGTCTGTCAGCTGCTGCCCAGGGTCTCAGGAAAAGAAAGGTTTTCCAGTCCCACCTATCTGAGATCTTTTTTAACTGGAGAAGGCAAGGATTGAACCTGGGACTGTACATGTGCTCTGCCACTGAGCCACAGCCTCTCCCTAAACGATGCAGCATAGAACTTTCATGCCCTGCCACTTTGCTTTAACATCAAACTTCACTGCGGCTTTTTGAATGTCCTGATAGTTTGTTTCATTATTTCCAGAAGGGGAGGGGGGGAGGTATGGCATAACCTTAGCATTAAGAAACTGCTTTGACAGTGTTGTCATACCAATTCAGAGAGCTGCCAGCTTGGCTAAACTTCTTTAGGACTGTAATTCTAGGATGTCATCCTGGATGTGCAGTTCAAGGGAAGAGCTCCTTTCCATTACACTCTGCAATTAACAACAGCATGAGGGTCTCAGTAATGCCAATAATAGCTTCAGCCCACCAGCAGGAGAGCAAAACCTTCTCTCCAGGGCAAAGACCACCTTATGTCAGTTTCTGTCTGTGTGTCTGTGTGTGTGTGTGTTGGGGTGGGGGTGGCAGGGCCAGTACCAGGCTTTTTTGTGCCCTAGGCAAAGCTTAACTACTTGCACCCTCCCCACTGCTAACCAGTTTTAAAAAACAGATTAATTGTAGGAAAAAATAAAAGCACAAAACTTAAAATAGCTATTTAAAAAAATTGTGAGAATAAGTAATATAACAATCTTTGCTTTTCTTTCTCAAACAGAAAGTTTTAGCACACAAATCACAAATCTTTTTGAATAATCCTGTGAATTATGATGTTAAAATTTAAGTCTCTTGAATGTTTCCATTTCAGGCACATCAAAATCTCATTTTGCATGTCTTTTCCTTTGCAAATGTTGTCACCGATTCCTTCAGGTCAAATGCTGATGTTTTGGCGTGTTCAATTGATACAGTTGCCAAACCAAGTAGTCTTTTTTTGCAGCAGTGGTTCTCCTACGGTTTTATGATTCTTGATGTCAGATTTGTGTCCATTTATCCTTTGGTGTAGGGTTTGACCTGTTTGTCCTGTGTAGAGAACTGCTATTTACATGTCCTACCATATTGTTATTCCAGTCTTGCTGTATATATTGCTCAGTTACTTATGCATCTTGACTTTAATCATCTCTTCCTGACAACTAAGTCCCCCTCCCTGCATGTAATATTTGAGGAAATCTGTTTCAATGTATGTGAAGAAGTGCACACATACTGAGTCTCTGTTCTTGCATGTACCCAGGGTTGAGCTTGGTTTGTCCTGGGGGTTAGGGTAAAGTTGCTTTCTACCTTTGTAATATCATTTTCTGCATTGTTTGACATACCAAGTGCAATTATTTTTGCTCTGTTTTAAATTGCTGTAATCCTCGTCTTACTGCATTGTTTATTAGATGTCTCATGTGAATTATTGCATTGACTTACACTGTGTAACCCATTTTGAATCTCAATGAGAAAGGTAGGCCATATATAAAGTAAATAAAATAAATAAAAAGTAAATAAAATAAAGTGCATAGGATCAGTGAGTAGGATTCTTTTCTAAGCGAACTAACATAGGCTCAAGCAACAGTGATGTGATCCCTGAGGGGCCCACAGGTGGGATCCTCTCCCAGCAACTATCAGTCTTCAGAGCAAACACTAAACACCACTACCTTCCTCTCTGTGAATAAGATTCCTCTCTGGACCTAAATTCCTTATTATGTGTCTCCTGTCAAAAATAATTTACCCAGCAATAAGAGTTCTACAGGACTGTTGTGAAACACTGTCCCTGTTCTTCTCTCTGTCTTTTTCTTCTACAACAGCTTTCTTATCCCTTCATTCCTTAATCTCACTCTCTGTTTACTCCAAATGATTTAACTCCCCCCTCCCCTGCTAACTACTCATTCTGTTCTGGCCAATTGCATAGAGAATTTACCCCTGGAAGATGTATGACAGGATTTCTACTGTTCACCTCAACTCCCGCCTTTTTTACTAGAAAATTTACACCTGATAGACTTGCAACAGGATTTCACATCCTAACAGTGATTGTCAGTTCTGCACTCCTCTGAGGTCTGCGCTCTAGGGGAATGTCTAGTTGGCCTAATGGTAGCACCAACCCTGGGGATGGGGAGAATACTGAAGGAACCAAATCTATACTGTTTATTAGGGATGCTATTGATTTCCTCAGCCCTGCCATTTTGACTCTATAAGCTACTTCCCCTCTCTTTCTTCTTTTTATCATTTAATTGCTCTGAAGCATGCAGCTAAAAGCCAACATGGCTGCTGTACCCATTGGGTGAATGAGGTTATCTCTGGATCTCTCTCTCTCAGACTAACTGAGAGGAGTGACCCCAAAAAAGCACCCCACTGAGTTCAGAGGCCCCCTCCAGGAGCCTCCTTGGGTCTAGAACTCTCTAGCCCCCCCCCCCGCCCAATGGGCCAGTTCAGTATGTCTGGAGCTTCTCAGAGACGCAGCCGACAGTGCTGCTGCATAAACAGGAAGTCCAAAGTCTTTATTTTTAAGCCATTTTCTATTTCCTCCTGTTGAATTGTTTCTCATTAAATGGATGTAGTTTTTAAACATTCAGTCAAGTAAAAAAAAACAACAGCAGAAAGGCTGATGGGTCGGGAGATGTGCAAAACAAAAAATACAATTTGGCATGGTTTAACATATTTTGTTAGCCCCAAGCAAAGTCCTCCTGTCACCTCCTGGGTCTGCACGATGACCATCTAGGTCTAAGCCAACATCATTCTTTTCAAATCCTTGGAGAGTTCCCAAATGTGGAGGTCCATACTTTATCTGGTGGATGGCCTGGTTTTGCTGCTGTCTTCATCTGCCCAAGGGCCAGCCAGTTTAGTATTACATATATTGATTCCCTTGTCCTAACATTATATGGAGAAAGGATTGCAGTGTGCAACTAAAGATGTGGAGTGGAGTCGACAATGCCTTTTAGTAGTGTATATCCTGCAAAGTGCTGATCAAAGTCATTCTTTGCTTTATTGAGTGAAGTTCTAATTGGAATTACAGAGCTTTCCTAATTGTCATTAAATATAAATTGGCTTGAAGCTAATTGTGTTTGCCTTGCATAGCACTTGCTATTTAATGGATGCCCAAATGGATAAACTTTCAAAGCTGCTTTGTGGTAAAGAAACGCTAGAGGTGTGCATGGTTGCACAGATTCAGCAATCTTGCAGCTGCCTTGGTTGTGCCATTGTGACCAGGCTCTGCTTGGTCTGATGGAGGCATGACCTCCATTAGTTTCAGTGGGGCTCATGTAGGAGGGAAGTGGTGGAGTCTCTGCTCAATTAGTGTTGTTTGTTAGTTAGAACTGTAGATTGTATAAGCTCCCTTGTTCTGAAACCAGATGCTCCTATTCCTTTATCTCCTGGCTAATAAATGGATGTTGCTTTGAACACTCTGCTGTGTGAATCTAAGAGCAGGAACCTGAGTGAAGTACCCTATTCCTGAACTGTGAGCAAAAGGGAAAATCACATTCTGTATGTATGATCTATGCTCTGGGGAGTGTAGAATACACAATGGAGGCTGTGTGAAGATGTTCTGATCATTCATCCTCAGAGCATAGTCTTCCCCCCCCTACCCATCCATTTGTTGTTTATTGACAGATACAAGTTGGGTGTCCATAATAAATTATGACACCTACAGAAATTTCCGTTTCCAGAATTCTGTGCAGGCTTATTTCCTCTCCCTCCCTTTCCCCATCAACATTCTGGGCCTCATGGAGCATATCTTGTGTCTCCCCTCCCATTTGGATTAGTTTTCAGTCTTATTTTTTTCTGCATGGCTTGGAGTATGCCCTGACCTTGTTTGGGGTGGCCCTGTTTTGCTGGTTTTGTAATTAGAATGGGAGCTTTACTGTGAGGTATAGTGATATTATCTGCATTGGGCTTCTGTTTCAATTTTATTGTTGCTTATGAAAGCTACTTTAAGGGCTTCTTGTGCATGGAAAGGCAGGGTAAAAATAATTGAAACAAATCACTCAATATAATTACTTTGTGAAGATTTTCCGGGATATGTGAAAATGCCATCTTGGCGTGTAGTTCTTCCACAGAATATGGAGGGGCCAGATTCAGGTTAACTGTTCTGTACTATTTAACAGTCATAAGAGCACTCTGTTAGAAATCGTGAAGCAAGATCCTTACAGATATGTCTGACAGCATGAGAAGTGCAGCTTTATCCCACACATGAGGCTGCCTTATACTGAATCAAAATTTCGGTCAGGGCTGTAGCTAGTGGAGTGACCGAGACTTGGGTGCGAGATGGGGAGACAGTAGCTCTTTCCTAATTGGCTCCACCCGGGTTCTCAGTCCTTCATCCAATCACAGACTGAGGGGTGGGGGGGAGTGGCTCTATTCATTCGGGAGCTTACTTGTTCAGGGCGCTCCTGCCGCTGAAGCTTCCAGGTATCGAGTGCTCGGGCCTAGTGTGGGAAGCTGGGGAGAGTTGGGCTATTTGTACTGGCTGCCTAACTTTATAGGTTGCAACACTGGATATTGCCTTCTTTGATTGGATTATGTCATAGGAACCGCCATCTGTATGTACTAGCACTTTATGTAATTGTTATTTATGTGGATTTTATTGCATTTTATTGTTTTATTGTATTTTAATCTGTTTGTATGCTGCCTTGAGCCAGTTTGCCTGGCAAGGCGGGATATAATTTGAAAATAACAACAACAACAACAACAACAATAGAGGTGGGGTGCACAGGGTGGTGCCCCCTTTTGATTCTGCAACACCCCACCCCATCAGTGGCAATGCACCTTCCAGGCATTGGGATGCATGTCTAAAGGTGCCACGGTGCTCCCAGCTTCTCCAGCTGCTGCACACCCAAGCATCGCTGCTGCCCTCTCCCATCTTCCCATAGGCAAAGGCCAGGGAGGGCAGAGTAAAGCACCAACTGGTGCTGGGGTCTGTGGGGTGCATGGGCTGGGTGAGGCAGAGGGCGCATGAGGCAGGTGCTGGGGGAGAATTGGTTTCGAGAAATCTGGGCCATGTCTTTCACCTCACTGGTGCTTGCCATATTTTTTCCCTTCCCCCCCTCTAATTTCCACCTTCTGAACACAAATTATAGATTGGTATTTTGCTTTGGTTTTTAATACCTTGAATGTTGATAGCTTTGAAGGGGCAGGAGCCGGTGGGTTCAGGCCTTGAAGAATGTTAAATGGCCAGAAGAAGGCGGGTGTGATCTCTCCCCACATGCCCTCTTTCACCATTCATTTCCCCCATTGGGTCTACGGGAGCCCAAGCACTCCTCCAAAGTCAACCCCACCTCAACGTTTAAATTAATTTAAGTATAGAATCATAGATTCACAGATTGGGAAGGGTCATACAGGCCATCCAATTCAACCCCTTGTTCCATGCAGGATCAGCCTAGTATCCCTGGCAAGTGTTTGTCCAGCCACTGCTTAAAGACTACTAGTGAGAGGTAGCTCACCACCTCCCAAGGCAGCTGATTGAACAGTTGAACAACTCTTACTGTAAAAAAAAGGTAAAAAATATCCAGCCGGTACCTTCCCGTCCTTAATTTAAACCTATTATTGTGAGTCATATCCTCTGCTGCCAACAGGAAGAGCCCCCTGACCTCCTCTGACAGCCCTTCAAATACAGCCATCATGTCCCTCCTCGACTGCCTCTTCTCCAAACTGAACATTCTCAAGTCCCTCAGCCTTTCCTTATAGGGCTTGGTCTCTAGGCCCCTGATCATCCTCATCACTCTCTTCTTCACCTGCTCCATTCTGTCCACACCCTTTTGGAAGTGAGTCCTCTAGTAGTGCACAAAATACTCCAGGTGTGTTCTGACCAATGCAGTGTAAAGCGGGACTATGACATCTTGCAATTTAGATGTTATGCCTTTGTTGATACACCCCAAGATCACATTAGCTTTTTTGTCACTGTATCACACTGGCTGCTCATATTTAAGTTATGGTTCAGACCAGGGGTCTTTTTGTAGAAAAACAGCTGCAGGAGCTCATTAGCATATTGTATGCTAATGAGCTATTAGGCTATTAGCATATGCCACACCCCCTGACATCACCGGAAGTGATGTCCGAAGGGGAAGCAATAGGGGGGGAAGCATCTTCAAAAGCCTCCCCTTCCCTTCCCCAGCTGACCTGGGTGGGGGAGCTAAGGGAGAAGGAGTTTAAAGTTTAAACTCCTTCTCACTAGAGTTGGGCCACAGAAGGAGGAAAGAGGGAAGGAAAGAGAGACAGTAGAGAGAAGGAAAGAAGGGAGGAAAGAGGGAAATAACGAGAAGGAAAGGGTAGGGAAAGAAAGAGAGGGAAGAAGGAGGGAAACAGGGAAAGGAGGAAAAAAGAGAAGAGAAGAAGTGGGAAAGAAAGAAAGAGAGAAGAGAAGAAGGAGGAAAGAGGAAAAGGAGAGAAGGAAAGAAGGGAATGAAAGAAATTTGGCGGCAATTCGGCCTCATTATATCCTATGGGCCATTGAAGTCAATGGTGAAAACATAGGATATATTCTGGGGGCTGCAGGGGAGGGGGTTTGAGGGAGAGGCTCCAAACTCACAGGGTAACTTATGGAGCCTCTCCCCAAGATACCCACCAAGTTTCAAGAACATTGGATTGGGGGTCCAATTCTATGGATCCCCAAACAGGTTGCCCCCATTCCCTCTATTGTTCTCTATGGTGGGAAAAAAGTTACTTTTACCATAGGATATAATGGAGCTGAAATTGACATTCGGCTGCCTGAAAGACTCCCCGGGATGCCGGCTGGGGGCGGGGCTTGGCTCCTGAGCTCCCGGAGCTGTGCTCCGGTGCGCTCCCCCCCCAAAAGACCCCTGGTTCAGACATACCCCAAGATCTTGTTCACACACATTGCTAGCCCCTAGGCACCCCCCGGAAAAACTTTCTGGCCTTTGGTCCATCAAAATCAGTATTGTCTATTTAGAGTCTCAGCTAGATGTCTTTTACCTCACCTACTACCTGGTGTGTTTTTAACTGGAGATGCCAAAAACGGAATCTGGGATTTTCTGCATGCCAAGCAGATGCTCTACCACTGTGACCCAAGGTCCCCTCCCCATTATCCCTTCAAACACTTTGCAACCTGAGTGTCCCCCACACATACCCAAGAATGTGCCTTTCCAGTTTCAAAAAGGCTGGAATAGTGGGGTTTTTCCTACTTTCTTTCTTTAAAAAAACAAGGGGAAAAACCTTCAAATCCTACAACTAAAGATTTTAAAGAAGAAGAAGAGATCAGATTTATACCCCACCCTTCACTTGGGGACTCCTTTCATCTTCCCCTCCCCAGAACAGACAACTCGTGAGGTAGGTGGGGCTGAGAGAGCTCTTTCCAGAACTGAAAACAACAGAACAAAAGATATACATAAAGACAAGAAAAAGATATAACAGTTGTAGTGAATGTACACACAAGTTTCTATAAATTGTTTCCAAATATGTAAAAATAACTCCATATGTAATTGCTGGCTATGTGACTTGTTCAAATCTTGATAGAGTTCTAGCGTCCTCAAATTGTTGATTTACTGGAGGTGGGCTTTTGTCTTTCCAGTGTTATAAAATGAGTCTTGTAGCTGTAGTAAGGGCATAGAGGGTCCATTTTTGTTGACCATCAGCCTCCAAGAGATGGGCAGATAGCTTAAAAGTATATAAGAATCCTCAAAAATCAATCAATATTTTAATACAAAATTGTTATAAAGGCTGGGATTGTTAACTAATTGTACATACAGTCATTTGTACAAATCTGTGACTGATTTTGGTGTTGCAAAAATAAGACAAATGATTGGATTGCTTGTCGGTTGCTACAGCTATTTACTGAATTAGTTAAGGGTTTATTATTCATCCGCAGGGTGCTGTCAATTCCTAGGTCAATTCTTGGTATTGTTCCCAGTGATTTCTATAGCCTAAGCATTGTGGTAGGGTAAAACCTTTCTCTCAGAGTGGGATCCTAAGGATAGGTCTGGCACTCAATCCTTTGATGTTCCTCTGTGTTGTTGCTGCTGCTCCTCCTTATGGGGAAAGAAGAGCACTTGGGGGACAATATTGCAGTGGGTATATTGCAGCTGCGGTGGCTCAAGTGGTTAAGATGCTGAACTGCAGGCTGGAAGGTCGGTAGTTCAGCAGTTCAAGACCCAAGTGCTGCATGATGGTGAGTTCCCGTCATTGGTTCCAGCTCCTGCCAACCTAGCAGTTCAAAAGCAAGAAATTGCAAGTAGATAAATAGGTACCACTTTGGTGGGAAGGTAACAGCATTATGTATGCCTTGGCGTTTAGTCATGCCGGCCACACGACCACGGAAACATCTTTGGACAGCATTGGTTCTTTGGCTTGGAAACGGAGATGAGCACCGCAACCCTAGAGTCAGATTTGACTGGCTTTCAAGCAAGGGAACCTTTCCCTTTACTTTACCTGTAACACCTACTCCCTGCTCTGGTCCAATTAGAGATGTAAAATTTCTGGAAATTTTAAAGCCACGTATAAAAATTTTTTTCTGTTTTTTTTTGGGGGGGAGAGGTAAAAACAAATTCAGAGAGATCAAAAGGACAACAGAAGAAATGTAACTGTTAAGAGCCAATTAAAGCTTGGCATGTTTCCCTCATGAAGGTTAGGTATCCTAGGTGCAAAAATGCTTCGTGGATTTAAAAGCTGCATGTGTCTACAGTATACCCACCTTGTCTACAGCATGTCACTCCTAAAAGAGAAAATATTTCATGGGAGCCCCCCCAGTACTCCACAACATTTCTAATTTTTTCATTGGAAAAATGGGGGGAGAAGGGCCTCAGAGAGGGCAACAGGAAAAAAGCCCCCCCCCCCAATTTTTCCAGGGTTTTTTCCTGGGCTTTCACATCTCTAACCCAATGCTAAGAGGTCCAGCCTCCACAGACAGGCCAGGAAAGGATAAGTGCTGCCCCATGTTTCTTGGGTCCTGAGCTGGTGAGGAAAAAGGCAAACATATAAACATTTTAAATAAATAAATAAAAATTCTGAGATTGCCACTCCAAACTCCAGCAGAGACTAGGTTCAAGAAGGGTAATTGCTTCTGTCCCAAATGTATTGTGGCAAATTGCTAGAGACTGAATGCACCTCCCACACTCCATTTAGGGATGCCAATCCCAGTTCAGAAATTCTTGGGGCCTGGGAGAGTGGGAGGGACCCTGGTAGAGCATAATACCATGCAGTCCACCTTCCAAAGCATCCATTTTCTCTAGGAGAAGTGGAATAAATGTATAGTTGCTCCCCCTACCCGAAGCTGCAGGTCTCTGCCAAATCAAGGCCTCCTACAGCTATTTAATAGAAGCTTGGCTGGAGATCTGAATTTAAGGTTGCCAGCCTCCCGGATTGTGGTTGGAGATCTCCCTAGATCTGATTGATGGTTTTCCAGCATTACATCTGGATTTTCCCTTAATAAGTCAAGGTGAAATCTGGATTTGTTTGAGACTTTTACACTTCTCTTGTGTGGAGGGTCCTTGATACTTTTTTAATATGGGTCAGGGTGTCTGGAATTTTGACTATAACAACATTAGAGTAGAACCACTGGCTACTATCACAAGCAATAAAGCCCAAGACAAACAATGAAGCCCTTTGATGAGACAATCCTTTACAGTCAGAACATTCTTTGATAACAGGAAGAGCAATTAGTGTCTTCTCTGCATGGGTTATGGAGGTTTTGCTAACAAGCTGTGATGTCTCATGTCAATATTCATCAAGGACTGAGAGTGTTGCATTTTCAGTACACTGATGTGAATGGAACAGCATGGTTCAGTCTGCAGTATGTAGGGCATTGTGAATGCATGACATGGCTGACTTCTGGCAGGCAGCCTGCCTTAAATGGTAAAATGCCTTACCAAGCAGAGTGAGTCCGTCTCTTGACCAGTGGGAGTTATGACCTAATGGGGAATTTAACTGGAGAGCGGCATATGCCTGCAACTAGCAAAGATGTGTTGATGGTTTCCTCCTGGGTTGTAGCATTTGGAGAAAGGGGACTATAACTACCTATTCTTGATAGCTTTGACCCTCCCTGTGTTAGCCAAATTGCTCTTTTTTACTAAGCAATTGGTACAAATATGGGATCTGGCCTATGTATACAGAGGGTGATGCCGCTGAATGATTATCAGTAAGAGACACAGAGACTAAATATGCTTAATAAAATAGGTTTACTAAAATAATTCTCATTCATTGATTTACAAGCACACACACAATCGTACAAGGCTATGAAGCTTAGATAGATTTTGGATAGGCCATTTGCTTTAGCAGGAAATCAACAACGGTGAGGGGCAGTATTTACCTCGCTTCTGTGAGTAGGCTTTAGTTCCAGTTGGAGGAAGGGTGGAGGGAAGGAAGAAAAATGGGGAAGAAAAGGCAAGTGAATCCAGACCAGCTGAATACACATGCTGCTCTAGTCTGCAGAACTAGAGTGTAAAAACAGAAGGGGAACAGCAGACATATAGAGGGCGTAGGTAATAGAGAGAGATTCCCAGGTGTGCTACAGTTTTCATAGGGGGGGAAAGGGGCAGGATATCCTGGTTACTCCTTCTGATGACGCTACCTGCAGTCCCGTCCCCTAAAAGTGTGTGTGATAGGTTACACAAGATAAAAGGGCAGGCAGGAAAAGGAGTGGTCAATATGGAGATCTAGACACTTAGCTAAAAGATTGACACCTGGGTGCAAGTGAGATGATCCATTGTATTGTAGATGGGTCTGGTTGCAAGTCAGGTGATGGGCGAGTGATTAGTTGCTCGTAACCCTGAATAGAGTTCTTGTAAGATACGTGCAGGTTTGCAGGTATGGGGGGGGGGCCCTCTCTGCCTATGTGTGAGTGGAGTGGTTCTCAATGGAGTTGTGCATCTCTTTGTCTTGATAACATGGCTGCATATGCTCAGGTGCAGACACTGGAACTGTTTATGGCAACACTGGAATACCTTTGGAGCAGCAACACAAAAGATGGTTTCCTTCTCTCTCTGGTTTGCATCTCAAACTGGGCATCTTCAGCAGGTCACCACATAGTACAGTTCCTTGGCATACTTCATCAGGTTTCACAACAGTCTATAGCGATCATACAAATCCATAAACACACAGAATGAGGCCTGCTGGCTTACACCTGTTAATATTTACATTATATTATAAGCAACTCAAAAACTTTTAAATTACCATAACACTGGGAGTTTTTAACTGTGTCCCAGAGTAAATTATATTGGTGTGATCTGTGCAGGTTCCAGACAAACAGGTTTGAATGGACATACACACATCTCCTGTCATATGTTTATAATTTATACTTCACCTTTCTGACCTCATCAGGGCCACCAAGGCATTGAAGAGATAAAAAAGCCATTAAAACTGAACAAAACCACATCATTAAAACATTAAATCCAAATCTAAAATATGCATTAAAAACAAAAAAACAGCAATTAAAACATAATGCCAGAAGGAGGGACCACTGAGGGAATGCCACTTGGAACAGAAAAGCCTTCACCCACTGGCAAAGGATGGCAATATAAAGAGGAAAGACAAGTCTGTTTGGGAAAAAGTTCCAGAGTTTTGGCACCATGACTGAAAAGTCTCTGTCCCAGGTTGCCAGGCCTAATCTTAGTTGGCAGATGCACCTGAAGCAGAGTCTCAGAAGAAGACTTTAGTGGTTGGGTTGGTTCTTAAGGAAGTAGGTGGTCATTTTGCTTTACAGGCTCTGAGGAACTATAGCAAGTCCTGCAGGGCCCTGATCTCAATCGGGAGCATGTTCCACCAGGTGGGGGCCAGGGCAGAAAAGACCCTGGCCCTTGTTGAGGTGAAGCAGATGTCCTTTGGGCCAGGGACTACCAGAAGGTATTTTTCAGTGGAGTACAAGGCTCTGTGGGGTATATATGGGGAGAGATGGTCCTGAAGGTATGCTGGTCCCAGGCCGCATAGGGCTTTAAAGGTCGACACCACAACCTTGAAACGGATCCCGTACTCGACTGGCAGCCAGTGCAGTTGGTGTAGCACTGGCTGAATGCATGCCCACATGTAATCATCAGTGGTGTCATTGGTGGCCTCACAGCACCCCCCCCCCCCTTGATAACAGCACTAAAGTATTGATATATCACTAGAGCAGGGGTCCCCAACCTTTCTGAGCCTGCAGGCACCTTTGGAATTCTTACATGGCATGGTGGGTGCAGCAACAAAATAGCTGCCACAGGAGGCGGAGCCAGATGCAACATTATTGCCGCAGTTCAACTTCAGTAACAAAGTGCAGATCCTTGTGCTGTGGTAGCAGTTGCTGCCAAAGCAACATTTTAAAAAGTCTGCACAGCTGTTGAAATCTCGAAGAGTCTATCAGAAGACTTGCAGGGCAAAAGCTCTACCTGGCCCCACTCTCTTCCTAAAAATGATGGGCACCAGAAAAGGTGTGGTGGACACCATGGTGCTCACACAGCCACCACATTGGGGACCCCTGCACTACAGCATTGTAATAACAGGGCTAACAGGTTCTCTGAATTCCCAGCTTTCATTTAAAAAAGGTCTCTCTCTCTTTCCCTCAAAGAGATAAAAGGAAAAGGCATAACTTCGTGTGGGAAGGAGCCAGAGACTTAATTTTTAAAATGAAAGCTGGGAATTCAGAGTACCTTGCAAGTCTATAGTTACAACACTCTAGAGATATATTAATATTTTAGTGCTGTTTAAAAAAGAAAATGAAACCACCCATCTTCAGGGTCGGATAGGAGAGGGAGTGGCTTGACCATCACAGTGCAGTCGCTGAGAGGTGTGGGAGTGGGCGGGAGAAAGGCAAGTGACAGAAACATTACACTTGAGGAAAAAGGCAACTCAAAATCAGCTTTCAGAAAAATATTGGGTGTAAAAGTGGTCTCAAAAGAATGGGGGGGAGGCAGGGGGAACCAAAGTAAAAACTGGAAGGACAAAAATGCATGTGGAAATCAGAGGATAAACCATAGTAGTATGGGGTCAGAACCAATTTTTAAAAAAACCATGTAGAAAAGCCCAATGACACAATACACTGGTTTTTAGGGGTGATTTGAAAAGCACAAATAGTTAAAATATTATGTTGCTATTCTACAAATTTAATAAGGGTAATGCTCAGAGTAATAATTTTAGAAATCCTTTACCTTTTAAATGTTTTAATCAGTTGAGAGACACTGTTTTTTAAAAAAAGTAAAAATGAAGCAGGTATTATATATCATTTTCCCATGGATGGATTTTAATATTTCTGGATTTTACTCTGTGTCAAGAAATAATGTCTCCTTCAGTCTTTCTCCTGAGAGATATTTCTGTCGCCTAACATTTTGTTTAGGCCTTAAACTATTCTATAAAGTTATTTTTCACCTCAGATAATCTGTTGGACAAGAATACATTTCTGTCATCTTTAATCTCTCATATAGTGGTGCATGGAATATTTGCATTTCCATTTTTTTGCTATTAAAAATAACTTGGTAGGTTTTTATTGGCCATGATGAATTCAGTATCCTCTACTGCCTCAGACACTGCTGTGCTCGCTTTCCCCCTTGCCACCTTTTTTCATAATGCTTTGCTTCTCCTTCCATGGACGGATGGAAATGCAGGGTTCCCTTCAAATGGAGGAATGCTTCGAGGTGTGTGGCTGTCCCTGGCATACTAAGACTTAGTCTGCTTCTGCTTGGGGATTGCCCCCTCCAGAAGAAACTGCCTGCAGTAAAGGGGACGATCCAGATGACTATGCTTTGACCTTAGGGGAACTCATGTTAGAAACGGGGGTTTTGAATTAGGAAAAGCATGCTCGAAATTCAGTACCCTCCTGATTAATTAGTTGCTTCTGCCTTCGTGGCAAGTCACAGTGTGTTGATGCATCTGGACATGGTTTCTGCTTGTCCTGCAAATCAGGATTGCAAGCTGGAAATGAACCACTGCCTGCAATCCTGGTTTAAGAGAAAGCATGACCCCAACTTTAAGTATTTTTAACTTCTTTCTTTTCCAATTGGGGGCCAAAAGTGCCTTGCAAAAATACAATTTAAATAAACAGTATACTAAACCACACCCTGGACTTCCCAACCTTAAAAGAAGAAAAGAAAAACAAACCTCCCTGCAAGTAGAAAAATAGCACAGCAAGGAATATGCAAGCTTTTTCCTTGGGGGAAGGTGTTGTTTTTTCCTCTTTTGCATCAAAGGTAGTGAAAAAATGGCATCCTCTGCTTTCAGTCTGAAGTGATCTAGCCACTCTACCACTAATAGAGCAATGCCATCTTATTTTGCCGTATGTGAAGATGAGAGCTTGTTTAAATGTATAAAAAGAGGTTAAGTCCCAAATTCCCCCAACCTGTTCCCCAACACCTTAATAACATTCCTTGATAAAAGATACTTCACCTTTTGGGGATCTCCACTTGTATTTCTTCAGAGCTCCAATGGCGTTGTTGATCAGATTGTGCTCAGTGTTCTTAACTTTGCTGAATGTCAAGCACTATGTTTAGAGGGCCTAAGTACAGACATAGAAATACTGTTTGTAAATCCAAATGTAATTTTCTGCATTTTATCTGGTTAGGAATATGAGCTGAGATAACAGCTGAGAAGAGCAGAGGGGTTTTAAACACAATCCATGTAACATCCTGCACTTCATAACAAGGATTTAGTAAAAAGCAGAAACAAAAGACATCCCCCTCAAAAATAAAATTGCAGTCCCTCTTAATGCATCTACTAATGACCTTTTAATTTTAATGACTATTAGAGTCCTTGATTATGACTTATAAAAGATAGTTGATTCTGTGTTTCTCAGTCTTCACCAGCTCAGCACTTTGATTCTCATTAATGGAAATACCTTTTAAAAGTTTGGTGCCACGTTGACAAGTGGTATCCAGCAATGCACTGGCTTCATACAAGGTGAAATATCCATAATCCCTACCCAGATACATGTGGCCAAGTAGGAGTATGTGCATTTATCACACATGACTATATAAGATGTTTTCCATGCTGTTTTCCTACAGAGAAGGCATGCAGTTTTCATGCAGTTTACCTCAGTAGCAGGCAGAAAAAGAACACCTGTGCCAATTGAAATAATTTACCTTTTTATATAAAGGAAATGAATTTTTTTGTACAAGGTTATATGTCTTTGAATCCAAACAGAAGGTTCTGCATGACACTTCTTGGCCTTGGTGGCTGATTCCTCCTCTTAAAGTCCAGTGGCACCTTTAAGACCAAAAAAGGTTTATTCAAGTATGAGCTTTCATGTGCAAGGCACACTTTTTCAAATACTGAGGCAACCCTTCCTGCCCTCCCTCTCATGATCTGCCTAAGTTCACACAATCAGCATTGCTGTCAGATGGCCATCTAGCCTCTGTTTGGAGATTTTCAAAGAAGGAGAGCCCACCACCTCCCGAGGAAGCCTGTTCCACTGAGGAACCATTATAACTGTCAGGAAGTTCTTCCTGAAATTTAGCCAAAAATTCTTCTCATTTAATTTCAATCTGTTGGTTCTGGTCCAACCTTCTGGGGCAACAGAAAACAACTCCACACTATCCTCTATATGACACCCCTTTAAGTAGTTGAAGATGGTTATCATCAAGGGTCATTTCCTGCCAGAGAGTGCTGAAATGGCGCTCTGGCAGTAAGGAGCCCAGGGCCGAGGCATCCCCACCTTTCCTGGCCCTCTCACACAGGTAGACGGGCCAGGGAAGGCCTGCAGAGCCGCCACCACCTGGGGGGATTTGAATGCCTTTCTTTCCCTTCCCTATCTTTCCCTTCCCCATTCTAAACATGCATGGGTTCCCTGCCCATACTCCCTGCCTGTAGGGCACCTGGAGAAGATTGGGCAGGGAATGCATGCATGTCTGCCTGCCTGCCCTTCCCTTCTCCAGCCAGCCCACCACAGCAGGTTGGCCGGGGAGGGGGAGGGGAGGTGGGCAGACATGCCCCCCTTTTCCCCTGAACCTCTCCGCTTTTGCGGAGAAACTCACGGAAGTGGGGGGGGATTTAAATGCCTTTCTTTCCCTTCCCCAGATGGGGAAGGGAAGGAAAGGCATTTTAAACATGCCTGGGTTCCCTGCCCAATCTTCTCCAGGTGCCCCGCAGCCATGGGGCACCTGGAGAAGATCAGGCAGGGAACCCAGGCATGCTTGCATGCCTGTCCTTTGTCAGGGGGTGTGGCATATGCAAATGAGTTATGCAAATGAGCTCCTGCAGCTCTTTTTCTACAGAATGACCCGTAGTTATCATATCACCTCTCTTTAAGTTATCATATCACCATCTTTGTTGCCCTCCTCTGAAAACGTTCCAGCTTGTCTATATCCTTCTTAAATTGTGGTGCCCAAAACTGAACACAAAATCGCATTTGTCTTTTTAGCAACTGCATCACACTGCTGACACATGTTCAGTGTATGATCTACTAAGACCCCTAGATCCTTTTCACACATACTACTGCCAAGAAAAGTATCCCCCAGCCTATAATTATGCAATCTTCTTCGTGGTCTCTGTGCATCACACCTATGGGATCTAGTGCGCCTGCGCTGATCTGATCGGTGTTGTACAAAGCTCACAATGGGATTTTCACGCCTCCGCCCTGGGCCTGCGTGGGAACCCTCACTGTCCATGCCCAAGGGGGCGGGGCACGGACATCCTGCCAGTTCTCTTCTGACCACCACGCTGTTAACAGCTAAATTGTCGGTCAGTGTTCAAAACTTTTTCCTCACAGTTGGGATCTTCAGTCAGTCAAAAAAATTTCTCTTTTTTATTTTATTTTTTCTTTCTTCTGGACTTCCACCTCATGGGTCGACTGGAAGTGTCCTGTGGGGGTTTCCATGGTCTTCGGACCGCTGCCCACCCCCATCTTCATTTACCTCAGGCAGAAGTCCGTTTATGGATAAGAAGTGGGGGTGCTTCAAGAGGTGTGCTTCCTGTGGCAGCAAATTAGCCCCTCGTGATGAGCACACCCTCTGCATTATTTGCATGGGTGAGAGTCATTTGCCAGACGCCTGCTCTTTTTGTGCCAAGTTCTCCAATCAGACTTGGAGGAACAGGACTGCAAGACTCAAAGTCGCCTTACTAATGTTGAAAGTCCTCCTCCAAGCAGTTAAAACTCCTTAGGAGAAACCATCGTCTGCACTGGTATCAACAATATGTCTTGATCATATGTACCGGGTGCAGGAGGAAGGGGCAGGCTTCCTCTATACCCATCCAAAGCCAAACTCAATGATGGTCTCCTCCTCCTCGAAGAACAAGCACTCCAGCATCGCGCCTTCAGATCAGGAAAGTAGGAAGATTGCCACCTTCGGAAAGTGCTTTTACTCGGCCAGTGCCCTGGGCGTAACAGCGTCAAATTACATTTCCTGTCTGGGTAGATATCAATACTCTCTTTGGCAAAGGATGGCAGAGTTCCTTTCCTCCGTGCCAGATGATAAGATCCAGGAGGCTCGCGCCGTCCAGAAGGAAGGCTTAGTTGTGGCAAAGCAGCTCCTTAATTCTGTGAAGCACACCCTCGACACTTTTTCCACCACAATGGCCTCTTCAGTTGCTCTTCGTAGGCATGTATGGTTTCAAATAACTTCTCTGCCCACTGATACCAGAGCATACATTGAAGACCTTCCGTTCGATGGGGAGGGCCTGTTCCATTCCTCAACCGATTCTGCATTGCAAGAAATGGACAAAAGCATTAAAGCTTCTAAACTGTTGGGTGTCTCTGCTCCTTCAAGATCCTACCATCAACTAGTACCGTTGGGGTGGCATGGAAGACTACGATCATCTTAGCTTCCTGGGGGATGCGGCACGAACTTCTTAAAAGTAAATAAAAAAACAAAATGTCGATAATGGAAAAAGTTCTGCGGACACCGGAAGAGAAGGGAGGAGGGACTTCCGGTCCAGACAGCCCCCCCAAGAGCTTGCTGTCAATCAACAGGAAAAGGAGATACTGTGCCCCCTGCTGGAACAATTACAGAAAATCAATGAAACTTTGTTCAAAATGGAAAGTGTTCTCGTCAGTCGACAGAAACAGATATCGGAAACAACTAGAAAGATGATGGAGTTCGAACAGAAATCGATTCTGATTCTAGGTTTTCAGGGCGTTAAAGAAGAAGAGAAAGAAGATCTCGGATTTACCTTGACAAATGTCTTTGCACCCCTAACTGGTAGTGGAGCGATAAAGTTAAAAGAAGAGGTGGATAAGGCTCCCAAAGCCTACTCTGCTTTTATAAAAGAAAATACTCTGCCAGTAGAAGGGGATGTCGAACATAGCAGGCAACAAACTGGAGATCTAATTTCATCTGAAGAGTTTATGGAGCCCTGGAAGCTTGAAGACCAGAAGTTTAAGGAAAAAGAGAAAAGAAAGAAGACGGATTTCATCTTCAAAATACAGAAACTTCTGAAGAGACACGCCAGCAGGGAGGAAGACGCAGCACTCAAAATTGGGATAAGTGAAGAAGACAGCAGCCCAGGGGAAAGTGGTGATGGAACGGAAGACCTCAAAGTTAAAATGGACTTAATCCGTAACTGGAAGAGATTTAAAAAGAAGATAATTTGAGGACTGTTCGTGTAACATCTGGAAGGAGTTGTTCAATTACTAACCCCAATGGACTTTGCTAACTGCGTTAACAGTTTGACTTTGAACTTTACAATAGTTAAAAAGAAGATCTTCTAACCATGATAGATGCCAAAATTGGTATTGGTTATTAACCTAAACTAACCCTCACTAACAGAAAAAATTTTACTCCATCTTTTTCTTTCTCCATCTGTCTACCCTTCCCCTTTCTTATAAAAAGAATAAAATTCTCTCTTTTTTAAGAGAGTTTTACCAAAAAAAAAAAAAAAAAAAGATCCTACCATCAACGTTCTTGGTCCCACTATGGGCTCAAGCACCACTATTCCACCAAGCCATCCCTGGACAGCAATTGGAGACGTTGCCAATCTCCTGTGGGTCAATGCCAGCAGTACAGCTACCAGATGAAGTTGTGTTATGGCTCTCAGCAGCAGCAGCAGCCTAGACCTAAGCCCCAACGGGGCCCCAAACAGGAGCTTTGACTTCTCCCACCTTGTGTCGACCGACCCAACCCGTCTATACCCATTTCTGTCTGCCTGGCAAAATATTACCACCGACTCTTGGGTCCTATCCATCCTGACCCATGGATACATCATAGAGTTTCTGGACTTAACCAAGTTCCTGGTCTTCCGTCCCACCCCTCCCTCTCCCATCCTCCTCCAGGAAATCAAATCTTTACTGGAGAAAGATGCGATAGAACATGTACCGAAGGGCTTCTACTCCCGTTATTTTGCGGTTCCAAAACAGGACAGGGGCTTATGCTCAATTTTAGACCTGCGGGACCTGAACATCTTCATACGGTACTGCAAATTCAAAATGACGTCCTTAAAGGTGATTCTCCCTCTCCTGTCCCGGGGCTCCTTGATGGCAACCATCGACCTCCAGGATGCCTACTTTCATCTAAACATCCATCCATCCCACCGGAGGTACCTCTGCTTCGCCATAGGAGACCTCCACTTCCAGTACAGGTGTCTCCTGTTCGGTTTGCATACTGCGCCAAGAGTCTTCACCAAGATGACGGTGGTGGTGGCGGCCTACCTTCACCTACGGGAAATTACCATCTTTCTCTACATAGACGATTGGCTCTTGGTGGCAGACATGCCAATGCTCCTGGATGACCACATCTCCCAGACACTGCACCTTCTGTCCTCCCTCGGCCTTCAAGTCAACCACCAGAAGACACATCTGCAACCTTCCCAGACTGTGCAATTTATCAGTGCACTCCTGGATATGGTGGCTTGCAGAGCTTACCTACCTGCAGACAGGGCTGCAACCCTGTCATCTCTGGCTATGGGGGTCCGGACTCGGGTCTCATCCATGGCCTATTAGATCCAAGGTCTCTTGGGACACATGTTGGCCATCATGGCCGTCCTACTGCTAGCAAAGTTGCATATGAGACCTCTTCAGATCTGGTTCTTGGGTCATTTCAAATCGACCCAAATGCCGCAATCCGAATGCCTCAGGCCTCTACAATCAGTGCGGGACTCTCTACTATGGTGGACCGTACTGTCCAATATTACCCAAGGAGCCCTCTTCCACCTACCCAACCCCAGTCACACTCTAACCACCGATGCTTCCCTTTGGGGATGGGGAACCCATCTCAAAGGCGTCAGCATAGGATACGTGGGATGCTCTCAATGCTACCAGGCACATCAACTTCCTGGAGTTGCTTGCAGTAAACCTAGCATTGAGATCCTTTCAACCCATTCTCTGGGGGCACTGTGTAGCTGTCTTGACGGACAATACCACAGCACTCAGCTACATCAACCATCAAGGAGGGATGGTATCCTGAAGCCTCTGCCACCTGGCGACTGAGCTATGGGACTGGTGTGTAGTGAACGACGTCTTCCCTGTGGCCACCCACATTCCCGGGTCTTGCAGTGTGGAGGTCGACCTCCTCAGCAGGGGTCTCAATCAACATCACGAGTGGGAACTGAATTGGTCCTACCTTTGCCCCCTTTCAAAAATGGGGCACTCCAGAGGTCTTTGCCACCAGGAAGAATGCGAAATGCCCATTCTTCTGCAGTCGGGGGAGGCACAGATCCGCTCTCTCTAGGAGACGGCCTACTCCATCCATGGGGACGAATGTTCCTGTACATGTTTTCTCCTCTACCACTCATGTTATGAGTCTTTCACAAACTGGCCAAGGTCCTGCCAGACTGCATCCTGATAACGCCATGGTGGCCCAGGCAACTCTGGTTCCCCACTCTACTACGTCTAGCCAGGGGCATGTACCTCCATTTCCCCAAGGTTATGGATCTCTTCCTGGCAGAGGATGGAACGCTTCTCCATGCAGGGGTGGACGCTCTCAAATTGATGGCCTGGTGAATACAATGATAACTTTCTCTGACCGGGTCTCTGAGATCCTCCTTAACGTGAGGAAGGAATCTACACGAATCTCGTATCAGAGGAAGTGGCGTAGGTTCCTCTCCTTTCTTCAGACTTCGTCACAATCCCCAGCGTCTGTAGGTCTGGACAGAGTCTTGGACTTCCTTCTGTTACGCAGGGACCAGGGCCTCTCCCACTCTTCCATCAGGGTCTACTTGGCGGCTATCTCCACTCACCATGAGCTGCTGGATGGCTATTCCATCTTCTTCCATCTGACCTGTAAGAAGTTCCTTAGAGGTCTCATCAGGCTATATCCCCCTGTAAATACTCCTGTGGAGCTATGGGACTTACTGCTGGTGCTCTGCCACCTGACCAGGAAACCATTCAAGCCCATAGTGACCTGTAACTTGCAGTACGCTGCCTGGAAGACAGCTTTCCTCATCACGATTACATCAGCTAGGAGGGTCAGCAAACTCATGGCACTGCGTCATGCCCCTCCATGCTTAGTATTTTTGCCAAACGGGGTACGTCTAGTACCGGACTTTTCCTTTATACTGAAGGTCATATCGGAGTTCCACCTCAACGCAGACACCTTTCTACCTGACCTTTTCCCACATCCTGACGGGGAAGAGCAATGCTTGCTTCACTCTCTGGATGTCAAGAGGGCACTCCTCTTCTACCTGAATGGGACTCAGCCCAGCAGAAGGGACAACAACCTGTTCTTGTCTTACTCCTCTGCTTCCTTAGGGTTGCGAATCTCAAGTCAACGCCTGTCCAGGTGGATTGTTGAGATAATCAGGCTGTGCTATTCTTTATCAAAGCACCCTTCTCCTGCTCACTTGAGGGTGCGTTCCACCAGATCCTCGGTGACTTCAACAGCCTTTCTGAAGGGTACATTGCTGTCCTCCATCTGCAGAGTGGCTACGTGGTCCACATCAACCACATTCATCAAACACTATGCTCTGGACATTCGTGCGCAACAGAAGGGTGACTTGGGTCATTTGGTCCTGTCTGCTGCGGCTCACTGAGTCCGACAGCACCCACCTCCAGGTGAGCCACTGCTTTTTAATCTCCCATGGGTGGGATGTACAGAGACCACGAAGAAGATAAACAGGTTGCTTACCTGTAACTGATGAGCTTTGAGTGGTCATCTGTGCATTCACACCGTCTGCCCGTCCTTCCCCACTGCTGTCATCCTCAGTTCTTCTCTAATGACTTGGGTTGATAGTGGTCAGAAGGAACTGGTGGGATGACCATGCCCTGCCCCCTTGGGCATGCGCAGTGAGGGTTCCCGCGCAGGCCCAGGGTGGAGGTGTGAAAATCCCGTTGTGAGCTTTGTACAACACTGATCAGATCAGTGCAGGCGCACTAGATCCCATGGGTGTGAATACACAGATGACCACTCAAAGATCATCAGTTACAGGTAAGCAACCTGTTTTTTGATTTTTTTTTAACCTAAATGCATAATTTTACATTTTTCCCCACTGAAATTCATTAAATTTGTTTTAGCCCAGTTTTCCAGCCTGTCAAGATCATCCTTTATCCTGACTCTGTTATCTACGATATTTGCCATCCCTCTCAATTTAGTATCATCTGCAAATTTAATAAGCATTCCCTCTATCTCTTCATCCAAATCACTGATAAAGATGTTGAACAAAACAGGTCCCAGGACAGATCCTTGAGGCACTCTACTTGTCACTCCTCTCCAAGAAGATGAGGAACCATTCACAAGCACTCTTTGGGTGCAATCTGTCAATCAGTTAGAGATCCACCTAACAATCATAGGATCCAAACCACATTTTACCAATTGTCAACAACAACACTATGTGGAACCTTATCAAAAGCCTTACTGAAATCAAGATAAACAATGTCTACAGCATTCCCCTTATCCAGCAAGGTAGTAACTTTCTCAAAAAAGATAAGGTTAGTCTGACATGACTTGTTCTTGAGAAACCCATGCTGACTCTTAGTAATTACAGCCAACGTTTCTAAATGCTCAAGGACTGTCTGTTTGATGATTTGTTCTAAAACTTGTTCTAAAACTTTCCCAGATATAGATGTCAAGCTGATGAGTTGGTAGTTACCCAGATCCTCCTTTTCCCCCTTCTTGAAGATGAGGGCAGCATTTGCCCACCTCCAGTCTTCTTGCATCTCACCTGTTCTCCAAGAATTCTCAAAAATAATGGACAGAGGCTCAGAAATTACATCCGCGAGTTCTTTCAGTACCCTTGGATGCAGTTCATCTGGCCCCAAGGACTTAGTTTCATTTAAAGAAACTAGGTGCTTATGTATTACTCCTATGCCGATCCTAGGCTGCAACTCCCTTCCCTCATCATATGTTCTGTTTTTGTCGTTACATGTTACATGTTAATTTGCTGTTAAATCCCTGTTTGTAAATTTAGAACCTCATCTACCATTTCAGTGTATTTGAAAAAGTGTGCCTTGCACACAAAAGCTCATACCTTGAATAAACCTTTTTTGGTCCTAAGGGTGCCACTGGGCTCTAAGTTTGTTCTCCTGCTTCAGACCAACATGGCTGACCATCTGGATCTATCTTTCTCTTAAAGTTTTAGAGCTGCACTAGTGTCATGTGATCTAATAACCATCTCTAATCAAGAAGCCCCACTGCTGGACCTCCTGATGGCACCTGGTATATTTTGGCCGCTGTGTGACAGAGTGTTGGACTAGATGGGCCATTGGCCTGATTCAACATTGGCTTCTCTTATGTTCTTATGTTCTTATGTTAAGCCACAAAATCTTGATCATATGAGTCTGCCTTAAGCAACATGAGACCACTAGTCTGTCTAGCTGCTATCTACCCAGGCTAGTAGTGACTCTTCAGTAGGGCCTGATTGGCAGTTATGGCCAACGAGAAAAGTCCCAGTGGGCCAAAAGCCTGGGGGGAATTCCCCTGGCCCCGAGTGAGGGGAAGCCATTGCCACATGCAAAGTGGCTGGGGGCTGCTGTTGCAAATCAGCTACCAGGGACTCTGCAGGGTAGGGAAGGAGGCACTCAGCTGAGGCACTCACAGTATGGGGCTGGGTGGACAGGCTCTGTATCTCTCCCTTCATTTGCAGCTGTTGAGTGATCTTGGCTGTTGAGTTTCTACGGCTGCAAGGAAGCATGTAGCTCAGGTTAATCGCAACTGAACACCTTTTGCCATTCCAGTATTTGACAGAGTAACAAGGACAAATTATGTCCTTACGTTCACTATTCAGATTGCAAATATTCTTAGCTGTGGAAGGGCACCAGAAAAAGAGGGCACTCTCCATCTTTGAAACCTGTTCTTATGATTTAAACAAAAGGATATCTGAAGGATTTGTTCAGGAATCAAAAGAGAACATTCTTCCATTTCCTACCCATAGATTCTAGCTGTCAGATCTTATCCTAGGCACTTCCCTTCTGGGAGATACAAGCTTCCTGGAGCTAAGTGTAAAGAGATTGATGTCAGAGGAGACTCCAAAGCTAAGATGAAGTGTAATGAATCTTATTCCCTCCTAAGGTTCACTCTCGAGAGAACGGCAGTTTCTGTTCCACTTTTCTTAGATAACAGCAAATCTTGATGGTTCTGAAAACATGGATAGGATTTAGGTCACTGTACTTAAGAAATGCATGTTTGAATCAAATTTACTTTGGAGAGCAGGGCTTTTAAAGTATATATTTGCAGGATGCTGCACTTAACAAAACGGACACTTTTTGTTTTCTGCATGGAAGGAAGCTAATTGATGTAAAGGAGGACTTTACAGACCTTTGACACTGAAAAAGATTTATGGTCATTTATATTAAGACTGTAATGCACAAACCACTTACAGGACAATTTTGCTGGGGGGGCCTTGTTTACATAATCACTTATTCTCCACTGAATGGCCGTGCACTGAAAAGGGCCCCCTTACAGTTTGTTAAAAGCTGTCCAGGGAATGTGTTATGTGGCTAGAAAGAGCTGTGGGGAACATGATATCTGCGTTTACTTCTGATTTAAAGTCTGCACCTTTTCACACATTGTGAAAGTGGGGATTTAGTGGGTGTAAAACAATGAGAGAAACCACATCTAGTCAGATGGCTAAATGGAACCTCCATATTCTTAGGCATTATATCATGGAATATCAGTTGCTGGGGGAGGAATGGTAGCGGAGTGCTGTTTGCCTTCATTCCTTGCTTATGGGCTTCATACTAAGAATTTCCCAGTGTTTCAGCTACCTAAGTGGTGTGGTTTTTTCATGTTTCCGCACAATGTCATCCTCTATTTGTGCACAGACCATTAACAACATTTTCTTTCCACAAAAAAAACCGTTTAACACCCCCCCCAATTCCCTGCACAGCAGGAGCCGTTTCTCCTGTCTGAAGGGAAGATGGCACAGTTGCAGGACATTGGTGAAGTGTTAGTTATTCTTTTCATTTGTTAATGGCTGCATGGTGCTGGTCCCTGGCAAAAATTAGCAAAACAGAAGATAATCCCATGTCTTTAGACGGAGGGGAGGAGAAACAGAAGAGAATCATCCACAATTCAGCCTGTTGTTTAGGGAGGGGATTGTAGGAGCTTTCTTCAAATACATTTTTTTTACATTACTGTGCTATTTCTGTGCAGAACTGCATTTACCATGCTCTGTAGCATTAAAAAAATCATAACATAGTGGTCAGATAACCCTGAGGGTTATGTGAGAATACAGCAGGGAGCAGGCACTTCAATGTACATTAGGTGTGAAAGGAAACCCACTACAAAAAAAGGAGAGAAAATTGATTACCCCGGGCTGCCTGGAATCTCCTTTGCAAGGGCAATTTCAAACAGAATTGCATTGGCAAGCATACTGCCATGGAAAATCATCCTGTATGCAAGCATCTGATCCACTAGATCCAGTGAAGCTCTTTTCATATTCCTAGATTTTTTGGTAATGTTTTGATCTTACAGACTTCCATTTTTCCCTAGAATTTTGTGACATCTTTTCATGCTGTGGACTAGTCAGTTAGATTAAATGTCCCCTAATTGGGAAGTTCTTATAACCAGAGAGTTGGTTTGGTGGTGTAGTTAGAGTTTTGAATCAAGACTCCAGAATGAGAGATATAGCTGATACATAAAGATTTTGCTATCATATAAACAGATGCAATGTGAGGTGGCTAGTTGTGTGGAAATTCAGCTATGCCAATCATGCACCAATATGGATTGAATTTAAGACTAAGAAACTATAAAGAAGGGAAAAAAATGAGGTTTGACCATCTTTATTACAAAGGAATGATGTTGTAACAAAAATTAAAACTGAACTGAAACTTTTTTTTTTGGTATCAGTACAACTTTCTGGTATGTCAGAATGCATGATTTAAGAAGCCAGTAAAGCCTATGTGAGAGGTAGAAGTTTACCTAATTATATTAATAAAAAGAAAATAGAATAAAGTGCATAAAGAAAATAAAAAAGCAGAGAACATTGTACAAGGGACTCCAGCATGAAAGCAACAGAGAAATTAAATGCTGCAAAAAGAATATAAGAATATCAGAATTAGATAATATAAAATATTTACTAAAATATGCAATGTAAGACAATTAAAAAAATGTTGATAGATCAGGGAGTATGCTAGCTTGTAAATTAATGAAGAAAAAAGCAGGGAATACTATAGTAGCTATTAAAGGACAGGATGGAAAATTGATTGCAAAAATGAGAAAGTAAAAGCATCTGTTGAATTTTATCAAGAACTAGTTACACCTTGGAAGCCCAGTGTCCAATGGATAGAAGAGTTTCTAAGAATCTGCCCAAATATCATTAAAGGATGAAAAATTGGATATAGAGATTTCACAAGAGGGATTGCAATGAAACAGTTGAAAAAGGGTACATCTCCAGGCACTGATGGATTCACACTGGAATTTTGTCAAGCTTTTCTATAAGTAAAATATTTCAAATTCCTAAACCAGATAAAGGTAGGACAGTACTATGCTCTTATAAGGATATTAGTCTTTTAAGCTATTATTATGAAATCTTAAAAAGTCTTGGCAAATAAAGTCTATTATTTCCAGATATATTTTGTTTGATCAAGCTGGATTTATTCCTAATAGACGTCTAACTAGCAATATATGGAAAATACTAAAATTAATTCAAAATGTTAAGGCACAGAAAATTCTGAGCATCATTAGACAGTGAAGAAGATGTGGTAGGCTGAAGAAGAGTTATCTTATAAAATGTTTGAATACTTTTGTATTTGGGAATGCATTTAAATATGAATATAAATAATATAGTCAATGTCTTCTGCAAAATAAATTGTCAGTGGAGAACTTACTGAAAAAAACTGATCTGTGGCATAGAACAAAACACAGGCCCCGGTCACACCAGAGGATTTGCCACGCGAGAGGGATGGATCGGGGGCGCATCAAGCAGGCGCGATCATACTGCAACATCTGGGAAGTAGAGCGCACCCATCCCCGATCGGTCCCTCCTGGGCGAAACTGTGCATGAAAAAGGTAGCACTAAAACAGTACTACCAACTGGTTAATGTGCAGCACGGGTGGGCGTCTGATTGCCACCACGCCCGTCTCCGCGCAGCTTCCGAGGCCCTGTTGAACTGTGCATGCACGCACATGCGCAGCAGGCTCGCCTCCTTCTCCTGTCCGTGGCTTCCCCCTGGCATCTCATCATGCTGGGGAGCAACCGCGTGGTGGCTCGGGGGATCTGTCTGATCCTGCCGCCGCGCTTCTCTTTTGATGCGGCTCTAAAAAGCTGCACTTCAGCCGCGCCTTTCCCCCCAGTGTGACCGGGGCCATAGTTGTTCACTATTGGCATTATTATTTATTTCATTTGAACCTGTGGCCCATTATATTTCACAAAGTGCCTGTGCAGGATTACAAATATAAAATTGTTTTATTTGCTGGTGACATAATTGTTCATTGACAGATCCAGAAATTTCTTCTAGAGAATTTGTTAGGGTATTAAATTACTAAGGTAAAGTTTCTGGCTATAATAAATTTTTTTTAAATGAAGTTATTTACATAGATCAACAATAAAGCAGTAAACCAGTTAAAACTTTAAAAGAGTGTGAAGAGCTGATAACCAGAGAGCCAGGATGGTGGCTCTAATCTGAAGAGTCTAGAGAGCCAAGTTTGATTCCCTGTTCCTCCTCCACATGAAGCCTCCTGGGTGACATTGGGCCAGTCCCAGTTCTTGCAGAACTTTCTCAGCCCTGCCTACCCCTCACAAGGTGCCTCTTGTGGGAAGTGGAAGGGAATGTGATTGTAAGTCGTTTTGAAACACCTTAGGGTAGAGAAAAGCAGGGTATAAAAACCAACTCTTCTTCTTCAACTCTCCATTTATTTGGAATAGCAAAAAACAAGGCTTAAAGTTAAATCAGCTCAGCTGGCTTGGAAACAGAGAGGCTGCAGTGTCCGAAACAGATTAGGCCACAAGAGGATGATTCTTCGTTGAAAATCGGGGTGCTTTCATTAAGATGCTTAGGGATGGTTGGAGAGTTATTAAAAGGAAATAGGGTTGCCAACTCTGTGCTGGGAAATACCTCGGAATTTTGGGAGTGGAGCCTGGGGGGGGGGTTTGGGGAGGGGAAGGACTTCAGCAGGGTATAATGCCACAGAGTCCACCTTCCAAAGCGGTCATTTCCTCCAGGGTACCTGATCTCTATCGTCTGCGAATCAGTAGTAATAGTGGGAGCTCTCCAGGCCCCACCTGGAGGATGACAACCCTAAAAGAAAAAGATTTTATTGAAATAATTGTATATTAAATTACTTAATATTAATTTGGAACAAAATTAGTAATAGTAAGAGCTCTAGCCACTTTACTCTTAGCATCAGCAGGGAGAGAATGAGATGTTTTAATAAATCAAAATCCGAATAGGATAAAAATGTTGAAAAGAGTAAGTTTGGTTTGGTATGGGGACTTGATTAAAGATAATATTATTATTACAGTTGCCAACCTCCAGGTGGGGCCTCCAAACTACAGAGAACAGTTCCCCTGGAAGAAATGGCAGCTTCAGAGGATGGACTCCGTGGCATCATGTCCCTGATGAGCTCCCTCAACCCCCAACTCTGCCCTCTCTGGGCACCATCCCCAAATCTCCAGTGGTTTCTCAAGTGCAAAGTGGCAACCCTAGATCTCTAGCATCAAATTCTAGAAATAGGTTAAGACCTTTATTTTTTTCTTCCCAATATGCCTGTGCCATTTCTATGGAGGCAAAGGATTAGAGAGAAGATAACTAGCAACATCAGTTTTTCAAAGCATTCTTTGCTTGTCTTCAGCATATCCCCCCCCACACCTGAAATACAGAGCTAGTTAGCTTCCCAAGCTCTAGGTAAAATGCTGTGACTAGGTGGAAAGGCTTTAATCATAACCTTTGCACACATTTTAATGTAAGGGTTAGTATTAAATTGCCAACTGTTTTCAGCATTGCTGTATTTATTTATTTATTTATTTTGCTATAAACAAAATCTATTTTCTACAATGGCTACCATGAGTGTAATAAAGGGTCCTGCATTTGCTCAGCGAGATGCACTAAGGGCCTCTTTGAGGAGATCAAAGGTTCATTGAGCAGCTAATTAAAAGAACCTTTTGAAGTCTGGCCTGACTTCAAATTGGAGTTCTTAAAAAGACAATGATGGTCTCACTGCATGATCCACAAACCACTTATGCTGATGCTCATACGCCAGAGCTGTTTGTTGGCTTCAGCTGTAGGATTCAGATGACAAAGACTGTGGCTGATTCTGCGTTGTCTTTTCCCTCCGTTGTTTTACAAAACCCACATTGGAACAGAAATTCCTATCTGCATCGCATGCTGCTTTCACTTCCTTTGATCATCAGATTTTATGGAAGCCTCCACACTCCATGCCACTTTCACTTCCTTTGATCATTGGATTTTATGCTATCCTCTATGGCTGTTCAGGGGTGATTTTGTAGTCCGTACATTTAAGTGTGGTTTTGAGCTGCCCTTTTTCTCATAGCTGAGAAAATGTGGAGTGAATGCAAGAAGCAGAATCGCCCTGTGTTCTGGCAGGGGGGGATCTGGCTCATTCTAGCCTCAAAGCTGTATCTTTTGCACTGGAATCCTTTGTCTATTTTCTGTAGTGTTTGCAGGCTGGAGAGTGACAGGCAAAACTCCCCTCAGCTCAATTCCCCCCCTCCCCGACTTCTTTGTGCTCCTAATATGACAAAGTGCCCTAATGCTAGTAAGCTGTAGTTGTGAGTTGCTGGGACCCACTTGTGAGGGTTATTAGTCTCAACAGCCACATGGAGATTTGTCGGGAAGAAACGAGCCGAGACACGTATGGCGAAAGCTGACCTCCCGACTTAGGAGCGCTGCTTTATTTATAGGTCAAAGGGCAATGTGTACAGAGAGGATTGGACGGACAGTGCAGCACAAGGTGTCCACTGCTGATAGGGCGAGAGGGGCAGCAGGGTGCGCAGCCGCGGTGTGGTCTGCCAGCACTACAGCTGATCGCACCGCCTGCTCCCTACATCTCCCCCTTTGTTGTTTTAAGCTGGTGGTAAGCATAATACATAGCGCGGCGTTGCAAGGTTTCTTTGGAGGAGCCTAGCATGGCCACGAGGCCAGGAATACATTGAACACGGCAGCAAAGGTTAATAGCGACAGCAGCACATGACATGAGGCCAAATAACAACTGTCGGAGCCAGGTGGCATCAGGGAGCCACGAAGAGAACCAATCAAGGGGGCTCCAACCCGTGCTTACGACATTGTTGGTGATAGATTTTTGCAGCTGTGCCAGTTCGTCCTCAATGGTCTTGTTTAAGTCTTGGAAGCGAACTGCACACCCTGCTGAGCCGATGAAATGGTAAAAACCTCCTTGCCGGACAAGAAGGAAGTCTAAGGCGAAGCGGTGCTGGAGTTGTACCTGATGTAGACTCCGTATTTCGGTCTGCAGATCCCTGACTAACTCGGTGGTAGCGTTGATGGATTTTTCCAAACGACAAGTGAGACCGATGATGGAGGCCCTGTTCTCTTGGGCTAAGATTCCCGGGTATGAACCCAGAGTGAGAACACCAGTGAGCGAGCCCAGGAAGGCCCGGAGCCCGGAGGAGCCGCCACTCAGCTGTTTCTCAACGATCACTTCGTCAGAACATTGCGGTCCCAGGACCGCGCGGCGAGCCCTGGGGCCGGAATGTGACGCTATCACCTGAACCGGAAGCGTGAGATACCCGACAGAGGCACACTGATATTTCCCGGGGTGGTAATTGGTAGCAATCCCACCACCCCAGAAGAACCATAAGTTGGGGTCCTTGATGACCCAGTTGCCACATATTGAACCACCTAAAAGGGCAGAGGCTCCCGCAGAAAACATAGGCAGCCGATAGTAAATATCAATCAAGGAAGCATGCATAAGGGTTACATTAGGGACAAAAGAAGAATTATACGTGCCGTGAAGATAAAAATGATCAAGGCAAGCTGTTTGGTTTCTCGCCTTGCTACCCCAGTGCCGATCGGCACCAGCCTTATATTGCCATTTGCTAAAGGCGGCATTTGTGGCATAACAGCAAAAACACAGACCTGGTAATTGTCGATGGTAGGAAAAGGTGCGAAAAGCAGTTTGATTAAGATCAGTTACCCGAGGTACAAACAAATTAGAGCGATTCAAGTTCTGTAGGTGACTGAGTACCAGTTCAGGAGCATTAAAGGGAGTAGGTAAAAAGGACATGCCCGCCGCAGCCATTGGGGGCTCATAAACAAGAGTCACATTTGTCCCGTGATGATAAAACATGTACGAGGCATGACGAAGCCACAGATTGGGGTATGGGTTGCCATCATGCTGGAACGATAAGGCTGCTGCGGGGGTCAAAAGGAGGGATAGGCAACAGATCAGGGTAAGGCCAGAGTTTTTGTGAATGCAAGCTATCAGGGCTAAGAAGAGATGTTCGGGTGTTGCCTCTTTATCAGTCTCTTGCAGCAGGGCAGTAGCTTGGTTGGTAAGGCGTTTGACTGCGCCCCATGTAATGGGTGCAGCCCGATGTCCTCGCTCACGACGTTGCTGCTGCATCGCTGGAACCTGTAGAGTCGCTCGACTGTTGAACTCTGTAATGAGGTTGTTCAGGCCGGTGTGCCACGCCATCCGATTTCCACGGTCGGACACAGCGAGCTGGAATCCACACAGGACCGGCTGGCGTCTGAATGGCAGCGTAGCCACGGCCCCAGGTGATGAGCGGTGCAGGTCCGAGCCACTCGGGACTCGGCGGACGCCGGTATCGGACCTGTGCGCGAGGGAGGGGAAGGTCTTGCTGGAAATGACGCTGTGTGTGGGTAAAAAGTTGAGAGTTAAAGGTACAAAGGTTCAAATGATTGAGAGTAAATAGGACCGAGGCAAGAGTGGACTCCCTTGCCAACAAGGAGGGAGGCAGTCCCCCCTTCTGTGAATGAGCAGAGAGGGCCGCCTTAAGGGTCCGGTTGGCACACTCGACAACGGCCTGGCCCGTGGAGTTGTAGGGGATACCAAAAGTGTGGCGAATGGACCACGTGGAACAGAAGTTGGCAAAGAGGGTAGAACAATAAGCAGGACCGTTGTCTGTCTTGAGAGCGAGCGGCTTACCCATGACAGCGATGGCCCGCAAAAGATGAGAGGTGACGTGCTTTACCTGCTCCCCCTTTTGCGGGGTGGCATGGATGTACCCGGAGTAGGTGTCAACACACACATGGATGTATTTCCACGGGGCAAAGCTCGGTAGGTGGGTAACATCCATTTGCCATAAATCATTGGCGGCCATGCCGCGGGGATTGACGCCCGTGGAGGGGAAGGAGAAGTTCCCAGAGCATTGGGGGCACTGCTGAACGATGGCCCGCGCCTCGGAAAGAGGGAGGCCGAATTGCCGAGCCAGAGCCTTGGCGTTTTGATGGTGGATGTCATGGTCGGTGATAGCCGACAGGGGATAGGCGCTAGTGAGGGCGTCAGCGCGGTCATTTCCCTCAGTCAGCACCCCGGGGAACGGCTGATGGCTACGAATGTGACCCACATAAAAAGGAGCCGTCCGGCGCAAGAGGTGTTGTTGGAGGGAAAGGAAAAGGGACAGGAGATTCCTGTCACAAGCGGGCGAGACGTAACTGCCCTCAATGCACCGCAAGACATTGGCCACATAGAGGCTGTCGGTGATGCTGTTCATGGGTTCAGCAGGGAAAAGCGAGGCCGCAACGACAGCAGCCGCAAGTTCAGAACGTTGCGGAGAAATTTGGGGTCCGGTGTGGCGGCTACACCACTGACCGGAAGTGTCTTGCCATGTAACCGCCCCCCTGGTGGGCCCCCCATCGGTAAAGAGGGTGATGCCGTGGAGCGGAACAGGAGACAACAACTGAACAAATTGAAAGGGACATAATGGAACAATCTGAATCCTGGGATCTTTGGGGAGATGGTGAGATATTTCCCCGACAAAGGCAATGAGACTGAGTTGCAGGAGATCACTGTTGCGGAAGGCATGATCCCACGGATCCTTCGGGAAAGGAACCACCACTGTAGCGGGTTCCTGCCCCAGGAGGGCTTTAGAACGGGTACGGCCCCGAGTGATCAGAGCCGCCGTCATGGCCTCCAGGGTGGAGATGGTATTGTGCTCGGTATGGGCAAGATGAAGCCATTCGAGGATGACAACAGAAGGGCGGCCAGGGGTAGGCTGTTGAAACAAAAACCCAAGGCATATTGCGCCTGAGGCCGCATTATGGCGAGGTGAATAGGCTTATCCGGCTCACACCGATCAACCCAGCAGGTCGTCATGTGGTTATTAAGTAAGGTGACGACCGCCAGTTCAGTGTCCGTGAGGGTTATGCGATCGTTGGGTTGCCGACCGCGCCGGAGCGCACTGAATAAAGGGGCAAGCTGATCAGTGGTTAACCGATAATAAGGGCGAATCCAATTAATTGAGCCCCAAAATTGCTGCAATTGAACATATGTCAATGGGTTGGGCAGGGTCAGAAAGGGTAAAACAGGCATAGCATATGAAGCAAACACCTTGTGGCCCAAATATAAGAAGGGCTCATGCGTTTGGACCTTCTCTGGGGCTATTTGAAGACCGAAAGTCGCAAGGGCACGTTGAAGATCGGACTTCCACTCCCGAGGTAGAATTGGGGCGGCGATGGCAATGTCATCCATGTAATGAAGCACCCGGACCTGCAGGTGCTGGGTGCGAAACGCACAGAGGGCCTGATCCACAAACAGCTGACACATTGTGGGTGAGTTAAGCATCCCCTGAGGGAGGACGGTCCATTGGAAACGCCGGGTGGGGCGCTCCGCATTCAATGCCGGGACTGTGAAGGCAAAATATGGTTGATCTCAGGGTTGCAGCGGAATAGTGTAAAAGCAATCTTTGAGGTCCACTATAGCCATTTCCCATCGTGCGGGGATAAGATTGGGGTTAGGTAGCCCGCACTGAAGGGGACTCATAGGCTGTAAGAGTTTATTGATTGCTCGGAGGTCGTGCAGAAGCCTCCATTTCCCCGATTTCTTCTTGATGACAAAAACGGGGCTATTATACGGACTGGTGGAGTGGGTAAGGTGCCCACCGTCCAGTTGCTCTTGCACCAAGGCATGGAGAGCCGTGAGCTTGTCCAGAGGAAGGGGCCATTGTTCCACCCACACGGGGGCGGAGTCGACCCAAGTAAGCGCAACTGCGCGGGGCGGAGAAGGAGGGTCACTCATCAAGGACAACGTGGGCTTTCAGTTGGCGTAACAAGTCCCGCCCCCACAGGTTGACGCCGATGGGGACGACAACCGGTTGAATGTAGCCCAACAGATCACCAGAGAGGACAGAATGTACTGCGAGCTGAGAAGCGCTTTGCACAGCGCGACTTTCCCCGCCGACCCCCCAGACAGACGGGCTGGCCTCCAACGGCCACTGCGGATCCCACTGTTCCTTGGTGATGACCGAGACGTCAGCGCCCGTATCCAGGAGGCCAGAGAGGCGCTTGCCGTTTACAGCATACTCACGCAAGGGTTTTTCCTGCTGGATGTCCTGGCGGACGAGAGCGATCTGCAAAGAAGAAGAAGGCGTCGGGCCCTGCGGACCCGTAAGGGGCACGCAGTTAGCAATAGTAGCCCCTGCCGGGAGATCAAAGGGAGATTACTCCAGGCTTGCACCACGAGTGGAACCTCCTGGGCAGGGCAAGCCTTGACCTCCGGGATCACGAAAATTCCTTGTTCTCCCGCCGAGGAGAGCGGCAGGACCAGCACATGAGAGCCTGGAACGTGATCCAAGAATTGCATAGGAATGCAAGTCACTTCCCCAGGGAGGGGTTGCATGGCCCGTGCTATGGTAGAGAGGGCAGTGGTGACAGAGGACGTAGATTCCATTTGACCGGGGTGGGAATCACGCCCGGAAGCTAGTTTTTTGCCCCACCTCCAGGCGCCCCAGACCGGCATTGACTAGCCCAGTGATATCCTTTATTGCATTTAGGGCATTTCTTGGTAGGTTTCTGCTGATGTCGCTGAGAGGTGTTTTTCCCGGCCGCTGCCCCACCCCCTGGAGCCCGGCACTGAGCTCTGAAATGGCCGGGTTTTTGGCAATTAAAACAGTTCCCGGTGGTTTTCCCCCCGCTCCTTCCACCCCCCCGAAGGGCGGCGGTGAGGAGCGCCATTTCATGACTTTTGGACCCTACCTCAGCACACACTGTAAGCATTTCAGCGAGGGTGTAGTCTGGGCGGTGGACAATAGGAGTGAGAATGCGCTTGCAGTCAGTGTTGGAATTCTCATAGGCCAATTTAACCAAGAGTTCGCTTTGGGCCTGGAGATTGTCAAGTTGGCGTGCTATCGCCTCCTGCAAGCGATCTACAAAGGCACTATAAGGTTCACCATTGCCTTGTTTGATGATACTAAAGGACTTGGCGGGCCGATCGTTGACGGGGACGTGGCGAATGGCCCGTAATACACATAGGCCGATAGCCGCAAGGTGCTCGTCAGGGAGCTGTACTTGGGCCTCTAACGGCTCGAATGGACCAGCGCCATACATTTGGTCGTAGGTAATTTGCTCCATGGCTAAGGCAGTAGCGGCAGCCTTATATTCACTGTCAAAGACCACGTATTGAGAGGGGGAAAGGACCATGCGAAACAGATCCTTCCAGTCTCGTGGGAGCATTTTATAGCCATTCGAGAGGCCTTCAATAGTTCCTAGCACGTAAGAGGATTTGAGGCCGAAGTCTTTGATGGATTTGTTGAGCTCTCTGAGCACACTATACGGGAGCGGCTCCCAGTTAAGCTGGATCTCGTCAGCGTTATTGGGGTTCCTAGTACGTGTAAGAGGGAAGAAGGCGGGTGACTCTCCGCACCATTCTTCCGTGGGGTCCAGCGTACCCTCTTTACGAGCGGTAGCGATGGCCTGTGCCACTTTACTGCGTACAGTCGGTGGCGGACATTGAGGCAAAGCCTGCGGAGCCGGTGGCTGATAAGGAATATTGAAAGAAGTCAGTGCAGGGTACAGGTAGGGAGGCGGCGATGCCCCAGGGTCGTCCGGCGGCGGCTTAGTAGGTTGTAAGAGGGCATTCTCTGCTGGTGAGAATGCACAGACCGCCGCAAAGGCCTTCTGCCATGTTAACAGAAGATTTATGGGGGCCCGGGGTTCGCCCTTAAGTTCCCGCCCTATTTTTTCCCAATCCTACGGCTTTAAGCTATCCCGGAGGGGATACCAAGGACATTGGCAATCCACCTCTCGGAGAAGCTCTTGGATCTCTTTGGCTGACACTGTCTCGTCGCGAGCCATGGTTTTGATTAGCGCCGCCAGTTCCGTCGCATGCTCAATCTGCTCTTTGGACAATGATTCCCCCATACTTACCTGAGAAAGGGAGCCGAAGCTGAGGTGCACCGTAGACTATCACAGTCGGGCAAGCAGGGAGGCGCCAGGAATCACGTCGGGGTCACCACTTGTCGGGAAGAAACGAGGCGAGACACGTATGGCGAAAGCTGACCTCCCGACTTAGGAGCGCTGCTTTATTTATAGGTCAGAGGGCAACGTGTACAGAGAGGATTGGACGGACAGTGCAGCACAAGGTGTCCACTGCTGATAGGGCGAGAGGGGCAGCAGGGTGCGCAGCCACGGTGTGGTCTGCCAGCACTACAGCTGATCGCACCGCCTGCTCCCAACAGAGATTAAACTGTCCTTGACTAAATTGAAATAACACATCAACCACTAAATCGCAGTTGCTTCTTGATGACTGAATGTTCCCTCACAACAGTCAATCTTTGCAAGAATTCGCCCTCAGCCTCTAAGGGAGATACTGAAGTTGGTTGGTTGGTTTCAGATTCAAAGTGAAAAACTGTTTTCCCAGCCAATAAGCAGTTAATGTATTAATTAAAACTTTTATTGAAAGAATAAATTATTTATTCTGATCAAAGACCAGCACAAAAAACTTGCATTTAAAAATAATCTGATCACACAGATCAATAAAGGAATGGAACTACATCTCATCTCTAATAAGGGCTAAAATGTACATGGGTATCTTTGGACTATGCCACGGGCTATGGTTGAGGAAGACAACACAAGCAAAACTAGGAATTCCTCATGGCATGGATAGATGTGGCATTTTGGGGAGGGGATATGAGAAGTAATAGAAGACTTTTTTTTTTCCTTTTTCTCCTCATCAGTTTTCCAGTCACTGTTGTGACCAACAAGTTTGAAATCAGTAGGGATGTAACATTTTCTCTCTCTCAAGATATTTAGCTACAATTGCTGGATTAGCATCATGCTTGCTTATTGAATTTACTCCCCCACCTCCTTTCCGGTTAGTATTATAGCATTGACTCTAATTAATGAGAATTAGACTGTTGAGATGTTCAAAGACAATGTTATTTCAGTCAAAGCATGTAGCCAGAACACAAAATCAGAGAAATTATTCCAGAGCACGCTCTCTCTCTCTCTCTCTCCCTCCCTCTCCCTCTGGCTGATTGTGCATTGGCTTTTCCCTCTGTTGTTTTAGCAAACCCATGTTGGAACAGAAATTTCCCTCTGCATTGCATGCTGCTTTCACTTCCTTTGATCGTTGGATATTATGGTAGCCTCCACACTCCATACCACTTTCACTTCCTTTGATCATCGGATTTTATGGCACATTCTGCATAGATTTATGGCCATTTTATGGCCATTCAGAGGTGACTTTGCAGTCAGTACAGCGTTGGCCTGGGTTATCTGAATGTGGTTTTGAGCTGCACTTTTTCCTCCCAGTTGAGAAAATGTGGAGCAAATGCTAGATGCAGAATCACCTTTCTCTCTCTCTCTCTCTCTCTCTCTCTCTCTCTCTCTCTCTCTCTCTCTCTCTCTCTCGGTATTTGGCCTAGCATATCTTGCCCGCTGTCATGCACTAGGGGTGGTTCAGTCTCAAACTGGAAGGGGCCATACCTCAGTGGCAGAACAACTTCCTAGTCTGTAGAAGGTTCCTGCTTTAGTCCCTGGCATTTCCAATTAAAGGGATCAGGTAATAAGCGATATGAAACACCTCCCCCTGAGAGAGCCATTCTGGAGAGCCATTCTGGAGAGCCATTCTGGAGAGCCATTGCCAGTCAGAGTATAGAAGGCTGACCTAGATAGTTGTTGTTGTTGTTCAGTCGCACAGTCGAGTCCAACTCTTCGCGACCCCATGAACCACATCACGCCAGGCCCTCCTGTCTTCTGTCGTGCTCCGGAAGGCAGCTTCATGTGTTCAATTAAATTTCCTCAAAGGCAGGCCTTACCCTCTGCACCTCAAGTGCTGTGTATTTTTCATGATGCTAGCAGACAGAGCTGTGTTCCTCAAAAGTGTCATCTAGGCTGCAGTGCCAGCCTCACAGCTGCCATGGCATGCACCTAAGTGGGATGACATCGCAGGTGGAGCTGGGAAGGGCTTGGCAGGTGCAATGCTCCCCTCCACAAGGAGGGCTGGAACAGCAGACTGAGCAGAGTGCGTGTGGGGGTAGGTGGCACTTGCCACACCCACAAGTCTTTCTGTTGAATCTCTACCTGCAAGACAGAAAAACCAAGCCATGGCAACCGGGCACGAGTGTCATGCCAGCCTCAGCCATGGATATCTTGTCCTGACGGGGTCTGCAAATGTGGTTCTGGGGGTGGGGTGGAGGGCTTGCCAGCCCCCCCTTGAGCTGTATGATGGAACCAGACAACTCCTATTCACCTGTCCTGTGATACAGTCCTCCTGGTCTGCTCACAATCTGTCAGCCACGGCAGCTCCAGCTTCCAGCTCCAGCCTCTGATTCTGCAAGGGAATGAGTTAAAGGGACAGTTGCCAAGCTGGATCACCATGTTCAGTGGAGCAGCTGCCAGCCCCCCCTCACAGGCATGGCCTGTGCTCTGCTGAGGGTGGGAACCAGGCAACTGACAGAGCATTCTCTCCCCACCCCAGTACTCCTGGACAACTATCCAGGGAACTTTCCCCATGGCATATCAGGGGCCATGGCGCTGGGCAACTGTGGCTCCTGCTGCCCCACGCATGAACTCCCATGCCATGTATCCTAACTACTGAGTTGTTAATTGTTCTACCAGAAGTATTTGTAGGAGGGGCCCCCTGCGATCGGCTGCTGGGGAGGGGGCTTGACTGCCTTGGGGAGAGAAGTGCTTGGGCAAACTTGTAGTCAGCATCCTGAGCTCCTCCGAGCCTAATGGGCAGCGTTGCAGTGGTGGAGGACACCTGGTTTTGCGAGATCCATGTGCGCCTGTGAGCTACACCAAGTTTTTTGTTGGTGTAAGTTTCCACCTCTGGCAGTGGCCATTTCCTGGCTGAAAGGGCTCAGGGAGCTGACTAACTCTGGCTACGCCCTCCAGAACTGCCCACAACCATGCTGGTGCAGGAGCCTACACCTCAGTTATGGTAATGGACAGCCACTGTGTCCCACTGCTGGCATCTGCAAGCAATGGTGCAGCGCTTGGGACCTATGCCGTTGTAATTGACACTTACATGGGCATATCTTGGACTTACGCCAGTGTAAGGCTTAGTCAGCTGAGCTCCCAGAACATTTTCAGCTCCCCCCCCCCCCATTGCCCTGTAAGTACTGCCTCCTGTCTTCCACACTGTTGGTTTCAGAACTTTGGTTCCTGCTTGTCTTGAAGGATGTTTTCTGCTTCTGGCTCTTTTCTTTGGCCCTGCTTATGGAACTTAATTTTTGCTCATCTTAGATTGACCTGCTTGCCACTGGCCATGTCACACTGACAGTCAACTCTTCCAGGACAAGAAAAAAAATACTTCTGTGACCTTTACTGCTACCATTTCCTGTGGACCCTGCCAATTATATAAATGCATTTATGGAAAATAACAGCAAGTAAATGGCCTGGACAGTTATTTTTATGTTGCTTTCTAAAACACACCTATATTATACAGTTGTATGATTACACACTAAAGTGTTTTTGGTTCCTTGATAATTTATGTGCATCCATGCATGGGATAGCATCTGAGAGCTCCAGGTAGTAGAGTATTAGCGGTATGTGGCAGATGTATATACATATACACAATCTCCTCATTTTTGGACAATTTTAATATTTAAAAACCTTTGTCTTACAGAAGTGTTCTTTCATTCTTCTCTGTTTCTGTTGGTTTTATTATTTATTTATTTATTCATTTAAAGTATTTATATCCCATCTTATCTCCATAGACCCAAGGCAGCTAACGAAGTAACTACAAGTTGTAGACACATTAAAAACAAAGTAATAGTCCATCGGCGGTATAAAAACAGCACACAGGATAAAAATACGCAAGATTCAAAGCACAGCCAGATCTGCCAGATGCCTTTTGAAATAAATCTTCCGCCAAATACGTTGTGACATAAAACACTTTTACACACATTCCTAAATGCAGAAGGTAGAGAGGCATGCTTTGCACCCACTTTCGTAAACCACCCCAAAGGGCTGACAATGCCACAAAAAAAGCTCATGACCTGTTTCCAATTGGAAACACAATTCTGCTGTAAATCTCCATGCCCATCCCAATTGGGATGATATTCTCAGGAATTGTAGCCCTCGCCCAAGGGATCTTCCCTGTGGAAATTCAGACACATGCATAAGGAAGTGTTTTAAAGGCAGTTAAAACCCATATGCACCAAGTGTCTAGATACTCATTTGGCAACACAATAAAGCAGATGGACAGCACAAACAAAACATAACGAGGAGATCCATGCGTTAAAAGTCCATCCATTCAAATGTAAAAAGGAACACACCAGTGAGAGAAAGTAGTGCCCCCTCAGCATGCACTGTGTCTTTCAGCATTGTTCTTCCAGCTCAGTTGTGGTATTAGAAGTCAGGCTTGGAGAAAAATGCTGAAAAGAAATGAAGCAGAGCAAGGTAAAGTGTGAGGGAAGGCAGAGTTCAGTTCTGCTCACTCACATGCTATGTTATTGTTTGAAGTACTTTATGCACAACTGGCAAGATGCCTATCATAAGCTAATGGCACCTGAAACTTAGTGAGTTTATTTCACCAAAAGAAATAGGATCCAACTGAACATTCTTACAGAATATTGTTCCAGAGTATATAATACATTTTCCCATTTGATATGAGAAATATAGTTATACAAAAGTATGAGTGGAGTAGGAAGGAGGAAATGATACTCTTGTTATGACCATTATTGTGCTTCATATTGCCCGTTGTATTTACTTGAAAATCTAAGAGGGGTCCAATCCAGGCAAACTGAAATACATTAAAGTATGTGCTGTAAATTGTTGTTATATAAATAAAAGATTATTAAGGGGGGAAAACAAACTCAAATCAAAGGGTGCTTCCTTTTGGACATATTGTGGCAGTGTGGTATAGTGGTTGTCTCTGTCATAGAATCATAGAGTTGGAAGGGACCTCCAAGGTCATCTAGTATACAGGAAATCCACAAATACTCCCCACACCCCCATGACTGCTGTTCCATGCCCAGAAGGTCACACACACACACACAAACCCTCCAGGATCCCCGGCCAAACTGGCCTGGAGAAAAATTGCTGCCTGACCCCAAAGTGGCGATCAGCATTTCCCTGGGTGTGTAAGAAACGGCCACAAGAACTAAGCACTGAGGCAACCCTTCCTGCCCTCCCGCTTATGATCTGCCTAAGTTCACACAATCAGAATTGCTATCAGATGGCCTCTGTCTGAAAATCTCCAAAGAAGGAGAACCTACCGCCTCCCAAACAAGCCTGTTCCACTGAGGAACTGTTCTAACTTTCAGGAAGTCCTTCCTAATGCTTAGCTGAAAACTCTTCTGATTTAATTTCAGCCCTTTGGTTCTGGTCCTACTTTCTGGGGCAACAGAAAACAACTCCGCACCATCCTCTATATGACAGCCCTTCAGGTACCTGAAGATGGTTATCATATCACCTCTCAGTTGTCTCCTCTCCAGGCTAAGCATACACAGCTCCTTCAATCTTTCCTCATAGGACATGGTCTCCAGACCATTCACCTTCTTTGTTGCCCTCCTCCACAGTTTGGTGTGACAGGTAGAAATCTGATGGGTGCTCTCTCCCCCTTACTTGCATGGCGGTGCAATGGGTGGGGTCTACACCTGTTGGACTGCCGCCCGTCACCCCCCCGACCGCCAGGAGGTCTGCAAGGGCGCCATGCGGGCGCACGTGAAGCGGGTTTGGAAAATCCCAGGGGGTGTGCGCACAACATGGCCGTGCCTTCCTCCCCCTCCTCCGCCTCCCCCTGTTCCCGACACGCAGTGCGCCGCGAGCTCGAAGGGAAGCGATGCATGCTGGGGCTTGTAGTCCCCCAATGCAACGGGGGAAAGGCGAGGAGCTGCATTTGCCAGACTTGTGTCGAGAGGCGCCTTCAGTCCCATGGCACAAGCCGCACCTGGGAGAGCCATGCGGAGCAAAAAGACGCCATGCGGGCGGGGAGGGGCGCGTGCTTGGGAGCCATTCTTGAGTTACGAGGCTCTGCCCCACCGATGGCCAAATACCTTTGGGAGCTGCGGGAAGGAGTGCCCACTCGCGTTGCTTCCCTTGTCTCTTTGCAGGTTGCTGCCTGCTGCTCCTTGCCCGATGGCACCTTCCCTCGTGGCCCGGTGCGCTCGTGGGGTTACTTTCTTTCGCTTAAGGGGCTCCTCAGACAAGAAGATTTCCAGCGGTCTGTGAGGAGCCCCGCTGGCGTGGCCAATGGCTTTCCTGGGCTGCCAGGAGCTCTGCTGCCATCATGGCTGGTGAGCGCGGGGAGCCTCGATGTTTGGGCGGCAGGGAAGGACTGCAGTCAGGCCCAGCAATCGGGCAAGTGCCCGGCCCGGGTCTGGGCTCCGCCACAGCGAAATGCAGGTGCCACCTCCGCCCCTAGTAGACCCTTTTGCCTCCGCCCCCTCCCCTCCAGGGGGGGAGGACAGGCAAGCTCCACCGCCGCCTCCTGCGCCCCACCGGGGGGCTCTTCACAGGCGGCGGCAGTGGCGGGGGGGCTTTTCACGGGGGGGGTGCAGTTTGGCGCCCCTGCAGCCTGCGCGCCCTAGGTGAGTGCCTAGCTCCCCTAGTGGGTAAGCTGGCCCTGGTGGCTACTTGGAAGTCGGTGTACTCTATAGAGTAGAGTGCTATAGAGTAGAGAAGCTGACTTTGGCTGTGGCGGCTTTTCATTGGGGTGTGCTGCAATACACTCTATAAACCAGGAGCTGCATTTCCCACCCTGGGGCACACTGCTATTTTATGTCCCAAGAGTAAGGACTGCCCCACTCCCAGAACTACCGGAGAATGAAAGATTTGTATTCACTTACCGTGAAGCTTCCTTCTCGGTGGTCTGGGAGTCGGGTAGTCCTACCCACCCAGTTTTGGGGGGCAGCTTCCGGAAATTATTTTGGATGAACACTTGCAAAGTTTCTCTGAGATGCTAAAACAAAAAATTGTGAGTTAAATGGGTAAGAGAGTGACAGAGGGTTTCAACCTTGGTCTACACCCAGTGGAGGGGCATAAAGTTACAAGGCTGGTTGCCCTGAAAATTGAGTTTCACTGTGGTGGGGAGAAGTGTTTTTCTTTTCCTTAGTGTGATGTTAGGGGATGCGTGGCTTGGAGATGACTGTGGTGTTCCCAGGGGACAGGCCCCTCCCCTTCCTGGATTGATCTGAGGAAACTGACCCTGTTCCAGAGGAGGAGCCTATTCCCAAGGGTAAGGACTGCCCCACTCCCAGACCACCGAGAAGGAAGCTTCACGGTAAGTGAATACAAATCTTCTATTCAACAGAAGTTTGGTCAGACAGGTTTTAGAGGTTCCTTAAGCAGGGTAGGGATCATAGTCTGGCTCCCATCACTTGAGGTGAAATAGGACTGTTCAGTGTGGTGTCTGGTATGGCACACAAGTGGTTTATTAGATCTCATACATAGCCTTTCTGGATTATCAGGAAGCTACCAGGTGATTGGAAATTAGTGAGCAAGGCTGAGGTCTGCATTTTAAAAAGTCTGTAGTGGTCACCTGAAAGGTTAAAAAAACTTAGGGGACCTTGGCAGTTCTGGCTAATTCCCCCCCCCCCGCGCATTTCAGTGGTGTACAGTTAGTCCTAAATGTCCCCAATTTACCAGCTCCCCCAATGTAAATAAACCTTTTTCTTGTGTTCAATTTTTTCTTTAGTATTAAGGATGGAAAAGGTTATAATTGTTACCTTAGGAACACCATCATAGTTAACATCCATGGTAGCTAGCAGTAAATAGTGTCAAGCACTGGCAGGCCAGTAAATAAACATTGCTTTGGCATTCACTGGGCTTGGAGCGGGGGGGGGGATCCTGTAAAAATATTTTAATGCCTGCTTCTACCACCCCAAACCATCACACCAGGAGAATTTTAGGCCCCACCTGGAGGTTGGCAACCTATTAAAGTACTTTGGACCAAACAGGGTTGTGAGGGTATACTTCTGGAGAGAAGAACCATGCTGCCCTAAGCTCTTTAGAAGAAGGGTGGGATAAAAATACAATTAATAGAAATATTATAATATATAGATTTTCTGATTACAAAATGAGTCAAAGAACCCGGAAAGAGCTAGACTGTCTCACTGGGGTTTTTTTTGCCCTTTCTTTTTGTGAAATGGGGAGATGGTATACAAATATTCTTCTTAGTTTCATTCATTATATCTGAATGTGGAGTCATTTTTATTCCTATAAACAGGCACAAAAGGAAGTCTATCAGCTGCTGTAAACAGAAGTAATGTATTCCTGTGATTACTTATTTCCCCAAAGGCTGATGCATTCATTAGACAATTTTACTTTAGGGTGAATCCCACAGCAGCACACAGTTGGATGTCTGTCAGAAGCCCTATCCTAGTCAGCAAAACACCATGCCTTGCGGTTCAAGCAAGAATAGCATTTATTATAGAGCTGCAATAGAAAGGTCACTGTAGCAGGTACATTGTTCAGAATGACTTGGTTACAGAAAGCAAGTGGTTATACCGAGAAGGGGGTGAATGGGGACCCCCCCTTCTACCAATCAGGGAATAACATGCGACTGGGAATCGAAAGTTACTACGCTAATGAAGTTCCCAACGCCCCCATTATTCTCAGGAAAGCCGGAGCTTTGAAAGCGATAGTAAAGCTCGCAGCTTGACTCCTCAAGGTCAGAACGTTCAGTCTGCGAGAGATAGGGGTTACCAGATGCACATTCCACTCTCACACCCTAGACATAAATCAACACCCCTCGGATTCCAACCTCCCGCCTGTCACGCCACTATGGCGCCCATTGCCATCCTCCCCTCCCCTCCATCCATCATGGCAGGGCTACCTGACATGCAGCCCCCTCGAAAATAACTCTACCCCTTTGGCTTATGGGGGTACAACTTGTGAAACGCCCGGATAAGCCGGGGGGCCAGAACATGTTCCGCCCGCACCCACTCCCTTTGCTCCGGCCCAAAGTCAATCCATTCAACAAGATAAAACAAGCGATTGCGAGAGATCTTAGAGTCCAAGATTTGCGAAACTTCGTAGTGAGGTTCCCCCCCCACCAACAGCGGAGGCGGGGTTGGCCGTCGCGGTCTCCATTTGTTCTCCTCAGGTGCCCGGCGAAGAAGCCTTACATGAAAAACAGGATGAACAGACTTTAGAGATTTGGGCAACGCCAATTCGACAGTCACATTGTTAATTACTCTCACAATCTCAAATGGTCCAACAAATTTCCAACAAAGTTTGCGACTCGGTTGAATGTGACGCAAGTGTTGTGTGGACAAATAAACAAACTCCCCACACTTCGGAATCCAGGCAAGGTTGCGTTTCTTGTCTGCCTGGACTTTATAAGCAGTCTTAGCGTCCTCCAGAGTCCTGGCTAACGATGACCACGCCACCTGCAATTGTTTGCACCAATCCCCAGCATCTCCCGCCGGGAGGTCGGGAGAAGTCAGAAACGGCAGAGGCGGGGCGTCATATCCATGAACTGCCTTAAATGGGGACATCCCCGTCGACGAGTGCTGAGTATTGTTGTAACAGAACTCAGCCAAAGGCAGAAGAGAGTGCCAGTTGTCCTGCTGAAAGTTGGAAAAACAGCGCAAATACTGTTCCAGAGTCTGATTCACACGTTCAGTCTGCCCATCGGATTCCGGATGGTATGCACTGCTGACCCCCCGCTCCACCCCAAGCAGTGACATCAATTCGCTCCAGAACCGGGAAACGAATTGCACCCCCCTGTCCGAGATCACCTTAGCAGGCAAAGTGTGGAGCCTCACTACGTGTTGTAGGAACGCAGAGGCAAGTTTCTTGGCAGAGGGGATAGAGGCAAACGGAACGAAATGAGCCTGCTTCGTAAACAGGTCCACTATCACCCATATGACAGTTTTGCCCCCGCTAGGGGGTAAGTCAGTAATAAAGTCCATAGAGATTACTTCCCATGGCCGAGCCGGCGTGGGGAGGGGTTGCAGAGCCCCCGGGGGTTTACCGGGTCGAGGTTTACTCATCAAGCACGTTTGGCAAGCCGACGTGAACAGTGAAATGTCTTTTCTAAGCCCTGGCCACCAAAATTGTCTTTGCAGGAGCTGGAGGGATTTCACAAACCCCGTGTGTCCAGCCAATTTCGACCCGTGAGCCCAGCTCATCACCTCCCCCCCGTAGAGAACGTGGGACAAAGAGCTTGTCATTTTTAGTCCAGCAACCATGCGCATTTTGGGAGACGCCTTCTTCCCCCCCCACCTCCTCTCTATCAGCGTCCGACATAGCTGTAGAAAATTTCGTCACCCAGTCATTGGTAGGAGGGTCTGGGGACGGGGGGGGAATGTTTAGCCTGCCTCCGAGTGGTTACTGCCCCTCCCAACTGGGAGGGCGTGAAGACCGAGTCATGAATCTCCTCCCTTTTGCTGTCGTGTTGAGGGAGGCGTGACAGTGCATCGGCCAGCGAGTTAGACGTTCCCGGGAAGTGGTGTAGTGTGAAATTGAACTTGGAGAAGAAATCAGCCCAACGCAGCTGTTTGGCGTTCAAGGAACGGGGGGAGCGGAGAAGCTCGAGGTTTTTGTGATCAGTCCAGACCTCGAACGGAACTCGCGCCCCCTCAAGCCAATGTCGCCAGGTAGCCAACGCTAAGCGGATCGATCCCGCTTCTTTTTCCCACACCGACCAATTCCGTTCAGTATCGTTAAATTTTCTGGAAACATATGCAAGGGGGTGTAATTTACCATCCTCCCCCTCTTGGAGGATCGCCCCCCATAGCAACATCGGAAGCGTCGACTTGGACAATGAATTTTTTAAGTTCATTCGGGTGGGCTAACACAGGTTCCGACGTGAAAAGGGCTTTCAATTTGTCAAATGCCCTCTGGCACTGTGGCGACCACTCTAGTTTGGCCCCTGGTCGAGTGCATTCGGGTGGCTTCCCTTTTGTTTTCAATAAGTCAGTTAGGGGAAGGGCCACCTGGGCAAAGTTCGATAGGAACGATCTATAAAAGTTCGCGAATCCGAGGAACCCTTGGAGTTGCCTCCGTGTTTTGGGGGCCTCCCACCCTATCACATCTTTGATTTTATCAGGGTCTATCTCAATCCCCTTTTGGGATATGCGGTAGCCCAGAAAAGGGATCTCTGTTTTGTGAAATTCACACTTGGACAGTTTTGCGAACAGTTTATGCTTGTGCAACGTTTGTAACACTTCCCTCACCAGTTTCACATGGGACTTCATGTCAGGGGAATATAAAAGAATGTCATCAAGGTAAACAAGGACCCCTTAAACAAATACTTGTGGAGCACCTCATTAATCAAGTTCATGAAGACTCCCGGGGCTCCCTGAAGCCCGAACGGCATGACCAGGTATTCAAATTGGCCCAGAGGGGTGTTGAACGCCGTTTTAAATTCGTCCCCCTCCCGAATGCGGACCCTGAAGTAGGCATCACGGAGATCTAGCTTCGAGAAAACCTTCCCCCCAGCCACCGCAGCCAACAAGTCTTTTATCAGGGGCATGGGGTAGGCATTTGTGTTGGAGACTGCATTCAAGCCGCGATAGTCGGTGCACAGCCGCAACCCCCCATCCTTTTTCTTCCGGAAAAGCACAGGAGCCACAAACGGGGAGGATGCTGGCCGTATAAAACCCCTACTCAGATTTTTGTCAATGAATTTCCTCAGTTCCACTTTTTCTGAGGGGCTCATAGAATACAACTTCCCTTTCGGTAGTTTCTGGTTAGGTAAAATTTCAATCGCACAGTCTGAGTTCCTATGGGGGGGCAATTCGTCGGCTTCCTCCTCTCCAAAGACAGGGGCCAGGTCATGATACTCAGGTGGAATGCCTTCCAGTTTGGCTTCCGCCACCCCCACCGACACTAGGAGTTGCCCCCCGTCATGGGTCCCCACTCATTCTTCCATAAGTGGGACCGGCATTTGTCGGAGATGAAATTCACTTTCCCCTCCCCCCATAGGACGTGTGGATCGTGATCAAAGAACCACGCGCTTCCGAGTACTAGGGGAAAGCGGGCAGACGGGGTAACAACGAAAGGCCTTTCTTCCCAATGCTGCCCAATTCCCACCCTCAAGGGCACAGTCTCGTATTTACAGGGTTCTTTCATGGTGGAGCCATCCATCTGAGTAAATATTAAGGGGTCGTTTAGTTTAACAACTTTCGCCCCCAGTCCCGTTACCATGTGGGATTGATGAGGTCTCTCCCACACCCAGAGTCAATGAGAGCCCGTACTCTCACATGGGTCAATAGACCCGGGTCCATTAAAGTCACTGTAAGAAAGAAAAGAGAGGGGGTTTGCTCACCGGGGTTTGCGCCTGGGAGTCCGGGACCTGCTGTTCAGCGCTGTTTACAGCAGGTCCGTCTCGTTTCCCTGCGGCACAGCTTCGCCATCGGATGAGTCGGATGCCTCGCTGAGCGGTTTGGCTTGCAGGGCTTTCGCCCCCCTCGGCTTTGCCACCGGTTTCGGCGTGGAGGTGTCGAACTTCTTCTTGGCTCCCTTGGGCGCTCCTGACGATGCTGATGCGGTCGGGCAGTTCGCGGCGAAGTGGCCCCCTTCTCCGCATTTGAGGCAAAGACCTTGCTTCATTCGAAGTTCCCTCGTACCATCCCTCGGTTTTGGATTCGGGGTAGGGGTTTTCCCCCTCGCTGCCGGCGCAGGGCCGCTGTTGGCCATCGCTGCGGCATCATCTAGCTTGATGGTTTTCAGCCGGTTCTCCATCGTGATGGCGGCTTGTATCCATCCCGAGAGGGTGTCTGGGTCTTGGGTTTTGGTGACTTCTCGCCGGATCTCCGCGTTGAGTCCCAACTTGTAGTAGTCCACGAGGGTCCCATCTTGCACCCCTCGGATTTTAGCCGCGCACCTACGGAACTCCGCCATGTAATCTCTTACCGATCTCGTGCGTTGCTTGAGGGCTCGGATCGCTGCCTTTGCCGCTTGGTTAGAGTTCGCGTCCTCGAACTGCTCTTTCATGGCCCACATAAAAGAATCGATTTCTCTCAACTCACGCCCATCAGCCTGGTGAAGTCCCACATACCAGTCAGCGGCCGCTCCCTTCAGGTGGGCTGCTATGACATCGACCATACGCTCTTCGCGCTGGAATAGATGGCCCCAAGTCTCGATAAACCTCTCGGCTCTCACGAGGAAGAACGGAAACTTCTCGGGGTCTCCGTCAAAATCTGCATCCAGCAGTTCCGCAGGTTTCGGTGGCAGAAACCCCCAAGGTCGAGGGGGTGGTTGCCCCGGCGGCCCCGGCCCCGCGGGTTGATCCGGAGGCCCGGCTGGTACGTTCTGCTGGCCTTGATCCGGTGCCGGCCGTTGATCCTGGGGAACTTGGTCTGGTGGCTCCTCTCGCCTTTGTCGCTCACGCTCCTCTCGGATGCCCTCTGCGATCATCTGTGGGATGCGGGCGAGGGATTCATCTAGGTAGCGCATCAGGCGATCTTGGCTCGGTTCCCCACTCCACCTCCGTCTCACCACGGCCCCTTCCAGGCTCTCGGAGTCTCGGCCGGTTTCTTCCAGGGCTCCCGCCGTAATCAGTCTGCGGACCGATCTTTCGGGGTGGCCTCCCCCACCGATGCTCGCGGGGTTCCAAACCATGTCTCATGGGTTTCAGCCAGGGGTATCACCCAGTCTCGTCTACGTCCGACTCGGTGGGTCACCCCTCCATAGGCCGCCCCATATGGATCCCCGTAGGGCCCTCCAAAGTCGTACTCCGGACCCCATTGTCCCGGCACGTATGTGTCAGGGGTCTCTCTGGGTACGTCCTTCCCGGGAGGTTTCTTCTCCTTTTTCTTTTCTTCTTCGATCGGGAGAGTATCTTCTTCACCGCTACTCATTTTGGAGTTGCGGGTTTCTGACCAGTCCCGAAGTTGATGAGGATTCTGAACAAACTGTCAGAAGCCCTAACCTAGTCAGCAAAACACCATGCCTTGCGGTTCAAGCAAGAATAGCATTTATTATAGAGCTGCAATAGAAAGGTCACTGTAGCAGGTACATTGTTCAGAATGACTTGGTTACAGAAAGCAAGTGGTTATACCGAGAAGGGGGTGAATGGGGACCCCCCTTCTACCAATCAGGGAATAACATGCGACTGGGAATCGAAAGTTACTACGCTAATGAAGTTCCCAACGCCCCCATTATTCTCAGGAAAGCCGGAGCTTTGAAAGCGATAGTAAAGCTCGCAGCTTGACTCCTCAAGGTCAGAACGTTCAGTCTGCGAGAGATAGGGGTTACCAGATGCACATTCCACTCTCACACCCTAGACATAAATCAACACCCCTCGGATTCCAACCTCCCGCCTGTCACGCCACTATGGCGCCCATTGCCATCCTCCCCTCCCCTCCATCCATCATGGCAGGGCTACCTGACAATGTCACAGACCGGACTTCAGTTTTTTCTTGAAGGCTTCTCCACCCTCATTAGCTTTACTGATGGAAGCAGTTTTGTGTTTTGAATCCATATAACCTAAAGTGTGAGAAACCATTTCTCTTTTGGACAATTTTTTTTTCAGTTGAGAAATAATACATACATTGAGGTAAGTGAGAGTAAAACAGAGTTTCTGGGAATCTTATTGAGGCTGGCTTTGTAGTCAAAGTCTGGTAATCTTTCTTCTGACCGGTCCTTGGATTAAAATCTTTAGATCTGGTGAGCTGTCTGAGAGAGATTCATGCTTTGGGGTTTGCTTCCAGTTTCCTCCCAGTGGTCACATAGGCCTGGGGGTAAAAAAATGAAAATTGGGGCAGAAATTATAGGCCTGGGGGGTAAAAAAAATGAAAATTGGGGCAGAAATTATAGAAAGAATGGTATCAGTTTGGTGTAGTGGTTAGGAGCGCGGACTGTAAGCTGGGAGATCCAGGTTTGATTCCCCAGTCCTCTGTTGGAAAAACTGGCAAAATAGTTAAATAGAGATTGCAACGGATCTTTGCTTTACTGGAGAGGAGGCATTTTCTTTCTTTATTTTTACATAGGGAAGGGTGCACATGAAATCTACAAAACAACAAAGACACCTAAGGCTACATCTTTACACTTCGACCATACGGTCTACAACAATGGAGATTCTTCTTCATGACCCCTAGAAGGAAATCAGCTGGGCCAATTTTGCACAAGGAGCTGCACCGCCGTCACGCCTTCCTTTGCCCCATTTCCATTGGTCAGTTTCCCACGCGAAGCCGTGCGGCCGCATTTTGACCCAAGGCTTTGCCTGATTTTCCCCATGTTTTCGTGATCCTGTTTTTTGAGGATCACAAAACTGTGGGGAAAATCGGGCAAAGCCGCGGGTCAAAATGCAGCCACATGGCTTCAAGTGGGAGGTGTGACGGCGGTGCAGCTCCTTGTGCGAAATTGGCCTTGTATACATTAACCAATGATTGTGAGTAAACAGACTTCAGTTTTGTGGCTTTGTATCCATTGGTTCTGTGCCAGGTTTCCTTCCAGGTCAGTCTAAACAATAGCACACAAGGTAAAGCACATTAACCCTATAATGACTGAATTTTAGACCTTGCAACACACATATTTCCAACATCCTCCCCATGCAGCTGCTGGTGTGACCCTGGGTTAGTTACAAATTCTTTCAGAGCTGTTCTGTCAAGAGCAATTCTTGAAAGAGCTCTCACAGCCCCATCTACCTCACAGGGTGTCTGTTGTGGGAAGGGGAAGGGAAAGGAGATTGCAAGCCGTTCTGAGACTCCTTTGGGTAGTGAAGGGTGGGATACAAATCCAATCTCCTTGTTGTGTACTGAAGCTGGAATCCGTCCTATTCTTTCTCATGTTTAAGCTTCAAGCAGAATGTTGGCTGGTTTCTGTGAAACCTCTGTACATAACCAATCACCATGTGAATATGTATTGAAGAGGGAACAGTCCTGATTGGCCTTTATCCCTGTACTGTTATTGGTCCTTAACTTGTTATGGGTGTGGCTTTGACAGCCCGGGATGGTTTAAAAAGGAAGCTGTGCTCCACTTGTTTGTGATGTGTTCCTGAGTTGAAGTTTGCTGTTAAAATAAAGCTGAATCACTTTTGCTGAGATCAATCGTGTTAAGTTGCATACTTAACACTCCTCCTCCTCCTCTTCCTCCTCTTCCATAAAATCAAGGGAATCAGTGGCTCCCTCAAACCCCCTCCCCTCCAGCCCCCAGAATATACCCTATGTTTTCACCATTGACTTCAATGGCCCATAGGATATAATGGGGCCGAATTGCCGTCGAATTTCTTTCATTCCCTCCTTTCCTTTTCTCTTTTTCCTCTTTCCCTCCTTCTTCTCTTCTCTCTTTCTTTATTTCCCACCTTCTTCTCTTCTCTTTTTTCCTCCTTTCCCTGTTTCCTTCCTTCTTCCCTCTCTTTCTTTCCCTCCTTTCCTTCTCTTTCTTTCCCTCTTTCCTTCCCTCTTTCCTCCTTCTGTGGCCCAACTCTAGTGAGAAGGAGTTTAAACTTTAAACCCCTTCTCTCTTAGCTCCCCCACCCAGACCAGCTGGGGAAGGGAAGGGGAGGCTTTTGAAGATGCCTCCCCCACTTTTGCTTCTCCTTCTGACATCACTTCTGGTGATGTCAGGGGGTGTGGCATATGCTAATAGCCTAATAGCTTATTAGCATACCATATGCTAATGAGCTCCTGCAGCTGTTTTTCTACGAAAAAAACCCTGGTTATATTAATTTACAGACAATATAGAGAACATAGATATACAATATAGAAAACATGGATATAATTTTTTTTGTTAGGAATTGATACTATTAAATGCCATATACAAAAAATATGGAGCTGCCAAAGTCACATTTGGATCAATATCTGCTAATAATTTTGCTACGACCTATTGTACTGTGGCAGAACTCCATTTTTGGATATAGATAGCCATCCATTTATCATAACCCAAATTATACTTATTACAATCTATAAAGAAGTGCCAATAGTGTCCAAGTCACTGGATTTACAGTCACGTAGCTGCTCAGAGAAAGGAATTCTTAGGAATCTACCTGCTAATTCCACTAATGGCAGGGCATTTAGTCTAGCCTTTGAGAGAAGTATTCTATACTTGGGAACTGTTAAATATTTACAGTAAGCAGGCAGAGACTTTGGGATTGAAAGACCTAGATAATGTGGGGAACATACCCCTCGAGCTCTGCAGCCAGTACTTCATTTATCAAAATGTAAGATCAATTTACACACAGAAGGATAATCCATTTGGTTAAAGAGCTTAAGGGAAAAACCAGTTCTCTGTGGCTTGTCATCAACCAATTTTAACCAAGAACTTCAAAAACCATCTTTAGCTAGGCAGTATAAAGAGGAAAGTTGCTATCCAAGGGCTGCGGTCATATGGAGGGGGAAAGAGGCGGGCAGGAAGCGAGGCTGTTTGCCCCGCCTGCAATGACGTGCGTTTGCACAATCAAACTTCCCGCCGCGCATCTGCAGTTCCCCATACTACTGAGTTATTGGCAGTAGCTTTTTTCCACGCTACTGCCGCGCGCAATGACGCCCCGCCGATGACTCCGGGACGCCAGACAGATGTGTCTGTCTGATCGCGTCCCTTTAATTCCCAGGGGAATCGCATGGCTGCCGTTGCTTCTGGTACATATGATCGTACCCAAGCTTTAGCTTCCAAGGATGGTTCAGCAAATTCTAAACGGATATCTGGAGCAGAGATACATCTAGGGAGATTTGACAATGACTGTAGGAAAGAAGTTAAGCAGGAGTCATACTTGTCATTGACCTTGTCTGAAGGAAATAGCTCCTAAAAGATGGGGGTGATCCCTAGCCTGTGGATAAAGGAAGGAAATTGGAACTCGTTTGGATGTACCTGTCTTCACCAACTTAAGAGTCTGTGAGACAAAGAAGCTTATGTTTGCATATTTGAGCAGAAATCGCTCCTCAAGTTTTAAAGACCTGTCTGAATACCAGAAACAGTTACTTGTTTGTGACAAGTTATCTGGTGTTTTATTTCTATACTAAATTATCTCATTCCTGTTGTCTGTTCACCTCATAAGTCCTATACCTGATTCCAACTTAACCATTTCCCCTCAAAGTTAAATAAAACAGTTTGTTATTTTTGAACGACTACCAGCCTCTTGTGTGCCATCTTCTAAACAGGACGTAAGAAAGATTTTAGTCTCTCCCCTCAGTTTTTTAGGCTGGGTTGGCACATATCTAAATACATTCAAATGATTGGGTGGGACAGCCAGAGAACAACAAAGAAGAAAAGGAAAAAGGGGCTGCTCATCCAGAATGAAGATAAAGGGAAACTGAGGGAGGGTGAAATAGTCATAAGGAGCAAGACAGAACTGCTGAATGTTGGCTTCTGGGCCCAACTACACAGCATGAGTATCTTGCACTGCAGCAAGGCACTTCTCCCACTTGGAAATGGGAGATGGACAGGGCTGCCTCAGAAAATCCAAAATCAACTCATTATCTTTAGTCAAAGGTGAGGTGTCTGCCAGGCTATGGACCTCAGCAGATCATCTTTGTGGCTTCTGTGCAGGAACACATGGGACTATCCATGCATAGGTCAGCCACAGACATGAAACTTCTTTAGCTTTCTAGCACTTTCTGCATTGCTAGGAGCACTGCCCACTCAACCTTGGTTCATCCAAGCTTTTCCCACCTAAACCGACACATGACTGAGGGTGTAGGGTTGCCAACTTCCAGATGGTGGCTGGAGATCTCCTGCTATTACAATTGATCTCCAGGCAACAGAGATCAATTCACCTGGAGAAAAATGGCTACCTTGAAAGATGGACTGTATGGCATTATACCCCATTGAAGTCCCTCCCCTCCCCAAACCCTGCCCTTCTCAGGCTTCTACCCCCAGAATCTCCAGGTATTTCAGAAGCTGGAGCTGGCAACCTTACAGAGGGGTGAGAATGCTCTTTCCCTCAATCCTATTCCACCAGGGCACAAAGCTGTTTCAGCAGCTATATTGGGCAAGGTCTCCATCTCTGACATTTGCAGAACATTTGCAGAAAACAGAGTTGCACTTAACTGTAACTGTTGTTTATTGAGTGCTCTTTATGCAGACATACATCCCTTCCTCCTTTCTCTGCTGTGGACCTCTTCCTGTGGAGTTCTCACTTTGCTTCATGGCAGTGAAGGGAGAACTGAGGGATGGAGTGCTCCTGCCCCTTGGTCATGTGTTGGTTTAGATAGGAAAAGCTAGCGTGAGTTGAGGGGAAGGGGAGTGCTCCTAATGCTGTAGAAAGTGCTAGAAAGCTAAAGAAGTTTCACCTCCATGGCAGGTCCTACGTGTGCCTGCAGCACCAGCATTGGTATGTGGACTCCTTTGAATTGTTGGTGAATGATTCACTATGATGACTGGGGGTGGGGGGTTAATGAAGCCCACAACAGCAGAACACTTAAAAGCCAAGCCTGTATGTCAAGTTAAATTCAAATAAGCCTCAAAGCTGAGCTTGAAAAAATATAGATGATCTTTAGTGAGTAAGTTTTCAGCATTTTGATTGATGGCTGGAAATCAATGAGAAGACTTCAGCAGGAAGGTGCTAATTCTATTCCACCTTACTTTACTGGGTTTTCTTTCTTCTAGAATTGCACTTCCACACTGTGCAGGATCAAACGCCTATTTAATAATGGCTTTGTTTCTTGCATTTGACTAGTAATGAGAGATTTCCTTTTGAGGATTTGCATTTCTTTTAATGGAGGACACAGGGTGTTTCAGACAATTCTGTAATGCTCCTGTTGCATTCAGTTTTAAACATAACCCAGGCTATGTTTTTCATCAAATATGGAGCCATATATTGGGGCTTTGAAATAGTTTGTGTAACTCAGACACCTTCACTATCTTGCAAGGTGGGGGAAGGAGGAGGCAAGATCGCCTAAATTTAAAATGTTATATTGCAAGGAATAAAAACTTTGCTAATTAAACTTTTTCAAGGCTTAGTCCCCAAATTACTGTCATTCTGTTATTTAGCAATCTATATTCATAGTAAAATGTACTGAGGCCGGAGACTCCGCATGATGGACAGTTCTGGTTTATTGGTTTACATTCCACAACACAAAACAAACCAGTCAGTCCGTGACCGGTTCATATGCAAACCCCACACCACAACCACACACACCCATTACCCATGATAGGTTCTATAGGTCAATGATTCCTATAAGTCTACTCTAGAATCCAGGCAGCCCCATTGGTGCACCCTAGGATCCGAGGGAGCTAAAGTACTCCGGATGTTGCTGTTCACACATCAAGTGGTGTGGCTCCGTACTTGTATGGCCGGGGGTGTTAGGAGTGATGTCACGTTGGGCTGGTGGTTCGGCAGACGGTACCTCCAACGTGGCGTCAGCTGGATTCCCAGGTGCAGGGGTCGCCCCCATTGTGGTTCGTGGTTCTGCGTCATTCACCTCTAGTTCTTCCCTGGGTGCCTCTTGGTCCTGGTCCATCTTACTGTCACCCTTGTCTCCGTTCTGGGGGTTGGCCATGGTCAGTTAAGCGGTGGCATAGCTGGTCCACGTGCCTGCGTAGCAGCTGGCCCTCCTCTGTTGAGACTTCATATGAGAGGGGGCCCGTGACCTGGACCACCTGGGCTGGGATCCATAATGCATAATTCCGTGCATATACTGGGTCCTCAGGGAAGAAGCCTTGGGGCACTGTTTGTTGCGTCAAGCCTGGAGTGTGATCGGGCGCTCAGTCTGGGTGTAGCTGATCCAGCCAGGTCATCAAGCGCCTGCCCATTAGTAGCTCTGTGGGGCAGTGGGTGGTGGCGGAGTGTGGAGTCATCCTCTGGCTGAACAGGAAGGTGGCTAACCAATGTGAGGTGACCTTGAAGGCCTATCTCTGCTAGCCGGTTTGTCGTAGATAATGTAACTGTAGATTCGCAGGTGAGGGAGGACGGCTAACAGAGTGCACTAGGTTTAGGTGGACTGAGTGGATGGATTGATTGGACAGGTCATTGGGGGGTGGCTTGTTTGAATCATATATAATTCCAGAACTGGCACCAAAGGAGTTAGTTCTGACACAGATGGTCTTAGCTTATTTATTTTATTCCATTTTTATCCTGCCCTCCCTGCGAGCAGGCTCAGGGCAGTTACATTCATTGGTAGAGATACCATAAATCCACATAAAACACATAAAAACAGTTAAAACATTTCAAGCATTTTAAACATTTAAAATAACCAGTGTGCTAAACAGTGTGTCAGAATCGGGCTCTGTTGAATGTCGTAGTGACACAGGTTTTCCTTTGTAGTTTACCTACACTTCAAAGTCAGTCCTTTCCAGCCCTCTCTGCCATAAAACTCCGGGGATGAGAGGAGGAGGTGTGAATACATATGTGTGTATGTGTGAGGGGTAGATTAGCGACAACTTTCCCATCCATGAACCACAGGATGTGTAGTGGGCAGAAGCCTTTCATCTTTGGAGAAACATAGGTTGCTGAAATATAAACTTTTTAGTGCAAAGTACTGGGGGGGGGGAGTGAAAGAGAAGGAGTGGTTGAAGGGCCACTGCAAGACCATTGCATTGTGAGACAAAGCTCCGTTACCTATACAGTACCTAACCTTTGATCTATCCTTTAGTCTGAACAAGAGATCTCTCTTGTGCACACCCAAATCTCTGTTTCTAATAAAGCTTTTGTAAAAGACTATTTGGACTGAGAGTGAATTAACTCAATGGTCTGACACAGTGGTAGCCCTTTTTCATCAGTAGGATGGCGTATGAATGATGTAAGACACATGATTTCCAGCTCAGTAAAAACTTCCAGGGTCACACAGTGGTGTAACTAAACTCCAAAACTGGGACAGCCCACCACCGCAGATGACTGGTGGCAGTGGTGGGCGGCTCCTAATTGAAGGCCTGGTGGAAGAACTCCGTCTTGCAGGCCCTGCAGAACTGTAAAAGGTCCTGCAGGGCCCAGATCTCCTCCAGGAGCTCATTCCACCAGTATGGAGCCGCCACGGAAAAGGCCCTGGCCCTGGTGACAGCTAGCCTGGCATCCTTAGGGCCTGGGATGGTCAATCGATGTGGTGACCCCAACTGTAGTGCTCTCTTGGGTATATATGGGGAAAGGTGGTCCCTCAGGTATGTCAGACTCTGACCATATAGGGCTTTAAAGGTCAGCACCAGCACCTTGAAGCGAACTTGGTATGCTATTGGGAGCCAGTGCAATGCCTTCAGTGTAGGCCAGATGTGCTCCCATCTAGGAAGGCCCATCAGAAGCCTAGCTGCGGCATTCTGCACTAGCTACAGCTTCTGGATTTGCGACAAGGGCAGCCCCATGTAGAGAGCATTATAGCAGTCTAATCTCGAGGTGACCATTGTGTGGATCACTGTAGCCAGGTCATCGCGGTCAAGGAAGAGAGCCAACTGCTGACTTGGCAGTGGCTACTATCTGGGCCTCCATTGTTAAGGAGGTATCCAGGACCACTCCTAGACTCCTAACCACTGGTGCTGGGACTAGTGGTGCCCCACGAAAGGTTGGGAGTGGGATCCGCAACCGCAGACCACCCCAACTCAGGCACAGAACCTCCGGCTCAGATTAAGCCAACCAACCATGGCCTGTAATGCCCAGTCCAGATCTTCTGGTCTGGAGTCGGACTGGCCTCCCAACATCAGATAGAGCTGGGTGTCATCAGTGTACTGGTGACACCCTAGCCCATACCTCCGGGCCATCTGGGCAAGGGGGCGCATGTAGATGGGTGCGTTCAGACGCGCCGTTTGAGCCGTTTTCGGCACGGCTCAGAAACGGCTTTTACCTGCGCGTTCACACGCCCAACATCTGCCTACCGTCCCCAGCCGTCGCTTTCTGGAGCAAACCCCCTTTGAAACGGAGTATTTTGACACCACTTACCCAAGTGGTGTTTTCCATGATTCTCCGTTTCAAGCCGCACTTTTCCCTGTCTGATCGCTCCATCCAGCCACTTCCTGGTGCTTCAACCCCCTCCCCTCTGGGAAGCTGCCTCCAGCTTCCGGTTTTAGTCCGCCATTTTTTCCCCCCTTAGCGGTGTGCGCTTGAGCGGAGCTCCGCTCCTAAGTTAAATGAAAAAAGCTTCACTGGTGCCTAATTTAGGCATTTAGACGAGTCCGGGATCTCGGGGAGGCCATTTTCGGGGAGACAATGTAAAAGGAGTCTTCATTTAAACTTTAAAGGGACCAGTTAAGATCGCTCTTCTGCGCACGTGCCAAACTTCCTGTTCGGAAGAGGGCTGCCTGTGCGCATGCTCAAAGGAGAGGGGACCCCCCCCCACCTGCAGGAGGACGGCAGGGAGCTCCGAAGGAGGGAAGGAGGAGGTGAGTGTGATCGCGATTCTCCAGTTTAAAAAAAAAAACGCATCGTGCCGGAGCAGTTTAAACCGCTCCAGCACGCTGTCTAAACGCACCCGATGTTGAACAACATTGGAGAAAGCACTGCCCCTTGTGGCACTCTGCACTCAAGTGGGTGTCTCCTGGACTGCTGTTCCCCTAGTGCCACCCTCATGCATTCATTTGCACTCAAACAGAAGAAGAAAAAAACACTTTTGACTCTGCTTTCATGAAGAACTTGATTCAAAGACTCAAGTCAGCCAGATATGGGTAATACCCAAAACATTAGCACCTAATCTTAGGCCACACTGATATTCACAGGTCCCGTAATGTGGTATAATAACAGACTTTTAACAAGAAAAGAAACAATTCCCACTGAGACATAATGAATCAAAGGGAACTTTCTCAGGGGAACCAAAGCTGAGCATCTTCCAGAAGGCTTGAAATATGAAAACATGAATATTATGTTGCTGTTTAGAAACAAATTCAGACATGACAAAGCAAATAAATGTGTTTGTCCCTTTTTGACAATACACAATGGCTTAATTTTAGGTGATGTTTATTGAATGATTGTTGAATGGATAGGTGATGGAGACTGCATGAAAAGAGGCACATCGTCAGAGCCAAGAACATGATTAGCAACCCAGCTGAGTTGTATGAAGACAGAAGCAAAACAGTTTTTGTAATATATTTGCGCTAATTAGGCTTGTAGCATCCTGGCTGTGTTTAGATGATTGGGGTTGAAATCCTAAACATATTAGGCATTACATATTCCAAAAAATATGACCAGCAACCATGCCTTTTCTTTAACATGGTCAGTATACTGAATCTGAGTATACTGAGTGTGGTGTGCCCCAGGGAGCTATACTGTCCCCGATGTTGTTTAACATCTACATACGCCCCCTTGCCCAGATTGCCCGGAGGTGTTGGCTTGGGTGTCATCAATATGCTGATGATACCCAGCTCTATCTGATGTTGGACGGCCAGTCGGACTCTGGTCCTGATGACCTTTTGCGGGCGTTGCAAGCTGTGGCTGGTTGGCTCAGACTGAGTCGGCTGAAATCAAACCCGGCAAAGACGGAGGTCCTGGGCCTGTGCTGGACCGGCTGAGAGTTGGGGCTCCCTCTCCCGTCCTTCGGTGGGGTACCATTGGTGCCTGTACAGGAGGTTAGGAGTTTGGGTGTGCTCCTGGACTCCTCATTAACGATGGAGGCCCAGGTGGCAGCTACTGCCAAGTCAGCCTTTTACCATCTGCGGCTGGCCCAGCAGTTGGTCCCCTACCTCAACCGCAAAGACCTGGCCACTGTGATCCATGCGACGGTCACCTCGAGGCTGGACTACTGTAACGCTCTCTACTTGGGGCTGCCTCTGTCGCAAATCTGGAAGCTGCAGCTATTGCAGAATGCTGCAACCAGGCTGTTGATGGGCCTCTCCAGGTGAGACCACATCTGGCCTGTGCAGCAAGCACTGCACTGGCTGCCAATAGCATACTGGATTTGCTTCAAAGTGCTGGTGCTTACCTTTAAAGCCCTGAATGGCCAGGGTCCAGCTTATCTAAGGGACCGCCTCTTCCCGTATGTATCCCCAAGAGCACTGCGATCGGGGAATAGACATTGCCTGGAAGTACCAGGCCCTCGAAGTGTGAAGCTTGCCCAAACCAAGGCTAGGGCATTCTCAGCGGCGGCTCCCACCTGGTGGAATGAGCTCCCGGAGGAGATCCGGGCCCTGCAGGACCTAGTGCAGTTCCACAGGGCCTGCAAGACGGAGCTCTTCTGCCAGGCCTTTGAGGAGGAGCCGCCGCCACTATCATTCCATCATTGAGAGCCTATCATTCATCTGCCCCATTATCTGAAGAGAGAGATGCCGCCCGTGAGCTGGGATATACTACTCCTGATGCCCATGCAATTAAGAAATTCGTTGCCAATGTGGGAAATCGTGCATCTTGGTTTTATATGAATTTTACTGTTGTACTGAATTTTTTATTGTATGTAATATTGTTTATTGTTTTTAGTTCTGAATTTCGGCTTGGCTGGTTGTTAGCCGCCCTGAGCTATCGGATAGGGTGGGGCATAAATCTCAAAATAAAAATAAATAAATAAAGAATAAATAAATTTTGATATTTGGGAATGTATAGAAATGTTCCAGTCTTTCTGATGTTTCACTCTGATTTTGTTTCCCAGAGAGCAGGTGGGAAAAAATGGTATGAAAGTGACACAGCAGATATATGCATGACAAGGATGTCATCAAGCCAGAACTGTTAGCCCATCTTACCACCCTAACCAAAATGCCCTGGTTGGCATTTTTGTAGACAGGAGTCCACTTTCTGCTAATCATTAACAGGAATGGGCACGAATTGGAAAAATGCAGTTTGGCTCATAGTTACAAACTTACTGTTACGAACTTTTAGGTGTCAAACAAACTGGTTTATGACCCAGTAGAATGCCTTCCCCAGTGTGCTAGAGACACTGAACATACAGGGAATCTCTGGCTGACTCTCCTTTACCTGCCCTCCACATGAGGACTGGATTTATGGGATCTGAGTTACAGCCCCCCAAAGAAGGTGTCCCCAGAAAAGGCTTTGATGGGCTCCGATTCAGGAGGTTATCTTTTTTCTTTTCTTGTCTCCCCTGCTCTTGTCAGTTTCAAATAACTCTTGTCAATTTCAAGAGGGTCCCCGCCCCCCTTAGCTGATGTTCTTTCCTGTTCTCATTTTCTTGTACAGAGCTTGCAAAATCCCCCCCACTTGGATTTCTTGGGACACTATGCTTTGAGATTAATCAATCTTTTTAATCTTGCATTGCCACAGTGGTACTAGATTCTGCTGGGCATTCTGTACACTGAACTGGTTGTACTGGGCTTGCAAAAATTCCCCTCCCGCTTAGATTTCTTGGGACACTGTGCTTTGAAATTGATCAGTCATTTTAAGCTTGCATTGCCACAGTGGTACTATATTCTGCTGGGCATTCTGTGCACCGAACTGGTTGTATTGGACTTGCAAATTCCCCTCCAACTTGGATTTCTTGGGACACTGTGCTTTGAGATTAGTCAGTCCTTTTAAGCTTGCATTGCCACAGTGGTACTAGATTCTGCTGGGCATTCTGCACACTGAACTAGTTGTACTGGGCTTGCAAAATTCCCCTCCTGCTTGGATTTCTTGTGACACTGTGCTTTGAGATCGATTATTTCTTTTAAGCTTGCATTGCCACAGTGGAACTGGATTCTTCTGAGCATTCTGTACACTGAACAGGTTGTAGAGGGCTTGAAAAAATGCCTCCCCCCTTCAGTTTGTACTGTACAGGTTCTGTAGTTTGTTGTTAGTTCTTTTTTTCTTGCATTGCTGCAGTTACAGGACTCTATGGAACTGCTCAGGAAAGAAGCCAGTGACACCAAACTCACAGGGAAACTTTTGCCCCACCCCGCTTTGAAATTGGCAAACATCTTGATTGCGTGGAGATAGACTGTCTGAAAATGTATCCATTCATGAACCTCAGTGAACCTCCACTAACAGCTTCAAGGTTCATGGAAAGTTCATGCAAGTTGACCTTTCATGAATTTGACTTCGAAAAGCATGAATTACCCAAAATTCATCACAAACTTTAGTTTGTGAGCCAGTTCATGCTCATCCCTAATAATTTAAATCATCTTACTTGCCTTGGAAAGGCTTTCTGGTTTTGCATATGTACAGGTTCTGTTCCTGTGAGCTATTTAAATTTTCTGGGGTTGTCCCTGACTGCTAGATGGCCTACTAAAAAAAAATCTATGTTTGTGTCCACTGTCAGGCAGGATTGGAGAGGCATATAATGGCAGAGTCTAAGGCTCCCCCATTCAGTTATAGGCAGCATGTAAGAGAAATTGTATATTGGCTGCTTTTCTTTCTAACCAGACCCAAACTACCTTACAACAAGTAAAGATACAATAAAAGAAATACAATTTAAATATACAAAGAAGATGGCAAGGACAAACTGTATCTTGGGGCCAGTCCAGAATTCAGCAGACCAGCTGTCTAAGGCCACAGGGCACAGTCCACAGGGTGAATGTCAAGAGCCCTTAAACTTGCACCCAAAGGCTGATGCCTAGGGTTGCCAACTCTGGGTTGGGATTTCCCTGGAGAGGGCAAAGTTGTGTGGCCTACAATAGAAAGAGGGAGAGAAAAAGATCACTCTCTGTGGGACACAGAGAGGGGGTATTCCTTGAGTTTAAAAGGAGGATGAAATGTACTATTTTAATTTAGTGTTGACTTGGTGTTACCTGCTCTAAGCTCTATTATGCAGGGAAGAGTAGGCTATAAATTGAATATATAAATAAAGATTCATGAACAGTCCATAATCCTAAGAACTACTAATACCCCTCTCTGAGACCATGGCAGCATTACAGTTGCAGGAGGTCCCATCCAAAGAACAGTCAGGCTCTCCTAATTCTCAGACCAGTAGTCGGTCAAGGGAATAAGAATTCTCCCTAGGTCTAGTGCAGCAGAGAGGGTTTCTTCTGTTCCTTCAGTTTCTTTCAGAAAAATTTAAACGCTGAGTGGACAAAACCTATGGCCAGCAAGCAATCACATGTTTTACTAGAAATTGTATGTTTTATCATATTTTAAGAACATAAAAGAAGCCAATGTTGGATCAGGCCAATGACCCCTCTAGTCCAACACTCTGTCACACAGTGGCCAAAAATACCAGGTGCCATCAGGAGGTCTAGCAGTGGGGCCAGGATACTAGACGCTCTCCCACTGTTGCGCCCCCCCCAGCACCAAGAATACAGAGCATCATTTGCCCCAGCCTGAGAGTTCCTATCTATACCTTGTGACTTTCCAGAACTTGGCAATACACTGGGGCCCCCAGTCTGAGATTACCTTAGAAGGGGTGGAGTACAACCATACCACATGGGTCATGAAAAGCTTGGCAAGGGTTTTAGTGGATGGGACTTATTTACATGGTATGAAATGTGCCTGCTTTGTAAATAAGTCCACCACCACCCAAAAACCCATTTTCCCTTTGCTGGGTGGCAAATCAGTGATGAAGTCCATAGAAATAACCTCCCATGGGCGGTTTGGCGTTTCAAGTGACTGGAGTTTTCCCAGTGGCTTGCCCTTCTGCTTTTTGCATATAAGACACGTCTGACACACTTCCACGTACAGGGAGACATCCCGCCACATGTGTGACCACCAGAACTGTCTCTGGAGGAGGTGCAGCATTTTTAAAAACCCATAATGTCCTGCAAGCTTAGATTCATGCCCCAAGTGCAATATGTCTCCTTGTAAGCTAAGGGGCATGAATAGCCTGTCCTCTTTGTACCAGCACCCATTATCATGTAGCTTGAGAGAGCTGTCAGCCTTAACCTCCTTGTTATCTGCGTCGGAGAAGGTGGCCTGGAAAGGTTCAACCCAAGAGTCCAGTTCAGGTCTTACCAGGGATTTCATCTGTGCCTGCATCAGCACTGCCCCCCCAGCTGGGAAGGCGTGAACATGGAGTCCACCACCTCCTCCCTTTGACTGCTGTGTTGTGGGAGGTGCGAGAGGGCGTCAGCAAGTGAGTTGGCCATCCCCGGAAAGTGATGTAATGTAAAATGGAATTTGGAGAAGAACTCCATCCACTGCAGCTGTTTGGCATTAAGATGGTGGGGGGCATGCAACGCTTCGAGGTTTTTATGATCAGTCCAGACCTTGAACGGAACTCTCGCCCCCTCCAGCCAGTGGCATCAGGTACTTAGAGCCAGCCGGATGGCCCTGCCTCTTTGTCTCACACAGCCCAGTTCCTTTCAGTGGAGTTGAACTTTTTGGAGACGTAAGCCAGGGGGACTAGAGATCAAATTGCCAACATTCGCTGGATTATGGAGAAAGCAAGAGAGTACCAGAAAAACATCTACTTCTGCTTCATTGACTATGCTAAAGTTTTTGATTGTGTGGATCACAATAAACTATGGCAGGTTCTTAAAGAGATGGGAGTACTAGACCACCTCACATGTATCCTGAGAAACCAGTATAAGGGTCAAGAAGCTACAGTTAGAACCGGATATGGAACAACTGATTGGTTTAGCATAGAAAAAGGAGTATGACAAGGATGTATATTGTCACCGTGCTTATTTAATTTATATGCAGAGTACATCATGCGAAATGCTGGCTTGGATGAATCACAAGCTGGAGTTAAGATTGCTGGGGAAAAGATCAATAACCTCAGATATGCAGACAATACCACTCTGATGGCAGAAAGTGAAGAGGACCTAAAGAGCCTCTTGCTCAGAGTGAAAGAGGAGAGCGCAAAAGTGGGCTTGAAGCTCAACATCAAAAAAACTAAGATCATGGCATCTGGCCCCATCACTCCTTGGCAAATAGAAGGGAAAGTCGTAGAAGTAGTGACAGACTTCACGTTCCTGGGATCCCAGATCACTGCAGATGGTGACTGCAGCCATGAAATTAAAAGATGCTTGCTCCTTGGGAGGAAAGCAATGGCAAACTTAAACAGCATGATAAAAAGCAGAGACATCACCCTGCCAACAAAAGTCCGCATGGTCAAAGCAATGGTATTCCCCGTAGTAATGTATGGCTGCAAGAGTTGGACTGTAAGGAAGTCTGAGCGCTGAAGAATAGATTCTTTTGAACTATGGTGTTGGAGAAGACTCTTGAGAGTCCCTTGGACTGCAAGGAGATCAAATAATTCAATCCTAAAAGAAATCAACCCTGACTGTTCCCTGGAAGGCCAGATCCTGAAGTTGAAGCTCAAATACTTTGGCCACCAAATGAGAAGGGAGCACTCACTGGAGAAGACCCTGATGCTGGGAAAGATTGAAGGTCAAAGAAGAAGGGGACGGCAAAGAATGAGATGGTTAGACAGTGTCATCAATGCAACAAACATGAAATTGAGCAAACTTCAGAGGACAGCGGAAGACAGGAGGGCCTGGCGTGAGCTGGTCCATGGGGTTGCGAAGAGTCGGACTCGATTGTGCGACTGAACAACAACAAAGCCGGGGGGTGCAGGTTCCCATCCTCCACCTGCTGCAAAATGCACCCCCCATGGCGATGTTGGATGCATACACCTGCACCACAATTTTTTAATTTTCATTGGGGTGGTGGAGGATGGGTTCAGTGGTAAACAGTTGTTTTAGTTTGATGAATGCCTCCTGGCGTTCATCCGTCCAAGCTAAGCGTGCCCCGGGTTTTGCCCCCTCAGGACCCTTCCCCTTGGTCTTCAATAAGTCTGTGAGGGGCAGGGAGACTTGGGCGAAGTTGGGGATGAAGGGCCTATAAAAGTTCACAAATCCTAAGAAGGATTGGAGTTTCCTCTGCATTTTGGTGGGCTCCCACCCCACCACATCCGCCACTTTGGCAGGGTCCATCTCTAGCCCTTTCCATGAGATGCGATAGCCCAAGAAATCAATCTCTGTCTGATGGAACTCACATTTCAATAGTTTTGCAAACAGTTTGTGGTCATAGAGGATCTTCAGCACCTCCCTCACCAGCATCACATGAGAGTTTGTATCTCAGGAATAAATCAAGATATCATCTGGATAAACAAGGCTCCCTTGGAATAGGTGCTTGTGCAACACTTCATTGATTAAGTTCATAAACACCCCAGGCGCCCCCTGCAAACCAAATGGCATTACCAGGTATTTGAACTGCCCCAGTGGGGTGTTGAGAGCAATTTTATGTTCATCCCCCTCCCTTATGTGCACTCGGAATTAAGCATCCCGGAGATCTAATTTGGTGAAGATCTTCCCTTTGGCTGCCTCAGCCAATAGGTCTTTAATCAGGGGAGGGGGTAGGCATTGGAGGCTGATACAGCATTAAGCCCTCTATAATCCATGCAGAGTCGTAACCCACCATTCTTCTTCTGGAATAGCACGGGGGCCACAAATGGGGAGGAGGCAGGGCAAATGAAGCCCCGAGGTAGGTTTTTATCAATGAACTTTTGGAGTTCCTCCTTCTCCACTAAGCTTATGGAGTACAGCTTCTCTTTGGGCATTTTGTGACCCGGCAGTATCTTGATCACACAGTCTGTGTTTTGGTGGGGGGAAGCTAGTCCACCTCGCTCTCCTTGAACACTCTCCCCAGGTCCCGGTACTCTTTGGGGATGGAGCAGAGTTCCTCCTGGGTGAGGCATGCCAGCTCTCGGGCAGCTTTGGGCTCTCCCCCCCTTGGGTCCCATTCATGGCCCATGCACCCCTTGGAAGTGAAGTATACTGTTCCTTGGCTCCATGAAATATCTGATCATGGTCCCGGAACCAGGGATTCCCTAACATCAGTGAAAACCGAGCTGTGGGGGTGATCACAAAGGTTCAAATCTCCCAGTGAGAGCCCGCACCCATTACCACAGGCATTGTCTGGTACCTGCACAGATCTTGCATGGGGGACCCATCCATTTGAGTAAATATCAAGGGCTCTGGGAGTCTCTGGGTGGCCAACCCCAACCCTGTAACAATGGGGCTTATAATGTCCCAGGCACAACCTGAGTCTGTTAGAGCCCGCATGCGTATTTGTGTGTCCATCTCAGGGTTGATTAATGTTACAGTCACAAAGAACAGGGGAGGGGGGTTGCTCAACACTTTTGGTGCTGTCTTAGGGCAGACCTGCTTACTCGTGCCATTCACAGCAGGTCCCAGCCTTTCCCGCTGGCTGGGGGGCTTCTCCTTCACTGGAGGAGGATTCCATTGTTGCAGTCCTGACTTGCAGGGCACATTGATGCTTGAGTAATGTTTCCCCTCCCTTCTTTGAATCCCCTCCCTGGGCCTTCTTCTCCGATCCTTTTGGCCCACTCAGCAGGATTGTTGTAGGGCAGGATACGACATAGTGGCCTGGCTCCCTACATCAGAGGCAAAGCTCCAGATGCATCCATTGCTCTTGTGCTGGTTCCACTGGTTTTGGTCGGGGGCTCTTCAGAGTCCCTCCAGATGGTTTGCCTATGCCACGGACTCCCAGGGCTTTCATCATTTGGAACTGGCTCTCAGCTTCTTCCGCTTCGTGCACCCATGACGTTAGGGTTACCAGGTTTAAATTATGGAGCACCACCTCTAGGATTTGGCTATTAAGCCCAATTCTATACTGCTCCACCAAGACAGTCTCTGTCCATCCCTGTATTTTGGAGGCATACCTCTTAAACTCCTAGGAGTACTCCCTCATTGAGTGGGCCCCCTGCTTCAGAGCTTGCAGATAGTTGCAGGCCTTTTCAATCCCCTTAGAGTCTTTGTATTGTCGACTCATCACCTACATGAAGGTGTTGACATCCCTCAACTCGGGAGCCTGCATGTTGTGTAGTGCCACAAACCAGTCAGCTGCTTGTTAGCACAGGTTTTCTCTGATGTAGTCTACACGGTGCTCATTGGATGGGAACAGGTGGCCCCAATTCCTCAGGAACTTCTTCACTTGTAGTGTGAAGAAAGCCAATTTTTCAGGGTCCCCATCACACGTAGCTTTTAGCAGCTCCTTTGGGCGTTCAAGCCCAGGCACTGGAGCGAGTGCTGGCAGCCCAGCTGGGGGACCCGCAGGAGGGGTGGCCAACGGTGGGGCTGGAACAGCACATGGACCAACAGGGGCAGCAGATGGCCTGGCGGGCGGACCTCCAGGCTGTTGTAGCCCCATCTTGTATCACACCGTGGTCATCACCAGCTGGGGCTGCGCCATCAGGGCCTCAAGGAATTCCTTCCACAGCTCATTCTGTTTGGCCAGCAATTCTTGCTGCATCTGGTCTGGCCAGTCTTCTCTGGGCTCTCTCTCTGCTGCAGCACCTTGCGGTGGTGCCTTCTCGAGCTTCCCAGCTCTGGTCATCATCTGTGGGCAGACTGGGGTACTCCAGGTCTCACAGGTCTCCTCTGAGTACCTTGCCAAGGCATATTGGTCACAGTTGCACTAGAACCACCATGGCTGTGCTTCTGCTCCTCCGATGGCCCCAGTTGTCATGACTGGAGGTGCATTTGTCACCGGGACCTCCTCGGTGGTAACATGCACAATCTCTTCTACCTCACCTGCCATTGCTGGGTGTGAGTTCAGAGATCACAGTGAGTCTTAACACTCTGTCAGACTCCTGCAACAATTAGTACCAACAACTTGCTTCTTTAGAAGAGAAATTTATTGATAAGTATTGGCAGAATGTGTCTATTTCAAGAGCTGTGTTGAGACTACTGGTAAAAGTGCGGGGTGAATAGATATACAAGGTTTGAAAAGGGTCACTGGGTGGCAGGGAGCCAGTCAAGGAAACATGCGGGGCCTGCCAAAAGAGAAACGGCCTCTCATTCCCAGAGAATGATGTTACATGATGTTACAGCTAGGCACATAAGCTATACAGATATGGAGCGCCACCCAGACAACTGGAAAGAGAAAGTACATTCCAAGGAAACTCTTCCCCCTCCACACCAGCCTTTATGGCAGTGAGCTGACACTCCAGCATATTTCTCCTTCTTCCATTGGCTGAAGTGATTGAGACTTAACATCCCAGTGGCCAAGTGACCTCATGTTTGCCTATCCCCATCCCAGTTCCTTCAAAATTTGTCAGGAAGATCAAGGACCAGAAGGCAGTGATCACAGTACTAGAATCATATTGTCCTCAGTGACCATGATTCTCTGATCCTCAGGATAGGGCAAACCAACCACTGCTAACGCTCCCAGTATCACTGGACATGCTTCAACAAAGTCCTGTATGGCTTTCACATTCAGGTGTCAGAAAAAGGTCTATTTGATGTTTCTCACTGAGTCCATTGTTATGTGTTCCCTGTTCGGCTTTGCGCTTGCGTAGGTATGCAGGCAGTAACGTGGGAGCTTCTTCCCTTGCCGCTTCTCATCACGGTGGCCTTGAATGTAGGCTTTGGGCTATTCTTGTGTTGATGAGAATTTTCCAGTCCTGTGAATGCGAGGGGAGGGGGGGAGTCGTCTCCCGCTCATGAAGTAACTCTCCCGCCGGGAGTTTCCCCCACGCGCGCTTACAGTTCATTCGCTAGTCGCTTGTCTGCATCATACTATAACCCTGCTCGCTTTGCTCTTGCCCCCCATTCCTGACAATGACTTTCCACTGTGGGTTTTAGCACTGTAATCCAATAAAGCCTTTCTTTTGATCGAGAATGCCTGGATCTACTTGCTTTTGAACCTGACATCAGGATGGCTGTGTTTAACTGCTTGGAGATCAAGTGGGGTGACCTTTATGTCTAGGCTTTTCAACAAAATGCAATGGATACTCTGCTAGATTAATTTACAGTACTTTGTGGAGGAATCCCATCAGACACAGTAGTAGAAGAAACAGTAGTCCTGAAGACTAAGACTAAATAGGTTCTATCCTTTCTATAAGAGGGACATGATGGGCTCAAGGATTCTTTCTTTACAATATCAAGTAACAGCTCTGACAACGGTGTTACTTCTGTTTCAAGGTCTGAGCCTATCTAGACACCTTCAAGATTTCCACCTTCCAGGGGTGCTGCTCTAAATAAGCCACCTCAAAGATGCAGGTTTCTAATCCAGAAATTTTGTACCATACTCTCGGTTTCTCCAAACACTATTTGATCCTATTAAAGAAATTCCACTTAAATGACTGAGGATGAAAATCTTATTTTTCTTAAAGCAGGCACATCAGGTAGGAGGGGTTCTGTTCTTGGCCGTTGTTCAGTCAAGCCTGAACTATGAGTTTTCAGTAGAGACAAAAGGTGATGAAGACAGATACTGTCTTTACACCAAAGACAAATTCGATCTTCCACAGGTTCCAAAATTTTTTAGTCTTCCTCATTTCACCAGAATCCTATCCATCCAAAGGAGAAATTGCAGCAGGCCTTGGAAGTAAGACATACACTTAAAAAGCTATTCCTTATTAATCTTCATCTCTCCACTGAATGAAGGAAGGAGGATGTCAATTTGGACATCGGCAGTACCCTTAAAACCTACATTATTGAAGCTTTCAAAGCTCAATAGATCATTGCACACTCATTTCGAAGTGCCACAACCAACACAGCCCTAAACAAACATGCCACAGTCAAAGTCAGGGCTATTTTTGGGCAGGAATGCACAGGAACGGAGTTCTGGCTGGCTCCCAAGTTGGCCACACCAGCAGGAACTCATTAACATAACAGGCCACACCCAACTGCAGAAACTCATTGGGATGGGCTACATTAGGGGTGTGTGGCCTAACATGCAAAGGAGTTCCTGCTACAAAAAAAAGCCCTGGTTTTGACAGCAAACAAGGTAAACAGAATAAGAAGCAAAAGGTGGGTATGGCTAGATGACGGCACTTCTAGTAACATGGGGTGTGGCCTAATATGCTAATGAATTTCTACTGATGGGTGTGGCCTATTATGCCAGTGAGTTCCTGCTAGGCTTTTTCTACAAAAAAAGCCCTGGACAAAGTGATAGGCAAGGCGAAAACATGGTCATCAGTATTCACCTGTGTAGGGCACTCTAAGGTGAACTTGTAGGACTTAGCTAACACAGCTTTTGGAAATGAGTTATAACATATTCTAGATCTGATGACCCACTCGGTAAATGAGGAGACTGCTCTGGGAGGTCCCAGCAAGATGTCCTCCGTCTCAGAGGGAGAATGACCATTGGACACAATTACTGTGAAGGGTCCTTCTCCTCTGAGGAAAGGAGGATATCTTGTCCCTCCCAAAGTCATCATCAAACTAGTTATTCAGCAGGTACACTTCTTGTCTCACAAGTACAGTTTGCCTGTTTTTTCTTTATCTAAGTTGTCGCTCTGTTCTTGTCTGTTCTTTTTCCTTGAATTGACTTTACAGTCTTACTGCTTTCGGAGTTACCAAAACTGAATAGGGCAACTCCCATAGGCAAGAGACCGGAAGTTGGGGGGGGGGAGTTCCTGTCTTCCTAATTAGACAGATGGAATCACCCCAGCAAGATGTCCTCCTTTCCTCAGAGAAGAAGGACCCTTCACAGTACGTGTCCAATGGTCATTTTCTCCAAGGGAACTGATCTCCATAGTCTCGAGAGCAGGTGTAATTCCAGGAGAACTACACCCCCCACCTAAAGATTGGCAACTCTGCTCATGCCTCCTGGCTGTATCCAAGATACAGAGAGTGGGAGAGAGGGGGAAAAATACATCTAAAAAGTTGTAGCTGGCCTCTTTGCATTGCTTGTACAACCTTGCAGGAAGGCAGAGGTGAATCTACTATGAAACTAATGTAGCTTAAGCTTCAGGTGTCCTAGTCCTGGAGGGGCCCTGAAGCAACTTTTTTTTAAATGAGTGAATTTTTCAACAAAATTGATAAGGCTATTTTAGTGACAGAATCATAAGCCAATGGGCTGAAGTACTTAATATTGACCTTAATCAAAATCTGAGATGTAGTGGTTAATTTTTTTTAAAAAAATTGGGGTGATCAACCATGGAACAACCCCATTGAAGAAGATAATAGTGGTTACCCAGACCTTATTGCTAGTGGGAAGCTGTTCACTGTATGGCCCATTTTCAAGGGCTCCACCCCACCACTCTGTTTGCCATTTGGGCCTTGAGGTCCTTGTAAGGACAGCAAGGCTCTTTGGCCCCTGTTGGATGTTGCCCTATTATTGCTGGTTGAGAAGGGGGAAGACTGGAAAGACTTTCAAGAATATCTGTTGAAAAATTGGGATATTAAACGTGGTTTGATTTGTTTTGATAGTTATTAAGAAGAAAATGAAAGAGAGTTAGTTTTTTGAATTGTTACCGTTAGTAAGAGAATATAAGCTTAGAAATAATTGTAATAGAATAAGAGAGACATTAATGGGGTTGGAGCAGTGCGGGAAGCCTTGTTTGGGGGGGAGAGGGAGAAAGAAAAATGGATATGTAGTGATTTGTTTAAATTGTATGAACATGTGATATATCCAATAAAAAACTGTATTAACAAAAAAAAAAAAAGAGAAGGGGCCCCCATAACATTTCAAGCTTCAGGGTCCCAAAAATGTAGGTCTGCCACTGTAGGCTGGGCTGTACAACTGGAAGGGGGAGTGAAGGCAGAAACCAATTCAGCTTTGCAGATTTGTGGGGAAACAAAGGGAGAGCCTAGCCATAGAATCATAGAATCATAGTTCTTTGAGAACTTTGTAATCTGTTCTAGAAGTGTCTCATGCAAGTCCTCTGCCTGGCTTGGCATGCCATGATACAACTCTTTCAGTGGGATACACACAGCTTAAATCCAGGTATCTAAGTGTGCCTGTTGTGATGCAACAGACTAATACATTGCCACTGGAGGGTTTTTGTTTTGTTTTTGTGGAAGCCCTGTTCTACATTTTGAATTTCTTTTAGATTATCTTCTGCCATTGAAATAGGCTGATTAAATTATGTTTAACTTCTTCCTTCTTATTTAAAAAAGTATATTGAAAGGAAACATCTGTCTTCCATTGGTAAGCTCTCAAGAGCACAATTGTGATTTTTTTTTACCTCTAAGTCCTTACAGCATATTGAAAAGTTCTATCCAGCAAGAGTAATTAGGCCTGTTTCTCCATTTATCTCCATGAAAGAAGAACCATCACTGACACTGGCTGGTGTTGTGCATGCTAGCTTAAATCTCCTTTATTACTAAAGAAGGCTTTAGTCAACCAAGAGATTTCAGCAGCTTCAAGTCCTAAAAGAAGGTTGATGTATTTATTCAGCCTTGGCCTCCTGACAGCAAAGTAACTGAAGTTGTTCTTTCCTGTGTTATATTAATTTATCCTTTTGGCATATCTATTTTATTATATTTCATTCTGCACCAGATATCATGAATATATTTGTAGTTCAAAAGAGCCCTAATGTCAGGTACAGCCAAACTACAGCCAGTTTGATCCAATGCTTATCACACATGCATGGGCAAAACTTCACTGCATTAGCCATTGCCTAACAATATTTCACACAAACAAATATAGAAGTCACAACAATATCCTTGCCTATGTGCATCCATAGCCTTATAGCTTCATAAACTGATAAAAATCCATTAGATCAAATATATGTAAAATGACTTGTGCAGCCCCCTACAATTACAAAAAAAAATTAAATAGTTTATTTGTGACCTGAAATGCATTGTGAGCCACTTTTTCAGAAATATGTGGCTGTTGGCCTCCCAATAAAAATCTTAATTCATACATGTTGTATTCAGAAGACCAGGCATGAAACTTGGGAGTCAGGCAATGCAGATTTAAACAGCTGCAGAGATTAGAGGTTCCTTCTCTTTGTAGAGTTACAATTCCAGCTAACTTAACTTCCTTCTGCATCACTGATATTTAATCCATGGCTCACAGAAAGCCACAGTCACAATTTCCATCAACCAAAAGAGCCACATTTGTTTCTATCCCTGGCATGAGGCCTGCGCCTCAGGGAGACTTTCAGCCTACCTGATCCAACTTCAGTGCCCTCCACAGCATGGATGTGCTCTGGGTCCTCCTGGGTCCTCTGTAGTGCCTTCGGGTGCCATTGTATGCAAATCTCTTGAATCTCGGATCCGGAGTTACCACCCAGGTGGGGTCAGCCCAAGTGGGGAGCGGTGCCCAGGAGTCTTGGGTTTGCACCGCAGTTTCCACTCTTTTTGACTCCGCTGTTGCCCCCAGGACTGCCGTGTTCTCTTGCTCAGGCACAGTGCCATCCGCAGCAGTTGTAGGAATTTCCCCATTCTCTCCACTCATCACGGTTGTGGTGCAGGAGGTTGAGAAGGAAAAGGGGAGTCCTGGCAATTTGTCAGGATCCTGGTTAAATCTGTTCTCAACACCAGTCACTTCAAAGAAAGCTAACTTTATTGAGACTTTGATACATACCATACTGGACACGAGCTATTGTTAGGACTGAAGTTGAATGCGCGATGGTTACAGCTATAGAGTGTTCAAGTGAGGGCACTAAAGATCAGGACCTAATCACCCCATGGTATTTGCCCACCAGAATTAACAGTCAATCCCCCTACTAAGCACATACCTCTCCCAGAGCATCCCTCCCGCCAAAACTAACAGTTGCCTACCCCCCCCAGACACGTAGCCTCTGCATAGCAAGAAAAACAGAATAACAGACATTTGAGAAGCCATGGCATTTGGCCCCACTAAGGTGATGAGCCTCTGCCACATCAAAGAGAGAGGAACCTCCTCTCTCAATGGCAGGCAAGGTGTAAAATGCATAGGGAGTCTGACACTGCAAGACTTTTCAAAGGGCTTCTCTGGGATAATATATTGACCATCTGTTCAAAGTCTCCTGTCTGACAGACTCTCACAAACTTGCAATATTTATGAAGCATCTTTATCAGGACTTACAAAACTTTGCAAGCTCTATTGTTCAGTAACCACAGCATAAACTCCAGCTTTAAAAACAAACACCGAGACACATGAATTAATATTTATTTGTCCAAAACATTTATTCTCTACCTTCATCCAGAGGCTCAAATCAGTTTGGAATATGGATAAAAATATATATAAAGATTACATAAACAATACAATATGTTATATACAAGCAGAGAATCTACTATAATCCTCCAAGGCCTGGTATTTTTTTATCCTTCACACACAAAATATCTTCTCTGAAGTAGGACAGCTTTGAATGTTCTTACATAGAAAGACAAGCCATACCACATAACTGGCCCTACCAAGAATACCCTTGCCTGAGCTGAAACAGAGTGAACTAGTTTAATGGAGGGTATAGCAAGGATAAAGTCATCTAAAGAGAACAGTTCATGCATGGGGTCAGGAGATCCACACGGTTGGGCATGGTGATGTCCCTAATTCTGAAGGGGTTTAAAGGTAAGAACGAGCACCTTGAAGCAAAATGTTAACTGGTGCAGATGCATATATTCTGCACTGCCAATCCTGGACAAAAGTCTGGCTGCTGCATTATGTCTCAATTGAGACTTCCAGATCTTCTTCAAGGGCAGCCCCAAATAAGTTCATGTTTCAGTAGTCCAGTTGAAAGGCTACAGAACAAAATTTGAGTCCAGTGGCACCTTTAAGACAAACAACGTTTAATTCTAGGTATAAGCTTTCGTGTGCATGCACACTTCATCAGATGGTTTGTCCAACTTTATTGGTCTTAAAGGTGTCACTGGACTCAAACTTTGTTCTGTTGCTTCAGACCAACACGACTACCTACCTGAATCTAAAGGCTACAGGGGCATGGATCAACATGACTAAATCAGTAGGGTTTAGGGGCTAACATATTAGCAAGATACAACTGGAAGAAAGTGGACTTAAAAAACATTTCCATCTGCAGTTCTACAGGGTAGATAACAACCTGTGCAGCAACAATGTTGTTCCTATTCGAGTAATGCGGTTGAATCAATTACACATATACTCTTACATTGTGAATACAACCAAGAAGAAAGACTTCAGATACTTATTCCTCTACTTTCTAGATTTAACCCATTACAATATTATATCGATTTTAACCCTGAAACTCTCCAGATATATCTCTTAGAAGACAGTCAAAAATCTGTGTCTTATGCAGTGGCAAGGTTTTGTGCACTGGTCTTAGAAAGCGGAACCATTTGTCTAAGAAAATGTTAAAGGCTGAAGTATGAATTTTATCTGTGCTGTGATCTTAAACTTTATGTATTAGCTGTTAAAGTTGTGTTTTAACCTTGCTGGTCTTGACTGTAATAATAAATTTAATTTGATGTGAAAACAGTAGAACCTCCTTTTTCATCAACAACGCTGGGTCCTTCAGACTTTTAACTTGGTCTGTTAAGGTAGGACTCAACAAATGACAGGTTCCAGCTGACCGTGGCACCTAGAAAGTTCATTGTGTTGCCTAGTGCATACATGTGTTTGAAGTTGTCATTCTGAAGGCAACACCCTCAGGGTGCTAAGGTTCTTTGACTTGTGTGGCTAGCCAGTTGAAGTCACACAGTGGCACAAAAATCCAGGCAGTGAAAAGGAAAAAAAAAAGTTTTATTTGAATAAGGGACAACGTGCAGCCAAAAAGTTTAGCTCAGATATCCATTGAACAATAGTTGTGTTCCAACTTTTATACTCTAGGGTTCTCCTCTCATTTTTACATCATCCATGACATCATTTATACATGCATATTTCAATTTTCTTTGTCTCTAACATCCATTAATCTTACTTTTGACAAACAAGATATTTCAGGCTTTCTTTGCACTTTCATCTACAGGTGTCTTGTCAAAATCTCCATATTAAAAGTGAAATATGGTAGTCTCTTGGACAAAGAACCTTCTGCTTGGCTATTTCCCCAGTATCTCCCATCTCTACAACTTGCTGGCTTAAATTCATATTATAAGCAAAAATTAACTTTCTCTGCTATTAATATAGTGTTTTTCTACTAACACATGCATATATAAGACATATAATATTTGTTTATACTTGCTTATAAAACATTCTTTAAAAATACAGTTCAATGATAATTCCATTTGAGCAAAATCAAACTCCTTACTTCTTACGGCCACGTAAGGGCCCTCTTGAATAGAAAATATAAATTCTGCTGCTCCTAATTAAACCTAGGCTGTCAAAAGCTGATGATTTCTCTCTCATTAAAATACTTTGCTTGATAAAGATATCTCCAATAATGAACATCTGTTCATTAATTTCTGTTAAAAACATCTTGGCTATTTTTCAATCTTTGCTTATAATTTGCTAAAAGATCAAGATTACCTTTGCTTGTTAAAATAATGTTAAAATAAAATAATGGTAACGGTTTAAATCCTTCTTTCACAGCTGTGCATCAATAAATCTGTCATAGTCTTTGGCTAATAAGCAAAGCTTATTAAAGAAATAAGAGACAGTATTAGTAAAGAATTTAGCTAGCTTTCTTTTCTACAAACATTGAATAATATAAAAGATCCATACCATAAACCTTAAACAACAGTTATTCTCAGCTATAAACAAAATATTAAAAGTTGTATTTAACTTTTGAAAGAGAAGAGAAGAAGAGAAGAGATTGGATTATACCCCACCCTTCGAGTCTCAGAGCGGCTTACAGACTCCTTTCCCTTTCCTTCCCCACAAAAGACACCCTGTGAGGTAATAATAATAATAATAAATAATAATCTTTCGATTTATTAATTGCTCACCCCGCATGTCTGCAGGCTCTGAGCGACGTACAGTTACTCTTTTTAAAAAAAAATTATTTTAGGGTTTTTCAATACCAACAAACACATATTCTTTACCAAATCATTTCCATATATTTACAGAATCTTTAGGTCTCAATACATTTTTCTATCCAACTATAAAGTTTAGACAATCTATTTACATGTATTTTCGAATCTCGATTTTGTAGTCTTAAACCTAAATCGTCCATTTGGGAGAGATCTAAAATTTTACAAATTAATTCCTCCTTAGAGGGTATAGTATCAGATTTGCCCACAGAATACGCGCAGCTGAAATTATATAAGACTAGGAATAAGGCCCGTTGTGGAAATAAATACAACGGACTCTAGAAAGAGGCTCTTGGATAGTGCCCCAGCTTTGGGCACTCAGTGACAATTTGCTGTGGCAGAGTCCACCATTTTCTCCAGAGGAACTGATCTTTCCTACCTGAAGAGCAGTAGTAATTTTGAGTGATCTCCAGCCCTCACCTGGAGATTGGTAACAGTGGTTCCCCAGGAGGGAGTGGCTGATTTGGAGGGTGAAGTCTATGGCATTGTACCTGTTTGAGGCCCCACCCCTCCTCAACACTCACCCTCTCCAGGTTTGACCCCTCAAATCTCCAGGAATCAGTGTTATTAAAGCATTATTTCATGAATCTGGTACTACTCCACTTTTCCCTATTTCCTGACAGACTTCTTTTAATTGCATCGATATTTTATCTTCAAAGATTTGATAAAATTCTGCAGGAATTCCATCAGGACCTGGAGTTTTTCTCTTTTTTTGTCTTTTGATTGCCTGAATTATTTCACACATAGTTATAGGTTCATTCAAAACCTGCTTATGAGATTCCTCAAATCTTTTACAGTTTTTAATCAAATACTTTTCTATTGCTTCTTGGTCCAATTTATCTTGCTTGTATAATTTTCTATAAAAATTCTCAGTTATATTTTTTATTTCTTGTAAATCATATTTCTCCTGATCTTCCTCATTTCGTAGTGAAGATATAATTCTCTTTTCCCTTTCTTTTCTAACTTTGTATGCTAACCATCTATTGAGTTTATTAATATTTTCAAAATAATATTGTTTTGTATATTCAATTTTCCTTTCTATTTCTTGGTTTAGCATCAGATTAAGCTTATGCTGAAGTAAATTTAATTTAATTTTTTTTAATTATCACCTATTGCATTTTTCCATTTCATTTCTTGTGTTTTAATTTGATTTATTAATTGTTGGTATTTCTTATCTTTTTTTTTGCCATGCATTTTGACTAATAAAACAGCCTCTCATGAATGCTTTAAATGCATCCCATATTACCCCTAACGGTGTATCTACAGTATTGTTTATTCTAAAAAATTCTTTTATTTCTTCCTTACATTTCTTTCTAAATTTTTCATCTTGGAGTAATTTTAGGTTCATTGTCCATTTAATCTTTTTCTTCCCCTCTTCTTTAAGGGTAGGTTGCACCGAGCAGTGATCAGCAAAGGTATTGGGTAGTATTTCACATTCTTTCACTTTGTCGATCATAGCAGAAGATATCCAACACATGTCTAACCGTGACCAGGATTTATAACGAGCTGAATAATATGTATAATCTTTTTTCTGTATATTTCTTGTTCTCCATATATCTATTATACTATACTCTTCCACTATCTTAAAAAAATCTAACGGCACAGTATTGCCTCCTCTTAGTTTTCTTTTGCTCCTTCTATCTATCTTAGGATCTAACACTGCATTGAAATCACCAATAATACAGATTTAATTAACTTCTACTAAATTAATTACTTTCTGAAGTTCTTTAAAAAAGGGTTTCTGATTTTGATTAGGGGCATATATATTAATAATTAAGGTTTTAACCCCATTTCTCACAATTGTTAATGCTACTAATCTACCATCCTCTGAACTACACACAAGCTCTGGATGTAAATAATCTTTTACGTACATTACCACCCCTCTTTTTTTAACTTCCGCAGAAGAGGTGAAAGCTATTCCCAATTTTTTACAGTCTAAATATTTTAGATCTTTTTTCCTTATATGAGTTTCCTGGAGACAAATAATTTCTGACTTAAGTTTTTGAAGTTGATGAAATATTTTCCTTCTTTTTTGTGGTATATTCAAACCATTGATGTTAACAGATATAATATTAAGTTGTGTTGATAATGTCATTTTTGTTTCGCTTCGTAGTACCTCTTGTTTCTATCCCTGAATTTATATCTAGTCAGGTACTGATAGGTATTTTTATTTATCCACATAAAATTTTATAGAAAGGATTTGAAAGACAAAATACTAAAAGAGACAAACAAAACAAAAGTTTTTATTCAAGGGCAAGAAATAAGGTTCTTGAAAGATGTACCGTGGAGAGTTAGGAGAGAAGAATACCTTATAGAAGCCTTACTGAGTTATTGAAAAAAAAGTGATCATGTTCAGATGGCTGGTTCCTGAAGGAATATTGTTTGTCCACAAATCTAAGAGGTACAGAATAGATTAAATATTTAAAATAGAACACTTCCTGGACCAACATGGAGAGGAATTAGGACTTCAAAGAGATAGAACAGAAGATGAGAATGAAGATGAAGAGGAAGAAGAAAGAGATAGTGAAGGGGAAGAAGGTGAAGTTGCAGAAGCAGCTGAAGGGGAAGTAGAGGGGGAACAACAGCGACAGCAGAAGGAACAACAAGAACTTTTATCCTTTCAACAAGGAAATAAAGGAAAAGACTTGACACCAAAGAAAAGACCAAGCGATGTTCAGTTACTCTTGAGACATGGGACTAACTATGTTATGTAAGGGGTAGGGAGGACAACATGTAATTCTTTAATTCCACACACTCTTGCAGCTGATGGAGGATTTGTCTATGCCTTCCGACTAGCCATGTTCCGATCAGCATTCTTTTTCAGTCAGTCGGCTTTGGTGACATCAGGCTGTCAGGACTCCTCGTGTAACAGCGCCATACTGCCACCACCTGGCCGAATCAGCCCACTGCAGGGCTTCTTGATGTCGAGAGATTCTTTCTCGCTTCTGGTCTTCATAGCAGGATGATCCGGTGTTAGCTAACACCTCCCCCATGGGGGGGGGGGTTGGTGTGCCCACCCTCTCTAAGGAGTGGTACCCATTTTATCTACTTGCCAAAGCTTTCGAATCGCTGGGTAGACGACGAGCTAGGGACACAGGCTGGCAACTCACACCAGCGTGGGGCTTGAAATGACAACAGTTCAGAAGTTGCTTAGTAAGCAGTGGGATAAATACCCTGCGCCACCGCTCCCCTTATGATTAACTTGGTCTGGAGGGGCTGAGAGAGTTCTTTCAAGAACTGCTCTTTCAAGAACAGTTCTAACAAAACTATGGCTTGCCCAAGGTCATCCAGCAGCTGCAAGTGGAGAAGTGGGGAATCAAACCCTGTTCTCCCAGATTAGAGTCTGCACACTTAACCACTACACCACTACACCAAACAAATAAGGAAGGGGTATGCCAAACTCAAATCTCTATTTTCAAAGAGTTCACCTGTATTTTTGCTCAATTCAATAAATCTTTCCAGCCTCTTCTTGATATCTCAAAACTAAAGCATCTTCTTTCACTAGGCTTTCTCATCACCTCGTTAGATGTGACAGAAACCAGATGTTATACTTTCCTGTTCGTTGCTTACTTTATTTCAAGGGAGCTGGGAGCATCCAATCCTTTTCTCAAAAATATTGTGATTAATGGAACAAATAATGAATAGACTAGCATTCAAATCTCTGAGCTCCCTCTACAATTATTAATAGTAATAGTAATTAGAAAATGTGCTAATTAAAATACTAACCCCTGCTATATTTTGGGCTGTCTCCTAGACCAAAAGAAAATTTATGAAGGCCCTATCATAAGGAAAACTGAACCCCATCAAAAGTTTGTAAAACTTATTGTTACTAGTCACTCTGGGAGAGAATGAAAAAAAAACCTGTACAATTAAATTCTGGACTGGCTGCAGGTTTTTCATGGCCTGTTGGGACAGAATGCCATGAATCCCTTCACCGTAGTGCCAATTCTTCCTTTGCTGTGCTAGGATGGAGGTCCTGGAATGAGATTCTCTAGGAGCATGAACATGTCAGGTTTCTTCTCATTTAATCATTCTTCTCACTAGGATATGGGAGATTTTCCCCAGGAGCCTTTGTAAAGTCATATGAACCTTCGAGGAGATTCTCTTGCATACTGTTTTCTTCAGGCAACTTTCCAACTGAGAGCTGGGAGACTGAACTGGAGGCATAATTAAGACATAATAAAAAAAACAATGCTTTAATTAAAGTGATAGCCAGTGCAGTCGCCACTGCACAAACACTGAAACAAAGATCTACATAGAATCGGTGAGCTTGGAAGTTATAATCTGGGACTCACTGTGCAGTTGGGAATCTTTGTAATACATGTATTAGGCTCCATGTAAATGTCCTCCCAAATGTTGGTATGTATAACAGGATGTGCAATCCTCCTCCCCCTCTATATATTGAAATGATACCTGAATAGTGTTATGGGCTTCTGAGATAACGGCAGCATGGGTCACACATTTCAAATATTCATCACAACCATAAAGGCTAGAACTTTGGTGGTTTTTAAAAACAAGGAACTTGGTAATTTTGATGGGTACAGAATTCAACACCCCTGTTGTATTCCCATGAAATCAGGCCATGCATGCAGCTCTGATACATCTTGTGGCTGAATACTCTATATGTTGTATATATGCTGAAGCCCAATTGAACAAGTAATATCTTCCAGTTCTGTTTAGGGAGGGGAGGTGGATGACTTTCACAGGTGTGTGAAATGTAGGAAGACTTGAGCATTTTCCAGACAGCTTCAATGGTCCAGTTTCTTTTCCCATTGTTACTGGGGGTTTTCCTCATTTCCACACAGCTTTGTTAGCAACCCTTTGCTGTCCCAGTTTTTCAGTGCTTTTTTCCACAGTTTCTGAAACCTGTTTTCTCCAGGTTTCAGAAAGAGTCAGGGGAAAATGTTGAAAAACCAGGACAATGAGGGATTGTTGTGTGGAAATGAGGGGGTGAATAACAAAGGAAAGCTAGCTTATTTAAGTTTAATAGCCCATAGGCATAAGTTTAATAGCCCACCATAAAAAAAGAAAATTTTTAAGAGGTTAAAAGAACAGTAAAACAAAAATTGGCCACATCCATGGTGCAGTTTTGGCAGAGGCTGCTCAGGAGTATTCTTAATCTTGCTACATCAGGAAAAGATTAATATTTCAGCAGCCATTTCCTTAGGAATCTTTCTCTTGCTGCTGCATATTTTGGACAGTAGAAGAAGACATGACATAATGAGTCAAGTTCTGTCAATGGGCAGTCACGATAGCGGTGGTCCAGAGGGGTCTTGAGAAAGTGGCCGTTCATCTGGGCTGTCGGAAATGCATTGCAGCGTGCAAGCATATATGACCACCTCAGTTTTGGAATAGTCAACATGTTTAAGTAAAGAGGCAGGTCAAATTTGGTGGAGTATGTAATTCCTAGATGAAGTGGGGAGCATTTTCATCTAGCATCTGTTTGAAGAGCATCCCAGTCATTTTGGAGCAATTTTTCTGTGAGTGAAGTTTGTCTTCTTTTGATTAAGTTCTCTGTCTTCTGTAAGCCCAGTTGGCTTGTTTTTGTATCTACAGCATCATTCCATTTTGACCAGCAATATCCATGTTCTGTCAATATGGTAAAGGTTGGGAGGCTTTCAGCATTTAACAGTCAATATTTATAACTGACTACGGCCCTCCAGATCAGAGTTGAGATTTTTGTGAGGCCTCTCTCAAGCCTTATGACTCTGGAAGCGATGCATGATGGTAGAGTTAATGTTTTATGGAAGAAGTCTTGCTGTAGTTTTTTGAGTTGCTCTGTTGGACCCAAGAACCAGATTTGGGAACCATATAGTATACACGGTAGTATTAAGGTCTTATATGCTTTCAGGAGCACTGCCACATATTGAGCTCCTTGGATATAGAAAAACTTCTTCAAGGCTAGTAAGGCTAGGTTGATTTTCTAAGATATTTAATGTGCCTGGACCATGATAGGTTTGTCTGGAATACAATTCCTAGATATCTGAATTCATCGACCTGCCACAATTTGTACCTTCCAATTTTCCATCTTTTGTTTGATCTTTTGGACTTGTCCTCATTTATCTTCAATAGTTCTTCATTGCAGTAGGCAATAAATGCTTTAATGGCACGTTTTAGGTCGTCAGCAGGGCAGGCACTGGTCGGTTTCCCACACACAGTGCATGAGTGGATATGTTTTGAAGATTTGGGACAAAGTCATTTAGATATAAATTGAATAGATGTGGTGCAAGAACACATCTTTCATGAACACCTCTTTGGCTAGATATAGGGTTAGATAACTGCCCCTCATTGTTTATTTTAACACACAGTGAGTTTCCTGAATAAAGATTCATTATTAATTTTAATCACCTTTTAGGCAGGCTTGTAGCATTTAGTTTGTTCCATAGGTGTGCGTGCATCACAGAGTCAAAGGCAGCCTTTAAATCAATAAAGGCTGCATATAAGGAGCCAGGTGCATCTAAAGCCTATTTGCTTAACAGCGAGGCCAGTGTAAAGCAATGATCTACACAAGAGTAGCCTTTTCTAAAGCCTGCTTGTTCATCACCTATTATCTTCTTTTGTCCATCGAGCACTGCAGCTTTTTCTGTAGGCAGCATATGTAGAGCTTGCCAATCACTACAAGAATGCTGATTGGTCGGTAGTTATTTGCATCAGCTCTGTCCCCTTTTTTGTAGATAGGAGCGACCAGTGATGTTTGCCGTGAAACTGGAATGATTCCATCCTTATTTATCATTGTGAATATGGGTGCAAGCACTTGAGCCTGCCAGTCAGGAGCTATCGTTAACAGTTCTGCCGGAGATGCATCAAGACCGGGAGATTTTTCTCAATTTTAATTTTTTAATCACTTTAATTGTCTCATGACAAGTGACAGGTTTCCATTTTGAAGTTTGCTTAAGGTTAATTTCAAAGTTTAGGTCTGGTTCAATGTTATACTTCCTATAAAGCTTTTTGAAATGCTTTCCCCAGACGGTTGCAGAGTTTCTTCTTGGCTTCAGCATTGGCGTAATTAGGTGCCAGAGAGATGTACTAGGTTTCTCTTTAGCGGCTGCAATTAACTTATCCTATATGGATTTCATGGACTGGCGCTTCTTTTCCTTCAATATTGCTTTGTATTTCCTTCTGGCTTGCAGCAATGAGTGCCAAGCGGTGGGTGTGTTGTTATATTTAAAAAGTTTATAATTTCATTTAATTTGATTCTTGGCCCTTCTGCAATCTCTGTCAAACCAGCTTTTCATACAGCAGCCAGGTCTGCTTGACTTTCTGTAACAAAGGAAAAGGAAACTGGAATATTAAGGCTGTCTGGAAAACACCCCAGTTAGAGGAGCCTCTTGTCTTAGAAAGCAAGCCTGGCTACTTGCCTGAAGCTCTCCTTCTTGCAGGCAAACCAAACGTCTGTTTCTTGTGAAAGCTGTTTTTAGATGTTCAGATCCTTTGGCCAGATTTGCATCTTCCAGTTACGCCAGCAAATGTTCACAGTTCTGCGGGAAATTAACTCACTTTGGACCATGGTTGTAGAGACAAACGTCATGCTCACTGAATGCTGAAAGACTTTAGTGCATCCAAACCATAAAGAAATAAACAAGCACACACACCTCAACCTGACACTGTCCTTATAGCCATTAGGGAAAAGTGCTGCAAAGCGAACACCACAGTCTAGATATGTGTCAGTAATGGTTCTTTAATGTTTCACACTGTGTCCATTGTGTTATGTTCCCTATCTCGTCCCTGCTTCTGTGCTTGCATAGGTATGCTAGCTGTAATGTGGGAACTTATTCTCTGCTGCTTGTTCTTATCACGGTGGCCTTGAGTGCAGGCTTTGGGCTATTCTTTTGTATATGAGAATTTTCCATTCCTGTGAAAACGAGAGGAGGAGGGAGTCGTCTCCCGCCCATTAAGTAATTCTCCCGCTGGGAGTTTCCCACGTGCGCGCTTGCAGGTCATTTGCTAGTCGCCTTTTTGCATCACACTATAACCATGCTTGAGCAGCTTGTCCTGCCATTCCTGACAATAACCTCTACACTGTGGGTTTTAGCACTGTATTCCAATAAAGCCCTTCTTACTCCTAAGAATGCTTGGATCTACTTGCTTTTGAACTTGACAATATGGTGATTACATAGAGATAGCCTATTGCTGTATGGTAGATTCCTTCCCATGATTGAGAATCTTATTTATTTGAATCTTCTGATTGAGTCCCTGGTGCATCTGCTGTGTAGTGTCAGCACAACCTAATAAGAAATCCAAATCCCTGATTATCTAAATCAAACAGTGGCTCATGAACCACATACAGTTCATAAGCAGGTGCATAGAATCATAGAATGTTAGAGTTGGAAGGGACCTTGCAGGTCTTCTAGTCCAACCCCTGCACTCTGCAGGAGCATAGCCAAAAGATAGCCCTACATACCTACAACATACCCAAAAGATGGTCGTCCAGCCTCTGCTTGAAAACGTCCAGCGAAGGAGCATCCACCACCTCCCGAGGCAGTCTGTTTCACTGCTCAACCGCTCATACAGTTTCTCCTGATATCTAGCCAGTAACAACTCCCTTGTAATTCCCACCCATTAAATCTAGTCTTGCAATCCAGAGCAAGAGAGAATAAATCTGCTCCATATTTTACATGACAGCCCTTCAAATAATTGAAGACTGCAATCATGTCCCCTCTAAGTCCAGTTTTGGGCACCACACTTTAGGAAGGATGTTGACAAGCTTGAGCGTGTCCAAAAGAGGGCAACCAGGATGGTGAGAGGGTTTGAATCCAAGTGTTATGAGGAAAGGCTGAAAGAGTTGGGTATGTTTAGCCTGGGAAAGAGAAGCCTTAGTGCAATGACTGCAGTGGGGAATGCGGCCTGATGGGCTATGTAAGCTTGTAATCATCTTGCTCATTTTATGAGCCCTGATTAGTTTGGACAACAGTGTTGTAAATGAATATAGTAACAGTGAAGGGGGGGCAAACTTTTTTTGAACAGTCGCTAAAAATCTAGTAAAGTAGACTTGAGGGTTTGGCATTTTGTACCTGTGAAACACCCATTTCATCCAAAAATGTACGGTAAATACATTTTATTATTGGATATATTTTCATGTTTATACAATTTAAACAAACCAATACATATCCATTTTCTTTCACCCTCTCCCCCCCAAACAAGGCTTCCCGCAATGCTTCAACCCCATAATGACTCTCTATTTAGTTACATTTACTACTAAACTTATTTTCTTTTACTAATGGTAACAATTCAAAGGTCTAAATCTCTTTCAATTTCTCCTCAATAGCTGTCAAAACAAATCAAACCACGTTTGACATCCCAATTTTTCAACAAGTATTCTTGAAAGTCTTTCCAATCTTCAAAAAAGGTTTCGTCTTCTTCGTTGTTTAGTTTTCTTGTTATTTTGTCCATTTCTGCCATAAACAAAGTCTTTTTAATCCATTCCCATGTTTCAGGTATCTTATCTTGTTTCCAACATTGAGCAAAAGTCAATCTAGCTGCTATAATCAAGTACCATAATAATGTTCTCTTGGTTACATTTACTTCTTCCATTTTAAGACCTAGCAATAACATCTGTGGGTCTTTCTTAAAAGTACATTTCAGAATTTTTTGTATCTCATTGTGGATCTTAGTCCAATAACATACTGCTTTATCACATGTCCACCACATATGGTAAAAAGACCCTTCATTTTTCTTACATTTCCAACATTTGTTAGACATACTTTCATTTATAATAGCAATTTTTTTGGGCGTCATATACCATCTATACATCATTTTATAACAGTTCTCTTTAACATTTACACAAGTTGAAATTTTCATTGACTTTTTCCACAAATATTCCCAAGATGTCATAAGTATCTCGTTATTAATATTTACTGCCCACTTTATCATTTGCTCTTTTACTATTTCATCCTCAGTATACCATTTCAATAAAACCTTATACAGTTTTGAAATAATTTTTTTACCCTTTTCAATCCATACAGTTTCAATTTCAGTATAATTTTCTCTAAAACCATGTTCTCTTTTGTCTGTTTTAAATAAATCATAAATCTGTCTATACTTCAACCAATCATATTCAAATTCAACATCAATTCTATCTTTTAGTACAAAGTTTTTCCCTTCCAATTTTAAGAGACTTTTGTAGGGTAACCAATCTAAACCCTGGTTTCTTGAATATGGATTAATCACTTCTGCTGGTACTATCTAAAGTGGTCTTTCTTCCGAGAAGAATTTTCTATATCTCATCCAAGTCTCGAACAGTGATCGTCTTATGAAGTGGTGTTTGAAAAACTTATCCATTTTCACTTTTCCATACCATAAATATGCATGCCATCCAAACTTATTGTCATGACCTTCTAAAGCCAATAACTTTTTATTCTCAAGGTTAATCCACTGCTCCAGCCATGTTAAGCAGACGGCATCATAATACAGTTTTAGGTTTGGTAATTGTAGTCCTCCTCTTTCCTTTGCGTCACATAAAATTTTCATTTTAATTCTTGGCTTTCTTCCTGCCCATACAAACTTCGATAGTTCTTTCTGCCACGTATCCAGTATTTTCCTTTGTTTTAATATTGGAATAGTCTGAAATAAAAACATCAAACGCGGCAAAACATTCATTTTTACAGTTGCAATTCTTCCCAATAATGATAGATTCAAGGTATCCCATTTCTTCATATCTTGCTGGATCTTGTGCCAAACCTTTTCATAATTATTTTTAAACAAATCAATATTTTTCATAGTCAATTCAATTCCTAGATATTTGGTCTTTGTAACTACTTCACATTGGATTTTCTCCTGAAGTTCCATTTGTCTCTGCTTCGTCATATTTTTACACATCACTTTCGTTTTGCTTTTATTGACATAAAATCCCGCAACTGTTCCAAATTCTTCAATTTTTTCCATCAATTGTGGTATATTCTCAATTGGATCTTGAATCATAAACATTACATCATCTGCAAAAGCTCTATATTTATGCACAAAGCCTTTTACTTTAAGTCCTTCAATGCCACTGTCTTTTCTTATCTCTATCAATAATATTTCCAATATCCAGATAAACAGTAACGGAGATAACGGGCAGCCTTGTCGTGTTCCCTTTTGAACTTGGGAAAAGTCTGTTCTTTCTTTGTTTATGTTCAAAGCTGCTTTCTGTTCTGAATATATTGCCACAATCATATTTAAAAAGGACTGTCCTATATCCATTTTTTCAATTACTTGCAACATGAACTCCCAATTTAAATTGTCAAAAGCTTTTTCCGCATCTAAAAAGAGGAATCCAACTTCTTTTTCTGGATGTTTATCATAGTATTCAATAGCATCAATCACCACTCTCAGATTGTCTCTAATTTGTCTATTTGGTAGAAAACCAGCTTGTTCTTCCGCTATAACATCTTTCAAATATTTTTTCAACCTTTCTGAGATTATTTTTGCAAATATTTTGTAGTCATTATTTAGTAGCGATATTGGTCTATAATTCTTACGTTAGTTAAGTCCAAACCTTCTTTAGGTATAAGTGAGATATTTGCTTCTTTCCATGAATCTGGGATCCGTTTAGTCCTTCTTATCTCGTTTGACAGAAGCACTAAAATAGGGGTTAGCTCCTCCGTCTGGACCTGGAGCTTTGCCCAACTTTGCGTCTTCTATCGCCCTTGTTACTTCTTTTTTTGTTACTAGTCCATTTAATAATTCTTTAATTTGTTGTCCCAGCTCTGGTACTTCAATATTCTCCAAATATCTCTTAATTTTCTGTTGGTCAATTCCTTTCTTTTTAAACAATTTGGCGTAGTATTTGAAAAAAGCTCTTTTTATGCCTTTCAGATCTACTACATCTTTCCCATCTTCAATAATCTTGCTTATAAAATTCCTTTCTTTTCTATTTTTCTATTTTTCAATTGCCACGCTAAAAATTTTCCTGGTTTATTTGCACCCTCAAATGCTTTTTGCTGTAATTTCTTCAAATTCCAATATAATTCTCTATTTAGTAAAACATTCAGTTGATCCTGTAGAAAGTGGATCTCTTTAATAATTTTTTTCTTCCCTGGTCTTTTCTTCAGTTCCTTTTCCTTTTGTCGAATTTTTTCATGAAGGTCATTTTGTTGTTGCATCCTTTGCTTTTTATCTTTAGAGTTCAGAGAGATAAGCAAACCTCTCATTATCCCATACAACCTGTATATCAGTACCTTTGTCCAAATTCATTTCAAAAAAATTTTTCATTTCTTTCTTTAAAGTCTCATTAATCAATTTTTGGTCCAATAAGTCCTCATTGATTCTCCAGTATAGTTGTTTTGATTTTTCTTTAGATGTCCAAAGTAAAGGATTATGATCTGAGTTATTTTTCGGTAAAATTTCAATTTTATGAGTTTTTAGCGCCATCTCCTCTGACATCCAAATCATATCAATTCTAGAAAAGGAACTATGCCTGTTGGAGTAAAATGTATAATCCTTTGTCTTAGGGTTCCACTTCCTCCAAACATCTTCTAGTTTCTCTTGCTTCATCAGCTGGAAAAATTTTTTTGGCAGTTTTCCAACCGCCTCTCCGATTGCATTAGACTTTCTGTCCAATACGTTGTTGACCGTGCCATTGAAATCTCCTGCAAAGACAATTTGATCATAGTTTAGACAGTCCAACTCTCTTGTCAAATCATTGAAAAAAGTCTCTTTTGCACCATTGGGTGCATATATGTTTACAAGCAATGTCCTTTTTCTGTACATCATTATTTCCACGCCAACGTATCTTCCTTCCTTATCTGAGAAGATTTGTTTAGGTTCCAAATCTTTAGAAATATATATCACTGTTCCTTTTTTCTTATTAATTGCTGATGAATGAAATTCTTCTCCCAATTTTTTATTAATCAGATATTTATTATCTTGTTTTCTAATATGTGTTTCTTGCAAACAAATTATGTTACATTTTTGTTTCTGTAGCCAATGATTCACTAATCTTCTTTTGTTTGGTGAATTTAGTCCATTTACATTCCAAGATAAAAATTTGTAATCCATCATTGTTTTGGATTAAATGTCTTTAAAATCATCAAAATTGCTCTCTTTGAATCTGAGCATATCTCCTTCTGTTTTGATTGTAACTCTCACTGAGTTGTACGAAAATGATAATCCATGTGGAATCTCCCATCTAAACCTGATGCTCAATTCTCTTAACCTCTCTGTTAATTTCTTAAATTTCTTTCTGTCTTGTAAAATCATTCTCGGAATTTCTCTTAAAATTATTATTTTCTTTCCATTAATTTCCAACGGTTGTGTAAACTGCTTCTTGAAAATGTCTTCTTTCATTTTGTAGTCACAAATTGAACAATCACATCTCTGGGTAATTTCTTTCTCTTGGCATAAGCTGAGTTTGTAGATTAGGTCAAAGTCTGACTCCAAATCTCCTTGATCTTCCCCTATATAAGTTGTCAGAGTATTAATTACTAAGGCCCGAATATCCTGATCTTCCTCCTCTTCAATTCCTCTCAATCTCAAATGGTTCTGTGTAGCTCTATATTCCATTATGGACTCCAGTCTTGTATTTTCTTGTAGGGATCTTTTAACTTTCTGATCCATTTCTTCTGATTTTGTCACCAGACTTTGAACCTCTTTTTTAACTTCTTCCATATCTTTTTTTATCCCTGCCACTTCTGTTAGTACCAGTTCTTTCAACTCTTCCATATTTTTTTTCTGTACTTGAACTTGCACTTGCTCTATTTGCTCCAGTTGTATTTGTAGCTGTTGTTGCAACTGTGATTCTATTTGCTTTCCCAAAGTCTGCACCACTTCTGTCATCCTTTTCTCCATCGCCTCCATGGCAGCCTGCCATTCTTTTTTTCTTTTGCGGTCATTCTTGGACTTGGTGATGAGGCAGCCCTTGGTCTTGGTCTCAAATCCGTCTTGGAGGCAAATTCAAAACTAATCAGTCCTTATATTATCAATCTTAAAGTCCAATCGCCACCTTTATAACTTTTTCCAGTACTTTTCCAGTTCAAAAATAGCTTTTTAAAATTTAGTCCTCCTCAAAATGGCAGGCGCAATTTCTCTATGGTTTTCTGGCTAGAGTAGGCTTCTTCGAAACTTCCTGTTTAGCTGTCCGTCACTGTAATCCAACTTCCGGTGTTACACTCTAAAACGTCCATCTACATCCGGCAAAGCAACTTCAAAAACATCCACTCTAGCCTACTTCCTGTACCATAGAATCACAGTCAGTTTCGTTTCTGCTACGCAAAGTTTAGTCTTAGCTGACCACAGGAATGCAAAACAAAGTCACTTTTCCGCCGTTTTCTCTGAAGGAAAGCTTTCTTTTTACTTTTAAATCAAGCGGATTAGTTCTTTAAAGCTTTTTACGCTTATCCGTACGTTTAGATTTTGCCTTCTTCTTCAAACCGGTAAGCAAATGTTCAATTGTTACCTTACTTGTAATCTCGGGGTTTCGCAGTGCTTCTTCTGTAAACGATGTTAATCTTGGTAGATGACGGCTTTATGCTGAATTCTCAGCCCAGCTGGTATCTGTAGAGCTGACTTGCAACTGCCCTCTTCGCGGAAGGAGATCAAGGTGTAAACAAGCTTCCTCCGAAGCTTATCCACACCGATCTCAACTCCCTCTCAGGCTTGGCTGCTTGCTTGCCACTCCCCCACCTGGGGAGTGCTGTGCTGGGCCAGGTAAAGCCCAGACTGTCGTCAGATACCGCTGTTCACCTTGCCCAAATCGCAAAGTGCGTCGATTCGCCATTTTAACTCCGTCCGGAAGCCCCCCCATTTCATCCAAAAATGTTTCATAGCTGAAAATTCAATTCCAGGAGCCCTCTGCAAGACAGCACATTTCAACATACCCTTTCAGCCTCCCTCAGATGTTCTGTCAGAAATGAAATACATGGATAGTATTGAAAACATTGGAAGCATCAGTTACTTAAACCAATGGGGAGCAGCTTCTCTGAGGCCAGGCTTTCTGCCAGTGCCTTGTATAAGCAATGGTCTAATCAGGAACAACACATTAATCTCAAGTACAACCTGGCTCTTATTTGGAACATGTTTAATGGCCCGCTCATCTTTTTCTCCATGCATATGCATATAATTTCATCAGGCCTTTTAATCTTGTTGACCACATTAATTGTAAAGTACTCTTAAGCCTGTTTTGTCTTGCTTTATGCTTTCTCAGATAAATGCATAGCAAATAAAATCCACATTTCCCCCTTTTCTGACAGAAAGGCTCATTCATTGTCATGCTGGCTCCCAGTTAGGGGACTTTATCATAGGGGTGATAGATGACTTCCTCCTGCAGGCCATATGAGCTATGGGTCATCTAGGGTGGTTGCCCCAGGACCCACATTTGGGGAGGACTACCCTACAGCCAGCTGCCCAAGCTATTGCTGCTCTGGCCCGTAGCTAACACGGGGCCCACAGGGCCTGGCCCCCTAGTGTTTCTTCTGGGCCCCCTCCCTCCCGGGCTGCCCCCGAAGTGCTCCAACTTACCACCTGCACTGTACTTTCGTTTAATTAGCTGGCGGGCTCCCTGAGGCCCCCTCCCAAAGAATTCCCTAGCTACGGGGCTCTCCTTCCTTTGTCTCAGGCACAGCCTGACTCAACCAAAGCAGCCACTGCCTCCTGTCAGACATTAGCTAGGGTCCCCTTAGAACTGTGTTTCCCGAACAGCTGAGACCTTGAAGTAAAATTCACTATTGCGCCATTCAGAAGGTTTCTTTCAAAGTTGGCAATAGGACCATTTATCATGAGCCATATTGTACAATGTTAACGAAAACAGCAGGGTAGAAGCTAGGCCAGAGTTGTCTGTTAGGGAGTTTCATTCAAGCGCTAATAAAAAATGAAATGCTATAGTCATTTTTGCCAGAGCAGCAATTTTTACTTTTCAGGATATGTTCTCAGTCATTTACTGCCAGCCACTGTCCTGTAGTGGTTATTCAAATAGTCCTAGGACTAGGAGACCTATGTTCAAATCCCAATCCTGGCATGGACTTCCCAGTGTGATCTTGCACCAGTTACTATGTCTGCAGTGCTAACCTTACCTCCTAGAGTTCCTTTGAAGAAGAGTGTGACAAAAATCAGTGAAGTGTAGTTTTAGCCGTGCAACAACCCTATGAGGTAATTTAGGCTGAGAGAATGAGTAAAACTGTCTGATTTAAGGTTACACAGTGAATGTCATGGCTGGGTGGAGATTTAAACTTTGTTCCAATAAATTGGTGCATGTGTTGTGATTTATCTGATTTTTAAGGAATTAAAGTTATGGCAAGGTGACTTTCCCCCTCAGTTTTCACATGGTGAAATTTTCTTGTGAAGTGAAAGCAGTGAGAGCCAGATGGTCAGCTGTACTGGTCTGAAGCAGTAGAAGGGATTTAGAATCCAGTGGCACCTTTAAGACCAACAAAGGTTAATTCAAGGTATTGTCAAACTCTGCTCTGCTTAGTTTGTCATGGCTGTAGAGTGGGAGTAGGAATTCCTGAGGGGAGAGGAGTGAATGCTGAATGTGTGAATTAGCTATCGTAGAAGCTGTAACTTTTCCCAAAGAAGTTTTCCTCCCAAAGGAATGTCCTTGAAGCTTTTGGTGCCAGCTTGCTAGAATAGATAGTGGGATCATATATTTCCCGGGGGAAGTGGGTGGACCACACAATGCCTAGGCAGGATGCAATGTGTGATTGGTTACCCATGTCAAGGGGACCCTATTCAAATCAACTGTAACGGTACCTGTACCTGCCAAAACTCTCAGCTGACACAGCCTGTTCTGGTCTGGATCATGTCTGTTTCTTAATAAACAATTCACTGCCAAAGAGAGTGTTACTGAGAGTAACTTGTCCAGGAGCCTGACAGGTATGAGCTTTCATGTGCATGCAGACTTTATCAGTTCAGTCAGTTTGGTGTAGTGGTTAAGAGCAGCAGACTCTAATCTGGAGAACTGGTTTGATTCCCCACTCTTCCACATGCAGCCAGCTGGGTAACCTTGGCTCAGTCACAGTTCTCTCAGAGCTGTTCTCTCAAGAGCAGTTGTCTCAGTGCTCTCTCAGCCCCGCCTACCTCACAGGTTGTCTGTCGTGGGGAGAGGAAGGGAAGGAGATTGTAAGCCACTTTGAGACTCCGAGTGAAGGACAGGGTATACATCCAACAATTCTTTTCCCCCTGTGGCCTTGAAAAGAGTCTTGAAAATGGCTAGTGTGCTTGCAATTTTCTGGTACCTACCATATATGGGGGGTGCTTTTCCCAAGACAGGCTACTTCACTGCACAAAAACTGAGGTGCAATATTGTATCAGCTTTTCTACCTCCTGCTTTTCTGGAGGCATCTTTTCCTTTGAAATTTTTTAATGCATCCCCCTTGCACATAAAAAGTCTGCTCTGCTACACAATGTGAAGGATGAACTGTGGCACAAGTCTCATTATGCTATGCTTTCTGACATCACCATTTGTTTACTTCCCTCCCTCATTTTGCAACAGTTTACCCCTTTAAATGCCGTAAGACTTTGGTTTGCCATGAAGTTTTCATAAGTTTACAGTTTCTTCCTGCCATGAATTATTGATTGAGTGCCCCAGGGTACACACCAAAGGCAAAGAACCTGATGTGCTTGCTTATCTCTGTGTTCTTTAACTGTGTGACTCTGCTGTGGGAGGGTAGGAAGCTCAGCTCCTCTGTCCAAAATTGCACACCCTACGTCTCCAGCACTGGTGAATGTAACAGTGTGATTATATAATGCCAATCAGTTCTGGGCTTCCATCATTGATGGTTTACTCAGCTGTTTTTTATGCAAGCTGCAAGTAGGTTAGTTACCTACCCTATTTACCTGAAAAGAGGACTAGTTTTTCCCCAACATGTGCTGTCAAGAGGTGGCTGTCTTAAATTTGCGTACAAGTTGCAGTTACATACAAGACGAAAATCTTTCATGCATAAGCTTTTTAAAGGGGAATCATCTTGAAATTCAGAGTTAACATAAGAACATAAGAGAAGCCAATGTTGAATCAGGCCAATGGCCCATCTAGTCCAACACTCTGTCACACAGCGGCCAAAATATACCAGGTGCCATCAGGAGGTCCAGCAGTGGGGCCAGGGCATCAGAAGCCCTCCCACTGCTGCCCCCTCCAGCACCAAGAATAGAGTGCATCACCTGCCCCAGACTGAGAGTTCTCATTCTATACCCTGTGGCTAATAGCCACTGGTGGACTTCTGCTCCATATGTTTATCTAATTTCCTCTTGAAACTGTCCATGCTTGCAGCTGCCACGACCTCCTGTGGCAGTGAATTCCATATGTTAATCACTCTTTGGGTGAAGAAGTATTTCCTTTTATCTGTTCTAACCCGACTGCTCAGCAATTTCATAGAGTGCCCACGAGTTCTTGTATTGTGAGAAAGGGAGAAAAGTACTTCTTTCTCAACCTGCTCAATCCCATTCATAATCTTATAAACCTCCATCATGTCACCCCTCAGCCGTCGTTTCTCCAAGCTAAAGAGCCCCAAGCATTTTAACCTTTCTTCATAGGGAAGGTGTTCCAACCCTTTGATCATTCTAGTTGCCCTTCTCTGCACTTTTTCCAATGCTATAATATCCTTTTTGAGATGTGGTGACCAGAACTGTACACAGTATTCCAAATGAGGTCGCACCAATGATTTATACAGGGGCATGATGATACTGGCTGATTTGTTATCAATTCCCTTCCTAATAATCCCCAGCATAGCGTTGGCCTTCTTTATTGCAGCTACACATTGTGTAGACATTTTCAGCGAGTTATCCACTACGACTCCAAGATCTCTCTCTTGGTCAGTCTCTGCCAGATCAGACCCCATCAACGTGTATTTATATTTAGGATTTTTGGCTCCAATGTGCATCACTTTGCACTTGGCCACATTGAACCCCATTTGCCACGTTGACGCCCACTCACCCATCCTCAACAGATCCCTTTGGAGTGCCTCACAATCCTCCCTGGTTTTCACCACCCTGAACAACTTCGTGTCATCTGCAAATTTAGCCACATCACAGCTTACTCCCAATTCCAAATCGTTAATAAACAAGTTAAAAAGCATGGGACCGAGTACTGATCCCTGTGGTACCCCACTGCTTACCACCCTCCACTGAGAAAGTTTCCCATTTATACTCACTCTCTGTTTCCTATTTATAAGCCAGTTTTTGATCCACAAGAGGACTTGTCCTTTTATCCCATGACTATTGAGCTTACTTAGGAGCCTTTGATGAGGAACTGTATCAAAAGCTTTCCGGAAGTCAAGGTAAATAATATCTATTGGGTCCCCCTTGTCCACATGTTTGTTCACTCCCTCAAAAAACACTAACAGGTTAGTGAGACAAGATCTTCCCTTACAGAACCCATGCTGAGTCTGCCTCAATAGTTTTTGTTCATCAATGTGCCTACTAATTCTTTCCTTAATAACAGTTTCCACCAACTTACCCGGTATCGATGTCAGACTGACTGGCCTGTAATTTCCTGGATCTCCCCTGGAGCCCTTTTTAAAGATGGGAGTGACATTAGCTACCTTCCAGTCATCAGGAATGGAGGCAGATTTTAAAGAAAGATTACATATTTTTGTCAGGAGATCCACAAGTTCACATTTGAGTTCTTTCAGAACTCTCGGATGAATGCCATCCGGGCCTGGTGATTTATTAGTTTTTAAATTGTCCATCAGTCGGAGGACTTCCTCTCTTGTCACCACAATCTGATTCAGGTCTTTCAAACCCCCTCCCGAAATCAGTGCTTCTGGAGTGGGCAAACACTTCTCCTCTTCCACAGTGAAGACAGAGGCAAAAAATGCATTCAGCTTCTCAGCCATTTCCCTATCATCCTTCACTACTCCTTTTACCCCTTGGTCATCCAAGGGCCCCACTGCCTCCCTGGCTGGCTTCCTACTTCTAATGTATTTGAAGAAAGTTTTATTGTTGGTCTTTATGTTTTTTGCGATATGCTCCTCATATTCCCTTTTTGCTTGCCTGATCACAGACTTGCATTTTATTTGCCATAGTCTGTGTTCCCTTTTATCAACCTCACTAAGACTAGCTTTCCACCGCTTAAAGGAATCCTTCTTACCTTTTACAGCTTCCATTACTTTATTTGTTAACCATGCAGGCTTTTTTCTATACCTATTTGTACCTTTCCTAACCTGCGGTATATATTTTTTCTGAGCTTCTAGGATTGTCTTTTTAAATAGTCTCCAAGCTTCCCCAATGGTTTTGACCTTCTCCACTCTTCCTTTCAATTTCTTCCTCACATGTCCCCTCATACCAGAGAAGTTACCCCTTTTAAAGTTAAAAGTGGTTGCGTCAGTCTTTTTGGGCAACTCCCTATCTGTACAAATGTTAAACTCAATGACATTATGGTCACTGTTTCCAAGTGGTGCAATCACTTTTACATCTCTCACCAGGTCTTGGGTGTTACTTAGGACCAAATCCAGGATCGCCTCTCCCCTGGTAGGATCTGTGACCATCTGTTCCACAGCACAGTCATTGAGAGTGTCTAAGAACGCAATCTCTTTTTCCCGACTAGAACTCATATTGACCCAATCAATGTGTGGGTAGTTAAAGTCGCCTATTACAACACAGTTATTTCGTCTAGCCGCTATCTTTAATTCATTCATCATTTTATAATCCTCCTCTATCTTTTGATCTGGTGGGCGATAACAAACTCCCACTGTTAAGCCTCCTTTTGGACCCACTATTTCAACCCATAGCATTTCCAGAAGGGAATCCAATTCTCTTACCCTCTCAATCTTACTGGATGGTATACCCTCTCTGACATACAGAGCCACCCCACCTCCAACCCTTTCCCCCTATCCTTCCGATATAATTTATAACCAGGAATCACCGTATCCCACTGATTTTCCTCATCCCACCAAGTTTCTGAAATACCCACAATGTCTATTTCCCCCCCAACACCAAGCATTCCAACTCCCCGATTTTACCTCGGAGACTTCTAGCATTTGTGTATAAACACTTATAGTTTCCCAGGTTTGTTAAGCCCACAGCCTTCCTCTTGCTGCCTCGAGACCTTGCCAGGCAGTTCCTATCATTAGCCACAGTCTCAGTGGACAATTGTAATCCATTTCCTTGTACAAAAGTAATAGCTACCCCTTCATCTCTTTGAGATGAGCCATCCCGAACCAGAGACTTTTCATCTCCTGTCGGCTTTCCCCCATTATTCAGTTTAAAAACTGCTCTGCCACCTTTTTGATTTTGAGCGCCAGCAGCCTGGTTCCTTCTCGGGACAAGTGGAGACCGTCCCTTTTGTACAGCTCCCTCTTGTCCCAAAAAGCATCCCAGTGCCTAACAAACTTGAACCCTTCCCCCTACACCACCGTCTCATCCACGCATTGAGACTCCTGATCTGTGCCTGTCTCTCCGGCCCTGCGTGTGGAACAGGTAGCACTTCCGAGAAGACTACCTTGGAGGTCCTGGCCTTGAGTTTCCTGCCCAGCAGCCTAAATTTCTCCTCCAGGACCTCACGACTGCATTTCCCCACATCGTTGGTGCCGACGTGCACCACGACCACTGGCTCCTCCCCAGCACTATCTACCAGCCTATCTAAAACACGCGTAATGTCCGCTACCTTCGCACCAGGCAGGCAAGTCACCATACGGTCAGTACGCGGGTTCGCCACCCAGCTGTCTACCTGCCTAAGGATCGAATCACCAACTACCAAGAGCCCCCTCCCACCCTTCCCAGGGACGGTTCCTTGGTACGAAAGGATACCCGTTCACCAGCTGAAGAAGAGGTCCCTTCTGAGGGCACATTCCCCTTATCCTCAGCATGGTGCCCCTTTTCCCCTTGACCCTCATGCTCCCTGGCAGCAGCCGGGCTGCCAGATCCAGAGTGGGACATATCTAACAAGTCCCCGAGAGTCTTCCCCGTGCACCTAACTGACTGTCCCTGCTTCTCCAGGTCAGCCACCTTGGCCTCAAGGGAGCAAACTCGCTCCCTGAGAACCAGGAGCTCCTTGCACCGAGCACACACCCAAGACTTCTGACCAGTGGGCAGATAGTCATACATGTGACACTCCATGCAAAACACTGGATAGCCCCCAACCCCCTGCTGGCATTCTGGCTTCATAATTGTTTTTAAACAAATACTTTTCTATAACCCCCCTTTTAAAACCCTTTGTATTTATATGGCTCCTGTTGTAGGAGTCTACTTACCTTACCTTACCAAGGAGCCAAGGTCCTGGCTTCCTGGCTCTTCCTGGGCTTCTTACAGAGCCCCTAGGCAAAGAGCCTCGCCCTTTTGCTCTCGCCCTTTTGCTCTCGCCCTTCGGCTCGTGCCAGAGGCTCGTGCCTCTTGCAAACTTCCTGCCTTAAATGGAATTGTCTCCCAGGAGAGGGTGTGGCCAGCAGCTACTCAAAATCACCCAAGGCACTTAATGACGGTCAAACAAAGCCCCTTTCACACTCCAACTCCAGCAGCCAGGAGTCTGCTATTCAATCTCACCCAAGCACTTAATTACAGGCAAACAATGACCCTTTCACACCCTAACTCCAGCAGTCAGGAGTCTGTTACAACTCACCCACACACTCCCAAATACAGTCCCTGACACAGTACCTTTTCAGCTAAAGCACCTCAGCTGAAAGTAAATAAATAAAAATACCACTCACCCCTCTGGCAGCTCAAACACCTTGTCTACATTACAGATAACTACGGTGTGGTTTGAGGTTGCTTCCTTTTTTTCTGCCCACACCAGGCTTTAGTTAGCTAAACGTCAAGTCATGCAGAAGATTTCTCTATACAGGCGTGCATTGCTGGGGGGGGGCACATGCACATATTCTCATGTATAGAGATCATGCAACCACCTATTTTGTGGTGGCCCACTGTTAATCATGGCTTCCTGGCAAGTGTATACAGCCAACACAATTGGCACTAATTGAGCTAAGCCAAAATTGGGTGGGGGGATTTCTTGTGTAACAGTCATCCCCCCACTGCGATTTTGGCAAGTATTGAGTGAAGAGGAGAGATCTGAACAGGTGTGAAAATATTTGTCTCCTCTGCAGCTAGGGTGGGTTGCCAGTCTCCAGGTAGGGCCTGAATATCTTCCAGAATTATAACTGATCTACAGATTACAGAGATCAGTTCCCTTGGAATAAACGGTAGCTTTAGAGGGTGGACTATATGTCATTATACCCCACTTAGATCCCTCCCCTCCCTAGGCTCCACCCCAAAATCTCTAGGAATTTCTCAACTTGGACTGCAGCATGTTGTTAAAAATTTAAAACACCTAGGCGAGATCACACCTCCCTTTGTAGCTGCAGGTGCAGCCTGTCAGTGTGTGATCAGACGCAACTGAGTCAGGGTTTTTTTTTTTTTTGGCTGCTTGTTTCCCATGCACAGAAATGAGGACTCACACCTCCACATTGAGGGCATGAGAACGTGCTTGCACAATCAAACAGGGGGAAGTCTGTCCATGGCCTTTCGGAACCCATTAGAGCTGGACTTTCTCTGGTGTCTTTTAACTCTACTTCTGCCACAGAGCAGCACGGGTTGCCAATGACTGCAGGATGCTTCCCAGATGTTGCTGTTTGATTGCTCCCCTTAGATCCATCAGGCATTCGCACCTGTGTTGTATCTAAAGGTGCATGTGATTGCAGCCTTAGTTGCGTGTCTGCCTTGAAGTGATAAAGGCAGTCATCTTAATAGGCAGAGTGGTTGTAGCCAGTCAAGCAGAGGCAATTTGGTATCCTTTCCCTTTTCTTCCTTGCATTTTGTTGATTTTTCAAGGAGAGCCTTCTGGCAAACACTCCCTTTTTTCTCTGTGCAAATTTGCCTTGGCCCCAGTAGATGACTTCTTAGACCTCTCTTAGAAAATAAACTGTGCATGGAATAGCTTTATGTTGTTTCACTGGAATTGAAAGCACACCCAAATATCATGGGATTTCATTTTGGGGTTGCTGATTTGTATACATACTCGGAGTTCTGCAACATCTAGGCATGATAGGAAGGGAAGGGGACTGAGAAGTAGAAGGGAGAGTTTGCCTATTTGGTTGGTGTACCGTCCGCCCATCACACCAGTAAATAGCCTGCCATCCCTGTTGGAGGCTGTATCAGGCTTGGCACTGGAGCACCCTAGACTGATAGTGTCCACGCCAATGACACGGCTTCCACACAGGTGATGGACCTGGTGTCGTCCATGGCGGCGGTAGGACTCTCCCAATATGTTACGGTTCATTGAGTGGGGCACACGCTTGATTTGATCTTTGCATTAGGGGTTACAGTGGACTGAATTACTGCTACAGCAGTTCCATGGTTGGACCACTGTGCCCTGAAGATCCACGTGAATGCGCCACCCTGACCCCGTATGGGCAGCGAGCACATTTTAGCTCACCCACGGAGCCCCATGAACCCTATGTGGCTCCAGATGGCTCTGTGGGATCTGATGCCCCCTGACGACTCATTAGATGAGCATGTTGGGGACTGGCATAGCCAACTCTTGGCAGCCATTGACAAGATTGCTCCCCGACATCCCCTCTGCCCCCGCTCCAGGCTTGCTCCATAGTATACACAGGAGCTGTGATTGATGAAGTGAGGGCTCAGACAACTAGAGAGACAGTGGTGGCATGCTCGCAACATAGCTACAAGAGCATCCCTTAGGACATTTATGAGATCCTAAAAGATGGCAATCAAAGCCGCTAAGAGAGAATACTTACGCAACCACGACTGTATCTGCAAGCTCTTGCCCAGCTCAATTATTTAGAACGATCCAGTCCATTACTACTGTGTCTCAGGGCAGACCAAACACTAAGGAATTGGAGACTGGCTGTGAGGCTTTTGCGAGCTACTTTGCAGATAAAGTCTTGTTGCTCTGCTGTGACCTTCCCACCACAGTTGATATAGTAAGGAAACATGAGGCTCCATGCGCATCTTCTTGTCAAGTTTTGGATTATTTCAACCCACACAGCCTAGAGAGGTCAACAAATTACTCTTAACTTTCCGCCCTACCACCTGCAGCCTTGATCTGTGTCCGTCGTGGCTAATTAAAGCCGGCCACAACGGGCTATGAGGAGCCCTACGGGAAATTATCAACAAGTCCTTCTCCAAGGGGCTGTTCCCTGGGGCACTCAAGGAGGTGGTGCAATGCCCTCTCCTAAAAACACCACCTCTGGACCCGGCTGAATTGGCTAACTACCAGCTTGTGTCCAGTTTGCTCTATTTGAGAGGGCGGCAGCGATTCAATTGCAGGGTTTTTTAGATGACACCTCCGCATTAGATCCCTTCCAGTTCGCCTTCCGACCAGGCCATGGGACGGAGACAGCAGTGGTTGCCCTCATGGATGACCTTCAGAAGCATCTAGATTAAGGCAGTTTGGTGCTGTTGTTGTTGTTGGACTTGTTTGCAGTGTTTGATGCAGTTGACTACCAACTACTGACCCACTGTTTCACCAACACTGGGATTTAAGGGTTTGCTTTGCAGTGGCTTATCTTGTTCCTTCAGGGTCGGGGACAAAGGGTGGCCATTGGGGAACAGCTGTCTCAAAGGCATCCACTAATTTGCGGAGTGCCCCAAGGAGCAGTGCTTTCCCCAACATTATTCAACATCTACATGTGCCCCTTGCCCAGATTGCCCAGAGGCATGTGCTGGGGTGTCATCAATATGCGGATGACACCCAGCTCTATCTGTTGTTGGACAGCCAGTTTGACTCTAACCTGGAAGACCTGGACCTGGTGTTGAAAGCTGTGGCTGGTTGGCTTAAATTGAGTCGACTGAAATTGAAGCTAACAAACATGGAGGTCCTGTGCCTGAGTCAGAGTGGTCCGAGGGTAGGGATCCCACTCCCAAACTTGGATGGGGTGCCATTGGTGCCAGTGCCAGAGGTTAGGAGTTTGGGAGTGTTCCTGGATGCCTCCTTAATGATGGAGGCCCAGGTAGCAGCAACTGAAAGGGTCAGCCTTTTATTATCTTTGGCTGATCAGGCAGTTGGTTCCCTTCCTTGAATGCAATGACCTGCCAACAGTGATCCATGCAATGGTCACCTCAAGACTGGATTACTATAATGCTCTCTACATGGGGCTGCCCTTGTCCCAAATCCAGAACTGCAGCTGGTGCAGAATGCAGTAGCCAGGCTGTTGTTGGGCCTCCCTAAATGGGAGTACATCTGGCCTGTGCTAAAAGCTGGCTTTAGAGCCCTATATGGTCAGGGGCCTACATTCCCCACATGTTCCCTGGAGAGCACTATGATTGGGGTCCCAAAACCGTTTGGCCCCTCCGGGCCCTAGAGAAGCCAGGTTAGCTGTGACGAGGGTCAGGGCCTTTTCAGTGGCGGCTCCGTACTGGTGGAATTAGCTCCTGGAGGACATCAGGGCCCTGCGGGACCTTTTACAATTCTGCAGGGCCTGCAAGATGAAGCTCTTCCACCCAGCCTTCAATTAGGGAGCCGCACCCAAGAAACTGAGGCCCTGGTCCCAATATTAACATTGTTATTAACAGCCAATTCAACCCAGACTATGATGTCAACTGGCTGTCACCTCAGGAGCTGCTAATGCTCACCATTTGATACAAACTAGCACTTTATATTATATTATGTTTTTAATTGTATTGTTCTGATTTTACTTAATTTTTGTTTTAATTGTTTTATACACTCCTTGTAAGCTGCCCTGAGCCTGCCTTGGCAGGGAGGGCGGGATATAAACAAACAAACAAACAAACAAATAAATAAATAAATGTGTTAAGTTCTTCCGTCCAACTCCAGTCCTCAACTAGAAGTCTTGGGAGAGAAGCTGTCTCATTGATAGTCATTTGCTCTTTGGACTGTTGTGGTGGATTCTGGCAGTTTGTAGCACTGTTCGCCCATTCTCTTAAGGGATGCATAAACAAATGTTTAATCCTGGCAGGTCATGTTGTAAATTAAAGGAGCAAAACATGTTTGTGTGTGTGTATGTGGGAAGGGGACAGAGAGAGAGAGAGAGAGAGAGAGAGAGAGAGAGAGAGAGAGAGAGAGAGAGAGGGAGGGAGAGAGAGAGAGAGAGAGAGAGAGAGAGAGAGAGAGAGAGAGAGAGAGAGAGAGAGAGAGAGAGAGAGAGAGAGAGAGAGAGAGAGAAAACATTTGTTCCTTTGGAGGGCTGCTTCCTCTTCATACATTTTCAAAATGTTAACATGGAAGGCACTTCCAAAGAAGAACAGTTGTGCAGCTCACATGTGGCTCATCCCATAGGTTTTGATTTATTCTATGCAGAAAGAAACTGAAACTTCCCAGGGTGTATACAACCAGCAGAGCAAATGCATGAGTATTTGTGTGCAAGGGGCTGTTCTTTCCAGTGTGGTGCAGGGGTTTGAATCTCAGATTAGAAGCTCAGAGACTATTGTTCAAATACCTTCTCTGTTATGAACTTTGCTGGGCGCCCTTGGGTCAGAATGTTTCTATCTCTCAACCTAACCTTTCTCATCGTTTTGTTGTATTAATAAAATGAGGAACAGAGAATCACACACACAACTCCAAGGTCTGTTGGAAGAAATGTGGGATTAAAAAAAACAACAACTATAAAATCAATCCCTAACATTCATCTCAAGGGACACCACAAGGGAAAGGGAGGCAAAAGGAGGTTCGTGGGGGGTGTTGATCATGGAAACAAACTACATTTGATTTAATGTATGCTCATTTCCAGGGGTTATTTCATAGAAAAAGAGGTGCAGGAGCTCATTAGCATACCTATTATTAGTATACCTCATTAGCATATGCCACGCCCCCTGACATCACCTGAAGTGTGTCAGAAGGGAAAGCAAAAGGGGGGAGGGGATCTTCAAAAGCCTCCCCTCAGGGCTGGTGCCAGGTTTTTTTGCACACTAGGCGAGGTTACCTTCTGAGCCCCCCCCCCCCCCATGTGCCCACCAATTTCCAAACATAAATGCATTTTAGGAAGAATTAAAAACACAAAATTTGAAATTGCTAATTTCTTTTTTTTTTTAATTGTGAGAACAAGTAATGCAATGTCTGATTTTCTCTCTCAAACAGAAAAACACAAATCACAAAACATTTTGAAAATTTTTGTTAATTGTGATGTTGAAATTTAAGTCTCTTTAATGTTTCCATTTCAGGCACATCAGAATCTCATTTTGCGTGCCTTTTCTTTAGCAAATTTTGTCACCAGTTCCTTCAGGTCAAGCACTGATGCTTCAGCATGTTCAATTGAAGTAGTTGTCAAAAATACACTGCATCACAATCTGACCCTGGCAGTGTACAGTCCATGACCCGGACTGTATGTTTTGCAACATGCTTATTGTTTTTACTTAAGATACCAATACTGACACTTTCCATTTATCTACACCAGAAGGACAACAAAACCTTGCTGCAAATGCTCAGATTAATCTTCAAGCAAATCCGAATGACCAGTCCATAGGAAAAGGTTTATGGCACCTGTAGAGTTGTCATGACCCACTTATAGGAAACCTTAACAAAATCCTAATAGTTCTCCTTCCCTCTCAGCACTGGGTACTTCTCCAGATCATTTTTTTGTTAAATACATCCTTTTTAGCAGAAATCAGTAAGGAATTCCTGCTATTAATATGGGATTCTGTCAAACAGTGCATTCTTTGATGCCATCCTATAGTGACCAGATAGAAATTTAAGTCACCTCTGGATTAGAGAATGGCAACATATCCTTAACCAAACCAAACCAAACAAAAAGGGTAGCATGTCACCTAAGTGTTTCACTACTTGGCTTGCTGTGAACTTGAACAAAGAAGAACAGCACTAAGAAATTCAATTATTATTACATTTTATAATGTTTATGGACAATAGTACAATTGTCAGCCTTTACTAATGAGAAGGATCATAAATTCACTGAATAATCTATCTTCAGATTAGTAAGTAACCCATTATTACTTTTCTCCTCTTCTGGGAAGCATATGAGTTAAACAAAAGTAATTCCTTTCCATGTCTTCTGGCATTCCACATGCTGTATATACTTTTCCTCCCACCGTATATCATAACTATGCTGACATGTTAAACATCAAGACGAGAAGGCACTTCATGAAGAAGGTCAGCGACAGAAGAGCTCCAACTGAAGACATGGAAAGGACCCATTTGTAAGGAACACTTTAAAATTCCCTCTTCTTGGCCCATTCTGCATCGAGCATTCAGTCCGTTGTTTTACCAAACCCACAGTGGAACAGAAAAAGATGTGGCTCAAAACCACATTCAAATACCTCCAGGCCAACCCCATGCTGACTGTAGAGTCACCCTGAATGGCCATAAAATGGCCATAAATCTATGCAGACAGTACCATAAAACAGAGATTGAAGGAAGTGAAACTGACATGCAGTGTGGAGGCTATAATAAAACCCAACGATCAAAGAAAGTGAAAGTGGCATGCAATGGAGGGGGAATTTCTGTTTCAACGTGGCAGAGAGACAGAATGGGAGCCCCGAAGTTGTGCAGGGCGGGCCCAGGGGGAGAATGTGGCTTCACCAGCAGTGGCTTTGGCTGGATGGCTGGGGCTTCACAGGTGCTCTCCCAGCCAAGGACAGAGCCCGAGACCTTCCTCCTCCAATGACTCTTCCTTCTTTCCTTTGAATCCTGTCTTTCTCCTCGGTGACTAGAATCTTCTCCAAAGCAATGAGCAAAAAGGGCGGGCCATCCCACAGACTGCACTGAGTCCTTCCTGCCACAGGAAAGGTCTGTTCTTTGTGCGAGTCCTTAGTGGTTTGTGAAGGCCAGAGAAAAGGAGGCTACTGCCCAGTGTGTGCAAATGAGATGTTGATCCTGAATGTGGGTAAATGGGCCTGGCCACTGCCTTCTGCTCTCTCATCCTTAAGGAGGGGAAAAGAGAAGTAGGAAGCGTGATTGCTTCTTATTGCCTCTCCTCTGCAAAAAAAAATTGAATGCAATCTTCACAGGGGCAGACTGAATCCTCTAACTTAAGTTTAACATGTTAAAACATGCAGAGTGCCACCGGCCTCAAACGGTCTGGCAATTCCACGTGCCAAGACTAAAGCCTGGCTTTCCCGCAGCTGTTTAAATGGGGCACATCTGACCATGTGCAGAGTGACTTCCTCCCCATTCCCCCCCGCTCATCCAAGCTCTGGAGTTTTCGCCTAAAAGCCTTAACTCCGGACAGACGCCGCTCTCGGTCATGTGCTTGCCCCACGTTCCTAGGCAAACTTGCTCTCTGCAGCGCATAAAGCAGAGCCCCTGTGGTGCCCAGCACTCTGCGAAACAGTGGCACTCTTGTGCCTGGAAGATCGGGCCCACGGAACATAAAAATAAGTATTCCCCCCCCTCTTTTGCTTGTTTGCTTTTTTTTTGCCGTAAAGTTTTTTTTTTTTTTTTATAAGTATTTTATTGATTTTGCAAAACTACGGGATTTGGGGAATGGTTACTAAATCCCTACCTCTAAATTCTATAGGAAACGGGGAAGGGAAAACTAATACAACACAAACTACTGGAATGGGGGAGGGAGACTACCGCCCTAACTCTAAGCCAACTAATGGTTATAGGGAAAGGAAGACTAACAAGGTGATACGATCTGGTTACATAGATATATATCCCTGTCACCTAGTGATACAGCGCTGTTATTGCTTGTAAAAATTTAACAAAAAATAATAAAGAGTTGCATTAACTAGCTGGATAACAAAAACTGCATTATCAACAATTATCTTGGTTTTAGAGTCTTTTCTTCTTGCGTTTCTTTTTTCCTCGGGGTTTGGAAGCAGCTGCTCCTTTCTCTGATTTTGATGTATCTGAAGAACTATTAGGTTTGTAACTGTCGCTTGATGAATCCTGTGAGTAGCATTCTTCTTCATCTTCCTCCTCCTCTTCTGTTTTAGATTTCTTGTCTTTGTTGCGTTGCTTGGGATTAAAGTATCGGTACTCATTCCTTTGGGAAATGACCATCTATAAGGAATTCCTTCCTTCTGAAGAGAGAGAGTAAGATCCCTGTAAAGTCTCCTCCGCTTTCTGATTTCAAAGGAGATATCCTTCAAGATTTTTATCCCCTCATTTTTGATTTTCAAGGGTTTCCCCTGTGTAGATTTCACACCAGATCTCTGGTAGACTGTCTTGTGAATTTCAAACATATTTCTCCTGGGAGTTTTTTTTTTTATAAAGTCTGGATAAGTTCTGTAGGCCCAGTCCATCTCCTTCATTAAGTCTTCCTGTTTGTAATCCATTATTGGAGCCAAAGTTTCTGCTAAGAGAGCCTTCAAATCTTCGTTCTTTTCCTCTGGGATCCCTTGGAAGCATAAAATGTACATGGATCTTTCTGAGTTTTATTGGAGGGTCTCTCTTCCTCTACTTCAGCCGCTCTTTTATTAATACTCTCAGTCTGTTTTTCCATCTTTTCTAACATCATTTCAGTCATGGAAGTCCTTTTATCTATTTGGGACATTTGCTTCTGCAAATTATCCATTTTAAGGCTTCAAGTTTCAATGGCTATGGCGACCGACCTTATGGGGTTTTCAAGGCAAGAGATGCCCAGCCCTGCCGAGGCATCTGGAGGGAGGGCCACAGCTTTTGAAGATGCCTCCCCTCATTTTTTTTTTTGCTTCCCCAGCCAGCCTGCCAAGGCAGGCTGGGGGAGTTGAAGCGAGAAGGGGTTTAAAGCTTAAACCCCTTCTCTCCAGAGTCGCGTGGCAGTACGATCTTTCCATTGTATTCTATGGCCCCATAGGATACAATAGGAGATCCTGCCGCTGCTGTGGCGCGACTCTAGAGAGAAGGAGTTTAAACTTTAAACCCCTTCTCTTTTCACTTTCTCCACGTCTGCTGGGAGCTGGGGGCAGGGCTTGCCACCACCGCCATTTGTGCCTGCTCCTGAGGTCCCAGAGCTCTGCTCCAGCTCGCTCTGGCCCCAAATGACCCCTGCTCATTTCAATTCCTGGGTGGGAACTGCAGTCAATTCATAGTGCTGTCCAGCTTACATTTGAAACAGTTGAACAAAGTTTGAGGCCAGTGGCACCTCAAGGTATGTTTGCACACAAAAGGTATGTATGCACACAAAAGAGTATAAAATGAGATCTTTTAATAATTATAATACAAATAGGGATGAATGAAATCCTACTGATGTATTAATATTTTTGTTTATTTCAGTTCTGATGGGATCCTAGAAAAATGCTGATATTTTAAGAGTTTTATACTTACAAAGATAATTTATTGCACCTTATGTCTTATATGTATATCACTGTTCTTTAAAAAGATTGTATTTGATTCGGGTAAGTTACTAGAGTCCCATGGGACAAGTGATTGTGAAACTGATGAGGTTTGTATGTTTGAACATAGTGTAAACCTACACTTTGATGTATTGTTTTGGTGAACCTATGTTCAATAATACTTGACACTAATATTTAAATAATAGTATAGAAAAAATTAAAAAAGAGAAAGCACAAAATAGATCTACCTTAAGAATACATATTTTTTCCCATATCTTCCTAACATTGTGACCCTCATTTTTTGTACTATGCATAGGTAAGGGCAGAGCTTGCCACCACACTCCTCCCCCTCAGTCATATGGTTTTCTCCCTTAGTAATTCTGTATAGGAAGGTCTAGCATTGACAGAATGTGATAAACATTTTGTACTCCAATTGTAAAGCTGAAAATTCTGACTTTCCTTGGCTTTTTGCCATTGCTGTTGATGAGAGCCAAGGTGGTATAGTGTTCACTGTCAAACTATAATGGTGTGAATTCCCACTTTACCACAAAACTGACTGGATGACCTTAGGCCACTCTTTCTCAGTCTAACCTACCTCACAAGATTCTGGAGAACCTCTCTGAACTTCTGGGAGCATGGGCTGGGCAAAAATTTATCTTCTGACCTGAAAATAATTCACCTCAAATTATTGTTATTATTAATAAACAATAAATGTGAGAGGGGAATCAGGTCAGTCATTTTTTTTTGCTTATTTTCTCTCTTACTATAAATAAGATCTTCTGTACAATGTTGCCATGGTGAGATTTTTATAATGTGCTTAAAGGCACTAGTTACAGAAGTATTTCTATACCATCTTCATTTAAATGTGAATTCTGGACACGTTGGGGGGGATAGGGAAAGAAGGGAGAAAATTGCAATTATAATTTCTTAAATACACTCTTAGGCTTTTCAGCTTTTCTCCATCATAGGCTTACTGAATTTATCTGAGTTCATTTTAGACCAAGTGTGATCTGATTATTATTGAGACAAAATTAATAAAATGTTAGATAATTGTCATTTTGCATCTCTCCAGCCAAGCCACGTGCATTAACATCTTAACAGAATACTCTTTGACATTTTCTGATTCTCTTACTGCTTCTCAGATGGAGGATTTTGAATACATAAGCAAATCTGACTTTCAAATTGCTCAAAATTCTGCCCCACCTACTGTGGGCTTGGAAAATGCAAATATAGAAGCAATATCTATGGGTTTCTGTCAGTGCAGTGTATTAACCTGTGAATTTCAATGGAGATAAAATGTTGGAATACAGCATCCTTATATTTCAGCATTCCTTTTAAAAAGAAAAAGTTATAGTCCTTATGACTATAGAAATCAGCTTGAAATAGTGTTAAGCTGAGAAGAATTTCTGCTTCTCAAATGATAGAAGAGAAGCTCTTCTGTACATGAACAAAGTTTGAGTCTAGTGGCACCCTGAAGACCAACAAAGTTTTATTCAGGGTATAAGCTATTCTGTCTTCTGTGCATGGTTAATTGTAAAGCATGGAGGATTTCCTTGCCCCTCCCTCTTTCTGGTGGCAGCAGAACGAATGAATGCAAAATCATTGTAGAATTTATGTTTTCAAAAATATCTGGTTGTCCAAAATTTAGGTTTTTATATATAACCTTTCTCCAGGGGGTTCAGGATTATGTTAAGCTTTGAACATAGTCTCCTCCCTGTGTTTACCCTCACAACAACTTTGTTGATGTAGTTTTTGCTGAGAGTTAAGGTTGCCAAAAAGGGGGACCAAATTCTGGGAGACTATGGAGCTGGCCATATGACGAAAATTTGCTTTAACATAATGTTCAAATTGGTTCTGGGTGGCATGAGGTCGCATTTCATACAAACTAGCACTTTATATTATATTTTGCTTATAATTGTATTGTTTTGATTTTACTTTCTTGTTTTATTTGTTTTATACACTCTTTGTAAGCCACCCTGAGCCTGCCTTGGCGGGGAGGGCGGGATATAAATAAATAAATATATGTGTTAACTCCTTCCGTCCAATTCCAGTCCCCAACTAGAAGTCTTGGGAGAGAAGCTGTCTCATTGATAGTCATTTGCTCTTTGGACTGTTGTGGTGGATTCTGGCAGTTTGGAGCACTGTTCGCCCATTCTCCGAAAGGATGCATAAACAAACGTTTAATCCTGGCAGTTCCGTCTTTACTGGATTCAGTTTCAACCTAGTTTGCTTCAACTACCCAACCACAGCCTCCAAACCCATGGCCAGATTATCTGGGGCGGTTTCTGGGTGGCCATCCAATAACAGATATAGCTGGGTGTCATCGGCATTATCGATGACACCCCAACCCGAAACTCCATGCTAGCTGGGTGAGGGGATGCATACGGATGTTAAATAACATTGGAGAGAGAAGTGCTCCCTGAGGTACCCTGCATATTCAAGGGTATCTGGAGGACACACTCTTCCCCCAGTGCAACCCTATGCTGGGTTTGGCTGGTCACCATGGATACCCTTCACTGAAAGCTGGATATGCAGTCCAAAAGGAAGCTGAGAAACAGAGCCAAAGGTCAGAAAGCTGGAAAATCAGTCAGAACTTTCAGAGCTTTCAGAGCTAGGAGTGAGAAATGGAGGCTGACAGTCAGGACTAGGTCCAAGAATGCACAGTTGCTTCCACGCTGAGGCAGGTGAGCAGGATTGTTTATGACCAGATCCTCCCTTCCCTGGGAGTCAGTCTGCAAAGACTCACAGCCCCTCATGTTGCCTTTGGAACAGCTGAAGCCTGGCACTCCTCCTTCTCTCTTGCACATTCAGACGCTGGTGTGCCCTGTGTCTGGGACAATCAGGTGAGATAGGCAGGGATTCTCGCTTTGGGGTGTCTCCATCTGGGTGCTGGGCCAGGCTCTGGATGAGTCTCTCCCTTTGACTGCACCTCAGTCTCTTTGCCTTGCTGCCCCTGCTGTGCAGCTGTTGGGGCCTCTTCTCCCTCAGGTGCTGGTAAAGGTTCCTCTTCTAGGCTGACTCCAGAGGAGGCTGGGTTGCTCCATGCCTCTTCCTCAGCAGAGCCAGGACCCATGGCAAACCCTCTCTTCTCAACCTTGGAGGAATGATGTAAGCCGTTGTACTCCTATATTGGCGAGGAGGTGGGTCAAAAGGTCATAATCAACTTGTGTTGAACACTTTCGTAATATTTAATAATAATAGCAGCATCAACCCACGTCAATCCAGCTGCTTGCGGAGATTGTCTGTCAAGGTCTGCCAAGGTCTGCCAAGATCTGCCATGGCCAAATCCCTGTTGAAATGGATCTAATGCCGATCTGTCATCCAGGAAACCCTGGAGCTGTTCAGCTACCTCTCTCTCAATTACCTTGCCCAGAAACAACAAATTTGAAACTGGAAAGCAATTGGCAGGATCAGAAGGATCCAAAATTGGCTTTATTAAGAGTGGCACAACTACAGCATCATGCACCTCCTGGCTGCCTCAGTCCTTCTCCTGCAAATACTCATCCTTATCGTTGAACCTTGGCCAGTGCTGTGCTGCTTGATGGGCACTGCACCTTCTGGCTTGAAGGTCTCTCCTAATCTTCCTCCGATGACATGCATAGAATCATAGAATCACAGAGCTGGAAGAGGCTGTAACAGGCCATCTAGCCCAACCCCCTGCTCAATGCAGGATCAGTCTAGAGCATCCCTGACAAGAGTTTGTCTAGCCGATGCTTAAAGACTGCCAGTCTCCCTAGGCTGCTGATTCCACTGTTGCACAACTCTTACTGTAAAAACAGTTTTCCCTAAGATCCAGCCAGTACCTTCCTGCCCTTAATTTAAACCCATTATTGCAAGTCCTATCCTCTGCTGCCAACTGGAACAGCTCCCTGCCCTCCTCTAAGTGACAGCCTTCAAATACTTCAAGAGAGCAATCCTGTCCGTCCTCAACCTCCTCTTCTCCAGACTAAACATTCCCAAGTCCCTCAGCCTTTCCTCATAGGGCTTGGTCTCTATTCCTAATTGCTTGAGGAGTCCCATTGCCTCCGTGAGGTTTCGGCTATAAGCCTCTTTCCTTCTTTAAACACTAGTATTGAGGATGGGTAGCCCTACGAAAATTTCACATTGTTATCATAGAATCTTTGATCAAAGGGTCTCATTTGATTTTTCTTCTTTATAGTCTCTTGGCAGAAGTCTTCCCTCACCCAAACCGTTTCCCCTCTAAAGGTCAGGTCTTTCTTTTTTTTTAATGTTTTAAATACTTCCTGTTGTAATTTTTCCCTGCTAAATTTCACAATAACATCCCTGGGAGTTCCTCTTCCCCCTCTTCTCTGTAATCTATGTGCCCTTTCTATTTCTTTCTGTTTAATTGTTGCTCCATTTTCTTCCATTCACACCCTTAAAGTCTCTTCCAAAGACTTGAAACCTACTTCTTCCGTAATCCCTACCAGAATTAAATTTGCTCTTCTATTCTGGTCTGAGAGTTCAGTGAATTCGCTGGTTAATTGGTCTACCTTTTGTTTATTGAGCCTGCTCGTTAGCAAAAGTTGCAGTCTGTTTTATTGTTCTAATTTCCTCTGCCATCTCCATAACCTTATCCTTCACTGCTTTAATCCCTTCTCTCATTTTTTCCTGAGAAACTATTACCTTATTCTCAAAGGCAGACAGCTGCTCTGATAGCTCTTGAATAGTTTTTGCCATTTTCCACCGGCTCTTAAAGAGTATAATGAGGGTTGTTCGCTATTCCTGGGTATTTCCTCTTTAGGAAGATAATAAATAATTGCTGTCTTACCGCTCTTGAAGCTTGAGCACTGATTCTTCTACTCCTTCTTTTTATCCTCTACTGACCCTGTCCTTTTTTTCCCCCGAAGATAAGAATATTTACATTTTTTTGAGCTATAAAGATATTAGTTCCTCGGAGAGGTCCGGGCTTGCAGCCAGCTTATTCAGCGCATGCGTGCATCTCCTCAAGTGTGTCAGTCTCCTCAACCTGGGACTGGGCCACCTGCTGGCCTTCTTACAAGACAGCATCCATCAAAAGCAGAAAGCATCCACCTTTTGTCACCAGGTAGCAGCTATAGCCATGATCCTACCACGGATAGGTAGCGTCCACAGTTCCCTCTAAGCTGTGCTAGGGGGTGCTGGTGCACAAAATTTTAATAGGCAGCTCAGGGGTTGTAAGCTTCTGCTCACAAGACATATCCCCCCTTCCATTGGAAACAATGGAGGATGAGAGCATCTCCTTCTGGGGCTCATAGAACTGGACCCCCTGATCCAATCTTTTTGAAACTTGGTTTTGTTTTGTTTTTTGAGGAGACGCAGCAGCAGCTATGCTGCAAATTTGGTGCCTCTACCTAAGAAAAACAGTCCCTCCAAGCCCCAGATACCCCCCTGATCAATTCTCCATTATAGCCTATGGGGCCTATTGACTATAGTGGTCCCCATAGGCTACAATGGAGCTGGGGGGGGGGGAATGGCTTTTTTTGCTCACCCAATTATGCTTTTCTGTATGATTTGTAACCTGCCTAGAGTCACAGGGAAAACTGGGATATAAATATTTGAATAAATAAGTAGTTCGGAGAGGTTGATAACATTTAAGCAACGTCCTGTTTGTTAGGTTAGGCAGGATTCTTACAGTGATTGTTCCTCCTCTGTTATACTTGACTGGTTGTCATATTTCACTAAAAACAAAACAAAACAAAAAACAAAGCAGACTGCAAGAATCCCCCCCCCCCCGCTGGTATGTTTTCCAAGGCTCGGCACAAGGTGTTTACCAAGGTCAGGTTAACCAGTGTAGTGGACTGGGGTGGGTAGACCTGTTCTCCAGAGGCCAGGCCTACCAATATAGTGGAAAGGGGAGGGTAGACCTGTTCTCTGGAGGCCAGGTCTACCAATATAGTAGAAAGGGGTGGGCAGACCTGTTCTCTGGAGGCCAGGTCTACCAATATAGTGGAAAGGGGCAGGTAGACCTGTTCTTTGGAGGACAGATCTACTAATATACAGAAAGGGTTGGATAGGTCTGTTCTTTGGAAGACAGATCTACCAATATAGTGGAAAGGGGCAGGTAGACCTATTCTCCAGAGGACAGGTCTACCAATATAGTGGAAATGGGTGGGTGAAGTTTGACTTGATTCCATTTTCTCTTATAATGTTTAAATTATTCTTAAAATATAGTTTAAATATAATTTAAAAGAATTTGAGATTTTTACAAAATCTAATTTACATGATAGTCAAATGTTTACTTGCTACTAGCTTTTTTTGCTCACGAGGAAGAATTTCAGCTCAGAACACTGAAGCTTAGAAGGAACATTGGAAGCATCCCTTTATCCAGACATCCTCATATCATTTGCTTCCTTAAAGGGGTTGCGCAGCTCAGCCCTCCAGAGATTCCCCTCTTGGAGACTGCACATAGTTATTTTAGCTATCACAAAACTTCCCTTTGAACCCTTAAGGGAGGTTCCCCTTAAATGGCTCTGCATGAAGACCCTCTTCCTCATGGAGGGACTGGAAGCCCTATCAGCCAGGAAAGGCCTATGTGTCTTCCAGTGTCCCCTCTAAACTGAGTTAGTGTGAGCTAGTTCAGTTTTTTAGCCTCCAGCTCACACATTTTTGTCTTAGCTCAGGAAGGATGGCTCCAGAGCAAACTAATTTATGCAGTAGCCAGATTGCTTGCTCACAACTTTAATGCCATAGCTCACACAGTAGAATTTTTGCTAACAAGACTCCACAGCTTAGAGGGAGCATTGGTGTCTTCCACAAGGACAAGGTTGTGCTCCAGCTGGATTGTACCTTTATTCCAAAGGTGAACACAGCCTTCCACAGGAGTCAAGAAATTAATTTCCCACCATTCTGCTTGTAGGATGGAAAAAGATTGGCACTCATTGGACCTCTGAGGGCCCTCAGAATTTACCTCCAATGTACAGTTGCTTAATTTGATTAACAGTCCCAAATAAGGGGCAGAAGATTGGTCATTAGCTATGCCATTCACCAGTACATCTCCCATACCTACAGGGTAAGCAATATTCCAGCTCCAGCAGGAATCATAGCACACTCTGTGAGAAGTGCAGCCACTAATGTGGCCTTTGATCATCAAGCCTCAGTGGAGGAAATACAGTGCAGCCACATGGTCTTCAATTGCAACATTTGTTAGACACTACAAACTTAACTCCTTCTCAGCTGACACCACTTTATCACATAGTGTGCTGCAGCATGTGGTGGATGATAGTTAATTCTCACCTGTCACTGGGACACTGCTATTGGAAGTCCCATATCAAGATGCTCTCCACCTCAGAGTGAGAACTGAACCTTGGATACTCACCAAGAGGGTTCCTTCTGCTTTGAGGTTAGGAGGGCAGCTTGCCCCCTCTCAAAAGAGAGAGAAACAGAAAAATAGAAAAGAAAGGAGAAGAAAGTGGAATCATGAGTTTAATCTATCCCACATGCTCAAGCAACAGGGGGAAGATGCTTGCTTGCTCTAATCCTTCCTTAATCCCACTTATACTGTCCGTCTGGTTATCAATTGTTTTGTTTCTAACAGTGGCTTACCTGTTCTGGTTGTCATTTTACCTCCATTCTTTTCCTTCTTGCTCCTGGGTTCATTCGCTCATTAAGTAACTAAATGGGAATCACTTATAGCAAGATGCCCGCCTAACCTCAGAGCTGAAGGAACCCTCACGATGAGTATCCAAGGTTCCATTTACCATACAGCAGGCAAAGAAGAGACTGTACAATGTGTGTGTGTTAGTGAACCTTTCTGTGAGAACAGGGACATTGTACACAAATGTCCCAGCTTTCTTGGAAGGTAAATGAAGGAAACCTCTAGAGGAGAAGATGCCTGCCAAGAGACATTTTAAACAGGAAATGGCTCAGTGCTCGAATACCTGATTTGTATACAGAAGGTTCTGGGTTCACTTTCCAGCAACTTCAAGTAAGATCTCAGACCTTGGAAAGTCCCTGTTAGTTGGAGAAGATGGCACTGGGCTATATTGGTAGATATTCTGAATTAGTATAAGGCTGAGTGTTGTGGTCACTTTTAATTTAAGTGGGGCTTTGCGCTGGTTCAGTGATTGAGAACCTGCTTTGTATGCATGAGGTCCCAGGTCCAATCCATATAAAAGGAACTCAGGGTCATATGTTGAGGGAGCTTGAAGAATCCCTGCCAATGGTCTGAAGGTGTAAGTCAGCTTCCTATGATCATAGTTGTGTGGGAGGGGTATAGCTCCATGATGTACCACCTGCTTTGCATGCAGAAAGTCCTCAGTTTAACTGGTGTCTCCAGTTAAAAAGTCTCTAGTAGCAAGACTAGAGAACTCAGATCAACTGTGATCCACTGGAGAAGGAAATGGCAACCCATTCCAGTATCTTTGCCAAGAATACCCCATGGACAGTAACAAAAGGCTAAAAGATATGACACCAGAAGATGAGCCCCTCAGGTCGGAAGGTGTCCAATATGCTACTGGGGAAGAGCAGAGGGCAAGTACAAGTAACCCCAGAAAGAGTGAAGCGGCTGGGCCAAAGCCGAAAGGACGCTCAGCTGTGGATGTGTCTGACGGTGAAAGGAAAGTCTGATGCTGCAAAGAACAGTACTGCATAGGAACCTGGAATGTAAGATCTATGAATCAAGGTAAGCTTGACATGATCAAAAATGAGATTGCAAGACTGAACATCGACATCTTGGGAATCAGTGAACTAAAGTGGACAGGAATGGGCAAATTTAACTCAGAAGACCATTATATCTACTACTGTGGCCAAGAATCCCGTAGAAAAAATGGTGTGGCCTTTATAGTCAACAACAGAGTGTGAAAGACAGTAATGGGATACAATCTCAACAATGACAGAATGATCTTGATCTGAATCCAAGGCAAACCATTCCACATCACAGAAATCCAAGTATATGCCCCCCACTGATGCAGAAGAGGCTGAAGTGGACCAGTTCTATGAAGAGCTACAACACCTCCTAGAACTAACACCAAAAAAAGATGTCATCATAGGGGACTGGAATGCTAAAGTAGGAAGTCAAAAGGTAACCAGATTCAGAAGCCGGAATCAACAACCTCAGATGTGCAGATGATACCACTCTAATGGCAGAAAGTGAAGAGGACCTAAAGAGCCTCTTGCTATGGGTAAAAGAGGAGAGCGCAAAGGTTGGCTTGAAACTCAACATCAAAAAAAAAAAAACTAAGATCATGACATCCGGCCCCATCACTCCTTGGCAAATAGAAGGAGAAGTTGTGGAAGCAGTGACAGACTTCACGTTCTTGGGATCCAGGATAACTGCAGACAGTGACTGCAGCCATGAAATTAAAAGATGCCTGCTCCTTGGGAGGAAAGCGATGGCAAACCTAAACAGCATGATAAAAAGTAGAGACATCACCCTGCCAACAAAAGTCCGTATGGTCAAAGCAATGGTATTCCCAGTAGTACTGTATGTCTGCGAGAGTTGGACTATAAGGAAGGCCAAGTGCCGAAGAATAGATTCTTTTGCATTATGATGCCGGAGAAGACTCTTGAGAGCCCCTTGGACTTCAAGGAGATCAAATCAGTCAATACTAAAAGAAATCAACCCTGACTGTTCCCTGGAAGGCCAGGTACTGAAGCTGAAGCTCAAATACTTTGTTCACCAAATGAGAAGGGAGCACTCACTGGAGAAGAACCTGATGCTGGGAAAGATTGAAGGTCAAAGAAGAAGGGAACGGCAAAGGATGAGATGGCTAGACAGTGTTATCAAGGCAACGAACGTGAAATTAAGCAAACTCCAGAGCACTATGGAAGATAGGAGGGCCTGGCATGATGTGGTCCATGGGGTCACAAAGAGTCAGACTTGTCTGCAACTGAACAACAACAACAACAGTAGCAAGACTTAGGAAATACCTCTTTCTGCTAGAGAGCTAATCTGTGTAGCTGGTGCTGTTTTAGAGGAGCCAGTGGTCTGAATCATGGCTTGGCATCTGCAGTTGTTCCTCTGAGGCTTTAAATAGATAAGATACTAGGAGAACTATGATAGGATTTTGCTAGGAGGTCCACGATAAAATACTGTGGTTGAAAGTGCAGGTATAGCCATGCATGGGCCTGATTCACATCAGATCCCCATAAAGAAGCAACTCCCCGCCATGCCATTGTAACCTTAAAAAATACAATTAAAAGACAGGTACCTTTCCCCAGGTGGGAAAGCTGTCGAATCATGTGGGATTGGAAGGGCTAAACCTCCTTCTATCCTCCCTGTGCCTCTCCAATCCAAATAGGGCCCCTACTCAGTTGTAACTGCACTTACAAAGATTCTTGGGAGATCTGTGATCGCCCAACACTTCTAGCCTGATCCTAAGGCAAGTCAGTTCCTAAGGGATAAGACAGTTCAAATATCTGCATGATAAAGAGTTACAAGTTAAGTATGCCCTCAACTTTGCATGTACTAAGTCTGTATTTCTCTGGAGAATGTTGTCAGTTCTAGCTGAGGGCTGAACTATGCCCCCAAGCAGTTCTCCTAATTAGGCTGTACATCCGTTTACACCGAAGAGTTGATGATCTCGCTGAACCTTTCCTCTCCTTGTTATTCAACAAGAGTACTATATTTTCCCTTCCGTCTAGACATTAAAAGCACCGACATGTGCATTTTTGGGTAGCCATAATTATCCTCTGACCTACTGTTTTACATAATGGTGTACACAATGTGAATTGCTGCCATATGAAAAGATGACATTGATTCCAAGGCAAACCAGGTGGAAAATGAAAAGGCTGCAGGCCCTTTAGATTGAGGTACAAAGGTTTCACATTGGATTAGCAAGGTGGAGAACATTCTTGCATAATAATGAAAAGCTGCTTTTGGGAGGAAGGCATTTTGATTTCCTAAGGAGACCTGCATCATCCAGATCTCTTTTGTTGTTCATTTATTCTTTGCCAGGCTTCTAAGTTTGTGTAGCTGTAATTTGCTGTTAAACTTCTTTTGAAAGACCATGTATTTTAGAACTCTGAGCAGCAATGAAGAGGTAATTCAACTGAGTATACAGAAATAGTACATGACACTTCTTCTGGGATCGTAAAGCTTCAAAATGCAGATGGGGGAAGTCGCATGTTTTGAATGGCTGTTTCCCCTCCACAAGTAGAAATTCCCATACATCTGGAATGTTAGTTCACATCACAGGAAAAAGTTATTTTATTCCTGAATTGCTAGATTTCTGTGTGCACGAAGAATTCTAATATGCAAATTCATTACCAATGATAGGCTAAAGAAATTATTTGCAAGATTTTCCTATGGTTGTCTTAATTTTTTTTTTAAAATCACTGCTCTCATGTGCTACCTTTACATAAGGTTTGAAAGGTTGCCTTTTCCCTTCCAGGTGAGCCATTTGCCTTCAGAGGCAGTTGTTTGATTATAAAAAAATTCTGATATGAACAACCAAGTGAAGTGCAGTGGTTACAAATCAGACTAAGATTGGGGAGATCTTTGTATGTCACTCAGGGCTCCTTGGAGGAGCTGCACCCACACACTGCAAAACATTGCACTGTCATTGCACTATAGGAATCATTTATAACTGAACTGTTACAAGACAATCCAGTTGCAAATAATTGCTACAGTGCAACAATAGCACGAGATCTAATAGTGTGTGGATGCAGCCCTGGATCAAAACATGCTATCGAGTGTATTTTCAGAATGATTTTTTTCTGAGTCTCGTCTAGGATAATCCGCTTGATAGTTATGTAAATTGAAAACCTTGTATCCTGAAATAATTGGGAAGCACGTCTTTAAAGATATTATTAATCCAAGTGCTTACAAAACAGTGGATGGCAGGAACCAAGAGAGAAAGAAGAATGCCTGGTGCACAGCAAAATGCCTCTCCTGAGGTAGTGCTTGACCGAGACATGTGTGTGTGTTGCATCAAAAAAAAGTATGTTGTTTTCTACAGAAAGAATGGCTTTGCATTTTAATACAGGCAGGTTTCATCTATTCACCAATCAGTCAGTAGTTTAAAATGCATATGCGACAGGTGGCAACAGTCTTGATCACACAGTGCTTGAAGCATGCTGCCAGTAAGAGCAAGAACTTTCCTGCTCTGCCCATTCAAAATATGAACAGTAGCCTGATCCTTTCCTTGGTTGACAGGATGAAAGGAGGAGCAGTTCAGTTCAGGAGCCAGTTAACAGCGAAAGTAGCAACAGTTTCTGCAAGTGGACTTAGGAATTAGCATGAAATCTATAAACAGTTTCCCAAAGGGGAAAAAAACTATTGGGAGTAGCAGAAACAAAATGTTCTTTGCTCTGTTGCCTTCCTTTCAGCAATAACAACAACAACAACAACAACAGCAGCAGCAACAACAACTTCTTCTTCCTCTTCCCCTTCCCCTTCCCCTTCCCCTTCTCCTTCTCCTTCTCCTTCTCCTTCTCCTTCTCCTTCTCCTTCTCCTCCTCCTCCTCCTCCTCTTGCGTGAACTGCATTGGCTGTCTACTGAATACCAGATCTGTTTTAAGATGTTGGTGCTTACCTTTAAAGCCCTATATGGCCAGGGGCCTGCATATCTGTGAGACCTCCTCTCCCTCTACGAACCCCAAAGAGCTTTACGATCTGCCAACCAACGTCTTCTGGTGGTCCCCAGCCCCAGGGATGTCTGTTCTGCCTCAACTAGGGCCAGGGCCTTTTCAACCCTGGCCCCTACCTGGTGGAATGAGCTCCCACATGAGATCAGGGCCCTGTAGGACCTTTGGCAGTTCTGCAGGGCCTGCAAGATGGTGCTCTTCTGCTAGGCTTTTAGTTAGGCTACTAGGCTTTTAGTTAGGGCAGTGGGCATCCCCTCTTGGCTTCCCCTCAGTCGGTCAGTTCTGTATTATCACTGATGGACCCCAGCTGTATCTGTGAGACTTCGAACTTGATTTGTATGATAGGAATATTACTGTATTTTATTGGAGTTTTAATTGTTTTTACTTTGTGTGTATGTGTATATATATGTATGTGTGTGTGTGTTTTGTATACCAGTAATTATTTGATGGAAGCTGCCCTGAGACTGCTATGCAGGGAGGGCGGGATATAAATCCAAATAAATAAAACAAAATGTGTGTCAGCAAAACGCCACACAAATGGGAACCTATTCCTTCTTCTCTCCCTCAATGGGTGGACCCAGGAGTGTTGCAAGCAGTCACAGGAAGGATGGGAGTGGATCTCAGGGATTTAACTCTTCGAGATCTGAGAAACAAGTTTTAACTCTTCTCATCTCCTCCTTGTGCAGTGGCACCAGCAAAACTGAGCCTTGGCCCATGCTCTAATTAGCCCTAAAAAGAAGAGCTAATTACAGCATGATAGTACCTGCACAAGAGGCAGGAGAATTAAAACTGCCCCATTGCGTGACTGATATTTTTTAAATGCTGGAAGCGTCCATTTGTAGATCTCCCAGCATCTATTCTAATTTTGTCCTTCAGTGAGGGGCTTAAGCTATGTTTGGGGTCACAGTACAGATGGAATTGTATGTTATCTATACACACACATGCACACAAATCCCTTCCATGCAGCGGACGGATAGCATGGCGTAGTAGATCAAGACGGGTAGCCATGTTAGTCTGTCTGTAGCAGTAGAAAAAACCAAGAGTCCAGTAACACCTTAAAAACTAACAACATTTGTGAGGGCAGGAGCTTTTGTGAGTCACTGCTAACTTCTTCAGAAGTGTAGCAGTCAGAGTTTCACCTGTGGCAACCAATGTCATTTTACCAAAGAATCTGACCATTTACAAAACGCTGCAACCTGTGGAATGAGGGGGGGGGACACACACACCAGGTAATCTTGTCCCCCTCATGCCTTCAGGATGCTGGACTAGATGGATAATTGGTCGTGTCACTTATGGTTGATCGTGTTCTCACCCAAGAGGACTGATAGGCTGAAATCTCAATTCCCTCCACTGGTCCCCCCCATCTCCACTTTATCTGTTTCCTTCCTTTGCTGCTCCTGCAGTTAGGCTTAACGTCTCGGTGGGGCCTGGAGTGCTCCCAAAATTCCAAATTCCCAGAAACATCCTTGTCAGGAGGGGAGCAGTCCTCATCCCCTCTTGTCCATTCCCCCTCTGACAAGGGGATTAAGGGTCCAGGCCTCCACAAGTTCCAAAGGGGTGGAAGCAGCTCCAGGGGCCAAAGGAGACCACCAAAAGGGACAAGCACGGGGCTTAAGCCCAGGATGAAACCTCCAGGGGTTCTCCTGTTCTGGAGACAGCCTGAAGGAAAACCTTTTGAGGATTCCCAGGTGGCCCCAGTCTCCTACCCCCCAGACCTGCCTGAGGAACCCCAAAGGAACCTCCCATAAGGGAGGACCTGGGTGGCACCCCAGAAGACGCTGGTCAGATCTGGAGGAAGCTGGCTGGGAGCACACCGATGGGAACGGGGAGTGGGCCAATCCCATGGCCACACTTCTATGAAGTGGGGAGGGTGGGGCTGGAACAGGGAGGGGGAGGATTCAAAAGTAGGGAAGCGAACACCGACCGAGGAGGGATGACACCTGGCACTTATGAGGAATGAGGAGTGGAGCAGAAGACAGGAGACTTCATGAGCACCGAGAGAGTGAAAGAGGCTATTCCCTGTGTATCCGATGACTCGGAAATAAGGGCCAGGTTGGGCAAGGGACGGTGAAGTAACTAGTCCCGCACCCAAGGTCTGAGGTTGAGCGGCTGTCGTAACTACCTGTCTCCCTATCCTGGAACCAACCTGGCCCTCCCGCTGCCCTGGAGCATTAGCAAACCTGACAATCCTTACAGAAAGTTGCTTTGTGTGGAATGTAATAAAATATTTTCATTTTCATCATCATTTTTCTTAATGGTGTTGGGACCAATAACGTTAATGAGGTTCTGGAAAAAAAAGTTTGCCATGCTGCCTATCAAGAATTTGAGCTGAGCTAGTAAGTAGCCCATTCTGCATCTAGCATTCGCTCCACTGCATCTAGCATTCGCTCCACCCACACTGGAACAGAAATTTCCCTCTACATTGTGTGCCACTTTCATTTTGATTGTCAGATTTTATGGTAGTGTCCAGATGCATGCCACTTTCTCTTCATTTGATCTCTCAGTGTTATGGTACCCATCTGCATAGTTTTATGGCTGTTTTATGGCCATTCAGGGATCACTTTGCAGTCAGTACGGTATTAGCCCAAATTATCTGAATGTGGTTTTGAGCGGCATCTTTTCCTGTTCCAGTGTGGGTTTGGTAAAACAACGGAATGAATGCTAGATACAGATTGAGCCCTTGATGAATTTTTCAGTTTCCACAGACTCCCAGTGCAAACTATCATTGGCATTGGTTGTATGGTGCTCACAGTGGGGACAAAGAATAGGTTAGGGATACTGCTGGAGGATATTCACAGTGCCATCCTAAACAGAGTTACACCACAGACTTTTATGGGCTTAGAAGGATGTCTTTCTGCTCAGGATGAGACTGCCAGCTGTGTGACCCTCAGACTGATCTGAGTGTAGCCCTGGTGCAGGTTAACTCCTCTGGTGAAAACCAATTTCAGGGACACTTGCAAAAGCCTGCTATTTCCCCCATAATGTAGCAGTGTGCAAGCAGAGTTTTGTTGATTCCCTTGTACCCTCTGGATTGGGCCTGATAAATTTGGATAATTTGTGAGTTTTGCAAAATTGCTGTAGAGATCATTGGGAGGTTGACTGTATTCACACCATTTTCGTAAGCCTTGTACTGGGGGGGGGAGGGGCGCAGATTGTCAGAGTCACTCCCTTGCTCTCTGTCTTTGCAAAACTGTTATGTATTATGAGCGCAATTATCCATGTGAGAGATTGTGGCTTTTTTCTCTCCAGTATTTTTCTCTCTTAACAACACATTTCACTACTTTTAAGTTCTTATGAAAGTGGAGGGGGGGATCCTGCACTATTTTTCTCAGTATTTTTTTTTAAGTGATGTGTCGCAGTGAGTTCTCATAGATACAGTATGTGCTGGTTACCTAGGAAACAGCTGTAGAATGGGTTTTGATTGGCTGTGTTGTTAGATGAAGTAGCAGAAGTAGGAGCCAATTTTCTGGGGACAGATAGGTGCAGGTGATGCAAACAGGAAGCTAATTTTTCCCCACAGTAGTTACTGGTAATAGAACTTTCATTAGAATTTAGGTAAAAGTGTTTTGATGGGGCTCAGGGCTTAATTTTTTTGCTCTGATTCCAATAGTATAACAACGGCAACAACACTTATTCCAAGAGTGGAGCTGAATGGAAGTGTGTGATGGTTTTTCTTTTCAGCCCTGTCTCACACATTCTCTTGTGCTTGCTCTTTTGTGCCTGGTTTCCTAGATTGTGTCGAAATTAGGACATAGGAAGGACAGCATCTGTGTGTCCCCAGACACTGCAATGCAGAATGGGTGAAGAAAAGTCCAAAGCAGAAATTTACCCTAAACCCTCCAAAATGTTGCAGTCAAATAGGGAAATCCTTGAATGTGTAATCTGCAGCTAGGCAAGCTTGCTGGTTCCATTGGAAGATCCCCCCCTTCTGATTCCACTTCTCTCTTATAATAGAAGAACCTGTGAGCCTTGGCTTTCTTATACCACTTTATGGTTTCTTCAGGCTGTTTATTCCCTGTTTAACAATGTTATTTGCACCTCAGTGGTGTAAACATGGTGCATATGGATGAATGGTAGTAAAAGAAAACAAAACAGCAATGGAAATTAGGCAGAAAGGAACCAATGCAGAATTAAAAAAAAATAAAGAGAGCTGTATTGGCTGGTCCTTATTTGTTACACCCCAGTTTTCAAATGGAGGATCGCTGCCTATGCTACTTACTCCCCCAATTATGCATCACTTAAGGCTCTTCTCTTGTATGATCAAACTCATGGTAACAGCTTGCCGAGAGCCGAACTACATGCTATGACAGCCATGAGTTTCATCTGTGGCAGCCAATGCCATTTTACCAAAGAATCTGACCATTTATAAAATGCTGCAACCTATGAAATGGGGGGACGGGACCGGGTAATCTTGTCCCTCCCCATGCCTTCAGGATGCTGGACTAGATGGATAATTGGCCGTGTCACTCATGGTTGTTCATGTTCTCACCTGCATGGAGACCCATGAGGACTGACAGGCTGAAATCACAATTCCCTCCACTGGTCCCCCCGCCCCCATCTCCACTTTAACCTCTAGGTGGGGCCTGGAGTGCTCCCAAAATTCCAAATTCCCAGAAACATCCTTACAGAAGGTTGCTTTACAGATCCCCTGACAAAGCAGTGTGTGAAATGTATGGTGATCTTTGGCTGCAGTCACACACACTCAATAATCCACTTTCAATTCACTTTCAATGCACTTTCCAACTGGATTTTGTCAGTTCACACAGTAAAATCCAGCTGGAAAGTGCACTGAAAGTGGATTGAATGTGGATTGTTTAGTGTTTGTGACCTCAGCCTTTGTGTGGAATATAATAAAATATTTTCATTTGCATCATCATTTTTCTTAATGGGGTTGGGACCAATAATGTTAGTGGGGTTCCGAAGAAAAAAGTTTGCCATGCTGCCTATCAAGAATTTGAGTTGAGCTACTAAGAGGCCCATTCTGCATCTAGCATTCGCTTCGCTGTCTTACCAAACCCACACTGGAACAGAAATTCCCCTCTACATTGCATGCCACTTTCACTTTGACTGATTGTCAGATTTTGTGGCAGTGTCCAGATGTATGCCACTTTCACTTCATTTGATCTCTCGGTTTTATGGTACCCATCTGCATAGATTTATGGCCATTTTATGGCCATTCACAGGTGACTCTGCAGTCACTACTGCGTTGGCCCAGGGTATTTGAATATGAGTTTGAGCCGCATCTTTTTCTGTTGCAGTGTGGGTTTGGTAAAACAACAGAGCGAATGCTAGATGCAGAATGGGCCAGTATTGCCCAGGCTAGCCCAACCTTGGCAGATCTCAGAAGCTAAGCAGGGTTACAGCCCTGGTTAGTACTTGGATGGGAGACCACCAAGGCATTACAGGGTTGCTATGCAGAGGCAGACAATGGCAAACCAACCCTGAATATCTCTTGCCTTGAAAACTCTTATGTGGTTGCTGTAATGTCAGGTAATCCTGACATCAGATGGATGGAAGGGTAGGAGGGAGAGATGGTCTGTAACGCTATCTTATTTATGAAGCCTGGTGTTTGACTGACTTTCTGAAGACCCTGACATGTAAGTTGACTGTTGCTTGATGGCAGTTTCCACCACCACCAGGAAATATTCATTCCTGTTTCTAGGCTTGGGTGATGGCTTCATTGTTCCAGCTGCCAGTCAGGACGCTAGCTAAGCTATATCTGGTATGCCTGGTATTGTGATGGGGATAGGGACAGGCAGGGGCCAATGGACAATTGGGGGAATTGCCCTGGACCTCACACTGGAGGGCCCTTGACCTCTACCACCCCGCCCCCTAATGGGGGTGGGAAGAAGAAAAAGAGCAGGCTACTGCCACTGCCACTTGCATCTTGCCGATTAGGGGTTCGAGCCACCCACTCACAATGACAGCCACTTCTGCTTGCTCTGTTTGGTGCTTGGCAACCAGCTTGGCAGCTACTGCTTGTGCCCACTTTGTCCAGGGCTCAGGCAATTGACTTCTGGTTGGTCCCAATGGGGCAGGGGTAGTGGGGAGCAGGGGAGCAGTGATTCTGTGGCTTCACCCTGGACTTTGTCCAGAATCACCAAGACTGTCCCTGGGGACAAGGAGAAGAAAGTGTTAATAGGTTACACAATGATTCAATGTACAGGTCACATGAGCGAATAAGCCAAACCGTCTTTTGAAGCAATGGAGTGTTGGGCAAACCCATTGTACTGAAATTACCCACCAGTAGCCTAATTTACTTCTTAGTTAGCAATTACATAGAATATGCCTGCATGGTTTCTTTATATTTTCACACATTAAAAGAACTAGACACTGAACTTTCAAGGAAGAGGGTTTTAAATCTCCCAGGGCGGCATCCCCCATGTTTATGGCCCTGGTTCTGTTCATTGGCAATCTGTTCATATTAGCCATGTAGAAGACCTAAACTAAGGCCCCGGTCATACGGGCCAGAAAACGCGGGGGGGAGGTGTGGCAGTTTGCCCCGGAGCAAAATAAGGCACGGTAGCCTGATCACATGGGCCACCGGGTTGCCACGATCCAGCCCCAAGTGCCAATCACACCACGCTGCTGCAGCGCGGCAAAGAAGCGGTGCAGCAGACCATGCAAGCCGCGCTGTTGCGAAGTGCCCATGTGCCTGGGGGGGGGCGGGCCGCTGTCGGTGTCTTGCATATGCGCATGCCTCATTCAGCATTGGTGTGCATCCCATGGAAACTTACAACATCTGGAAACTCCAGGACATGGGCCAGCGTCGGACGCCGCGGGATACTGGTGCTCCCACGATCAGACGCTGGCCTTTGCCCCGGGGTTTCCGGAAACTAGTACTTCGAACCTAGTAGTTTTTTACTCTGCGTTTTCAGAGGGAAGCCGCGGGTTGGCCACGGGAGCGCTACGCCTCCCAGATGTATGATCACGCACGGAAAGTCCGCGGGGCTCCCGTGCCTTCAGCGGGGCAAATGCTCCGTGTGAATGGGGCCTAAATTGACTTTAGGAATCTTTGCTAGGATCAAGTCATGGAGCCTTTGTAAATACTAAACAATTTATCTAGCATAACCCAGTAAAATAACAGCAGCCATGTTTGTGTAAACTGACAAAAATTGAGATTAATTGTATATTTGTCCTCTGGAAAGGAAGCAGAATATTTTCCTCCACATCTGTCTGTCTCTGTAGGAACTATAACATATATAAGCTATGAGAAGGGACAGGGGAAGTTATCAGAAGTTAATGAAGTGAGTCTTTGAGAAAGACAAAGAAGGGAACAGATGCCCAGTTTGCTTGTTGGTCCTTAATTGACCTTGAGACATGCTGCCAAGTTGATGGGCAACTGCCAGGAACTGTGGAACACCTGCTTTTGACAGGTGTAGATGGGAGGCTTATAAGAGAGATGCACAACTTCAAGTTTCAGTCCTTTTCCAGGTGGTCCTCTGTGCAGAACTGTCAGAGCCCCAAGTAATTCAAGCCCAACAACAGTCCTTCAGAGAAGTTCAGTTTTATTGAGATAGGTACTTAGGTCATCGTTCAACATGCTCCATGTCAGGAATGGGGGTCAGGTGGGAAACTGGACAGTTATACACAATTCATACAAGACCCCCTGATGCGGGGGAACCAATAAGGAGGGCACCTGTGCGCACCCAAGGGAAAACGGCTTGCGGCTCCCAGCAGGAAAAAGTGGCACGGTGGAGTTGAACTGAGCTGAGCTCCAGGGAGAGATAAGGGATGCACTAGACATGGGTACCAAGACATCTGGGAGGGGGAAGGCAATTCAAGAGTGAGCCAGCGGGGGAAGGGAGAGAAAGCAAAACCCATGGCGGCGTTAGCCGACATCCTTTACAGACTATAACAGACACCTTGGGGAAGGGGTCTCAGATCCTTTGGTTCATGTATGGAAAAGCTGCCTCTGGCTGAGTTCAGACCCGGGCCAGTGACGATTCAATCCCGGAGTAAATTGGGCATTCACACAGGCACATCTGCCTGGCATCCCCCACCCGTAGCCAACCCATGCTGTTGCGCTTCACTGCCGGATCAAAAAGATACATCATAAAACTGGTAGCAAATCTATAAGCCCACGTTATCGCGTGTTTCTCCGCTTTCAGGAAGTCTGAACGCGCAGCCGAAAAGCCAGGAGCAACCCGCGTTGGGCAGCTGCGGTATGATTGGCTGTGCTCCACTCTACTGTCCAATGCAGTGCCGGCGCTGTGAGGTCCTCCCCCAATCGGCAAAATGCGCTCATGCGCACATACACCCACACACCCACAGCCGAATTAATGGGGAAACGCTGAATACAGCGCGCCTCCGGGGCAGCAGTCTGAACACTCCCACCCAGCTCTGCCCCGTGTCTTCCGGCAGCAACCCGGGCTGTGTGAATGGGAAAACCCAGTACAGTTGTTCCAGGGCTTTTTTGCCACGCCTGGCTACCGGAGCAAACTGCCAGTGTGAACTCAGCCACTGAGTAGACAGAGAAGCAGACAGGCTCCACTGGGAAGTTGGCTGGATCAGTGGAGGGGGGAAGGCACAGGCCCCCTCTCTCTCTCTCTCTCTCTCTCTCTCTCTCTCTCTCTCTCTCTCTTTCTCTCTGGAGCTAAAGTGAAGTACTGGATCTGCTGCCTGCTGCCTGCTGCCCTGTAGGAGTGACTCTTTGTCTCCATCTATGTTCTACCTGTGTACTTGTAAATAAAGCGAATTAATGCTACGAACACATTCTTGGTGCGCTCTCCTCCAAAGGAAACCAACCCAAATGATCAGTACCCTCACCAGTTGAAGAGGTGGGGGTCAAATACAGGCAAGCATGATGAGGGGCTTAAAGATGGGAAGTTCTTATTTATACAAGGAAAGTATTCATTTTAAGTAGCTTTAGAATGTACAAATACCTGCCATCGTTATTTAGCTAACCATTCACAGACACTAAAATGGACACAGGTATACAGGCTTTGTAACCTGGTTGCAGCATACCAGAAGAGTCATAAACAAGGCTCTTGTGGTAGTTTAAAAACAGGTTTTTGTTTTAGCCTGATACAGTCACCCTATCTCTCAGCAGACCTACCTCACAGGGTTGTTGTGATGACAGAATTTGTGGGGAGATCATGTGTCCTGAGATCCTTGGAGGAAAGGTAGGATAAAAATGTGAATGTATTTCTACGTATGAAGTTATGTAGAAAAAAACTAGCAGGGGCAAAGGACTGTGAAGTGCAGGAAACATGCAGGGTGAGATATGATTATATGAAATTCAATTGGGATGAAGAAAACAACAGAAACTGTTTGCAATAGCTAACTCCTATAATGAAAGAGGAATTCCATGTTTGCTCAGCTAGTTTCTTATTTTTTCCCTTTTACTTCTCTAAACCCCAAACGAAAATGTGTCCCCCAGCAATGAAGCTGACATAGAATCATAGAGTTGGAAGGGGCCATACAGGCTGTCTGCCCCTACTCAATGCAGGATCAGCCTAAAGCATCTCTGCCAAGTGTTCATCCAGCCGCTGCTTGAAGACTGTCAGTGAAGGAGAGCTCACCACCTCCTTAGGCAGCCGATTCCACTACTGAACTACTCTTACTGTAAAAACAATTCCTAATACAGCCAATATCTTTTCACCTGTATTTTAATCCCATTATTGTGAATCCTATCCTCTGCTACCAAAAGCAGCCTTTCAAATACTTCAGGACAGCAATAGTGTCCCCCTCAACCTCCTCTTCTCCAGACTGAACATTCCCAAGTGGCTCAGCCTTTCCTTGTAGGGCATGGTCTCAAGGCCCCCAGTAATCTTCGTTACTCTCTTCTGCACCTGCTTGATTCTGTCCACAGTTTTTTAACAAAGTGAAGCCTTCAGAACTGCACACAGTATTCCAGGTGCAGCCTGACCAGTGTGGTGTACAGTGGATTATGACATATTGCAATTTGGATGTTATGCCTCTGTTGATACACCCCAGTACCACATTAGCCTTTTTTGCTGCTGTACCAGCACATATTTTTGCTGCTGAGTGCACATATTTAGCTTACAGTCCATCTGTACCCCAATGCCTTGTTCACACACACTTCAACCCAGAAGTGTGTCCCCCATCCAGTATAAATGCTTGCTGTTTTTGTTACACAGATATAGAACTTAGTTCTTTTCCTTGTCGAATTGCATCTTATTCACATCTGCCCATTTTCCCAGTGTAGTCAGATCTAGTTGAATTCTATCTCTGTCTTCTGGGGTGTTCACTACTTGTCCCAATTTGGTGGCATCTGCAGATTTAATGAATAGTCCCTCTAACCCTCATCCAGATCATTTATAAAAATATTGAAAAATACTGGGCCCAGAACTGAGGCCTGTGGCACCCCTCTGGATACCTCCCTCCAGGGCTCTTTTTGTAGCAGGAACTCCTTTGCATATTAGGCCACACACCCCTGATGTAGCCAATCCTCCAAGAGTTTACAGTAACCCCTGTATGAAGAGCTCTGTAAGCTCTTGGAGGATTGGTTACATTAGGGGTGTGTGGCCTAATATGCAAAGGAGTTCCTGATACAAAAAGAGCCCTGCCTCCCTCCAATCAGATGAAATGCCATTGACAACTACTCTTTGGGTGCGGTTCTCCAACCAGTTCCCTGTCCACCTATCAATTTACAGGCCTCCAGTTTACCCATCAGAATATCCAGTTTACCCATCATAGTACCCAGTAGTTTATCCATCAGAATACGCATCAGAACCCTGTCAAAAGCTTTACTGACATTTAGGTAAGCAACATCAGTTGTGTCCCAGTTAGCTGATCACTCGATCAAAGAAGGAAATAAGGTTGGTCTGGGAGGACCTATTGGGGACAAATCTGTGCTGGCTTCCCCATATTACCAAGTTGTCCTTCAGATGCTCACAGACTGACCACTTTAAATCTGCTCCCGTATCTTCCTTGGGACAGAGGTCAGGCTGACTGGCCTGTAGTTTCCTGGATCATCCTTCTTCCCTTTTTTGAAGCTTGAGGTAACATTCATCCTCCTCTAGTCTTGTGGCACATCTCCCATCCTCCAAGAGGTCTTGAAGATAATGGACAAAATCTCTGCAAGCTCTCCAAAAAGTTCTTTGAGCACTTTTGGATGCATACCATCTGGCCTGGAGGATTTGTACTCATATAGTGCATCCAGGTGCCTCTCAACAATTTCTCTGTCCCTGTCAACCAGCAGCCCAGACACTGTGCCTTGCCTACTACCATCTCTTCGCTTCTTTGGGGAAAAAACTGAGGCAAAATAGGCCCTGAGCCTTTCTGCTCTCTTTCTGTCCTCTGTCAGAGTTTCTCCATTTTCACCCAACCATGGGCCTATTGTCTCTTTGACCTTGTGTTTGCTCCTGAAGAAGACTTTCTTGTTGTAGTGAGCCTCCCTTGCCAACCTCAGCTCACTCTGAACTTTGTCCTCTTGATGGCTGATCTACAGTGCCTAGCAACCCTCAGATACTCTTCTTCAGAGGTATGTGCTTCTCTCCATTTCTTGAACATTTGCTTTTTCTTCCTTAGCTCATCATAGAGTTCTCTGTTCATCCACATTGGCTTCTTGGATCCTCTACCACAGGGGTGTCAAATGTGTGGCCTGCGGGCCGAATCCACCCCTCATAGGGCTCAAAACTGGCCCCCCCAGCAGCTTCCTTTCCCAGGGCTGCTGCTGCAGCCACACCCTAGCTTGCTTTCCCCCAGCTCTCTCAGTGGCTCTTTGCTTCCTGCTTCCTGCCTCTTGCCTCTCTCCCCCTCCCTTGCTCTCTCTCTCACACACACGCATATACACAGACATAGAGAGAGTTTCATGCTAGAGCAATACAAAAGCAAGCCTCCCTTCCTCCATTCCTCGCTTGCTTGCTCTCTTTCACTCGCACACACAGATAGAGCCTCATGGCTCCTTTGCCAGAGAGATAAAAAGATAAGCCTGCCTGCCTGCCTGCCCGCCCCTCCCTCCCTCTCATGCATATACACTCACAAAGAGAGGGCGAACACCAGTGAGCCAGTTGGGTATGGTGGTTAAGTGTGCAGACTCTAATCTGGGAGAACTGGGTTTGATTCCCCACTCCACCACTTGCAGCTGCTGGATGACCTAGGGCAAGCCATAATTCTGGCAAGAGTTGTCCTTGAAAGAGCAGTTTCTGTCAGAGCTCTCTCAGCCCACCTACCTCACAGGGTGTCTGTTGTGGGGAGGGGAAGGGAAGGAGTTTGTAAGCTGCTCTGAGACTCTGATTGAAGGGCGGGGTATAAATCCAATCTCCTCATCCTTCTTTTTCTTCTTCGGGGCTGTTCCTCCTCTTTTTTTGGGGGGGAAGGGAGGAGGAGGAAAGAGACATTGACACAGAGAGTACTCCATCTTTCTGTGTTATACCATTGAGGATGCCAGTCGCAGCTGCTGGCGAAACGTCAGGTACTACAATGCCAAGACCATGGCCATACAGCCCGGAAAATCTACAGCAAATAAGGAAAGAGACAGAAAACAAAATTGGAGTTCTAGCTTTAAAACCAACAACATTTTATTCCAGGTATAAACTTTTGTGTGCAAGCACACTTCTTTGGAGGGTGGGTGGGTGGATGGATTCTTCTGACAAGCACAGTGTACATGAGGAAATTATTTTGGCTTATTCTGTTGAAAAGCTGGTGGTTTGTTTTTTTTTAAAAAAAGATTGGATTTCTCTTTCCTATCTGGATTTATTTTCTTTCAAAAAGACCCTGATTAGGAATAAGAACACTTGGATTGGTCCTTATATCTTGGAGAGTGGAGTGATTTCAGATGCCAAATGATAAGAGCACATATTGGTAATGAGACAGGAATACTAGGTCTTGGTCCAGTCCAGGAGGATGCAATTCAGCAGTCTCTCTTTCTAATCTCATGGTTACAGCATAGCCAGCTGAAATTAAATCCAATGAAGACAGAGGTCCTGTGTCTGAGCCATGGGGGCTTGGGATCAGGAATCCGGCATCCAACACTTGGCGAGGCACCGTTGATACCAGCACCAAGGGTGAGGAGCCCTGGTGTGATTCTGGATGTCTCACTTTCGATGGAGGCCCAGATCAGCATTGTTGCCAGGTCAGCAAATCATCTTTGGCTGATCAGGCAACTGGTTCCCTATCTCACCTCCCAGGACTTGGCTACAGTGATCTATGCAATGGTCACTTCCAGGCTGGATTACCGTAACTCGCTCTATAGAAACTGCAGTTAATGCAGAATACAGCAGCGTCCTTGCTGATGGTGACATCTGTGTGGGCACACTTTCAGCTGGTGTTATGCCAACTGCACTGGCTGCCAGTTGAGTCCTGGATCCAGTTCAAGGTTATGGTATTGACTTTTAAAGTCCTATGCGGCCAGGGACCAGCATACCTACAAGACCTTCTCTCCCTGTATGTTCCCCAGAGAACCTTGTACTCTGCAGATCAACATCCCCTGCTGGCAGTCCCCAGCCCGAAAGACATCAGTCTCAACCAAGGCCAGGGCCTTCTGCCTCTGCCGCAGCATGGTGGAAGGCACTCCCATCTGAGGTCAGGGCCCTGTGTAGGGCCTGTAAAACAGAGCTGTTTCATAAGGCCTGTAAAACAGAGCTGTCCCACCAGGCCTTTGTTTGAGGAGGTGGACTCTCAACCATCGCAGGTTCCCTGCTCATAACCATCTGCTTCAGTGCCCTCCTATGCTTTTTTTTTTTTTTTTTTTAGCAAAACCCTCCTAAAAAGGAGAGGAGTTTATTCTTTTTATATATGGAAAGAGGTAGGGTATATAGAGGGATTAAGAAAAGAGCAGAGTGAGTATTCTGTTAATAAAAGTTAGTTTAAGTCAGTATAAATACAGTTTTTGGCGGTCACCGTGATTAGAGAGTCTTCTTTTCATCTAACAAAAATCCAAAGTAACTCTGTTAGTGAGGTTAGTAATGTCCTTTGGGATTAGTTGTTAATCAACTCCTTTCTGACGCTTCGTGAACAGTTATTTCTTAGGTTGTCTTCTTTTGGTTTTCACGTCTCCCGCTCCGCACCTCCCTCCTCTGGGCCGCTGTCGTCCTCACTGCTCAAATCTGTCCAAATTGCGAGTGCTGCCTCTTCCTCTGAACTGGCGTGTCTCTTCAGAAATTCTTGTGCTTTGAAGATGGAGTCAATCTTTTCTCTTTTATCCTTGTACTTGAACACTAGGCCTTCAGGGAAAGTCCATCTGTATATAGTCTGATGTCTTTGTAGAAAGGTGGTCAATCCTTTGTAAACTTTCCTTTTCATCCGGATTTCATAAGGCACATCTTTCAATATTCTGATAGTCTGTTCCCCAATTTTCAAGGGCACCGCTGAGACTGCACGCAGAATTTGATCTCTCGTACTCTGCTTAACAAACTTGACAACCACTTCTGCTGGCAGATTATTTTTCTTTGTAAAGGTGGAATAGGCCCTGTAGACCTTATCCATCTCTCCTTTTAATTCTCGCTGATCTCTGCCAGTTACGGGTGCCAAGGCATTCGCTAGTATAGATCTGAGATCTTCATTCTCTTCTTCTTTAATGCCCTGAAAACGAAGGGTCAGATTCAATTTCTCCATTTGCAACATCAAAATTCTTTTTTCTTGCTCATCCTGGTGCTTTTCTAACTTATTGACCCTTTTCTTCACTTTTCCGATGTCCTCCGTCGAGACCAAGCATTTCTGTGCGATCTCCTCCATCTTCTTTGACGTTTCTGTTAGTTGCTTTTGTTGACTGTTGAGAACACCTTCCATGTTAGTTAAGGTTTCGCTGATTTTCTGTATTTGGACCAGCAGAGGGTGCAGTAGCTCGCTTGTCTGTTGACTGACAGCAGGCTCTGGAGGGGGATTACCCGGACCGGAAGTCCCGCCTCCCTTCTTTTCCGGTTTCAAAGGGACCTTCTTCAAGGCCGACATTTCTTTTATTTGTTTACTTTATCAAAGTTCGTGACGCGTCGCTCAGGAGACCCGCTAACTCTTTAGCTTCAATAGCACCCCAAAGGTAGTTTCACCAACCCTTCTTCCCTTTCGTCCCCCTTAGCTTTCTTTTATAAGTCCCGCTTCTCGTGGGGGGGGATTCCCCCTCCTCCCAAACGCTTATTCACTTACGGGGGAAGGGCTCGGGTTTTCGCTTCAGATTTAGACCTCCAACTCACAGTTCGCTGCCGTTTCTTCTTTTTACTTTAATTCATGTCGCTGTTCCTCACTCCTGGAAGTCGGTGGCGCTGCTACGTCCCATGCGGGCACAACGCAGCGGGGCCGATCGGGACGGGGAGAAAGCCTCAATTTCCCGGCTGTGTGCCGGCAAAGAGGCTATTCCCCAAGCGCCCCCGGTTCGGAGCCTTTGCCTAAGGCTCACTAGGGTCTTTCGCACATGTGAAGACCCCCCAAACCGCGCGTGGGCTAACCACCTTTGGGAGCGTCCCGAAAGGTGGCCGCCATTCGCAACGCCAAAACCGAAACTCAGTGCCCTCCTATGCTATTTTGCTTCAAGAATTTTAACAGGGCACTGTAGTAAAATGGGGTGCTATTAATTATCATCTGACTAACATCGTGCAGAAGGCATTATGGATTGCCATGAAGTTGTTTGTTTTAGTTGCCGTTTTGCTCTGATTGTTCTAAATTTTAAATTTAAATTTGGTTTTTATATTATATGGTTTAATGTAATTGTCTTTCTTATATGTTGTAACCACCCTGAGCCCACTTGTGAGGTAGGACGGGATAAAAGTCTAATAAAATTAAAATAAATGCACTGTCAAGTTGCTCAAGGAGTTGGAATCACTTCTTAATGGAAGCTGTCACAAACAAACTAGATGTTAACTCCAAAATGTCTCATCAGGAGGACTTTATTGGAAAGTGGTTCCCCATTATGCAGTATATGGCCAAGCATGAATTTGTTTCCTCTGAGTGGTCCCAATACTATAAATGGATTTAGAGTGATGTACTCTTTCCCTTCTTGGCTTTTTATTTTTATTTTATGTTATTGTTTCAAGATGTATGTAATGTATTTCATATATCTTTTGAAAAAATAAAAATTATTTTAAAATTAAAAAAAAATAGTTGCTCAAGGAGGGCAACCTCCTTAACCTGGGAGAGAGAATAAAACCAACACTCTGGTTATTTTAATCTTCATAGCCAATTAGATCACCAATGATCAATCAGAAGCACTGCTGGGCAGGAACCACCTGACCCTGCTCACTTTCTTAAAACACTTGGTGGGCACCAGAAAATGTATTGATGGGCACCGTGATGCCCATGGGCACCAGGTTGGGGAACACTGCACTACTACATTCCAGTCATGGGAATCATCCCACCAAGTCTCTGTAATGCCTACTAAATCACATCCCTCTGTTTGCATTAGAAGCTCAAGCTCTTCCGTCTTATTGTCTAAGCTTTGGGCACTGGTACATAGGCACCTCAAGCCCCAGCTTGAGAAGGCACCTTGCCTTCCTAGTGGACTTCTGCAGTTTACTCTCCTTAATATAAATTCCTATGCTGGTTATCTTCTCCTGGTGGTGTTAATTTAAAGCCAGATTCTCCCCAGGTTCCTGGCAAACATATTCTTCCCCAATCTTGATAGGTGAAGTCCATTGTGTCTAGTAGCTCATCTTCAAGAAAACCTAGCCCATGTCCCAGAATCCAAATCATTTCTGTCGGCACTACCAACACAGCCAGTGGTTCACCTCCGTTATCTTCTGCTCCCGTTGCATTCCTCATCCTCTGACAGGAAGGATCAAAGAGAATACCAAACAAGCAAAGAAGAAGGGGGAAACAAACTCAACTGGAAATATGCTGAGTCTTTGATCATAGCTCGAAGAGAATACCACCTGTGCCCCCATTTTCTTCAGCTTTCTCCTGAGAGCTTCATCGTCAGCCCTAATCAGGCCCATAGCCACGATGGGGCATTTTCGGTGATGCCCCTCACCAAATTAGCCCCCATCACTTCCCATCCCCCTGGTCCCATCCCTCCAGAGCCTTCATGAGCTGCTGCACCTCTCTGAGTCAGAGAGGTGTGGGCTTCATTCAGTCTTCTTGCTTCTGCAGATGAAGTCAGCTGCAGAAGCAGGAAGAATACCTAGCGAACCCACACCTCTCTAAGCTGAAATAGTGTGAGCTAGCTCATAGTTTTGTAGCCTCCGGCTCACACATTTTTGTCTTAGTTCAAGAAGGATGGCTCCAGAGCAAACTAATTTAAGCAGCAGCCAAATTGCTCACTCAAAACTTTAATGCCAGTCGCTCACCAAGTAAGATTTTTGCTCACAAGACTCCACAACTTAGAGAGAGCATTGCCCCATGCCCTCCTCACTCTGTCTCTCTGTCAAACTCTGTGCTTCGTTTGCCATGTTAATTTCTGTTTCCTTTGATGCTTTCACTTAGAGCTGGAAGGGGGAGTGAATGGGGGGAAGTATGTGTGGGAACAAGCTTTGCTAGACGGCTATAACAATTTCCCAAGTGGCCTCCCAAGGAGGGAAGATGAAATGTCTTTGAAGCCTTTGCTGCCAGGAATGCTGCACAGATACACTCTGAAGTTCACAGGTGGTGGTGGGGCAGAAGACCATAATTTGGCTTGGCAGGATGAATGACCGGTGTGATTGGACCATGGCATGGGGGGGTAGTTTGAAGTGGGTATAATAGTGGGCCAGATGCCAATGCCCACCAGTTGTGGCACAAATTGGCTTACACCTGTACCGACCACATATCTCAATAAACATCTTTCACAAGAAGAGTGTTATTTGGAGTGAGTACGTATGGGAGTCTGACACTCTCTTGCCCTTGTGATTCTTCCTCTGCCAGTGTTTCCTTCTCAGTCACCACCACATGGGCCTGAAATAGATTCTTGAGTTCCAATGGCACACTGAGTGCCATCTTGCTCGACACCTTCAGGTTCGTGCTGTAGCACTCAGAGGAGGTTTATTAGGGAGTTCAACCACCCTGTTGTCCCTTTGACCAGTCTCCACACCCCTGTGCAGGGCTTCAGGGCTTCTGTTAATGAAATCCTCCCCTTCCTTGATCTCTTGAAATGTAGCAATCCTTCCCTCCAGGCCCTGAACCTTCTCTTCTAAGAGCCCTTTCCATTTGCACTTTTGACAAGTGAAATCCATCTTGTCCTCCGGGAGGAAAACAAACATGGCACACTCTCACTGCAGGTGACTGGAAATGGGCCTTGAGCATTCATCATCACCTTCTGAGTGGATTCCTTCATCCTAGAATGTCTTTTGTGTGTTAATATAACCTGGAATTTACAAGCCTGCCCTAACATCTACTGAAGCCAAAAGCAATAACTCATATCCAATGCTCCCTCTAAGCTGTGGAGTCTTATGAGCAAAAATTCTACTTTATGAGCTACTGGCATTAAAGATGTGAGTGAGCGATTTGGCTACTGCATAAATTAGTTTGCTCTGGAGCCACCCTTCCTAAGCTAAGACAAAAATGTGTGAGACAGAGGCTAAAAAACTGTGAGCTAGCTCACACCGAGCTTAGAAGGAACACTGCTTATAGAGTAATGTAAAAACTTCTTTGCTTCATACAGGGTCCCCAGGCTAAGAGCCACTGATTCAAGAGCCCTCTGGCTTGTGCTTCTGATGAGCAGGAGCCTTAGAGTTCAAAGGCCCACAGCCCCTGCCTCTCCACCTCAACAGCAACAGCAGAGGGTAGGGCCAGCAATCAACCCCAAGCAAACAGACCCTCCTCAATCAGCAACAGCAGACAAAAGAACCAAACAGAAAGCACTCTCCAGCAGTGCACTCTACAAACACCCACTTACTCTCAAGCACTGTCCTCTCACGCAGCACCCTCGGTTAATCCTCCCCAGGCAGCAGCTCTCTCCTGTGCTCCTTCTCCTAGTTCCTTCTCCCATCTATGGCCTGCTTTAGTCTTGTTCAGACAAAACATTTGGCTGGGGAAGTATTTGGTGTCCAAAAAACCCAGATAAATAGCAAAAGAAATGAAATGTGTTCATGCATGTAAGATAGTTACACCATATATAAACCACACGGTATAAGGCAAGTCTTTTTTTTTTTTAACCTGCCCCTAGGGGGGCAGACTTTTATTTGTTTTTACACACAATACTGCAACAAAACATTACATACAATACAGCACACTACACTGCAGACAACCTACTATACTACACATCCAAAACATATACAGGAGGTATATATCAAGTTCTTTCAATGTCATCCTTATGCCCTTATCTAGTAATAACTCAGTTCGCTTTAATGTGAGTATCCTTTCCGTCTCACTGTCCATTTATCCTTAGAGTTTACTGTCCACTACACAATAATTTTCAGTTCATTACTTTTCCCCCCTTCTGTTCGCTTAGCTTGTACCATTCATAAAATCGGTCCCAAGTGTTCTGAAGGTGACTTCTGTTTGTCCTTTCAAAGTTAAGGTCAACTTATCCATCTCAGCCACCTCCAAAATCTTAGCAATATATTCTTCTTTCCCTGGTGTTTGGGAAGTCCTCCAATACTGCGCATAAAAAATCCTAGCTGCAGTAGTTAAATATATTATTAAGTAGTGATCTTCTCTATTCATTTCCTTTGGTAATATACCTAGTAACAATAACATCGGTGTAAAAGGAATCGCTCTACCCAGAATTTTCTGTATCATCCCATGTACCCATATCTAATACTTTTTACTAATATCACAACTCCACCACATATGATAGAACAATCCCACTTTATTTTCGCATTTCCAACACTTATTAGAACATTTAACATTGTATTTCGCAATTTTCTCTGGTGTAACATCTTCTACATATTTTCTCTATAAGATACAGCTTTAGTTATTTTAATATTTCTACTCCATATCTGTTCCCATTGCTCAAGCTCAATACTATAGCCTAAATTCTGGGCCCATTGAATCAAGTTATTTTTAACAATTTCATCTGCCATAATTTCTTTTAACAAAAGTATGTACATTTTCTTTATAAATTTCTCCTCTGGTGCCATCAACACCTTTTCCATCTCTGTAAGTTCGTCATTAAATCCTACTTTCTTATCCTTAACATAATTGGATTCTGTGCTCTCTGCCACCATGTTAGGTCTTCGTCCAGCTTAAGTTCACTCCTTGAATCTAATATATCCAAGTATCTCTTTGGTGGCTCTTCATCATATAATTTAGGCAGAGTAAATGCTTCCAGCGGCACAATCAATTTGGAGTTCTTTCTAAACCAATTTTTTTTTAATGACTTCCCACACTTTCACTAGTGATGCTCGTAGCCAATGCTGTTTAAAGTATTTGTACATGAAAGTCTTTCCATACCAAAGAAACGCATGCCAGCCCATCATTAGGTCATGGCCTTCCAGTCTTAATATTCTCCTATCCTCCAACATAATCCATTCTCTAATCCAGGCTAATGCTGCTGCTGTATAATACAATGTCCAACTGTGTAATCCAAAGCCACCTCTTTCTTTTGAATCTTGCAATGCCTTCAAACTAATTCAACCTTTTCAGCATCTAGAAAAATTAGAGCCATTGCCTTTTCAGGGTGTGCCTCATAATATTCTATTACATCCAAGATGAATCTTAAGTTGTTTTTTATTTGTCTTTTAGGCAGAAAGCCCGCTTGGTCTCTATGTATTGTTTTATTCTCTTCAGCCTTTCTATTATTATTGAAGTGTAATCTGCATTTAAAAGGGAGATTGGTCTGTAGTTCTCAATTTATGTATTAAAGATATTATTGCCTCTCTCCATGAATCGGGAATCTCCTCTCCTTCCATCGTTTTTTTACAAATCTCTTTTAGCTGTGGAAGTAATTGCTCTTCAAACACCAAACAGAATTCTACAGGAAGGCCATCCGGGCCCAATGCCTTACCCTTGTTCTGTCTTTTCACAGCTTCCACCATCTCCATCATTGTGATAGGGTGGTTAAGTATTTTTCTTTGTTCCTCAGTAAATTTTTTAACTTGATGTTTCTCCAAATATTGGTTTATTTGCTCTATATTTGTATCTGTCTTTCTATATAAGTTCTTGTAAAATTTTTCCACTATCTTCTTTAAGTCTTGCGTTCTATTTACTTCTTCTCCATTTTTTCTCCTTAGGGTTTTTATGTGTGCTCTTTCTTTCTGCTGTCTAACCTGGTAAGCTAACCATCTTGTTGGTTTATTAGCATTTTCAAAATAATTCTGTTTCACAAAGGTGAGTTTCGTTGCAAGTTCATGTGAAAGTAAACAGTTCATCTTATGTAATAGCAATTTGATCTTATCCCGTCTTCTTATCTCCGTAGCGTTTGTCATATTTTTTTTCCTCCTGTTCATGAATTTCCTTTTGCAAGTTTAAATATTCTTTATTTCTCTTTGCATTTATTAGTGCAGCTTCCTTTATCAACTGACTTCTCGCATAGACTTTGAACACACCCCAACCAGTTTTCAGAGGCATCCCTGGTTGTATATTTTCTTTAAAAAAGAATTGAAACTCCTCCATCAATTGTTTTACTAATTTTCTGTCCTTCAATATAGAAAGGTTTAATGTCCATCTATTTCTGGGTCTTGATTCCTGCAACTCCAAAGTGATTTGTCTATGATCTGCATAAATTCCCACCTCAATTTCCGCTTCCAACAATTCTCTAGTCATTGTGCTTGAAATCCAGCACATATCTAATCTTGGCCTAGCCGAGAAAAAAGTGTACTGCTGTTTCTTTGGGTTTCTCACTCTCCAAGCATATATTAACTGCCATTCTTCTAGCATCTGACACAACAATTCTGGAAATACATTCCCTTTTTTTTTCCCCATGGACATTTGCTTTTCTGTCTTCCTTCTTATAAACACTGCATCGTAGTCTCCAATTAGACAAATTTCTTCCCCATAAGTCTTCAAGAAGTCCATCGCCTTAAAAACAGGTTATTCTAAATCTTTTCTCTCTGTACACAAAAAAGAGGCTCTCAGGTAAGAGCCATCTGTAACTGACATCATTATTCCTCAGCAATGCCGTCAATTCCACATATCCCTTTCTCTTCTCCCGGACCCACCATGGGATTTTCTTCAGTAAGTTTATCTCAACTTCATTCAACATCAAAGGCGTGGCATTTACTTCTCTTAGTATCTTGTCTCTTACTGTTCTCTTGTGGAATCGAATTTGTACTTCCCTGGGAACATGAAATCGTCTTGCATACGTAGAGTTCATTCTAAAGGCTGTATCTATCTCTTGTTCCATCAAACTCTCATCTTTCATATTTAAATGCTCCGCCAACAATTTGGCCATTTTATTCATTAAGTCTTCATTTTTCTATTCTGGAACCTTAAAATAGTGGCTGCTCACTCCACCTGAAGTCTTGTAACATCTTGTTCTAAAGTAGTTTGTTTCTCATCAGATTCTTTAATTTTCTTTTCCATTTCTTCTGTCTTGGTCCCTATTTCTTCTGTCACAGTGCTCAGTTCCGTAATTTTTGTGGTATTCTTCATAATTTGCTTCTGTAATGTCTGTAGACTTAGTGAGAACTGTTCAGTGATGCCCTTCATAGCGCTTTGGATAGGTTCCAAGGCTAAGGGAATAGAATCCCTAATTTCTTGCATCGCAACTTTAATTGGCTCTACTGCCTGCGGAACAGAGTTTCTGACTTCTTCCATAACCAGCTTAATGGGCTCGACCACTTCCGTGATCGTGTTCAGGATAGTGGATTGCACTAGCATCTGCATTTCCTTTTGTGTTTCTTTCTGTGCTAAACATCCCAGTTTTGCTGTAGCAGAGCTAGACAGTCCTGGTGATGCTCCAGGAACTTTCCTCCCTTGGCCTTGTGGGTTTGACATCTTTTAGCCCTGCAGACTTTCCTTTTTAATTCCACTTCTCTGTTTTAAAGAATTATAGTTCACCTTTCTTTCACAAGACAGATTTGTAGTCTACTCTAGTCTACTTTCCATTTACAACAATCTTAACCATCTTTGTCTATGGTCCAACCAATATTTAGAAAACAACCTCTATAGACTGGCTGTATGCCCAGCCTGGCTGAACACCCAGCCTTTATATCTAATACTCCAACCGATTATTTGGGTTACAGAGACCTTGGCTAGGCACCCAAAATTTTGTTTAGTTTAACCAACTAGCTGTTTACAGACCTTCTTACAATTTGGCTTTCTTCCCAGACAATGTTTACAAATTACAAGTAACACTCAGATAATAACTTTCCTCTTTCTCACACTCTTTCTAACACTCTATTTTAGCTCATGAGTATTTTCCCCATCATTTGAGGACCACTTACACATTCATTAGAAATTTAAAAGTATATTTAAACCATATACACAATAGTTTAAAAGTCAGTTTTAAAGAGTACAATCTTTTGGTCTTCCACCCTGTCCCTAGAGGGTTAAAATTTGAGGGCGTTGCACAGAGGCTCAAGATGTCTACACCTAGGAACCATCAAGACTTCCACCCTTCCCCATAGGGCTAAAAATTAAAATTGATGCAAGAGGGCTCCTGATGAAAAACCATTCTTCCACCATACCCCCAGCTAGGGTTAAAAAAAAAAAAAAATGAGTGCGCTGAAAAGGGGGTCCCCAGCTTCTTACTTTCAAAATTCCAGCACCACTTTCTCCTTGGGCACCCCTGGTTGCTCAAGATGTCTGCTTACCAACCACCTCCTTCTGTCGCTACTAACCACTTACCACCGGGCAAGGGATCTATAGCTTTGACTTCGCTCTGTCACCTGCACCTTAAAACTTAGGTACCATCCACACTATTCTCTGAAAATAGGGTTTATTTCTCCGCCAATTTTGCCCTGCTCCACTTCCGCTTGCCATCAACTAAATCATTCATTTGTTGGCCATTTCTTCAGGGGGGGGCCTCACCCACCCTTCTTCGCTACTCCCTCAGGCCTCCCTGTTGCCACAGACCACCCTTTTACTGAACTACTATTTCACCAAAGTTACTCACAGGAGCGCTTTCCTTTTTGGCTTGGGTTTCGCTTCCCCCCCCCTTGCTGCAGGAGCATCAGCTTGGCTCATGGAGTGAGCTCGGACTTCGATCCTGTGGTGGGGGCGATTCTGGCCTCCCTATGAGTAGCCACTCTCGTAGGGACCTGAATCAACCCCTTGCTGCCACATGCTCCTTCCCCGGAGCGGCGGGGGGTCTTTAAATCAGCTTTAAAGGAACAAAGATGCTGGAGCGATCTTCGGGTCGCTCCGTGCCACCGCACCGCGCCTGCACACTCCTATAAGGCAAGTCTTGATCTTTTACTGTTAAGTGTTATGAAGCTCAAAGAAAACAGCCTTACTACCTTAATACATGAACAATGACTTTCTGCATATTAAAAGGTGGTTAATGATGTATAAGTGGATAGAATACCGAATAAATGTAGAAGACTCTACCTTATATGTAAGATGTACAGTTGAAATGTAAGATGTATATTAAAAACTGAAAATAAAAGTTTTTTTAAAAAACACGATGACTTTCTTAAATCACAGCACCCCCTCACACACAAATGATTGCTGCATTTTGTTTTATGCCATAATGTCTCTGAGTACTTTCTGCATGTTGTATTATAGCAAGATAATATGTATTGTCTAGGCAGAATTAAGTAATGAATATAATATCACTATAATTGTACATAATGTGATATTTTAATAGACATGATGTGGCTTTTAACACAGGGGCTATGTGCTCTAAAATGAGCCCAGATTTATTTGGTTTTAATTTTTATTGAATTTGAAAAAGAACATACAAATAGCAGCTTTCAAAATTATACAGTAATTTGAATTGTAAAATACTAATATAACACTAACGTGTAATACTAAGAAATATGGAAGATTACCAAAATACAACTAGTAACTATGCAACCAGATTACAGTTGTAACGGATCAACAGGGAAAACATTTTTGGAACCTTGTCTTTCAATACCATATAGCCTAGCAGTGGAAACCAATTGCAGGAGACAATGACTGTGTTCTAAGTTATCAGTTTGGGTGTTGTGATAAGAAATCTTTTCCATTATATAAAATTGCCATATTTTATCAAACTGTTATGAAACAGATGGAGGTGTTTTATCTTTCTATTTGTTGGCAATTGCCACTCTGGCTCCTGCTAATAAAACAGTACAGATTACATTCTATCCATAAAGACAACAATATTAATTCTGGTCTCCTCGGCAAAGAGATCCCAGTGACAGAATGAATGTGATCTAGTATCAAGCTCCAAAAGTGTGCAATACGTGGGCAAGTCCACCAACAATGGAAGAAAGAAGCTGGTGTTCCACATTGCTTCTAGCACAAGGGGCTTGAGGTTGGAGTGATATGGGGTGCGTTTAGACAGCGTGCTGGAGAGGTTTAAACTGCTCCGGCACGATGCGTTTTTTTTTTTAAACTGGAGAATCGCGATCACACTCACCTCCTCCTTCCCTCCTTCGGAGCTCCCTGCCGTCCTCCTGCAGGTGGGGGGGTTTCCCCTCTCCTTTGAGCATGCGCACAGGCAGCCCTCTCCCGAACAGGAAGTTTGGCGCGTGTGCAGAAGAGCGATCTTAACTGGTCCCTTTAAAGTTTAAATGAAGACTCCTTTTACATTGTCTCCCCGAAAATGGCCTCCCCGAGATCCCGGACTCGTCTAAATGCCTAAATTAGGCACCAGTGAAGCTTTTTTTCATTTAACTTAGGAGCGGAGCTCCGCTCAAGCGCACACCGCTAAGGGGGGGAAGACAGCTTCCCAGAGGGGAGGGGGGTTGAAGCACCCGGAAGTGGCTGGATGGAGCGATCAGACAGGGAAAAGTGCGGCTTGAAACGGAGAATCATGGAAAACACCACTTGGGTAAGTGGTGTCAAAATACTCCGTTTCAAAGGGGGTTTGCTCCAGAAAGCGACGGCTCGGGACGGTAGGCAGATGTTGGGCGTGTGAACGCGCAGGTAAAAGCCGTTTCTGAGCCATGCCGAAAACGGCTCAAACGGCGCGTCTGAACGCACCCATAGTGTAGTTTCTTAGGTGATAGGTAGCACCTTGTCATAATTTTAAATGTTTGCATCCTAATGTTAATTGAATGTGATTTTAAGACAGAAGAATTCCAGACAGATTGCCAATGTTGATTGGTGAACTCAAAATTACAGTCTTGCTCCCAGCGCCTTTAATATTGGAAGGGTTTGTGGTCTTCAATTTGCCACAAAAGGTTATATAATAATGAAATCAGACCCTTGTAAGTTATAGTGTCTGTTCTAATGAGATTCTCAAAGGTTGTAAAAGGCATCTTACTGAGTTGTTTGAATGTGGTGGAAACTAATAAGTGTTTCAATTGTAGGTATTGAAACAAAGGTAATATGGTGCCTGAGGCTTGTTCCAAACTACTTTTCCCCATAAGAATGCCATTTTTTGTAATATCTAGTAATCTTTTTAATTTGGCTTCTTTCCAGATTAAAGGAGTCTGGATGAATTGCTGAGATGAACCACTTTTGACCAATAGATGATGTCAGCAAAGGGGGATGAACCCAGATTTATAGTCATACTAGCCTGATACCCATGCTTCGCTACGATATTTAAGTTCCATAAAACCAGTTATAATACTGATGATGTGAAGTTTGAAATGTGACATTTGTTGTAGGAATTCTAGTGGAGAAGATTGTAGTGTAAAAATGAAGTGAGGCATACATACTTTTTTTTTCTCTACCGAAGGACCTCTCTGTAAACGACATTGGTGGTTCTGCTCTCAGGTGCTAGGATCACCAGGCTGCTTGCTCAGCTCACTCTGGAGCAGGCCACATAGAACTGTCCATTTAAGAAGCAGTTGTCTGTTAAATCAGTTCCTGCCACCTTCCACGAAAGTGATGGCCTCTCTACTTGTGTTCCTGGATTGTTTTGCTCATATGGCGACTGTGTTGTTCTGAGCACCTCAGGGCGATCTTGCTGGTACTTGGTCTGTGCAGCTCAGCGCCCCACAGAAGTACTATGTGCAAATGTCTTTGCCGTATTCCTAAGTTGCCTCACCTGGCAGCTGCCTGTCCAGTGTAGGAGTGGGAGGGGGGAGGAGTATTAAAAGCCACTGTAGAGGCAGGGCCAGCAGGATCACTAAGGCGTTACTGCTGGGGCGGGCTCTCTCATGGCTTTAAGCACCCTGCGACCACTGCTGCACCTGACAGACGCCTGTTAGGTGTAGGAGGTGGGGGGGAGTGTGTGGGAAGCCATCAGAGAGGCTGGGCCAGCAGCATTACTGCACCTCACAGGTGGTTGTTGGCCATTCCTGATTTCCTCAACTGTCATTAGCTGTCTGCAGACTTTTTTTTTACCTCAGAATGCTCTGCAGCTGACCAGTCAGAGAGTGCGGGGTGCAAGGAGGCAGCAGCCTGGCAGCCACATAGGAATCAATGGGCGGAGCACATTTTACCCCTTTTTACCCCCCTAGGGGTCGAATTTCTAAAAACCCCTTCTTAGTGAGCATCTACGCCAAAGTAGGAGTGCTTTCTCTGAATTTGGTGTTTCTAGGTCCAGCAGTTCGGCCTGGGCATTGATTTTATGTTGAGGGGACTTTCTTTTATATATATAGAAGTATGACTGATTGAGGATCAGTGTGGTATTATGGTTTGAGTGCCAAACTCAAAATAAGGGGGGAGCTGAGTTCAAATCCCCATCCAGACATGAATAAAGATGCTCAAAACACCAACTGGCTCAGCTTACATATTGCTTGCTAGTTGTGTGAAGGAAGCTGACTTTTCATTGAGCAGGTTGGTGGTTTGTGAGCAGCTCAAACTTGTTTGACCAGTTACTTTCTGTAGATTTAGACAGGACAATGTAATCAGCAGCATTTCATGCATACCCTTTCTTACATAGCCCAATGGGAGTCCTAGTTTCCCCTCCCTGCACAGACCTAGATTGGGCTACAAACTGCTCAGTGATCCATTGCTTAAATAAAGGGAGAGCAAACCAGTCAGCCAGTGATTATAAAATTATAAAATAAACAGTCTCACAGTTTCATCCATTTAAGTCCTTAACTTATAGAATCATAGAATGTTAGAGTTGGAAGGGACCTTGCAGGTCATCTAGTCCAACCCCCTGCACTCTGCACTCTGCAAACTTTTCAATCTCTGTTTGGTTTGGCTAATAGAGTCTGGGCTCCCTGCTTTGTTATTAGCATTTTTTAAAAAGCACCCCCTTACCCTCTAAAATGCAAATAGAGTTGGTGAGCAGGTTTCTATTAGTGGAGGATAAAGGGTTAATTTATTTATTTATTATTTCAATTTATACCCCACCCTCCCCACAAGCAGGCTCAGGGTGGCTTACACACATTGGTACCCCGTACCATAAAACCATATACAAAAATTAAAACATTTAAGCATCATTAATTAACATTGCACAATTAGGCATTAAAACATTAGCATTAACTCCCCTCTCCCTTCCTTGCTTGGGTCTAAAGCAACCTGTTGAAGCTTGCAATTTGCATTTTATGGAAGTCTGAGAGGTGCAACCTTAATCTCTTTTGAGCCTGTAGTCTGACACTTGTAACCAATACAGCACTGTCTCTAGATGGCACCCACCAACACCTTTCCTGGTACCTGCCAAATGCTTCAGACACTGGGCAGGGCTAGGTAGCTCTTTTGCCCAGCAGGGCTTCTGATAGGCTGTACAGATAAAAAGGCATCCTTTTAAACAGAGCTTTTGCCTGAAATGTTGAAGAGCTACTATTAGAGTTATATATAACCTTGCTTCCTGACTTTTGGGTTGTTGGCTTTGCCAACCTAGCAGTTCGAAAGCAAGAAATTGCAGGTAGATTAATACTTTTCCCAAGCACTTTGGTGGGAAGGTAACAGTGTTCTGTGCACCTCAGCATATAGTCATGCCGGCCACATGACCACGGAAACCGTTACCTTTACCTTTGCCTCCTGCTGCAGCCATTTTGTGGTTGTACTCACTGTCCTGTGTCAGAATTTCAAAGGTGTGCATGGGATCAAAAAGGTTGGGGACCCCTACTCTAGAATGACCAGTGGCTCGGCTTAGTGCAAAGGCAGCTTCGTCTGTTTATGTGAGGGGGCTTAAGGAAAAACAGAAGCTGAAGTCACAATGGTCTTATGTATGCTGTGTGTGTGTGTGTGTGTATAAGAATATTAATTTTATCCATCTGACAACTATTTATAATTTCTAATTGTACAAGTTAAAATCAAGGCATTCAATACCATTCATGCACAAATAACTTTAGAACAATGGTTTCTTGCCAATCATGTTCCAGTCTAAATAATATAACTTCAGCATGAAGACACATAGTTAGCTGCCACAATTTTATATAGATGACATTGTTAAGTTGACTTCCTTCCGCCCTCCACCTTAAATATAGTTATTCTGCTTAGGAAAAAAATCCTTTAAATGTTAGTCAAGTATAACTAGCTTATGTTAGTCTTAAGATGTTTTGCTTGCGTGACTTAGGCTATTCATCTTGAAGCCAAACCTTCAAAATGGGAATGTGGTTTGTGCTGTGAACAACATTTCATGCAACTAATTCACACAACCTTCAGAGCTCGATGAAAAGCAGAACAGCGCTGTATGATTACTGGTCGGGTGGCTGACCTTTGTTCTGTTTCCGGATTGCTGGTGACAAGAATGTGGAGAGTTCTTCTGAACAGCCCAGGATATGATTCCAACAGCCTCCCATGACTACGTTTCTCTCCCAAGTCTTTTCAACCCTCTCTGCCTGCCAGGTGGTTCAAGCAATGCATTCTCTTCCTGTTGCATCAATGAGGGTTGGCTGTTGCTGAGGGAGGGAAGCCTGGACCTCTGTTTCTTTCCTTGTTTAGATGAATTACAATATCTGTATTAATGAATGCAGTCTGTTTGCATTAAATTTTGATTAGTTTCTGCACCAATGCCATCTCCAGTGATTGTGTTAAGCAATGTACAGGGATCACTAGTCTGTTGTTCTCAGTGGAGCGTAAATGATAATAAGATAATAAGATATGATAATAAGAAGAAAGACAGAAATATGGAGAATGGATAACCAGGGTCATGGTGGCAGTTGGAATCTTTGTCTGGGAGCCCATAGTGGCTCTCAGAAGTCCTTGATACTTCCAGAATAAAAGCAAGAAGAGAAAGGGGGGGGAGAGCCATGTGCCCCAAGAAAAGACAGAAGGCCAGGAGGGCAGTTGATCATAGCAGTGTGAACATTGAAAGGGCAAAAAAGTGACTGGCTTGGGAATCAGAAGATTAATAGAAGGAGGCAGGAGGAGAACCTGATAACAGCACACAAAGTGGAAAATGCAGTCCAGCTTCCCTTCCCACTGCCAGAAGTATGTGGGGTGTGAAAGAGAGAAGTGACCCTAAAGGAAAGAGAGTGACAGTATCATTCAGTCAGGTTTCAGTTAGGGCCAAGGTGGACAGTTTGTGATAAGGAAAGAATTCAGAATAACACTGAAGAAAAAAAGAAGCCAAACAGTGAAGAGGAAGGTATTCAGAGGAAAATAAGCACAGTTTAGCTTTAGAGAAGCATCTGTGGATAGGATAAGAAGATAGATAAGCTAAAGAGAAGACAGACATAATTAAAACAGACATAGGCAGCCACTGGGGCAATATAAGAATAGGAGCTGAAGGGCCCGGTCCAAACATTACATACAAAATTATGGTTTACTTTAACTACAGTAGGATTGCCAGTTCCCTTCCCCCTGACCACCAGCAGGGGATGGGGTAGGATTGCCAGATCCAGGTTGGGAAACTGATGGCGATTTGGGGATGGAGCCTGAGGAGGACAGGGACCTCAATGGGGTATAATGCCATAAAGTCCACCCTCCAAATCATCCAGTTTCTACAGGGGAACTGATCTCTGTAGTAGGGTTGCCAAGTCCTATCTTTTCCCCAGTAGGGGGATTTGGAGGGTGTTCCGGGAAGGGGCCGGATCATCCCTAAGGCAATGACATCGTGTAGAGTGATGTCATCATGTTGGGTGCACACACACCCTTTCCTCCAACCATTTAAAGGGAACTTTCCCTTTAAATAGTTGGGGGAAGAGTGGGTGCTGAGTGCAACTGCCCTGCAAGGGTAGGAACCTGCAGCCCTCACTCAGAAACAATGGCCACCCTGTGCACCTGCCCTGCAAGCCATGAATTCGTGGCTTGCAGGGCAGGTGTGTGTGGGGGTATAAAGTGTCTGGCTGGTGTCTGGAGGGAGCCCCAAAAATCAGGGAATCCACCTGTGGACTGGCATACCTACTCTATTCTGGAGAGGAGCTGTAATTCTGGAGGCTGGCATCCCTAATGATTAGTTTAGAGAGCAGGGATTTGATTTGCAGACAGACAGCTGCTGGAATCCTAGTTTGTCTTATTGATTCATTGCCTTCTCTCTGAGTTAGGGTTTCCAACCTCCAGATGAGGCCTGGAAGTGCAACTGATCCCTAAACTACAGAGATCAGTACTCCTGGAAAAAATGGCAGATTCAAAAAACGGACTCTATGGTATCACATCTTTGCCAACATCCCTCCTCTCCCCAAATTCTGTCTTCTCCAGGCTCCATTCCCAAATTTCCAGAAATTTCCCAACCCATGGTTGACAGCCCTTCTCAGTATTGCTGGAGGGTATCACTGGGGAAAAAGTAAAATCAAGTCAGGATGCCTGCATTCATATCTTGTATGAAACAATGTGAACATTTAAATGTAGTTAATAGTCCAATTTTTGATCCTGGTCAGGCAGACCCTAACTAACTATAGTTGGTGAAATGGCTTGTCTTCACACAGTTATACTCATGCTAGTGAGTCTAATTAAGCTACAGTTTTGTGCAACCTCTGAACCGAGTCAGAGTCACAACAGGAAAAAAAGGGAGGCTTGGCCCCTCAGTATGTCAGGAATGAGCTGAAAGGTGCAGGAAGGAGGTTCCCTCATTGTCAGGTTTCTGCCCCAGCTACTGAGGCAGGGGAGTGGAATTCACTATTCCAGGCTGGTGTCTTAAGATGCGTCCATAGTAGGAATGTCATGACATTTTGTGATTATGCAGTTTGTGGCATGGTTTCCTCCCCATTTAGAATAAAGCTGCAGTCCTCTTTTGTCCTCCCACCATAGTAGTGAAATCTGATTGCACTGCAACCACTAACAGTGACATTTGGGTTTTCTTTGTATGAATGGTGTAAAAATGGTGTGTAAGTGGAAGAAACAACACAAACAAATTCAGGCAGACAAACAATGAAAATGGATGAAATTAAAAAAGCATGTGAAGACACCATACAAAATATATTCTTGTGGCTAATACTACTTAAGAGATGGGAAAGATGGCCAGTCCTTAACCCATTAAAATAGGCTTTTTTCTACCAAACAAATTAATACCCAGGTCACCATTAGTTTTTGGTTTTTTTAAACCATCTGTCTGTATATTCTCCATGAAGTTAATTGTTTCCTGCTGCTTGAACTTGCCCAAGAACAAACCAGACAAATACTGAAATATTACGCTGGAAGCCTTTATAGCCATTAAAGGTAGGCAGTAAAGCATAACGATCTCACTCAAAGTACAGCAAGAACGAAGCTTTTACTTTCCTTTTGGGTTCTGAAATTTGTCAGATGGTAAAACACATTTTTTAAGATGGCTCATCAAAACATTCTCTTTCCTCCCTAGGAGGTAAGAGAGCAGAGATAGAGAGAGAAAGAGAGGGAGAGGGAGAGATGTCTTTGTCCATTAACAAAATATGCATATGCTCCTTGAGAGAGGACTCATATGTTAGAGTACCCAGGGCCGGTTCTTTCACTAGGCCAACTAGGGAGATGGCCTAGAGTGCAGGTCTCTGAGGGGCGCAGTGAGGCCCCTGCCACTGCCCGCCCACCCCCAGCATGGCTTTCTGGGTGCCTGCAACAAACTGGGTCACCTGTTTCCTCTCCAATATGGCGCTGGTAAAGCAACAACATCGTGCGTAAAAAGCTGCTTGGTAAAATTCAACTCTTGTTCTCCGAGAAACAGACCCACCCTGGCTGCTGGAGGGGTGTTGGGGAGCGCCCCTCTTCTTCAGCCCAGGCAGCCAATCGGTTGTGGAAGGCGGAGGCAGTGCGTGGGGGGAAGAGCACCCAGAGTGCTGCTGTGGGATTCCCCCAGGGGGAAGAGCCTTTGTTCCTGTTACTTGGTCTCCTTTGTAATTCCAAACCACCGCCCTACCCAAGGCTGTGGACCAGCACACCAGGCTTGGAGACTGTGCTGGAGCTGCTTGGGATCCAAGATGGCTCCCTCCCTCCCTGCAGGAAACCCCCCACACACCAAATGCCCAGTCCCTCTTTTTGCTGTCAGGATCTCCACTGCTCCCCAAACCATGCAATCCTGAGCAAAGTTATCCCCCCCCAACCCCTGGTCCTTGCATGGATTTTGAAGCAGGGGCTAGCTTGGAGTAATATAGATCTGCGGTGGGGAGGGCACCACAAGGCAGCCTCACCTGGGGGGGCATCACAAGCTAGCCTTGCCTAGTGCGCAAAAAAACCTCAGGCCAGCCCTGAGAGTACCTCAGCCAGTTTCTCCAAGTCCTAACTTCTCCTCAAGCCCTAACTTCTCACCAAGGGAGGTAGGGGAAAAATGTTCCAGGATTTTTTTCATGTTGTCCTAATGAGCTGCCTTGAGATCAATGATGTTTTATCTTCTTTAAACATGAAGCTTCTAGGACTGAGGTGTGAAGGCAGTGCATTATCTTGACAAAACTTATAAAAAGCTTGTAAATATCTTAGAAGACCAATTTTAGTGCAAGAATAGTAGTGTCATCAGTGTAAAGTAGAAGAGGTACAGTATGAAATCCCAATTTAGGGCGACGGCTGTTGACAGGTTCCAGGTATAAGGGTAGATCATTTAAGAATAGGTTAAAAAGGTGAGGCACTGGGATACAACACTGCTTCACTTCTTATGAATTGGAATCTAGTAAGTACAATCAAGGGCTTAAACCCAGCAGAAAACACACAATGAACAGCCTAAAATGATATTGATTTAGCAGGTCTGCAGAAATGGGCCATATGGAGCTCCTCGCAGCTGTTTTACTCCCAAATTACACAATCTATTTGTCTCAAGCCCTGCTGCCTTCTTTACCCCAACCATGGTCTGCAGTTAAACACCTTAGAGACCAACAAGATTTTCAGGGTATAATCAGTGCCAGGTTCAAATGGGTACAGGTTCCTAGGTCTGCCTAGGATTTTAATTGTGTTTTATTCTGCATATATAGTTGATTATTTTTTAAATCTCTTTTATTGATCCCATGGCCTACAAGTCTACTGGTTTTATTTTTGGGTTTGGCATGTTTCTTTGTAGTTGTTTTTCTACTGTTGATTTTATGGCTGCTGGATTGACACAGTTTTATTACTGGCTGGGTTAGTTTTACTCAGGTTGGTTGCTTTAATCCTAATTGTTTTGTTTGTTTCATGTTGTAAACTGCCTTGAGCAGCTGATATGGAGACAGTATTTACATTCACTTCGGAGAGTAACCATGTTGGTCTGCAATAGAACAGTTAGATTCCAGTCTGGTAGCCCCTAAAACTTTTATTGGTCTCTAAGGTGCTACTAGACTGGATTTAAACAATATTTAAATTGTTCAAATAAATCCTGGACCCCGGTGTTATTTTATTATTAGATTTATACCCCGGCCTCCCAGCCAAGGTTGAGACTTCAGGCAATGCAATACTGCTCAGCTCTTTATAATTATCTTATGTTGGGTTCATAATCACCTCTTTGTTGGTTTATTAGAAAACTTTGTCATTCATTTTGGTTGGATTTATTTATTTATTCATTGATTAAATTAGATGTACTAGGCTGCCCTTCCCTACAAGTAGGGTTCAGGGTGGCTTACAGCAGAGTAGTAAATTCTAAATTAAAAACAAGATTAAAACCATCTAAATGAAGAACAGTAGATAAAAAGAACAAAATACATATACAAGATGGCGGAAGAAAAAAAAATCAGCTTCCCAGCCTACTTGGGGGAAGGGGCTACAAGGAATGGGGAAATATATGAGAGTGCCAGATGTAATATTTCCCCCTGTTGCTGTCCTCAACTAAAGGCCTGGCAGAACATGCCTTACAAGATCTGTAGAAGGGTAGAAACTCCCACAGGGGCTGGATCTCTTCTGGCAGAGAGTTTTGGCCCAGGCAGAAGCCAGGGCCAAAAAAACCCTGGTGTCAACCAAAGCATCAGTTTGCAGCTTGGTTGCCATAGAGTGGTGGGGGGTGTCATGGGTGCTGATGAGGGGACATTGCCGGCTTCAGCAGAACCCACAGCTGGCCCCTCTGAAGCTTCAAAGAACGGCAATTTGCCATCACTGCCCGCATTAGCACCTGGCTCAACAACAGTTGATGAGGAGCAGCTACAGGCGGAAAGCCCTCCTGACTCACCCCCATGAGTTGCTTGCTTATGAGATTGTCTCCTCCAGGACTTGGTGACCAGGCGACGTGCAGCTCGTTTGCAGAGCAGGCGGTCCGTTAGCCCTGAGTTTTGACAGACGCTTGGCTGTTGGTGCCACTGCACTAATTGGAAACAGCAACAGAGGGCTATTGAGCTTCAGGCTCTAGGCTGGCTTCTTTGTAGAAGCAAACTCATCAACTCCGCGGTGCCTTGCATTCACTCCGCCTCCTGTTTCCAAATTTCATTCCTGCTCCTCTCCTCTGGCTTCTGACACTGGCTTGAACGACCTTGCTCCCGATTTGTGCTTTGGACTTTCTCTCTCGGTTACTACTCCACTCCTTTTGGCTTAAGACCCCGGACTGAACTTGGACTTCCCTCTGCCTTCACCCCAGCCTCTGACAGGGGGTGCATCATCTAGAATGTATGGTTTTGTTTCTGTCTCTTATCTAGTCAGTGTCTGGTATAGCCGTGTAACCTTGAAAACTGCACGCCTTTAGTATCCTGTTCCCCTGGGAATCTTAGCGCATTAGTTTGGTGGGCTTTAAGCTTGGTAGTGATTGGCTATGAGCCACCAATGTATATTTGATTAGGCTATAATTGCTGGCTTCGCGTGCTGGACCCCAGTCCTAACAAAGTACATTATGAATCAAAGTCTCAATAAACTTTACTTCTTCTGAATGATTGTTATTGGGAACTGATTTCTCCAGGAGCTCTGACATCTGGCCCTGATTTTTTTTAAATTTATTTTTATTACCATTTTTTTTCAACAGACAAAACAAAACAAAACAAAAAATAGAGCAATAGTTCCATATAGGGGACAGCAAGATTGCTCCAGAATAATAAAAACAGATACTAGATAAATTAGAAACATATTGTGGTAGTTGTAAAGCAGATACATACAAACAGTCAATATTTCAAACCAGCTTACAATGTTTTTAACTGCGAAGAGCAGCCATTCCCAAAAAGACATAATTATTCAGTGCTCATATACATCAGGCAAGTCAAAAGTAAATAACATCATGATAAAATTTGTTTTTGGGGAGAATTTTTAGTTAGATAAGAAATTATTGGGAACCAAAGGGCAATAAACTTCTTTTGGCTGCATCCTGTCTGTGTATTAGAACTAAATGCATAAAACTTACCCAAAAGGAAGTAATAAGTCGAGATCTCCAGGCTTGTATGGAAGGTAATGTACTGCTTTTTCAGTGTGTAGCTAATGCTAATCTCACTGCTGCCAATAATAACATGATTCTTTCTGCATTTATTTCATGAGAAAGGGCACTGGGCCACCAACCCAAAAGCACTGTTTCTGGGAAGAAGGGGAGGGATTTCCTGGTGATTGTCTTAATTTCATTTACAATGAGTTTCCAGAAATCATTGACTTTAGAACACAACCACGAAGAGTATAGAATGTCACCATCCTGGCCACAATTTTTCCAACAGCTATAGTTTTTAGCAACTTTCATATTAAATAGTTGTTTTGGGGTATAGTACCAGTGTGTAGCCATTTTTAGTACTTGAAACCTGACACTGAACATTTTAGAGGTGAAAAAAGGAGTATCCCAGATTTTATCCCAGTTATCCTGTTGTATTCTTGTTGACAATCAACTTGCCATAACTTCAAATTATGTGCAGGTTTCGCATTCACTTTGTCTAGTAATATTTTATACAATTTAGATAGCAAACCCTTTGTTGAGGACTTACTGGTTTTTTTTATCAGAAGCTCAAATTCAGGGAGGGGACGATATGTTTTTGACTGAGATATATACATATGGACCATATTCCTAATTTGAAAATATCTAAACCACAGGATTGTTTTCCCTAATTTAGTTTCCAGGTATGATTTATCCAACATTTTCCCTTTGTCTAAGATATCAGATATGTGTGTTAAGCCCACAGTACGCCAGTTTGAAAAAGTCTGAGATTCTACATCTGGGGGAAACCATGACTGATTCAAAAAGGGTGAAGAGGGAGATATACCAGGGATTAGAGATTCTTGATGTCTGTCCCAAAATTTTAATGAGGTTTCTAGAAAAACATTAGAGTTTTAGTTGGCATCTGTGCTGGGGGCGAATCCAAAAATATTCCTCCATGGTGCACGGAGACATGTATGAACTTTCTATTTGATTCCAGTTGTCTAGAGGGTAGTTAAAGAATCCATGTATCACACTGGCTAAATCTGAAGCTACATAGTACATTGCTAAATCAGGCAGATCCAAACCCTCTTTCCGAGCTGCCTTGTATAACGTGGAAGAAGAGAATCTATGCTTTTTGTTGGACCAGAAGATATTCAGTTATCCGTTTCTGCCAGGATATCATGATTGGTATGGTTCTGGATAATAACAGAAATTTAGGAAGAATAAACATTTTAACAAAATTAATCCTGTCTGCCCAAGAGAGGTTCATATTAAGCCATTTTTTTGAAATTTGATTTCAGTTCCTGAACTGCTTTACCAAAGTTGTGTTGAAAGAGTTTAGAGAGGTCTAAAGAGATCGTTAGACAGCATTATTGATGCAATGAACATGAAATTGGGCAAACTACGGAGGCCGATGGAAGACAGGAGGGCCTGGCATGATGTGGTCCATGGGGTTGTGAAGATTCAGACTTGACTGTGCAACTGAACAACAAAGGGAACTGAATCCCCAGGTAATGCCATGAGTCAGATACCCAGTGAAAGTGATATTTGGATTTTAGAGTTGATGTGACCTTTTCAGAGGGCCGAATTGGGAACAGATATGTTTTACTTTGATTAATGCTTAATCCTGAGACTGAAGTAAATGCATTGAGAGTTTCATGTAGAGTTGGTAGCGAATCCTCTAGCCTCATTATATAAAGAACGAGGTCATCAGCATATAAACTGATCTTATGCTCCATGTTACCTATTGGGATACCCTTGATATAAGAATTGTTTCGGATAGCCTCTGCAAGGGGTTCCATAAGAAGAGCGAACAGCAGGGGTGAGAGGGGACACCCCTGACAAGTACCCCTTTGGGGAAAAAAATTACTAGATGAAACATCATTTATTTTTATTTTGGCCAAAGGAGTGGCATAAATAGCTTCTCTGAAGTTCATCTTAGACAATAGACATTTTCGATAGGTAATACTAAACGAGTCAAAGGTCTTCTAGATATCTAAGGCCAGTGAAAGGGCTTCAGGTTTTGTATTCCAACAGTATTGAATCTCATTTAGTGTTCGACGGTTGTTGTCAACTAAAGATCTCTGCGGTATGAATCCAGTCTGGTCAGATCCAATATAGTCAAGAATTATTTTTTGTAACCTATTAGTGAGAAGCTTTGTAAAAAAATTGTGTTGGCATTTAAAAGAGGTATTGGCCTATCGGAGACCAGGTCTGGTAAATCTTTATGTTCTTTCAGAATTAAAATTAAGTTGGCTTCTGAACAGGTAGGAGACATTGTTTTGTGTTCCAGGATGGGGTTACATAAATCAGTCAGGGCATCAGCAATATCTGCAGCAAAGGTTTTATAAAATTCTGGACTGAATCCATCATTCCCTGGGGCCATGTTCAGTTTTAATAATTTTATCGTATCTAGAATTTCTTGTTTAGTTATTGGTTGGTTGAAGAGGGTTTTGTGAGGTTTTGATCATTTTTGAGACACGCTGAATATTGAGGGAAGTCATTAATAGACTGAACATCAATTTGTTTAGCTGCATAAAGATTTTTTGTAAAATTCAAATAGAATTTTAATTATTTTATTTGTTCCAGCATGCAAAGTACCCAAGTTGTCTCTTAGGGAGTGAATTTGACTCTTTGTTCTCTACTCTCCAAGAGAGTATCTTCAGATTCCTAGGGTTTTTTTTGCCACATTTGTTGTTTCAGAAATAGTAAATTTTTGTGGATGTATGTTGTTTCAAGTCCTTCTAAATTTTTTCGTTTAGCTATGAGTTTTTGGTATACTTTTTTTACTGCCTGTCTTTTTTATGTGCTTCTTCATGATGTTTAATATTATCAGCCAGGGCTCTTGACTTTTGCTCTCTGTCTCTTTTTAGGTGGCATGCTAAAGAGATTGCCTTGCCCTAAGTACTGCCTTGAGTGCCTCCCATTTTAAAGGGAGAGTTACAGCACATGCTGCATTATCTGTTAAGTAATTTTGAATTGTAGTGGACAGTTCTGTTTTGCATGATTCATGATATAAAATTGATTTGTTAAAAGACCAGTTGTATTCATGTTGTTTTCCCCCCCAGACCTGCTAGAATGCAATTCACTGGGGCATGGTCAGACTACATAGTGATCCCTACGTCTGATGCAATGATGTTATCTGCCAATGATTGTGAAACTAAGACATAATCAATCCTGGTGTGAGTTTGAAACTGGGCAGAGAAATAAGTGTAGTCCCTGTCTTGATGATGTGAAAGTTGGCACACATCACAGAGGCCATATTCAGATAGAAGCAATGGAGTTTGGTCTTGGAGGAATCACTTAGTCTTTGATGTTTAGTCATTTTGCCAGATTTGTCTAAGTCTGCTAAGTAATTCAGATCCCTGCCCAGGATGAGATCCCCTTCCTGAAATGATCACAGTCTAGTTAAAATGAGTTCTGAAAATTGCAGTTGTTCAGAATTAGGTGCATAGACAAACGCTGAGGTCAGTCTATGATCATGAATCACAACAGAAACCCCAATCCCTTTATCCCCTTTCAAATAATCAAGAAAAATCTAAAGGAACAAAAATCAGAAGTGTCTTCCACTCCACACAATGACAATCAGCTGTGGATAAACAGTTGTTTCCCTTATGTAACACTAAGAACATGATCAATTAGTTAAAAACCACCACTTACAGCTTGTAAAAGTATAAGAAATCCACAACAAACAGAGGCTATAGTCTTGATAAACCTTCCCCCCCTTCCTGACTAGCCAAACGGTGCATATCAACTTAATAACAGAATTGTATAAAACCTGAAGGTAGAAAGAAAGCTACGTAGATTCTTGAAAGTCACTCAGTAACATGACCAGAATTCTGAACGTTGTACAACGATGTATCTATTGGATGTGTTGTTTTGAGGTTTTCCCTGAAGAAGTGGGTGATGACAGCTTGTGTTTCTACAATGGCCGCTCTCCTTCTAGCTCAGGATCCAGACGCAGCACACAAAGGAGATGCTTGCCAATTTCCTCATCATTCCAAGAGTTGCTGACCCTGGTGTAAGATGGAGAGTTTTCCTGATGCTAGCCATTTGTATTGAGGATTTCTTTCTTGTAAACATGCAGTAATGCCTTTAAGACTGCAGCAAATCATTCGTGCTCCTGTTGGTATGTCAGGGAAAACCTGGATATCAGCACCATTGAATGTCTGGGAACCATTCAAATGGGCAGCATCCAGGATTTTTCTTCTCAACCGTGAGTCAGAAAGTGTAATCACTATGTCTCTGGGCATAGACTGTTTTGGATTATTTGGGTTGCCCTGACAATAAACGTTCATAATCAGAGAAGTAGGGGCTTGTTCCAGTAACAGTTCCGAAGCAATCCAGGTGCCCATAAAGAAGATCAGATCGACAGTCCCTTCCATGCCTTCTGCCATGCCATGGAATTTCAGATTTTCTTGTTTGGCAGCTGATTCTAGGAGTAATAGCCTTTCTTTTGTTTCAGACATCTCTTTTTGTAATACTCAGGCCTCATGTTGTACAGAGACACTCACATCTAATGCCATTTCCGCCTTTTGATTTACTTGCCTCAGGGAAACCTTAATTTCTTCTAGTTGTTCTGTCAGTGGGTCTAGTAGTGAGGACATTTTGGTGAGGATTTCTTTTCCATCTGACGAATCAATGAGACAAGTTCCAGTTTTAAGGCTGACAGTTCTTGTTTAGTCACAGCATTTAGCTTCGACACCATTTTGATAAAGGCCACGTCATTTCCCGCCTTTTTTAGTCAGCTTGATTATGGTTCAGTAGGCAAGCCAAAATGTCAGCGAATATGCCTGGATAGTGGAGAAGATTTAGTAGAAATCATACCTTTGTTTTGGAGAGTTGTGAGGAATAATATGTAGAGGTACCAGCAGAGAAGGGTTGGGAGGGATCAGGAGCATAGAAATTACATGTCTGCCATCTTGCTTCCCTTCAGCTCTGAGTGAGTACAGCCAGACCTCTATTGGATCAAGGACCACCAGGAAGTTTTTATTCCATGAGTGTAATGCTCTTCCAGGGGCATACTGGGAGAGGCTGTCCGAAAGGTATGTAGGTCCCTGACCATTAAAGGCCTTAAAGGTCAACACCAAAACCTTGTTCCTGATCTGGAAGCTGCAACTTGTGCAGCATTGGTTGGATGTGTGCTGTCTGGGGGCTCCTGGAGAGAACCCGCACAACTGCATTCTGGATCAGTTGGAGCTTCTGGGTCAGGTGAAAGGCAGGCATACATAGAGCAAACTGCAGTAGTCTGTCCTGGAGGTGACCACTGCATGGATTACCATGGCTAGGTTGGGGCAAGATAGGTAGGGAGCCAGTTGTCTGACCTGGTACAGTTGCTAAAATGCCAGCTTGGCAACATTTGCAACCTGGGCGTCCATAGACAGGGAGGGATCCAGAGTCATGCTCAGCCTCCTAACAGTCTGTGCCAGTGACAGAGGCATTCCTTCAGGAGTCGGGAGCTGGCAACCCAGTCGAGGCTCCCACCCCACCCAGCCACAGCACCTCCTTCTTAACTGGATTCAGTTTCAGTTGACTCATCTGCCCCTTCATCTAACTATTTCAATTGCTCCTGATTGTCTGTTACCACCTAGGCTTGCAATTGACTTGCAGCAAGGAGGAAAATCTTTGAGACCAATAAGATGGTCTCCAAATTTGATTCCTACTGCAATGGTCATTATGCATTCTAATAATTCTAAACTTCTAACTAAGGAACTCGTGAAACATGATCACATTTCAAGGAAGATAGAATTACTAATCAATATTTTAGACTTTTTCATGCCGATTTGTTCTAAACTACCTACTATTAATAGGGCTGACAGGAAAAATACTTGGTTTGATAAAGAGTGCAGGGATCATATTAGAAGAATGAGTTCTAAGCATTATCTATTTACATGTACAAACTCACAGATTCATCTAATAGATCTTATATCATTAAAAAGAGAATTTAAGTCTTTAATAAAATATAAAAAATGGTTGGCCACATGCCAAGGCTGGAAGGTTCTAATCTCAGCCATAAACAACAATGATTCACAAACCTTTTGGGAGTTGATCAACAGGGGTCCCTCTGGAGTAGCTAGAATTCCAGCATGTATCACCCCCGGGATCTGGGAAAGATATTTCACCTCTCTTTTTGCTGTGACCCCTGGCTTTGAGCTCCAAGGGCTGCTATTTGGATTAAAGAAATTTCTGAATCATCAGATCAGATCCTTCTCCAGTTCCTGCATAGAATTGCAGGAGTCTCTAAATGTGTCACAGGGACACCACTTAGAGAAGAATTTGTGCTATGTTCCTTTGAGTTGAGAGCCTGGAAGGCCACCTTTAAATTGAGATTGAAAGTTCTTTACGTGACACATAATGCCCAAGGGGGTCTTCTTTATTTTTTAAAAAGAGGATAATTATAAATGTACGTAGGCAAAACATATGAGCACCTTGAACAGAATGAGTTAATTGGTAGTAGCCAGCATGGGTTTATCAAGAATAAGTCATGCCAGACCAACCTTATCTCCTTTTTTGACAGAGTTACTAAAATGGTTGACTCTGGCAATGCTGTGGACGTAGTGTATCTAGATTTCAGTAAGGCATTTGACAAAGTTTCTTATGATATCCTTGAGGATAAGCTGGTTAAGTGTGGGCTGGATGGAGCAACCGTTAAAAAATCGTACCCAACGAGTGCTTGTAAATGGCTCTGCGTCTACATGGAGAGAAGTCTCAAGTGGAGTGCCGCAGGGCTCGGTCCTGCGTCCGGTGTTGTTCAATGTTTTTATAAATGACCTGGAGGAAGACATAGAGGAGATGCTTATCAAATTTGCAGATGACACAAAGCTGGGTGGGATTGCTAATTCTGAAGAAGACAGAGTCAGGATTCAAAATGGTCTAGCTAGGCTGGAACAATGGGCTGAGCAAATAAAATGAATTTCAGTAGAGATAAGTGCAAAGTCCTACACCTAGGCACAAAAAATCAAAAGCACAGATATAGAATGGGAGGGACTTGGCTTGACAGCAGCACATGTGAAAGGGATCTAGGTATTCTGGTTGATCACAAACTCAACATGAGCCTGCAATGTGATGTGGCTGTGAAGAAAGCTAATGCAATCTTAGGATGCATTAACAGAAGCATTGTGTCCAGATCACGGGAGGTGGTAGTTCCACTGTATTCTGCTATGGTCAGGCCTCACCTGGAGTACTGTGTCCAGTTTTGGGCACCACAGTTTAGGAAGGATGTTGACAAACTCGAGCGTGTCCAGAAGAGGGCAACCAGGATGGTGAGAGGGCTTGAATCCAAGTCTTATGAGAAAAGGCTGAAAGAGTTGGGTATGTTTAGCCTGGGAAAGAGAAGGCTTAGAGGGGACATGATTGCAATCTTCAAGTAGATCATCTTATGTTATTTTGCCACCAGTGGATTGGCCCCAGATTCTGTTGGATTACTCCTATTTTACATAAGCATCACCTTCCTATGGAACCTAGGGTGATAACCATATTGCTAGCAGATGAGACCCAGAAACAACTCGCTTGGTGGCAAAATATCTATCTATAGTGCTATTTTTAAAGCAGCTTTGAGAGCCAGTTTGGTGTAGTGGTTAAGTGCATGGACTCTAACTGGGGAGAACCAGGTTTGATTCCCCACTCCTCCACTTGCACTTGCTGGATGACCTTGGGCAAGCCATAGTTCTGGCACAGCTGTTCTTGAAAAAGAGCAGTTTCTGTCAGAGCTCTCTCAGGCCCACCTACCTCACTGGGTGTCTGTTGTGGGGAGGGGAAGGGAAAGGAGTTTGTAAGCCGCTCTGAGACTCCTTTGGGTAGTGAAGGGCGGGGTATAAATCCAATCTCTTCTTCTCTTCTCTTCTTTGAAATTTGTAGGTAGTTTTATGTATATAAATTTTAAAATTTTTAAACCAATTTCGATAATATCATGGGATTTTATAGAATTTATGGAAGTTTTTAAAATGTTGTATATTAATATTGTTTATGAGTATGCTTATTAGTTTTTATTGTAAAAATGTTTGGTCTAAATGATCCTGTATTTATATGAAATGTGTTTTATAGTAGCTGTTGGTATGCTTGGCTTAAGACCTTTGGTCAATGAAGCTAATAAATGAAAGAAAGGCTTTGACTATATGGACTTCTGTTGGCAAGACGATGTCTCCATTTTTTTATTATGCTGTCTAGGTTTTCCATAGCTTTCCTCCCAAGTAGCAGGTGTCTTTTAATTTCATGGCTGCAGTCACCATCTGCAGTGATCTTGGATCCCAGGAATGTGAATTCTGCCACTTCTTCCAAGACTTCCCCTTCTATTTGCCAAGGAGTAATGGGGCTAGATGCCATGATCTTAGTTTTTTGGATGTTGAGTTTCAAGGCAACTTTTGCGCTCTCCTCTTTTACTTTTAGCAAGAGGCTCTTTAGGTTCTCTTAACTTTCTGCCATTAGAATGGTATCGTCTGCATATCTGAGGTTGTTGATGTTTTTCCTGGCAATCTTAATCCCGGCTTGTGATTCATCCAAGCCGACATTTTGCATGATATACTCTGCATATAAATTAAATAAGCAGGGTGACGATACACATCCTTGTTGTACTCATTTTTTTTCCTATGCTAAACCAATCAGTTGTTCCATATCTGGTTCTAACTGTCACTTCTTGACCCTTATACAGGTTTCTCAGGAGACATGTGAGGTGGTCTTGTACTCCCATCTCTTTAAGGACTTGCCACAGTTTGTTGTAATCCACACAATCAAAGGCTTTAGCGTAGTCAATGAAGCAGAAGTGGATGTTTTTCTGGTACTCCCTTGCTTTCTCCATAATCCAGCAAATGTTGGCAATTTGATCTCTAGTTCCCCTACCTCTTTGAAACCCAGCTTTTACTTCTGGTAGTTCTCTATCCACGTACTGCTGAAGTCTAACTTGTAGGATCTTGAGCATGACCTTGCTAGCGTGTGAAATGAGTACAATTGTGCAATAGCTTGAACATTCTTTGGCAGTTCCCTTCTTTGGGATTGGAATGTAAACTGATCCTTTCCAATCCTGTGGCTACTGTTGCATTTTCCAAATTTGTTGGCATATTGAGTGCAGCATTTTAGCAGCAGCATCTTTTAGGACTTTGAATAGCTCAGCTGGGATACTGTTGTCTCCACTAGTTTTGTTGTTAATAATGCTTTCTAAGGCCCATTTGACTTTGCACTCCCGGATGTCTGGCTCGAGGTCAGCCTCACCAACCCACCATCAACTCTAAATGTAAAATGGAGAAGGGCAGAAACATGTGTGCCATTATGAATCACTGGAGGAAAAGTGGGGTAAAATGGGAAACCAGTGGGGTTTACTTTAAATTAAACATCTGGTGACTTCTGCTGCACATCTGCATTTCTATTTTCAAAGAACATATGAACATAAGAACATAAGAGAAGCCAATGTTGAATCAGGCCAACAGCCCATCTAGTCCAACACTCTGTCACACAGCGGCCAAAATATACCAGATGCCATCAGGAGGTCCAGCAGTGGGGCCAGGACACTAGAAGCCCTCCCACTGCTGCCCCCTCCAGCACCAAGAATAGAGTGCATCACCTGCCCCAGACTGAGAATTCCCATCTGTACCCTGTGGCTAATAGCCACTGATGGACTTCTGCTCCATATGTTTATCTAATTCCCTCTTGAAACTGTCCATGCTTGTAGCTGCCACCACCTCCTGTGATTTCCCCCCATATCCTCTGTATTGTTCCAGGGTTTTGTCCTGCTCTGTGTTCTTCTCCTTCTGAATTTGAGCTACACTCGGAGACATTCTAATAATTTCAGCATCACAGTAGTGAGGTTTGCCTCAGTTTTCATCTTGTTCTATGTTTGCATCTCTCTCCCCCCACAACTCCTGCATATGAACCCATTTATAAAACCATGCAAAAGAAGTAACTGCCACAACATTTCTTTATGTGCAGTGTTTCATTGTTGCATACTTGCACACTTGTTCATTTGGTCAACTGCTGCACAAGAAGAACCTTGAGACAACTTTATGTACAATTATATCAAGAATGGGGAGTGGAGAGTGTTTTTATCAGTGCTCATATATGCATTATTAGTGTGTGTCAAGGAGAGAGAGATGAATGCCCTATAAGCAGTGTTCCCTCTAAGCTGTGGAGTCTTGTGAGCAAAAATTCTACTTTGTGAGCTACTGGCATCCTGTCCTTTAAATATTTGAATTTTGGTTCCACAGCATTCTATGCCTGCCATAATTGATTCGGCTCAAGAACTGGCAGTCAGAAGACACTGGCCAGGGCTGACTGGCTGCTTTGCAAAGTCCCGCCCATGTCAGCCCCAGTCAGTGTTATCAGCTCAGTCTGCTCCAGTCCTCTGACAGGAGAGGACCGTCTGGAGTGTGAGCACAGGGACAGGCCCTCAAGGCTGAGGCAACTGAGAAAAGCCCTTTTCCGCCCTCCCACACCATCCCCTGGGCCTTCTATGAGGGAACTAGGCCCAGAGTAGCCCTTTTCTGCCTCCCTACACCATCCCCTGGGCCTTCTATGAGGGGACTAGGCCCAGAGTAGCCCTTTCCCGCCCCCCACACGCCATCCCCTGGGCCTTCTATGGGGCACTAGGCCCAGAGAAGGCTTTTTCCATCCCCCACACGCCATCCCCTGAGCCTTCTATGGGGGCAGTAGGCCCAGAGAAGGCCTTTCCGTCCCCCACACGCCATCCCCTGGGTCTTCTATGGGGGCAGTAGGCCCAGAGAAGCCATTTTCCGCCCCCACACACCATCCTCTGGGCCTTCTATGGGGGCAGTAGGCCCAGAGAAGCCCTTTCCCCCCACACACTGCCTACTTCTTTCCTTCCTTCCTTTCTCCAACCCTCTCTCCCTTCCACCTCCCTCCCATCCTTTCTAGGGCCTGTTGTCTTCCACCACAACGGGCTTTGCTCCCTAGTTAAAGCATAAATTAATTTGCTTTGGAGCCATACTTCCTGAGCTAAGACAAAAAACTGTGAGCTGGAGACTAAAAAACTGAGCTAGCTTACACTAACTCAGTTTAGAGGGAACACTGCCTACAAGAATAAAATCTGGCTTGCACAATGGTCTATATCAAATTTAGGAATGAAAAGGAAAAGGAACAGTAAAGGTAAAGGTTCCCCTTGCTTGAAAGCCAGTCGAATCCGACTCTAGGGATACAGTGCTCATCTCCGTTTCCAAGCCGAAGAGCCAGCGCTGTCCAAAGACATTTCCATGGCCATGTGGCTGGCATGACTAGACGCCAAGGTGCATGGAATGCTGTTACCTTCCCACCGAAGTGATACCTATTTATCTACTTGCAATTTCTTGCTTTCGAACTGCTAGGATGGCAGGAGCTGGGACCGAAGACTCTCTCTGCCATGTGGCACTCGAGTCTCGAACTGCTGAACTACTGACCTTCTGGTCTGCAGTTCAGCGTCTTCCTTGAAAACAAAACCAGGTAATTTGAGTGTCCAAAAATTGGGGAAAATGTATAAGAACAGAGTTTTGAAAGCATCCCTAATTAGGAATGCCTAATTAGATTTAGCCTGAAATTAGCAGGAAGAATATGAATATCACACTGAGAGTAGAGGCGGTACAGTGGTTAGAGTAAAAGGCCTGGAGAGCCCTGGGTTTAAATCCTCACTCAGCCATGGAAGCTCACTATGAGATCCTGGGCCCATCGCTCTCTCTAGACCCAATCAACCTCACAGTGTTTCTGTGGTTAGTTTTTGTTGTTGCCTTTGTTAACTGACTTTTTGAGATATTAATTTGTATGGTCTTAAATTGTTTTGATTATTCATTATTTGGTAAAGTTCCTGAAATACTTCTAAAATAGAAGAACAAAGTATACCTTTTATAAATGGGTAAACTAAGGGGAGACCTGTGTATATCACTTTGAGCTCCTTAAAGGAACAGTGAGATAAAAGTGGAATGTTTACTCAGAAATTTGGGGAGGGACTATAAAACACAGATTTTTGTAAGCAGATCCTTTGGTAACAGCTTGAACTAGTGCTAGGTTATTGTCTTCTCAGTGTGAACTGAAGTGAACTGAATCGCTAGAGGTCCTTGTCAGGACAAATTAAATATGTACACAAAAGCTCCAGAGGGGTGTTTTTGTACCTGTTTACATACCCATTTATCACCAACAGCTGACCTAGGGAAAACTCAAGCAGACTAATGGGAGAAGAGACAGAGCTACAGAAATTCATGACCCAGGTTTCCATTGACCTTGAACTTTTGCACAAAATCTTCCCCAGATTCCAGAATATCTGCATTTTAATAAATAAATGGCATTCCAACTCAGAAACAGATGCAGCCAAAATGTTTAGTCGCTGTAGTTTAAATCTTTGACTACGATGACTGCCCAGGTGGTAATGGGAGTCCAACTCATCAGAATGAACAGGAAAATTAGGGGAAACAGCATGGGTGTGAAATTGCCCATCTGGGTGGTTTTGCCATTACAAGGTAATTTGGTTAACCCGGTTGGTTTTTTATGAAGCTGCTTCCCAGAGTGTTATGGGGGAGTTCTGATTGCAACTAATTCCTTATTTTGACGGATGCATATATTCATAACTGGCAGACAGGTAATTATTGCTGCTGTATAGCATTGCTTTGCACTCCCTTCCCTGAGCACAGAAGCAGCATGAAGCCACAGCCAGAGTCACAAGCTACAAGTTCACACACATAGCATATTAATCACAGGATGGGGCCACAGCTTAATAGTAAAGCACATGCTTTATGTGTGCAAGGTCCCAGGTACAGTCCCTGTTAAAGCAATATCAGGTAGCTGTGCTGGGAAATATGGCTTCTTGGGGAGCTGCTGCCAGTTAGAGCTGACCAGTGCTAGAGAGCCCATCCCTGCACTTACCAAGGCTAGCACACGGTGGGGGCAACTAACAGCCACCTAGTGGGTCCAGCAATGTGGTTTTACCCTCACTGTGCCCCAACAGACAAGCTTGCTGTGTTCAGAAGGTCAGCCATGTCAGTAAAGTGGCGTGGCTCCTTTGGGAGTAGTGCCTAATCAGGCCTCTTTTTGTAGCAGGAACTCTTTTGCATATTAGGCAACACACCCCTAATGTAGCCAATCCTCCAAGAGCTTACAGTAGCACCCGATAAGAAGAGCTCTATAAGCTCTTGGATGATTGGCTACATTAGGGGTGTGTCGCCTAATATGCAAAGGAGTTACTGCTACAAAAAGAGCTCTGTGCCTAATAATTCGGCCTGTTGCCAGCCAGCCAGCAGGTACAGAAGATTACCAGGGGAATTCCCCAGCAAGGGATAAAGCCACACTCCCTTCTGAAGTCTTCCAGGAATATTAACTCTCATGGGATTTTCTTGGGATTCCCTGGATGGGTTGGGCTCTAGTGACTTTTCTAAAAAGAGTCTGCAAAAGGCCAAGGAGGACTTGCCAAGGCTCTCTGTGCTACACTGTGAAGAGACTCAGCACAGGAGAGAAAGGATTCAGGTTGAATTTAACCCCCTCATCTCCCATTATTGAGGACATAAAAACTTCCTACAAAGGATACTGGAGAGCATCCAAGTTCAGAGGTCCAACCCAGCGGCCCTGGGCAAATTCTTTAGAGGGCAAAGCTAGAACTAGTAGGCTTAAAGGTAAAGGTTCCCTTGCTCGAAAGCCAGTCGAATCCGACTCTAGGGTTGCGGTGCTCATCTCCGTTTCAAAGCCGAAGAGCCAACGCTGTCCGAAGACGTTTCCGTGGTCATGTGGCCGGCATGACTAAACACCAAGGTGCACAGAACGCTGTTACCTTCCCACCGAAGTGGTACCTATTTATCTAATTGCAATTTTTAGCTTTCGAACTGCTAGGTTGGCAGGAGCTGGAACTAGAGACAGGAGCTCACCCTGTCATGCAGCACCCGGGTCTCGAACTGCTGAACTACTGATCTTCCACAGCCTGCAGTTCAGCGTCTTAACCACTTGAGCCACCGCAGCTCCTCCTAGTAGGCTTAAGTTACAGTAAATTCATGCAAAATTTTGATTTTTTAAAAAAAATCCAGGTGATTTCTAAGGTATCCACTTTGGAAACAAGGCCAGGCCACTGAAAGCATCAATATCTGGGGACATCCTTGGACAAGGAGGATTTCAGAACTGTATTCAGAGGGAGAACCAGAATTCAGGAGAGTAAGAATGGAAGGCAAAGTAACCTCCACCCCCAAATGATAAAGAAGCATAACTAGGTAAATCTGTTCAACCCCAGTGATGGCTACCAACTCTATAGCAATTGGAATATAAAAATCTTAGCATTTGTCTTGCTCCATTTATGCTTTTTTAAAAAAGTTGCTATCTTGTACTTTTATAAACACTTTGCTTGAACTGATTTCTATACTCCTCAATGGAATTTCAGCTGAGAAAGTGAGATTTCCCTAACCTTTCACAAGGGCAATGCACTTGCTTAACAACAGAGAGTAGCATCTCTGGGTAGCATCTTATCTGGTTCTCTTGGTGCTACAGATATTGCTTATTGTAATGGTCACTGCCCAGTCCTTCGTCTGGGATCTGTGCAGCACAGACCTGCCACAGCAGAAGCTTCCAAAGCACTGTGACTGCACAGTAGAGCACTCAAATGACAGTTATGTGTACCTCTGTTTTGTCACTATTTTAAAATCATTGTTGGTATTGCCTCTTTTCTTCATCTGGGACATCCTTTTAGATGCATTGTAGCATCTCTAGAAATGCTAAATGGAACTAGAGAGTGGGTGAAAGACTTTAAAGTTTCATAGAATCATAAAATCATAGATCACAAAGGCAGAAGGGACCATACAGACCATCTAGCCTTGATAGGCTAAGAAAGACAAAGAGAGAAAGACAAATGAAGAGAGAGATACACAGAGAAACAGAGGGACAGAGACACAAACACACAGAGGGACAGAGAGCTAGAGAGAAAAACACACACACAGAAAGTCAGAGAGAGAGGGGCAGAGAGACAGAGAGAGAGAAGCACACACACAGAGGGGCAGAGACACACACAGAGGAACAGAGGGGCACACATACAAGGACAGAGAGAGAGTCACAGAGGAACAGAGGGGCACACACACAGAGGTAGGGTTGCCAAGTACTTGCTGTAATTCGGTGGGGGACACACAGTCCCCGGCTGGAACATTCCTCCTTGGAACACCCACGCTGCACGATGCTGTCGCCAGGAAGTGGTACCATCGAGTTTCCAGCCCCATTGCCAGAGCATCACCCGGCATCACTTCCTGGTGACGGCATCATGCACCGCATCTTCCCTACCCCCAGGAATGGTCCTGCCAAGAAGTATGCATCCCCCACCGAATTATGGAAGCTTGCACAGAGGGGCAGAGAAGAAGAAGAAGAGATTGGATTTATATCCTGCCCTTCACTACCCAAAGGAGTCTCAGAGCGGCTTACAAACTCCTTCCCCTCCCCCTCCCCACAACAGACACCCTGTGAGGTAGGTGGGGCTGAGAGAGCTGACAGAAACGGCTCTTCTTCAAGAACAGCTGTGCCAGAACTATGACTTGCCCAAGGTCATCCAGCAGGTGCAAGTGGAGGATTAGGGAATCAAACCTGGTTCTCCCAGATTAGAGTCCGGGCACTTAACCACTACACCAAAGGAACAGAGGGGCAGAGAGAGAGAGAGAGACATGGAGGGGCAGAAAGAGAGATACACACACGGAGGGGCAGAGAGAGACACACACACACAGAGGGGCAGAGACACACACAGAGGAACAGAGGAGCAGAGAGAGACACACACACTAACACAGAGGGTCAGAGAGACACACAGAGGGACAGAGAGAGACACACACAAACACAGAGGGGCAGAGAGAGAGACAGAGGAACCGAGGAGCAGAGAGACACACACACAGACAGACAGACACACACACCCCACCCAAAGCAAGCCTCCCCCATCAGAACACCCAAGCTGCCTGTGGCCTGGGCACTCTCTGCCCACCCCACCCCCCAATCAAGCCCCCACCATCCTCCCGTGGCTCTCCCACCCCTGATCAAGGCCCCGCCACCCCCCACAGCTCTCCCACCCCAATGAAGGCCTCTTCAGCCTCTCCTCAGAGGAAAGGTGTTCTAACCTTCTATTCATCTTGTTTGCCTTCTACTTTTTCCAAATCTGCAATGTCCCTTTTGAGATACGGAGACCAGAACTGCACACAGTATTCTAAGTGAAGCTGCAGAACAGATCTATATAGGGGATTATAATATTGACCATTTTACTTTCAGCCCCTTTCCTAATAATTCCCAGCACAGAGTTTGGCTTTTTTACTGCTGTGGCACACTGGGTTGGCACTTTCATTGAGCTATCCACTGTGATCCCAAGGCCTCTTTCCCTCTCAGCCTCAGCAAGTTCAGACTCCGTTAGCATATTCTTGAAGTGGGAAATGTTTTGCTTCAGTGTACATCAGTGTGGAAAATACTACATCTTCTAGAGGCATCTACTTAGTATTTTTGTTGCTCAGAGACCTGGGGATGATCCCAGGTGATCCTGTTTTGCAAGGTGAACGGGAACACCTTAAAACCAACCTGTTTATTGTGGCAGAAAGTTTTGTGGACAGGTGTATCAAGTGAAATTGGACTCTGACCATAGTACATTTCTTTGAAATAAGCGAGAGATAATTTCAATAATTTCACTCAGTTCCCATAATCATGATATTTTCATCTTCCCTGCCATCCACCTCCCAGATTTTTTCAGTGCCTTTCTATATGGTCATCCGCTCTTCCTCTGCCAACCTGCATACTTATTAGCCATTTCAGCAGTTTAACACTTGATGACATTCAGTCATCAGAAACTTGCTATATAACTCACTTGGTTTACCTTTGCACAGTCAGTCTCTCTCAACTTAACCTACCTCAGCATTACTGTGTGTATAAAATGGAGTAGAACCATGTGTGTTTGTAACCCTGAGCTTCTTGGAGGATGGGTGGGATAAAAATGAAAACAAGTCAGACTTAGATTTCTCTCTTATCAAAGCTATTTGAATTAGCATTTGTAAAAAAAACCAAAGTCATTAAAATCAACAGTGTTTAAGCCAGCAGTATTTTAAAAAGTGACAAATGCTTAACTAATAGTCAACAACATATCCATCCAAGACACTTATAAAAAGATTACCTACTTTAACATACTGCAGAATGCCAGCAAGGATGAGGTGAGGCAGACCTTCATGTGGAGTGAAATGCAAAGCTGTAGGAATAGAGAAGACCCTTTCTATAGCTGCCATCCATCAAACACTGGGGCCCTTTTGGAAGTGACAATTCCAGTTACTGAATAGGTTTCTATAAAATGTAGCTCATCATCAGTGATGCCATATGCACTGTCCAATAGGTGCTCGGGGTATTAATGCAGTCGCTTTCTACACAATACCAGAATTTGTAATGTCCTTGCTGGCTGGGGAAAACGTGCAATATCAAAAATATTATTATGGTTTAAAGATTGGAAAAGGTGTTTTTTCTGAGGAGTTATTTATTTACTTCATTTATACTCTGTCTTTCTCTTCAGGTTATGTTGTTCTCATTTCTTCCATTTTATTCTCACAACAACCCTGTGGGCTAGGTTAGGCTGACAGCATATGACTCGCCCAAGGTCACCCAAGAAGTTCAACGACAGAACAGGAATTCAATCTTGGGTCTCTGTATGCACTCATGTGCATTGAGCATGGACTATCTAAGAACCATATATGACTTTTGGTTGCATTTTTAGTAAATTTGAAGCAGTTCTTTAGGCGTGGCTATTTATAATTCTCCCTTTTTATTTGTCATAGAGAAGCATCCTTCTTTTTAAAAGTATTACAGTCCTTTTTAACGTGCCCTTGTTTTCCACATGAATAACAAGTTACTTTGCCTTTATTATCTACATAAAGAACTACTCGGTCAATATTCTGCTCAGACTTTCTGTTGGGCTCCTCATATTTCTTATGTTTAAATGTTTGCTTCAGTTCATTTATCACATTTGATATAGAGAGATTTCCTTTTGACTCTGTTTGGCATACAATATTTTATAAGTCTTGGGTAGATTAACTAAAATCAAAACAATCAAATCCTGTTCTGCAATATCTTTGCCAGTACTTTGTAGCTCTTGATTCAGAGCAAGCATTTGATCTAAGTGCTCTCGCAGATTACCCCCTTCAGGCATCCTTATGTTAAATAGCTTCTTTTTCTAAATAGGTTATGCTAAATAGCTTCTTTTGGATACAGAGTTGGCGCTTTAGTGAGAAGTTAACATAAAGTCTCTGCAATTCATTCCAGACTGCCTTTGCAGTTTGCATTTGAATGACTCACAAAAATCTCTATCAGACAAACTTTTTATTAATGCACCTCTTGCAATCTCATTGTGTGTGTCCCAGGACTTCTGCTTTGCTGAAGTCCCATTTCAAGCAAGTGGCTTTTCATTTTCTTTCTCCAGATGAGAAAATTGTTATCAGTTAACCTGTTTAGTAGGTAGTTGTGCTGAGCTGTGCATGAGACAGCCATTTTTCAGTTTCTTCTTTTTGCCTACTGATCTATATAAAGTTTCCCCTGTTTCTCTGTGGTGCTCACATTGGGCCCATAACCCTGTTGGCAGAGTTTAAACATACAGAGGAACAGAGCACCAACTGTTCAATGAAAATAACTTGGTTATTAAAGAAGAAATAAACTCTGATAGAACAGAGGAGAGGCACAGAGGCTTGACTAACTGACTAACTGCTGTGAGAGACAGGAACAAAGGGAGAGGGCTCAGTTGAGTAGGAAGTTTCCAAAGAGCCAATCAAGATACAGGAAAGACATAACTTGAAACTGGGGGAAGTACCTAATCTAGCTATGCTAACTAGCAGTCCTTCAGCTGTCCCCTATAGGCTATTCCTCTGATCTTCTTCAAGTAGGTGCACTATAGATCTTGCATATTTCAACACTAACACACCATACTGGCTGTCATCATCTCTGAGAATTTGTTGCACTATAAACTGGCCCTATGGAAAGCCTATAAAAAGATGCAAAGACTTCTCCCCCTTAAACCATATGGAAATCCCCTTTGGGGTTCTGTTGCTAGGTATGTGCTTTTTGCCTGTCTTGTGAATAATCTGAAGTGGCAGCTTGTGATTCTTTCTTCCAACATCTTTCTTCCTTCTTTGCATACATAGTACAATATAAGGAAGCTTTAGTAAGCCTGGACAAAAATGAGAATCTGAAAATAGATGAAATGATATATATTGGAGCACATAGTTTTCTTCAGGCATGGATGTTCAGGGCACAAATATAATGAAATCAGGGGAGACAGGAATTGGATGCATTTCCCCTCACAAGTCTGGTTGCATGAGAAGGTTTGAAATTTGTTTCTTTTCTAAAGAGCCAGCCACTGTCATTTATGCCTTCTAATTTTGAACCTAGACAAATGCACGGGGAAGGGCTTGATTAGAGTGAAGATTCAGCTTTGGAACCTGAGAACTGAACTCCCAAATTTATTTTCATCAGAATTGGCAAACTACCCTTAATTCAGGCCTGTAGACGGGATTTTGTGGCTTGTGTGGCAATGTTTTCTCCTGGTGGGGCTGAAGTTCTCAGTGCAGAAAGAAAAGCCAGAATTCTGAGGACTGTGACTCAACTATTCAAGCCTTTTAAAATCAAACCATAGAGGCTTCTGCAAACCTTAGCATGATGATAGCAGGCTGAGGGGGAGGGGGAGAATAAATTTTCTGGTAGATGGTAGGCATGGCACTGGAAATACTGTGGCCAGTAAACTCATTCCAATTTGTATGAAAATACATAAAGCTTTATTTATAAAAGCAAAGGACAATCAACAAATAGATGGGGAAAGAATGTATACAGTTCAGCAAGGAACGGAAACCAAAACAAACCTAGCTGGCTATTCAATTCACTACTTTTCCTATCAGGTGCATAGGTCTGGCATCTCAACTGGCATTCAAGATAAGCAGAGCCTCAGGAAGCATAGCAGCATGGTCAAAGTTAAAGTGAACGTCGAGGCAGTCTCTTCTCTCACTGAGTCTTCTCAAGGTTTCCATTCTACATCTGTGTTTTTAACCATTTAGCCAATAGAAAGCTATTACCAGGATAGATCTCTAAACTGCAAGCTGTCAACCACTTTAGATGACAGTTCTCAGCTGCTGCAAGTTAATCACTTTTGCCAGCCTAAACAACAATTCTGATAATAATCCAGCAGGTGGAGGTAATTACTTGTATTGGCTGTGGTCAGACATGCAGCTTGATCCATTGTCCTTGCTGTTCCCTTACAGATTTAAAATGCACGATCAGACAGCAACATCTGTCTTTCATGCCCCAGTCATCTGCATCCTGTCCCCTCCTTACTGCTTGTTTCTTTGATAACTGTGAAAAACCAGGCCTTTGGGGCTGAGCTGGTTTCAAAATGGATTTCCTGTTGACTGATGGCTTTGTTGTGCACCCAAGCCATTAGGCAGGTCTGACTGGTCTCTTGTTTTCCAGCTGACATTGTTTTTACTAGTTAGCGATGTGCACATAACTGCATATTTGCACCTCCCCCCCCCCACAGGGGCTTCTCAAAACTGTGTTTTCTTTATAAAAACTTTCAAAGAAAGATGCCTTTGTACTTCAGTTTTTTTCTGTGCTTTGGGAAATGGGTTAATTGAAAAGATTAGAGAGGGAGGACAGCAGTGAACTACATATCCCAGCAGGCTCTTCAGTGCTTGTGTGCATGCTCAAAGGACAAACAAAAAATTGGCTGATGGCCTCACTCTCAGGCTGCTGCATCTGATCACTCCAGGATGGGATGAAAACACTTTGAAGAGTGCTAAGTCAGAATTCTTCTGTTACAAAAAACCCTGAATCAATTAGAGGCGGGGCCCCAACAGATCAAACTGCATGTCTGATTGTAGCCATTGTCAAGAAAGCTGACACTTAGGCAGAAAAAACTCTCTTAAATGAGACCAGTTTCTTGACAGAGTTAGAAGGGATCCTTGCTTAGTGCAGGATCCAACCCCTTGCTTAGTGCAGGAATTAGTCAACTGCTTAAAGGAGTACACACCTTTAAAATAATGTTTTAAAAAGCATTCACAGGAGAAATTCTTGTGGGGTTGTGCCTTTAAGAAAGGGGGCAGAGCCCCCAAAAGCCCCATCATAGCTAGGGGCCTGCCTTGATTCCATTTAGTATAATCTCATTAATTATTATCTTTATTAGCAAGTGTTCAGAATGGAGCACATAGGTAAGTCTGTTGTAAAAACAGGCATACAGCAGAATGTAGAGAAAGTTCTAAGGCATGGGTGTGATTTCCCCCCATTTCATAGGTTTCTTTCAAGTTCCTTATATTCATTGTTATTCCCAGATGTTTCATCATGTCATTTATTTATTTCTATTGGTTTCAATGGGAAAACTTCAATATCAGTTTCATACCTCTCCTCCTGAACTGAATAATTGAATCATTATGCCTCTATGTCTTGTCAGGGGAGGTAATCAAGAGAGTTGAACCTGAAGGAGAACAGAGGTCACAAGAGGCGATCAATACTTTTTTGAGTCACACACAGAGGCTAGAATCCTTACAAGTAATTCGTTGGGGAGGTATAAAAGACACTTGAAAATCAATAGGGGAGCATTTTGTTAAGTGTTTAAATGGATTCAAGGAGCTGAAGAGCTGTGAAAGGTGCCAAATGAACACCAATTTATTTAGCAAATATCTCCAGGTATCTGGGAACTATTATATACTCAGCTTTTAAAAAGATTGTTCATTGAACATGATTAAAGAACAAGGTAGATAGAATAGTCAACAACACCTGCCACCTCCACGGTCTTTTAAATAATTGAGGAATGATGTTGCTTCCAAAGTGAACATAGAGAGCACCATGCTGCTTCCATTTTACAAGCTTCCAAAGAATGCTTAGCAAGGGCTGATCAGTATATTTGGTTAGGGCCTTCTGTTTTTTCTCTCCTAGAGCTCAATGCCTGGAACTCTAAATACGAGGTTGGGTTTGGGGGGTAGCATTTTTGTATTTGTGTGTGTGTGTGTGCTTATGCTTGGAAGACATGGCAACCTCTGGTGACTCCTACTGGGGCATGGAGGACATTCAGAGAAGAAGGAGGAGGAGAAGGAGAGGAGATTGGATTTATACCCTGCCCTTCACTACCCAAAGGTGTCTCAGAGCGGCTTACAAACTCCTTTCCCCTCCGCATAACAGACACCCCGTGAGGTCGGTGGGGCTGAGAGACCTCTTGACAGAAATTGCTCTTTTTCAAGAACAGCTCTTATCAGAGCTATGGCTTGCCCAAGGTCATCCAGCCAGGTGCAAGTGGAGGAGTGGGGAATCAAACCCGGTTCTCCCCTATTAGAGTCCGCACACTTAACGACTACACCAATCTGGCTCTCTTGATAGCCTGCCTCTGCCTCCTGGCCCTGGTATTCTGTGGAGGTCTCCCATCCAAATACTTGCCAGGGTCGACACTGCTTAGCTTCCAAGATCTGATGAGACTGGGCTTGCCTGGGCTGTCCAGGTCAGGGCACAAGTTTGGTTTTTTGATAAATAGTAACGCTGTGATGATTTGCAAAGCACTAATTTCTAATGGGCATAACAAAATGTGAGAAAAGCTCATCATACTATCTGCATTGCTGGTAACTGGATGCAATGAGCATAGATGCCACCTGGGCATAAAAAGTGCAGGTCAAGTATGACTAGATGCCATATGTTTGAAACAGAGCTTTTGGTGTCCTTTTGGGTGGTGACCTTCATCCAAAATTTTTCCTTGGATCTTGGTGTTCCAAATTTCTTTTGTTAAAAAACCCTACCACTTCCTTTGACTGCCAATACTGGTCCCTAGGATTTCATAAAAAAAACACAAATGACATTAAACACAACTTTGGTGGACTTAATCCAATTCACATGGTCATTCGCAACATCTCGCTGTAATGTCTAGCACAGTCTTCTATGTTGATCTTTGGTATCAAATGTAGTTTGGTATCAAATGAAGGAACATCCACTCAGTCTTTCCTCACTCTCAGTCTTTTATTAATACTTGTAAACTAAGAGGTCATAAGCAAACAGGGAAAATAATATGATATACAAGTATACAATATGGGAGACATAAGTATATATTTTTTAACATTAAGATGTGATGCCCTTAAGTGCCATTGACAGAAATTTTGCAACTGCGGTTTCCAGTTTAAGCATTTCGCTGCTCAGTCACATCCCTGTCTCGCTCCGATGGGGTTGTGCCGAGACTCGGCTGACGGGAAGGGTCCGAGCAGGTCCCGGACCCTCCTGGGGTCTCTGTAGGAGACCCCCAGCCTAGAGAGCTGAGGAGAGCCTCTTCCAAGGCGACGGCCAAGGAATTGAGGCTCACCTTTATCTCCGAAAGGTTCTGTCACCGAAGAGCCAGCATGGCGCCGAGAGACGACTACTGGACCAGCGGACACGATCAACAGCTGCTGAAAAGCTTCTAAAAGATCTCCAAGGCTGCAAAGCGTGAGTCAAGCATTGTTCAGGTGATTTAAGCGAACAAAAGCCTTGGTAGTAATTAGAAGCGCCTAAGGGCAAAGCGGCAGGGGGGAGGGAGACGCTCAAGAGTTCACCCCCCCATTTGAAACAACGTGGTTTTAAAGCGAGCTTTAAGAACAACCTTGAATTAAGCTATGCACATAAGAGGATTAGTGAAAACAAAAGCTGCAAAATAAAGAAAAGCAGATTAACTTCTGCTAACTTTTACTTTGTTTTGGGAAACTTACTTCTTGTTGATATTATAGCTGGGAGAGGGCGGAAGCCGGCTCTGGAGAAAAAAACGTCAACTGGAAATGGTATACCAACGACTCCCTCCCACAACCAGGAAGTAGCTGCAGAGATGTCTACATTACTGGCGAATGCACTGCGCCCCCTAATGGAGCAGATGACTAATCTCAACGCGAAGATGGATAATTTGCAAAAGCAGATGACTCAAATGGACAGAAGGACCTTAACAACGGGAAAGACTTTAAAAAAAATGGAAAAACAGACTGAGAGTATCAATAAAAGAGCGGATGAAGCAGAAAAGGAGAGACTCTCCAATAAAAATCAACTAATACAGCTACAGCTGGAAAGATCCATGTATATGCTACGATTCCAAGGGGTTCCAGAAGAAAAGAACGAGGATTTGAAGAACATTTTATCAGAGACTTTGGCTCCAATAATGGATTACAAACAGGAAGATTTACTGAAGGAGATGGACTGGGCCTATAGGGCTTATCCAGATTTCATTAAAAAGAATAAATTCCCTGGAGAAATATGTTTGAAATTCACGAGAAGATCTACGAGATCGGGTGCTAAAAGCCACGCAGGGGAACCCTCTAAATATTAAGAATGAAGAAATAAGAATTTTGAAGGATTTCCCCTTCGAAGTTAGAAAGGAGAGGAAACTCTACAAGGAGCTTACTCTCTCTCTACAGAAGAAGGGGGTCCCGTACAAATGGCTGTTTCCTGAAGGACTGAGTTTTAAATATGGAGACAGAAAATACAATATTGACTCTGTTCCTAAGGCTAAAAAATTTGTGGAGCAACACTTGAACCCAAAGCAGCACAACAAAGATAAGAAACCGAGAAAAGATGAGGAGGAAGAAGAGGAATCCGACTCACAGGATTCAGAAAGCAGTAGTCCAATACTCTTTAGTCCTTCAGGTACATCGGAATCAGAGAAAGGAGCAGCCGCTTCAAACCCCGAGGAAAGAAGAAATACAAGAAGAAGAGATCCTAAAAACAATATAATCGTGGAAGATGCAACTTTTGATTAACTAATCGGTTTTTACAGCTTTTTACTTTTACATTTTTTTGTTAACTTTTTTTATAAGCAACAAGGCTCTGTAACACCAGGTGACAAATGATACAAATGTAACCAGATCGTGTCACCTTGTTAGTTTTTCCTTCCCCATGTCCAGTAGGGGTTTTTTTAGAAGTAGGGCTTAATTTCCTTCCCCCATCCTGGTAGGTTTTTTTGTATTAGTTTTCCCTACCCATGTCCCATAACTTTTTTAGAGGTAGAGATTAGTAACCTTTCCCCATATCCCGCAGTAAAGTAAAATCATTAAAATCCCCTTCGGGGGGCAATAAAAAAAAAAGAAAGAAATTTTGCAACTGCAAGAGTCACATTTGGATTGATGCCTGCTAGTAAACATCCACTATTGACAAGAAGGTACCAAGTGTATACAGAGGTCCACATGGAAACCTACAGGAGACACAGCAGTCAGGGTGAGAAGACATATTCTGATTTAATTTTTTTTTTTTAAAAAAAAGGCTTTGGAGTCACATCTATCGCAGGAAAGTGAGGATGGCACTCTGTAATTCCTTATTTACAGAATTCTTAGCTGTTTATGTAAATTGCAAGGGAGAAGAACCGTTTACATAAAGAGGTGCACTTTAAAGTGCCATGAAAATGAAGATGGTGCATGTTGTTGAACCTCTTTCAGATGAGCTCTGTAAGTGTGTGGGGGGCTCTTTTGAGTGCACCATTGCTATATATTCAGTACACTGAAGGTAGAGTGGGGATAGTTTCAACAAGCAAGAGATAGTAGATGGGATGAAGGTGGTGGGGACCTTAGGGGGAAGTGATCATGTCCTGTTAGAATTCCTTTTGCTGTGGGGGACCAAGAAGTTTGTAATCACACGTGTCAGTTAGATTTCAGTAAGGCAGACTTTAATAATGTCAGATGTATGATGAGAAACATTCCATGGGCAAGACTGCTGGAAAGAAAAGGAGTGCCAGGTCTCCCAGTTAAGACACTCTCCACAACACACTTTAGCAGTGATAGTTTATTGCACAAAAGCCCCTATTATAGTACATACAAAATACACCCCACACCTCTCGCATACATCACCATTCAGCCCCTACAGTTACTATGGCAACCTTGACAGATATATGGTGCCTAATTTACATCTTAGCCTAGCAGAGAAGACTCCAAGGTCAGCTCCCTTGGGAACCAGTTTTCGGGTACAGCTTTGAGGAAAAGTTATGGCTTCTAGAAGCACCCACTCTAAACATTTATCCACTCCCCTAAGGAATTCCCTCCCCCCGTATCTATGGCAAGCAGGGAAGTGGAACAAGGTGAAATGAAACCAGTGCTTGAGAAGGAACAAGTGAAGGTTGGGCTTTCCTGAAACAAGAGCTCTTGCAAGCTTAAGCTGTTGCTATTTGAACAAGAAGGAAACATGGTAGGGGATCCAAGGAGCCAATGTGGATGAACAGAGAACTGTGTGATGTGCTAAGGGAGAAAAAGGAAATGTTCAAGAAATGGAGGTAAGGACATACCTCTAAAGAAGAGTATCTGCAGGTTGCTAGGCACTGTAGGTCAGCCATCAGAGAGGCCAAAGCTCACAGTGAGCTCATGCTGGCCAGAAAGCTCACTATAACAAGAAAATCTTCTTCAGATATGTGAGGAGCAAATGCAGGATAAAAGAGGCAATGGGCCCACTGTTGGATAAAAATGGAGAAACTTTGACAGAGGACAGAGAGAAAGCAGAAATGTTCAATGCCTATTTTGCCTCAGTTTTTCCCCTGAGGCTCTTCTAGAGATGGTAGTAGGCAAGGCATGGCATCCTGGCTGCTGGTTGACATGGGCAGAGAGGTAGTTGAGAAGCACCTGGCTGCACTGAATGAGTACAAATCCCCTCGGCCAGGTGGTGTGCACCCAAGAGTGCTCCAAGTACTTTCTAGAGAGCTTGCAGAGCCTTTGTCCATCATCTTCCAGACCTTGGAGGAGGGGAGATGTGCCACAAGACTGGAGGAAGGCAGATGTTATCCCAATTTTCAAAAAAGAAAGGAGAGATGACCCAGGAAACTACAGGCCAGTCAGTCTGACCTCTGTCTCAGGGAAGATACTGGAGCAGATTTTAAAGGGATCAATCTGTGAGCATCTGCACTTTTTCCCAAAGTGGGCAATACTGCCCCCTGAGAGTGCTGGAATGACCCAGGTGGGTGGTCAGAGCCTTGGGTGCATTTGGGGGACGTTGAATAAAAATAAGGGGGCACTGGAAGCATAAAGAAAGAAGAATCCAGAACCTATCTAAAGCAGCCTTTGGGTGGTAGGCCAAATAAGTTTGGGAACCTATGAATTTTAAAGGACAACTTCGTGATCCAGGAAAGTCAGCACGGATTTGTCCCGAACAGGTCCAGGCTGGGAAATTCCTGGAGATTTTATGCTGGAGTCTGTCAAAGCCAGAGTTTGGGGAGGGAGAGGCCTCAGCTGAATAGAATGCCATAGAGTCCACCCTCCAAAGCAGTTATTTTCTCCTGGGAGAGAGAGAGAGAGATCCATTGTCTGGAGTTCAGTTGTGATACCAAGCAATACCACAGAACAGGGTCTGTCAGACCCAGGTTCCTGCTGTGGAAGCTGAGTGGGTGATTTTGGACTAGTCGCAGACTTTCAGGCTAACCTACCTCACAGGGTTGTTGTGCAGATCAAAAGGAGGAGAGGAAAATGATGTAAACTGCTTTGGTCCTCACTGCAGAGAAAGACTGTACTTTTTCTCCTGGGGAACCATTGTTGCCAGTCTCCAGGTGAGGGCTGGATATCACTCAGAATTACAACTGCTCACCAGATGGCGGAGATCAGTTCCCCTGGAGAAAACGGTGGACTCTATGTTCTTATACCCTGCTGAGATGCCCCCCCATATGATAGCCAGTGTGACATAGCAGTCAGGGCTTTAGAGCAGGGTAGAGGCTGCAGGTCTGGGGCGGAGATGGAAAGCTGAAGTCAGAGGAGCAAATAAAGGTAGGTTAATAATTGGCTGGGAAGGAGAAGGTTGCTAACTCCAGATTGGGAAATTCCTGGAGATTTGACATGTGAACCTGGAGAGGGTGAGGTCTGAGGAGGGGTGGGACGTCGGACAGGTACAATGCCATAGACTCTACCCTCTAGGCCAGCCATTTCCTCCTGGGGAACCATTGTTGTCAATCTCCAGGTGAAGGCTGGAGATCACAGAATTACAGCTGCTCTTCAGATGGCAGAGATCAGTTTCCTTGGAGAAAATGGTGGACTCTATGTCCTTATACCCTGCTGAGATGGCCTCCCTATGACACCTAGTGTGACATAGCAGTCAGGGCTTCTGAGCAGGGTAGAGGTTGCAGATGTCAGGGGAGATGGAAAGCTGAAGTTAGAGGGGCAAATAAAGGTAGGTTGATGATTGGCTGGGAAGGAGAAAGGGTTGCCAACTCCAGTTTGGGAAATTCCTGGAGATTTGAGGGGTGGAGCCTGGAGAGGGTGAGGTTTGAGGAGGGCTGGGACTTCAGACAGGCACAATGCTGTAGACTCCACCCTCCAAACCAGCCATTTCCTCCTGGGGAACCATTGTTGCCAGTCTTCAGGTGAGAGCTGGAGATCATTCAGATTTACAACTGCTCCCCAGAAGGGAGGGGAGAGGAGATGGAAAGCTGAAGTCAGAGGGGCAGATAAAGGTAGGTTGATGGTTGTCTGGGAAGGAGATAGGGTTGCCAACTCAAGGTTGGGAAATTCCTGGAGATTTGAGGGGTGGAGCCTGGAGTGGATGGGGTTTGAAGAGGGGTGGGACCTCAAACAGGTACAATGTCATAGGCTCCAGCCTCCAAACCAGCCATTTCCTCCTGGGGAACCACTGCTGCCAGTCTCCAGGTGAGGGCTGGAGATCACTCAGACTTACAGTTTCTCTTCAGATGGCAGAGATCAGTTCCCCTGGAAAAAACTGGACTCTGTTTCATTATACGCTGCTGAGGTCACCACAGCAAATTGATGTTGAGTGCCCAAGGCCAGGGCACCCACCCAGGACCTCTTTCTAGAGTTCGTTGTATTTATTTCCACAATGGGCCTTATTCCTAGCTTCTGAAATATTTCTGTTTCAGTTACATCCCAAATCTTGTATGTATCCAGTGGGACTTTTGACATTTGGGAGGATGTGTGTGTGAGCCATATGTCCTCTGCTGCCACCTATTATCTAGTACAATTTTTTTATCATTTCTCCTTTTTGGTAAGGGGCCCAGAGCAGCACACACAATTCACCGTTCCTTATTCTGCCTTCACAACAACCCTATTAGGTAGAATATGCTGAGAATATATGACTGTCCCAAGTTTTGGTCACCACATCTTAAAAAGGATATTATAGCTTTGGAAAAAGTGCAGAAGAGGGCAACTAGAATGATAAAAGGGTTGGAACACTTTCCCTATGAAGAAAGGTTGAGGTGCTTGGGGCTCTTTAGCTTGGAGAAAGATTACGCATGGGATAGAACAGGTAGAGAAAGGGGTACATTTCTCCCTTTCTCACAATAAAAGAACTCATGGGCACTCCATGAAATTGCTGAGCGGTTGGGTTAGAATGGATAAAAGGAAGTACTTCTTCACCCAAAGAGTGATTAACACATGGAATTCACTGCCACAGGAGGTGGTGGCGGCTAAAAGCATGAACGGCTTCAAGAGGGAATTAGATAAACATATGGAGCAGAGGTCCATCAGTGGCTATTAGGCACAAGGTATAGATAGGAACTCTCAGTCTGTGGCAAGTGATGCTCTGTATTCTTGGTGCTTGGGAGGGTGGGGCAACAGTGGGAGGGCTTCTAGTGTCCTGGCCCCACTGGTGGACCTCCTGATGGCACCTGGTATTTTTGGCCACTGTGTGACAGAGTGTTGGACTAGATGGGCCATTGGCCTGATCCAACATTGGCTTCTCTCATGTTCTTATAGTCTTACCCAGAAGGCTTCATGGCAGACCAGAAATTCACACCCAGGTCTCCCACATCCTAGCCTATCTCTCTAACCACTACACCAGACTTGCTCACCCAATTTTCTCCTTACATCTTGTTTGTCCTAATGTATTGCACAATCCTTCTGGACAAGATTCATACCACACATTATATTATCTCTATGCACAGCTTGCACTGAAAAGCTTGGATACTTGTGAGGTCAAGTCTCCCCCAACACCTCCATCTGCATATCCCACAAAAGCAACAAAGGGGAAATGGAGATTGCTTCATCCTGCTCTGTACACACATAGGGTGTGGTCATACAAGCAGTTTGCCGGTGCAGTAAATTGTCTCTAAATAAACTGCTTGAGTTTGAGATGTTTTGCGTCAATCACACAGTGCCCCCTAAGCCAGCATCATAGTGCTGCAGGCTTGTGGTTGATCATTCACATCACTAATGCACTGCAACCACGGACCTGCAGCTGGGTTGGTTTTTCCCCCTAAATCCTGTTGTACATGTGCAGAAGCAGACAAGTGCACACATACTCCTGGCCACATTATATGGAAGTGCTGAAGCGTACTTCGGAATGTGTTTGGGGGAAGAAAGGATGTGCCAGAAATTGAGTGGAATGATCACACTGCTCCTTCATTTCCATGGCGTGCCCAGGCTATCAGATGTCCAGAAACCTGCCATGAAAGCGCCTCACCAAGGTAGCCACCGGAATTTGCCAGTGGCTGTTTAATCTGAGTGGGAGTCAGAGGGACAAGTGGGGCACAAGAGCCAGATGTGAGCATTTGATCACACTTGTTTGATCCAGAGGGGAGGGGTGGCTGTTGTCCGGCCAAACTGCTGATGTAATCACACCCTTTGAGTCACAATCTGTTGAACAAGAGGACATACCCTTAATAGAGTCACATGTTTTGTGTACAAAAAGTCCTATGAGCAGGTTCCCAGGGAGCAAGCCTTGAGAAATGACATTAGCCAAGATCCAGTCAGAATCAGCAATACTGGGTTAGAGGAGCCCCTGCTCTGACAATCTGGGGCAACTTATTTATTTATTTATTTATTTATTTATTTATTTATTTATGGTAGTTTCTTAAGAGCTGGAAGGGCCACCTAGTCCCAGTGCTGGCAGTCCAAAGCTAGAACATTTCTGTACAGCCTTTTTTTGAACCAATTACATCCTTTGAGGTAATTGGTTCAATGGTCAAATTTAGCAGTTATCTCCTAATGTTTGAAAAAAACCCTATCCTCCTGTAAGCCTCCTGTAACTTAAGCTCATTAATCTTACCCTTTGAAACAACAAAGAACAAGTCTTTTTCCTATTCCATGGGACAGCCCTTCGGTATTTGTATTCATGTATCCCCTGAGTATTGCTGAGTTCTGTATATGGATTAAAAAATGAGGAACATACTGGGTGGGGGATACACTTCTGAATAGCACTGTCTGCAAAGAAGACCTTGGGGTATGGGTGGTTGTTGTTCAGTCACACAGTTGAGTCTGACTTTTCACGACCCCATGGACCACATCACACCAGGCCTGCCTGTCTTCCACCATCCTCTGGAGATTGCTCAACTTCATGTGCATTGCATTGGTAACACTATCTATTATTTTTATATTATTATTGTTATTATTATTATTATTATTATTATTTTAGATTTTTACCCCGCCCTCCCAGCAAGGCCGGCTCAGGGCAGTTTACAACAATGTAAAATGGTGCAATAAATAATAAAACCAGACAAGCATACATTTAAAACCGTAATTATACAATTTAATAAAGTGCTAGCAATAATTCCTGAGGCATAGTCAGCATCATATTTTACTACAGATGTCCCAGGCACTTGGGTCAGGCTATATTTGCGAGCTCCCCGAGGTGATGTTGATGGTGACAGTGGTGGTGGCGCCTCCAAAGACCTGGCAGAAGAGATCCGTTTTACAGGCCCTGCAGAACTATAACAGGTCCTGCAGAGCCATGATCTCCGGGAGCTCATTCCACCAGAATGGAGCCACTATTGAAAAAGCCCTAGTTCTTGTTGATGCAAGCCTGGCCTTCTTGATGTTTGGGAAGATCAGCCAGTTCTGAGTCCCTGATCACAGTGCTCACTGGGGAACATATGGGGAAAGGCGGTCTCTCAGGTATGCAGGTCCCTGGCTATAAAGGGCTTTAAAGGTAATAACCAGCACCTTGAACCAAATCCAGTATGCTATAAGCAGCCAGTGCAGATCTTTTAGGGCAGGCTCGATGTGTTTCCGCACAGGACGACACAACAAGAGCCTCATCGCTGCATTCTGCACTAGCCAAAGCTTCCGGATTTGGGCCAAGGGCAGCCCCATGTAAAGGGCATTACAGTAATCCAGTCTCAAGGCGACCATAGCATAGATCACTGTTGCCAAGTCATTGCATTCGAGGAAGGAACCAGCTGCCTAATCAGCCTAAGATGGTAAAAGGCCGACCTGGCAGTGGCTGCTACCTGGGCCTCCATTGTTAAGGAGACACCTAGGAGCACTCCCAGGCTCCTGACCACCAGCGCTGGCACCAACGATGCCCCATCGAAGGCTGGGAGTGGGGTTCCCTACCCCCGGATCGCCCCGACTCAGGCACAGGACCTCTGCCTTCTTCGGATTCAATTTCAGCGGCTCAGCCTAAGCCAACCAGCCATGGCTTGCAACATCAGGTCGAGATCTATTGGTTTGGAGTTGGACTGGCCACCCAATAACAGATAGAGCTGGGTGCCATCCATGTACTGGTGACAACTCAGCCCATACCTCCTGGCAATCTGGGCAAGAGGGCACATATAGATGTTAAAGAGCATTGGGGACAACACTGCTCCCTGGGGCACACCACATTCAAGTGGGTGCCTTCAGGACAGCTGATCCCCTAGCACCACTCTTGGTCCCTGACCTTGGAGAAAGGAAACAAGCCACTGCAAGGCCAGTCCCTGTACTCCAATATCGGTGAGACAGCAGATCAGTAGTTGTTGGTCAACCGTGTCGAATGCAGCCAACAGGTCTAACAACATCAACACTGCCAATCCGCCTCAATCCAGGTGCCTCCGGAGGTCATCTATGAGGGTGACCAGTGCTGTCTCTGTCCCATGACCGAGGTGGAAACTGAACTGGAAGGGGTCTAGTACAGAAGTATCATCCAGGAAGCCCTGTAACTGAATTGCCACTGCCCTCTCTATTATTTTGCCCAAGTAGGGCAAGTTGGAAACTGGCCGGTAGTTGGCTAATTCGGCCGGGTCTAGTAATGGTTTCCTTAAGTGCCTCTGGGAACAGCTCCTGAACGAGGGACATGTTAATTATCTCCCGTAATGCACCTCGAAACCCTTTGTGGCCAGCTTTAATTAGCCACAAAGGGCACGGATCAAGGGAGCACGTGGTAGGGTGTACAGTTAGGAGCAATCTGTCGACTTCCTCAAGGCTGAGCAGGCTGAAAAAATCCAAGACATGCATGGAGCCTTGAGTTCATTCACTGTATCAACTGTAGTGGGGAGGTCATGGTGGAGCGTCAAGACTTTATCCACTTTATCCACAAAGTAGCTCGCAAAGGCATCACAGCCAATATCCAATTCCCTATGATTTAGTCTGTTTTGTGTCAGAGCCATAATGGACTGAATTGTTCTAAACAATTGGGCTGGGCGTGAGGTAGTGGACATAATCTTGGCCGTGTAATACTGTCATTTAACAGCCTTGACTGCCATCTCATAAACATCCTATAAGATGCTCTTGTAGCTTCGTCGTGAGCGTGATGCCACTGCCTCTCTAGTCATCTTAGCTCCCGCTTCATTAGCGTCAACTCCTGGGTAAACCAAGGGACGAGCTTCAGCCGGGGGCACAGAGGGTTCCAGGGAGTGATCTCGTCGATGGCTGCCAACAGTCGGCTGTGCCAGTCCTCAACAAGTGCATTCAAAGAACCACCAGTGGGCATTGGATCCCAAAGAGCCATCTGAAGCCGCACTGGGTTCATTTGGCTCTGCAGGCGAGCCAAAATAGGCTCGTCACCCAAACAGGGTCAGCGAGGAGTATTCAAATGGGCCTTCAGGGCAAAGTGGTCCAACCATGGAACTACTAATGTAGTAATCTGGTCCACAGTGACCTCAGTTGCGAAGATCAAATCGAACATGTGCCCAGCCCGGTGAGTGGGGGCCGTCTGACACACTTCCGGTGATGTCAGGGGATGTGGCATATGCAAATAAGTTACGCTAATGAGTTATGCTAATGAGCTCATGAACCTCTTTTTCTACTAAATGATCCCTGTCCTTTGCCATCCCCTTCTGTTACCTTCAATCTTTCCCAGCATCAGGCTCTTCTCCAGTGAGTGCTCCCTTCTCATTTGGTGGCCAAAGTATTTCAGCTTCAGCTTTAGTATCTGTCCTTCCAGGGAACAGTCAGGGTTGATTTCATTTAGGATTGACTGATTTGATCTCCTTGCAGTCCAAAGGACTCTTAAGAGTCTTCTCCAGCACCATAATTCATAAGCAGTTTGGTGTAGTGGTTAAGTGCGCGGACTCTTATCTGGGAGAACCGGGTTTGATTCCCCACTCCTCCACTTGCATCTACTGATGTGACCTTGGGTCAGTCACAAGCTCTGGCACAGCTGTTCTCTCAAGGACAGTTTGTGTTAGAGTTCTCTCAGCCCCACCTACCTCACAGGGTGTCTGTTGTGGGGAGGGGAAGGGAAAGGAGTTTGTAAGCTGCTCTGAGACGCCTTTGGGCAGTGAAGGGCGGGGTATAAATCCAAAATCATCATCATCATCATCATCATCATCATCATCATCTTCTTCTTCTTCCTCTTCTTCCTCTTCTTCCTCTTCTTCCTCTTCTTCCTCTTCTTCTTCTTCTTCTTCTTCTTCTTCTTCTTCTTCTTCTTCTTCTTCTTCTTCTTGTCCTCGGCACTCGGCCTTCCTTATGGTCCAACTCTCGCAGCCATACATTACTACGGAGAATACCATCACTTCAACTATGTGGACTTTTGTTGGCAGTGTAATGCCTCTATTTCTTATTACGCTGTCCAGGTTTGCCGTAGCTGTCCTCCCAAGGAGCAGGCGTTTTTTAACTTCATGGCTGCAGTCTCCGTCTGCAGGGATCTTGGATCCCAGAAATGTGAATTCTGTCACTGCTTTCATGACTCCCCTTCTGTTTTCCAAAGAGTGATGGGGCCAGATGCCATGATCTTAGTTTTTTTGATGTTGAGTTTCAAGGCAACTTTTGTGGTCCCCACACTTAGCAAGAGGCACTTTAGAATCATAGAATGTTAGAGTTGGAAGGGACCTTGCAGGTCATCTAGTCCAACCCTCTGCACTCTGCAGGAGCATAGCCGAAAGATAGCTCTGCATACCTAAATACCTACAACATACCTGAAGGATGGTTGTCTAGTCTCCGCTAGAAAACGTCCAGCAAAGCAGCATCCACCACCTCCCGAGGCAGAGGCTGTTCCAGTGCTCAACCACTCTTACAGTTAGGAAGTTTCTCCTGATATTTAGCCGGTAACGACTCCCTTGTAATTTCCACCCATTAGATCTAGTCTTGCAATCTGGAGCAAGAGAGAATAGATTTGCTCCATCTTCTACATGACAGCCCTTCAAATACTTGAAGATTGCAATCATGTCCCCTCTAAACCTTCTCTTTCCCAGGCTAAACATACCCAACTCTTTCAGCCTTTCCTCATAAGACTTGGATTCCAACCCTCTCACCATCCTGGTCGCCTGACCATAGCAGAATAGAATGAAACTACCACCTCCCTTGATCTGGACACAATGCTTCTGTTAATGCATCCTAAGATTGCATTAGCTTCCTTCACAGCTACATCACACTGCAGGCTCATGTTTAGCTTGTGATCAACTAGAACACCTAGATCCCTTTCACATGTGCTGCTGTCAAGCCAAGTCCCTCCCATTCTATGGCTGAGTTCAGACTGGCAGTTTGCTCCGGTAGCCAGTCGTAGCAAAAAAGCCCCGGAATAAACTGTTCCGGGTTTTCCCGTTCAGACAGCCCAGGCTGCTGCCGGAAGATGCGGGGCAGAGCTGGGCGGGAGCATTCAGACTGGGGGGGTACGGGAGGACCAAAAGTTAAATCTGAGCAGCTAGTGTGATGTGGCAACAAAAAAGGCTTATGCGATCTTGGGGTGTATCGACAGAGGCATAACATCCGAAAAGCAAGATGTGATAGTCCCACTGTACACTGCATTGGTCAGGCTGCCCCTGGAGTATTGTGTGCAGTTATGGTGACTCAGTTCAAAAAGCATTTGGACAGAACTGAGCAGGTGCAGAGGAGAGCAATGAGGATGATCAGGGGCCTGGAGATCAAGCCCTATGAAGAAAGGTTGAGGGACGTGGGAATGTTCAGTCTGGAGAAGAGGAGGTTGAGGGGGGACATGATTGCTCTCTTTAAGTATTTTAAGGGCTGTCACTTAGAGAAGGGCAGGGAGCTGTTCCAGTTGGCAGCAGAGGCTAGGATTCACAATAATGGGTGGGAAGATACCAGCTGGATATTAGGAAAAACTTTTTTACAGAAAAAGTTGTGCAACAGTGGAATCAACTGCCTTGCATTGAGCAGGGGGCTGGACGAGATGGCCTGTATGGCCCCTTCCAACTCTGTGATACTGTGATTCTATGAGGAAGGACTGTGGCTCAGTCAGCTTGGCATACAGAAAGTCCTATGTTCAATCCCCAACACCTCCAAGTATAAAGATCAGGTAGTGCGTGACGTGGAAGTCCACTGCTTGAGAACTTGGAGAGCTGCTACCAGTTAGAGAAGACTATTCTGACCTTTACAAAACCAGTGTTCTGACTCTGTAGAAGGCAGCTTCATGTGTTCAAGTCTTCTGTTCTCCAGGTGAGAAAGACACCCCGTTCCTTAGACCTTTCTCACAAAAAAGATAAAATGACTTTGATCATCAGATAATTGATACTCCTTAGCCTGCTAAACCATGATTTTAGAGTATGATTGCCTGTTCTGGCTCTCCAAAGTGTTAAGTATAGTTGCTGTACAGGCAGCTTCTGTTGAAATCAGCTCAGCACTGTTGTGCAATAAACTTATAACAAAGAGGAACACCCCCCCTTCCTTGTATGGAGCATGTTGACAGTGTTTTTCAGCCTTTAATTAAGAGTGGCAGTCCTGGTTGTTTATCATTAGTAAATACATTAATCTTTATTTTTGGACTGAAATTCAATAATAGCACTGTTGCCTGGCAGGAATGAAGGGGGTGGGTGGGTGATATATATTGTCCTTTGATAGCAATGATTTATGAGACTCTTACTCTGAGAAGAGAAAGTGACTGACTATGGCTGAATTATGGCCCACAGCATGTCCACATAATGTCTTAAGTATCCATAAAAATATAGTTGATAGCAGGGAATCGCAACTGAAAATCTAGACAGGCAGAGATAATGATAGAGGTAATAAGCAGGGATGGCCCAATCAATTGGGAATACCTCAGAACTCAACTGAAACATAGCCATGGATCTCAAAATCAGCTCAGCTCTTTACTCAGCCATAGATAAGTTAACTCTTGGAAGTCTCAGTTGATAAAAGTCAATAAAATTAGATTAGCAAAGAGTAAGATTCCAGTACCACCATTAAAGATTAACAAAATCTGTGGCAGGGTATGAGCTTTCGTGCGTCACTGCTCACTTCTTCAGATACAGTTAGAATGTCCCATTTTGCCACAAATTTTGTTAGTTTTTAAGGTGTTACTGGACCCTTGCTCCTTTCTGCTGCTACAGACAGACTAACATGGCAACCCATCTTGATATATCTCCAAGTAAGATTAGAGGATAAGGACATTTCCTGTGGAGTTAAAATAAAGGCTGTGCCTTATGAGAATGGTTTGGCTCTGGTCTCATGTATGCAAATAGGAATGCACTAATGCACAGAGTATGGGAAATAAACAGGATGAACTTGAACTTCAAATATTGGAAAGTAAGTATGATCTGATAGGTATCATTGAGACTTGGTACAATGAGTCTCATATATGGAGCACAGCGATTGAAGGATATATCTTGTTCAAACGGAATAGAATAAACAAAAAAAGGAGGTGGGGTGGCACTATATGTCAAGAATGAATACACTTGCACTGAAATTCTGGATTTTGAGAGTTGCCCTGTTGAAAGTGTGTGGGTAAGGATAGAGTGAGGGAAAAAAGAAGGGGATATTGTTGTGGGGGTATACTACAGATCTCCGAACCAACTGGAAGAACTGGATGATGCATTTGTACAACAGCTTGCTAAATTTTCACAGAGACAGGATGTTGTGGTTATGGGAGATTTCAACTATCCAGATATTTGTTGGAAATCTAACTCTGCTAGACTTGGGGCATCCCACAGATTCTTGAATAGTCTTGCGGACAACTTCATCTCTCAGAAGGTGGAGGTGGGAACCAGAGGATCTGCTATCCTGGATTTAATCCTGACTAACAAGGAAGAACTGGTTGATGAAGTGAACATTGTGGGATCCTTCAGGAATAGTGACCATGTCAGCTTGGAATCTGACATAGAGATGGATGTGAAACCAGGACATAGTAGGACTCGTATCCTGGACTTCAGGAAAGCTGATTTCAAAAAACTCAGAGAAATATTAGGTAGGATCCCGTGCCTAGAAATGCTGAGGGGGAAATCTGTACAGGAAGGATGGGTGATGCCGAAAAATGAAGTTCTTAAGGCATGATTGCAAACTGTTCCAGTAAGAAAGAAAGGTGGGAGACATGTAATGAAGCCAAGGTGACTGAACAAGGAACTCTCTGAAGAGCTGAGACTAAAAAGGGAAATGTACAGGAAATAGAAGGAGGATCAAATTACTGAGGGTGAGTATAAGAAGCAGGCTCAAATCTATAGGGATGGTGTCAGAAAGGCTAAAGCGCAGATGGAGCTCAGGCTTGCGAGGGATGCTAAAAATAACAAGAAAGTTTTCTATGCCTATGTTCGGAGCAAAAAGAACAGGGATGGGGTAAGCTCATTGCTATGGGAAGACGGTCAAGTCTTAACAAGGGATGAAGCCAAAGAGGAATTACTCAACTCTCACTTTGCTTCAGTCTTTAACCATAAGGTGAGCTGTATACAAACTGAGAATGCAGGGCATATGAAGGAAGGAGGAGCTGCCAGGCCAGAGTAAGTAAGGAAAAGGATAGAGAGCATCTAGCTGCCTTAAATACTTTCAAATCTCCAGGGCCAGATGGCTTGCATCCCAGGGTGCTAAAAAAATTGCTGATGTTATTTCAGAGCCTCTGGCTCTAATATTTGAGATGTCCTGGAGTACTGGTGTTGTGCCAGAAGACTGGAGAAGAGCGAATGTTGTCCCAATCTTCAAGAAGGGAAAAAAGACGGACCTGGGAAATTACAAGCCTGTCAGTTTGACATCAATACCTGGGAATATTCTAGAGCAGATTATTAAACGCTCTGTCTGTGAGCACCTTGAATGGAATGAGTTAATTGGTAGTAGCCAGCATGGGTTTATCAAGAATAAGTCATGCCAGGCCAAACTTATCTCCTTTTTTGACAGAGTTACTAAAATGGTTGACCGGCAATGCTGTGGATATAGTGTATCTAGTAAAGCATTTGACAAAGTTTCTCATGCTATCCTTGAGGATAAGCTGGTTAGCTGTGGGCTGGACGGTGCAACCGTTGGATGGATTCATGGTTGGTTGAAAAATCGTACCCAATGAGTGCTTGTAAATGGCTTTGTGTCTACGTGGAGGGAAGTCTCGAGTGAAGTGCCACAGGGCTCGGACTGGGTCCAGAGTTGTTCAATGTTTTTATAAATGACCTGAAGGAAGACATAGAGGGGATGCTTATCAAATTTGCAGATGACACAAAGCTGGGTGGAATTGCTAATTCTGAAGAAGACAGAGTCAGGATTCAAAATGATCTAGATAGGCTGGAACGTGGGCTGAAACAAATAAATTTTCAGTAGACGTAAGTGCAAAGTCCTACACTTAGATACAAAAAATCAAAGGCACAGATATAGAATGGGTGGGACTTGGCTTGACAGCAGCACATGTGAAAGGGATCTAGGTGTTCTAGTTGATCACAAGCTAAACATGAGCCTGCAGTGTGATGTAGCTGTGAAGGAAGCTAATGCAATCTTAGGATGCATTAGCAGAAGCATTGTGTCCAGATCATGGGAAGTGGTAGTTCCACTCTATTCTGCTATGGTTAGGCCTCACCTGGAGTACTGTGTCCAGTTTTGGGCATCACATTTTAGGAAGGATGCTGACAAGCTCGAGCATGTCCAGAAGAGGGCAACCAGAATGGTGAGAGGGTTTGTATCCAAGTCTTAGGAGGAAAGGCTGAAAGAGTTAAGTATGTTTAGCCTGGGAAAGAGAAGGCTTAGAGGGGACATGATTGCAGTCTTCAGATATTTGAAGGGCTGTCATGTAGAAGATGGAGCAGATCTATTTTTTCTTGCTCTGGATTGCAAGACTAGACCTAATGGGCGGAAATTAGAAGGGACTCGATACTGGCTAAATATCAGGGGAAACCTCCTAACTGTACGAATGGTTGAGCAGTGGAACAGACTGCCTCAGGAGATGGTGGATGCTCCTTCACTAGACGTTTTCAAGCAAAGGCTGAACAACCATCTTTCGGGTATGTTGTAGCACTATCTTTCAGCTATGCTCCTGCAGAGTGCAGGAGGTTGGACTAGATGACCTGCAAGGTCCCTTCCAACTTTAACATTCTATGAGTCTATGAATGCTAGCCTCCAGGTGGGACCTGTGGATCTCCTAGAATTACAGCTCATCTCCAGACTACAGAGATTGATTCCCTGTAGAAAATGGATGCTTTGGACTCTTTGATATTGTATCCCACTGAGGTACCTGTCATCCCTAGGCTCCACCTCCAAATCTCTAGGTGTTTCCCAGCTTGGAGCTGGTAACCCTTTTTTTTTTCATTCTGTGAAATCATTTTTGGAATTAATAGTTCAGGAGCTTTCTTGTCTTTACATGCCTGTAATAATTGATACTACATAATTCTAAGTTCCCAGTAATGTTCTGGTGAATCTTGATAATATGTACTTGATAATATGTACTGTGCACATATTCTATACATGCTCAGAAGTACTGTCTTTTAAAACATGTTTTTGTTGTTGGTTTGATAAGTTTTAAACAACTGATGAAGAGAAGTAGTGATAAAATGTTTGTTAATCTTGTTCTTTCTCTTTCATTTATATATATGTATAGAACCCCCTGGGGAAGCTTGGCTCAAAGCACATAGGGGTGTTGTTATTTGGTGTAAAGAATCCCCCCACACACCATTTTTTCATTGTTTCCTTGGTTCCATAGTAGAAATCACTTCAAGATGGAGATAGAATACACATCATGTTCTTTTGATGATCTCTCTTTTTAAAAAACCCTCCCACAATAAGTGACTGAGCACATAAAAGAGAGAGCTGCACTAAATGCATCATATTTTGTCTTGCCCTTCCTCCAAGGAGCTCACAGTGAAGTGCATGGTTCTCCCCTTCTTCATTTTGTCCTCACAGTACCCTGTAATGTAGAATAGGCTGAGAGAGTCTGGTTGACCCAGCAAGTTTCATGACAGTGTAATTATTTCAACATAGGGAAGCATTCAGAAAAATAAAACACTTAGGCTGCGATCATACGCACAATTAGACCTGCCATAGGTGCAAATGCCAGGCAGATTTAAATCAGACGACAACATCTGGGAAGTGCCTCACAGCCGTCGGCAACCCGTTCTGCTCTGCCACAGAAGCAGAGTTAAAAGACACCAGGGAAAATCTGGTAGAAAACAGGTTGCAACGGGCCACAGACAGACTTTCCCTTGTCTGATCTCTCCAGCACGCTCTCATGGCGTCAGGATGGTCTGATCAGGCCATCCCAACTCCATGCCATTGTCCCGTCCCCCCCCCCCAGTACATCATCGCAGACTCCATAGGGAGCCCTCAGTGTGGAGATGCAATTAATTTACTCTTGGTTTAAGCGTATTGGAAACAAATGGCAAAAAAACCCACCCGCAGTTGCGTTTGATCATGCAGTGGCGGGCTGTGCCTGCAGCTTCCAAGGACTATGTGATCGTGCAACTGCGGGTCAAATTCCTCTGGAGGAAATAGCCCCGCTTCCCTCCCTTTTTTTTGGTGCCTGTGACTGCAACCTTATTCAGGGAGGGGCCATGGTTCAGTGGTAAAGCATCTGCTTTGTATGCAAAAGATCCCAGGTTCAATCCCAGCATCTTCAGTTAAAATAATTAGGTAGTCAGTGTTGTAAAAGGTGTCAACCTGAGACCCTGGAGAACTGCTGACAGTCTGCATATTGATTTTGGTCTGACTCTGTATGAGGCAGCTTCACATGACCTTGCTCCTTTGGTTTAGAATTTGGCATCAAGTGGAAAATGGTTTCAACTACCTCCGTAGAAAACAGGATATTTGTTATAACATTTGTGGATACTTTGGGGAGTGATTGTATATCATTGCATGTTGCAAGTCAGGTGAGGAGAACCCTCAGCTGCTAAATGCACCAGTGGGAATTTGGTCATTTATTCATGAGTGTATTAGAATGATGGGGCACAGGCAAAAAGATGCTAAGCACAAAATTGTACTCCTACATTGTATGTTCAACCTGTACATCAACAAGACAGATTGTGTTCTGAATAATGCATTTAATATAGCAAGACTGGAGGTAGTTCTAAATAACTCAGAGGGGAAAATGGAACAGTGTTTGGTGTGTAGGACAATTAAAAGGAATCTTGTAAAGGGCTTTCTGATCTACCTCTGAATGACATTTATTATTTATAGCTGAGATCCAATCACATGAATATTTATGGAACCACATGCCCAAAGATGAAGCAAGAAGAGACAGTTACTGAACTGAGGAGGATTTTTTAAAAAGGTGGGAACAAGAGCTCTTCTGGCAGAAAGTCTCTGATTGTTTGTGGCAAAGTTTGCCATGAGCTGTCCACATTGATTTAAGAGAGGTGGCCCCAAACAAGACATACGTGGAGAAACACATCCTTTGTTTCCCCCTTGTGCTATTATTAAAGCAGTATGGTGTTTTTGTGGGAGTATAGAAGTTTGTGTGTGGGGAGTAAATGTTGGAGAAAGGTACTAATTGTTTCCTCCACCTTCTGATACTCCTCTGAAAATTGTAGGTTTTAAAATTATACTCCTCCAGTCAACCTCTAAAATCAGAAACTAATCAGGAATTATATGTTTATTTGATTAGATTTTAATTCCACTATTCCTTTAAAGAGCGCTAGCTAATGTACAATGGTCTCTCCTGCCCTCACATTTTAACCTCATAACCAACCCTTTGAGGTAGGATAGGCTGAGAGAAAATGACTACCACAAGGTCACTCGGGCTGCAGTCACACTGGCAGCTTGGCGTGGTATGGTGGTGCCTCTAATTGTACTAGTTTAAAGTGTTGTGGGGCATATAATCCAGACAGCACACCCTGCTGCGGTTTAACCACACAGCCATCCCGTGGTCAAACATCCACATTAATGCAGTGCCTGAGCCACAGAGTGTGCTGCCTGGTCATTTTTAAAATGCAGGTGGGTGCATAGGTGCTTATGTGCACATATGCACTCGTATGTATGTGTGCATGTGCACTCATGTGCATATGGGCAATTTAAAAAAAAAAACAACAACCACCCCAGCAGTGGAAACATCTGGAGGTTCAGATGTCCCTTCCGGGTTCCTTTCACTGTAGGAGAGTTCAGACGTTGGAAAACCCAAAGGGAACCCTGAACAACCAGTTAATACCAGACTTTCCCTGGTATCAGTTTATTCTACTTCCATTGCGAAACAGCAGAGGTTGCTGATGACTGCACCACAGGTTGGCGACAAACTGCCTGTGTGACCACAGTCTCAGTGAGCTTTATGGCAGAGGGGATTTGAACCCTGCCTTACTCTTTGATATCCTAGGCCCTGTTCACACGGAGCATTTGCCCCGCTGACGTCACGGGAGCCCTGCGGACTTTCCGTGCGCGTTCATACGAGCACATCTGGGAGGCGTAGGGCTCCTGTGGCCAACCCGCGGCTTCCCTCCGAAAATGTGGGGTAAAAAACTAGTATGTCCGAGGTACTAGTTTCTGGAAACCCCGGGACAAAGGCTGGCGTCTGATCGCGGGAGCGCCTTATCCCGCGGCTTCCGACGCCCGCCCATGTCCCCGGGGTTTCCGGATGTTGTAAGTTTCCCTGGGATGCGCACCAACACTGGACAGAGCATGCGCGCACACAAGTCACCGACAGTGGCCCGCCCCCCCCAATGGCGCATGCGCACTTCGCACTTGCGTGGTCTTCTGTGCTGCTGTTTTGCCACGCTGCAGCAGCGCAGTGTGATCGCTGCGCGGAGCTGGCGCGTGGCAACCCAACGGCCTGTGAGATCGGGCTACCGCGCCTTATTTAGCTCCGGGGCAAACTGCCACGCCTCCCCCGCGCATTTTCTGGCCCATGTGACCGGGGCCATATAGCTGAAGATTCCAGAGGTTTAAACCTTCCTCCCAGCATGTGCTCCATAACTGAGTTTTGATCCTAGAATGTTTCTTAAAAACTGTATTCAGACATTACAATAAATTGTAGCTCAGTCAAACTCTGGTTAGTTGTGTTATCTAAAAGCAAAAGATCCAACCACATTGGAGAATTTGCTGGTTGGTGCTAAACTGGAATCTGAAAACATAATGTGCAAGCTTAAAACCTCTGCGACCTACCTTAAAAGGTTTCTTGTGAGTTAAAATTGGAGAATATTTTTGGTACATAGAAAAGTTCTCTAGCCATGGTGAATGTAGTTGGGTATTGTATGTGACTGACAGATAATGATAAATTTCATCTTTACATCTATAATGAATCTCATTGCCCTATTCAGATGTCGACCACTTAGTGAGGAAAATAGCTTTGCGGTGGATGGGAAGGTAGCATTTCCCTGTTCTTCTGTGATATACTTTTAAAAGCAGCACTTGGTTGCTAAGTTATTAAGGGGAAAAAAGAGGGGAGGGAAAGTAGAGAAAGTTCTGCTGTATCGAGTTTTATAATTATAATCCATACAGGTTTATCCATGTGAAATGTTGTAGTCATGTCATGTTAAAGAAGGCGCTATGAGAATCTTGCACCAGGATGTGTGTGCGTGTATGTGTGCATGCGCATTCTTGCTGAAATAGGTCTGAAGTCAGAACATAAATCCTTTTCATATGGCTCACACCTGAGGAGACTTCAAAAGTTCTCCTTTGAAGTTTGGGAAAGTCCTTTGAAGTAGTTAAATATGCAAAGAAATTCAACTTCATTAAGTGGTTTTGTAAATTGGGGTAAAAATGAAAAACCACAGAACTCGATTGTATTTTGAAGACAGATTTGATAGCTAACAGGCTAATGAAGACTTCTGAAATGCCCTACAAAGAACCAATGAGAGCAGCTGAATTCTGGAGTTCTGCTTCTGGAAAAAAATGTGATGGAACAAACCAGGGCTGTACAGAGTACAGCCTTCATAAAAAAGACTGCTGGTGAGGTGACTTAAAGGGACTGTGCACAGTGTTTACCTATCTGGTGCAATTTTATCCTGCCCTTTCTCCGAGGAGCTCTGAGCAACTTTCATGGTTCTCCTTCTGGCATTTTATCTTCCTAATAACCTGGCTAGGCTAGGCTGAGATAAGGGACAGGCCCAAGGCCACCCAGTGAGTTCAGTGGTGGAGTAGGAATTTGAAGTTGGATTTCCCAAGTCCTGGTCTGATACTTTTACCACTGCACCACACTGGCAGTGGAAGTGAATTCTCTGAGGAGGCTGGAATGTGTCCTGGTATCTTGTGACTTTGCATGGTGCTGGTTGGAGATATTGCTGCTGTCAATGGTTGTAGGCTTGCTTCTTTGGAATCCCTGGAAGAAAATAGAGATGTCCCTCCCTCTTGGGTCTCTTCTTGGTCTTTTCTGAAGGGAAAGCTGCTTTCTACTGTGCGGGCTCTCAGATCCCCAACTTCCTCGCCTCCCATTCTATATGTCAAACTCTGCTCCGCTTAGTTTGTCATGGCTGTGGAGGGGAAGGGGAATTCCTGAGGGGAGGGGGAGTGAATGCTGAGTGCCTGAATCAGGCTATAGTAGAAGCTGTAACTTTTCCTGAAGAAGCCTACCTCCCAGAGGAATGCCTTTGTACCAGCTTCCTAGGCTAGATAGTGGGATCATATATTTCCCAGAGGGAGGGAGTGGACCACGCAATGGCTAGGCGGGATGTCTGCAATGTGTGATCTGTTATTCATGTCAAGGGGGCCCTATTCAAATTACCTATAACTGTACATGTACCCGCCAAAATTCTCAGTTCTGACACAGTATTGTTCTGGTCTGGATCATGTCTATTTCTCCATAAACAAATCACTGCCAACGAGAGTGTTGTTGAGAGTAACTTGTTCTGGAGCCTGACACTATAGATGCTTGGATATTACATTCCCCTTACACCACTTTTGCTGATCCTGAACAAGCAGAGAAAGTTCTGTTGTATTGAGTTTTGTAATTATAACCTCCTTTCTAGTTTGATTGGGAATCCCTGTACCAAAATTGCAGAATATACTTGCTGAGAAAGTGAAAATGTTTATCCACTGTAATCCATCATGCTGGCTGCATGCCAAGGTGACCTGCATTTTTCTGTTAGCAGCTTCTTTTTTATGGGAAAAAAGTGCAAGATTCCTGAGCCAGTCATTGGACTCTAGCTCATTTTATACATACATACACATGTGTATATGTGTGTATGTAGTACGTATACATGTTGTGTTCATACCTTTTTTCCTGAGCTAACTTGTTAATCTTCATATTATTGTCAGGTAACTAACTATATAGCCACATTAAGTAGAGCTTAATGAACTGTTTTAGAGTTCTCAGCTAACCATGAGTCAGGGAAGACTCATTTGTTCCTCCCCCCCAGTGTTGTATGGTTGCACATCAATTTTTGTAAATAGCTTGAAACATATTACCTTGCACAGAAGGAAGCCAAATGTCCTTAGAAAATTGCTGTCTTCATAGAAGCCTGTTTCCTGGATTTCAGTCATTGCTGAATCACTGGCCTTGAATGAATCATTCTCTAGCCTTAAAAATTCTTTTTTGGCATACACAAACAATGAAGGTGAGTGCTCAGCTTTGCTGAATGTATGTAAAAAGTGTACATGTTTATCTGCAGGCATCATAGGAAGTTGAAAAGTTATACAGCTACACTGGTACATGTAAAATCCAGAACCAAGAAAAAAAAAATCTATGTAATACCTTTTATTAGGACCAGCACAATTGACACAAAACATTGTGAAGTTCAAGCTCACCAAAACTTTTCCTCAGGCTGGATGTTGCAAAAGTTAGAGTGACAGAAAGGTAGAAGCCAGATTTTTTTGGTCCATGATGTTAAGGTCTCATCTTGCACACTTCCTCCATGAGATGCAAGCAGGCAATTAAGCTTAGCTTTATTGTTGAGCTGTTGAGTTATTTCATAGGAAGTTTCCTTAATCTGAGTCAGGCTTTTGGTCTATCTAGTTTGACTGGTGGTGGTCCTTCAAGATCTCAGGCTGAAAAAGGTCTTGCCTGACACCTCCTTCCAGGGGTTGAACCTGTGACCTCCAAAGTATCAATCAATTACTTTATTCAGCCAATGGCCAGTACAAGTCAATAGTAAAAGCTATACAGAAAAATAATTAAAAAATAAAATTGGTCTGTCCTATTACTAACAGTAGTTGTTAGCCATTCAGTCGTGTCTGACTCTTGGTGATTCTATAGGCCAGCTCTCTCCACGTTTTCTAATCTTGTACCGTTTCCTTGAGTTGTTCTATGCTCCGGCTGATGTCATCTTTTATCGTGTATAGCCACCATGTTCTTTAGCGGCCCAGTTTCCTTTTGCCACTAACCAATTCAAGCATAAATGCTTTTTCTAGTGAGTTCTTCTGCATGACAGTAGAAATCTCTAAAAATTAAAATCTGTGCGTAAAGTTTCAAAACAAATTCTGCAAGCTGCTGAATTTTTTTTTGGCACAGCTGATAGTAACCTGTTGGTTAACAACCATTAAAAGCTTCTTTGAGGTATCAACATCTGAACATCCTGAATAATTATTAAACAGAGGGGAAATTGTATTTGACCAAGCTTCCTGATAAAAGCAACAGTAAAAGAGTACATACTCAACTGATTCCACCTCTTTGGTGCCACATGGACAGATTCTCTCCTTCATGGGAGTATTTTTGTATCTCCCATCTAAAACTGCAGAGGGGAGGACTTACCATCTCACCAAAGTGAAAGCTCTCCATTGACTGGGTACCTCCAGGACAGAGAGAGAAGGTGCCAGGGCAACAACATATTTAAGCTTCTCTGGAATCAAGAAGTTTGAGATGTTGTTAATATCTCTTTGATGCTCTATATTAAGCACCCTTTGTTTGTATCCTGGAATCTTCAACCACACTGGACTCAGGCTGGTCAATTTGGCCCGCGATGGTTTGATCAATGTTTTTGCTGGATCAGATCCCATTTGCAGAACAAATTCGAAAGAGAAACCCATATTCTGCAGTTTAGAATGGATGGCCTTCTTCCAAGAGGACGGGAAAATTTCTTGTAGGACCAAAGCTATCAAACCCTTCGGATTATATGCTAATTTTAACCAATACTTGATGGAGGCAAGGCTTACCCTGGCTTCCCCCTCCGAAGTACATGCTCTGCTACTGTGCTATGCCCCCCATATACAGGGGCATGCTCCCAGGGCTCAGACTGCCCTCAGTTTCCTGCCTGTGGAGCATGTATGCAGTCTCTGTTGCTGCAGGTTGTGTACCAGGGACTGTGCTCCTTGAGACAGAAGCAAGCTCTTTGTTTCCACATGGACAATTAACCTGACCTATCCAGGCTGTTGGAAGAAGACTCTTAACAAAGCAAGAGATTGGCCCAATCTGCATTTGGTATGTAAAACTGTTCCGTGCTGCTGTGGCGCCGGCTTCCCATTTGGTTCAGTATAAAGCTCTCCTCTGTCTGCATCAGGATGCAACCTGCTTAGGGAGAGCGTGGGGGGGAGTGGCCTCCTGGGGTGCCGGCAGGGGAGGTTGCACTGTGGGGAAGAAATAGCACCTGTGACCCTACACACACAGAAAGTAAAAGGGGGTGACCTGGCAGGGGGGCAGAAAGATGGAACGAGCTGGGTAAAAAACACAAAACATCCAGCAGTTGCCAGGCAGGGTATGCTGGAGACTGCTCCTGGAAATAACAAATAGTTCATGCATGGGTGTGCTTCCAAACCCCCCCCCAATATGATTGCAGAAAAATGTTCCTTGGCTGCTTTTAGACGCAGACAACTGGATTTTCAGCCAACTTGTTTCCTTTGTGACAATTTGCGTATCTCCTTAGAAAAGACGGGGGGGGGGAGAATTCAGCTCCAGTTGTCTGCTTTTTGCTCACAAAACATCCAAAGCAACTCCCACTCTAAAGAAACAACCAAGAACAGACAGAGCTCTAAGAAAACTCTGATGGCTGAAAGCTGAGTGCTGCTGTTTACCAGCAAGCAGCAAAAATCAAACGCCAAGCTCCCACGGAGTGACCCCAGTATCCCCAATCACATAGACAATATGCAAACAATGAACGAACAGTAAACAGGCAAAAACACACAAACAAAGCACAGATAAAATCAAAGCTAAAAAGCAACACAGCACTTCCCTCTCGGCTGCAAACCAGAGCCCTCCCTTTTTGCTCACAGTGGCTCAATGGTGGGGAGGAGCAGTTGTGCCACCTTAAAACCACATTCAGATAAGGTGGTGAGACACCAGAGTGACATTGGAGTCACTACTAAATGGCAATAAAATGATGCGGACAGCTGATTCTGAGATGAAACAATAGGAGAGTGGATACGGCATCAAATGTAGACAGAAATTTGTGAGACAATGTGAGATCATTTGCACAATGGTGGGAAATAACAATGCAGACTGGATCTTTATTTCAGTATCTTCCCAGGTTTTTTAAAAAATGTTGTGGGTAAGAGTTCCTCCACTTCCTGCCCACCAGCACAAATGAATAGTCAGCTTCATCCTCTAGCTGTTATATTGCTCAAATGCTACAATGAGTTTGCGTGAGTTTTGGCCCCTTCTGCAACCTTTGTGGTGGTATCCTGTCTGCTGGTATCTGTGTGTTTCCAGTCTGGGCTGCAGTTCTACTATCCAACAGAACAGCTGCTGTCTTCAGAATGGCTGGGTTTGCCAGTTTGCCTTCCCCTTCTGTCAGCCAAGCCCTGAAGCAGAGGAAGTTCCTTGTATATTGCAATAGGCCCTGCCTCCCTGGGTTAGGTTTCCCCTCCCCCCAGGCTTCCCTAGTAAGACTGGCTGTTGGTGCTGCTGGTTCTCTTGAGTATTGTCAGATGAAGCCTCTCCTCTTTTCCCAGCAGCATCTCACCTCTTGGGACAGGAAGACAACTTCCTTCTGGCCTAGCAAGGGATTATCATCTGTCTGGTCTCAGGTTAGGGTGGTATCTTCAAGTGGTTCATTTATTTTGTTTTATTTATTCAGAATTTTGTGCAGAGCATTGGAAAAGCATTGAAAAAGAGCAATTTTGATATGACTGAGAGTGTACCGAAGTTCTTCTTGTGTGGTGCTTTATATCAGAAAAACACCACCCCAAAACACAACATATTTTGCAAACTTCCAATCATATCTTAACTTTTGTTTTGGGCCACTTTTTCAGTTTGCCTAGGGCGGTGCTTGCTTCTTATTCTGCATTTTCTTAGTTTTACCCGTTGTCTTTGAAAGGACCTGTTTCTGAGAGAAGGGAAATGTGTTAAAGTCTTGCACTTTTGCAGAGACTTTCTAGGAAAGGCATTGATTTGCAGTAGTGTGGTACCACCTAAAGCAACAGCTGTGATACAAGCACTGATATGAATAAGCTTTGACTAATGCTCACTTAATGCAAATGTACAGGGTGAAAATTTTCCTTTTGCAAATATGAAGATCTGCAAATACCCACAGACCCCACAGCACAAACTGTTACAATTTTAGTCTATTTTTTCCTTTTCCCACCTATCAGGTACTTTATTGTCCTTGGAAATACAGGTGTATAGTCCTGTCCAAAATTCATAGAATCATAGAATGTTAGAGTTGGAAGGGACCTTGCAGGTCATCTAGTCCAATCCCCTGCACTCTGAAGAAGCATAGCCGAAAGATAGCCCTACAACATACCCGAAAGATGGTCGTCCAGCTTCTGCTTGAAAATGTCTAGTGAAGGAGCATCCACCATCTCCTGAGGCAGTCTTGTTCCACTGCTCAACCACTCGTACAGTTAGGAGGTTTCCCCTGATATTTAGCCAGTATTGACTCCCTTGTAATTTCCGCCCATTAGATCTAGTCTTGCAATCTGGAGCAAGAAAAAATAGATCTGCTCCATCTTCTACATGACAGCCCTTCAAATATTTGAAGACTGCAATCATGTCCCCTCTAAGCCTTCTCTTTCCCAGGCTAAACATACCCAACTCTTTCAGCCTTTCCTCCTAAGACTTGGATTCCAACCCTCTCTCCATTCTGGTTGCCCTCTTCTGGACATGCTCGAGCTTGTCAGCATCCTTCCTAAAATGTGGTGCCCAAAACTGGACAGAGTACTCCAGGTGAGGCCTGACCATAGCAGAATAGAGCAGAACTACGACCTCCCGTGATCTGGGCACAATGCTTCTGTTAATGCATCCTAAGATTACATTAGCTTTCTTCGCAGTCACATCGCACTGCAGGCTCATGTTTAGCTTGTTATCAAGCAGAACACCTAGATCTCTTTCACATGTGTTGCTGTCAAGCCAAGTTCTCTCCCATTCTATATCTGTGCCTTTGATTTTTTGTACTTAAGTGTAGGACTTTGCACTTATGTCTATTGAAATTCATTTTATTTGCCTCAGCCCACTGTTCCAGCCTATCTAGATCATTTTGAATCCTGACTCTGTCTTCTTCAGAATTAGCAATCCCACCCAGCTTTGTGTCATCTGCAAATTTGATAAGCATGCCCTCTCTGTCTTCCTCCAGGTCATTTATAAAAACATTGAACAACACTGGGCCCAGGCCCGAGCCCTATGGCACTCCACTCGAGACTTCCCTCCATGTAGACGCAGAGCCATTTACAAGCTCTCATTGGGTATGATTTTTCAACCAACCATGAATCCATCCAATGGTTGCTCCATCCAGCCCACACTTAACCAGCTTATCCTCAAGGATATCATGAGAAACTTTATCAAAGGCTTTACTGAAATCTAGATACACTATAATGGTCTTCTGAGTTAAATTCACCCATTCCTGTCCAGTTTAGTTCACTGATTCCCAAGATATTGATGTTCAGTCTTGCCATCTCATTTTTGACCACATCCAGCTTACCTTGATTCATAGATCTTACATTCCAGGTTCCTCTGCAGTATTGTTCTTTGTAGCATTGGTCTTTCCTTTCACTGTCGGACACATCCACAGCTGAGCATCCTTTCAGGTTTGGCCCAACTGCTTCATTCTTTCTGATGTTACTTGTACTAACCTTATCTCTTTTTATCAGACTAACCTTATCTCTTTTTTTTGAGAAAGTTACTATCCTGCTGTATCAGGGTAATGCTTTAGACATAGTTTATCTTGATTTCAGTAAGACTTTTGATAAGGTTCCACATAATATTCTTGTTGACAAATTGGAAAAATTTGGTTTGGATCATGTGACTGTCAGGTGGATCTGTAACTGGTTGACAGATCGCACCCAAAGAGTGCTGTTCCTCATCTTCTTGGAGAGGAGTGACAAGTGGAGTGCCTCAAGAATCTGGGACCTGTTTTGCTCAACATCTTTATTAATGATTTGGATGAATGGCTAGAGGGAATGCTTATTAAATTTGCAGATGATACTAAATTGGGAGGGGTAGCAGATATGGTAGAAGACACAGTCAGGATACAGGATGATCTCGACAGGTTGGAAAACTGAGCTAGAAGAAATAAAATGAATTTCAGTGGGGATGAATGTAAAGTTCTGCATTTAGGTAGGAAAAATCAAATGCATAATTATAGGATGGGGGAGACTTGTCTTGGCAGTAGTATCTGCGAAAAGGATCTAAGGGTCTTAGTAGACCATACACTGAACATGAATCAGCAGTGTGATGCAGTTGCTAAAAAGGCAAATGCGATTTTGGGCATTTAGACAAGCTGGAACTTGTCTAAAGGATAGCAATGAAGAAGGTGAGAGGTCTGGAGACTGAGTCCTATGAGGAAAGATTGAAGGAGCTGGGTATGCTTAGCCTGGCGAGGAGACAACTGAGAGGTTATATGATAATCATCTTCAAGTGCTTGAAGGCCTGTCATATAGAGGATGGTATGGAATTGTTTTCTGTTGCCCCAGAAGGTCGGACCAGAACAAATGGGTTGAAATTAAATCAGAAGTGTTTTTGGCTAAACATTAGGAAGAGCAGTTACTCAGTGGAACAGGCTTCCTTGGGAGGTGGTGGGCTCTCCTTCTTTGGAGGTTTTCAAACAGACCATCTGACAGCAATGCGGATTCTGTGAACTTAGGTAGATCATGAGAGGGAGGGCAGGAAGGGTTGCCTCAGTGCTTAGTTCTTGTGGCCCTTTCTTACACGCTCAGGGAAATGCTATTTGCCAATTTGGGGTCAGGAAGCAATTTTTTTCCGAGCCAGTTTGGCCAGGGATCCTAGAGGTTTTTTGTCATCTTCTGGGTGTGGAACAGCTGTCACTGCGGGTGGAGGGCAGAGTTCCCTCTAAGCTGAGTTAGTGTGAGCTATCTCACAGTTTTTTAGCCTCTGGCTCACACCTTTTTGTCCTAGCTCAGGAAGGATGGCTCCCAAGCAAACTAATTTATGCAGTAGTCAAATCACTTGCTAACAGCTTTAATGCTAGTAGCTCACAAAGTAGAATTTTTGCCCACAAGACTCTACAGCTTAGAGGGCACATTGGTGGAGGGGGAGGTGTTTTGTTAATTTCCTGCCTTGTGCAGGGGATTGGACTAGGTGAACCTGGAGTTCCCTTCCAACTCTGTGGTTCTATCATTCTGCTCTTCCCCAGTAGCATATTGGACACCTTCCAACCTGAGGAGCTCATCTTCTAGCATCATATCTTTTAGCCTTTTTCTTGTGCTCTTACATAGACCACACACGCAGTTGGGTCCTAAAGCAGCCATGCAAACAGCTTAAGCTTTGCTCTCAAAGACAATAGCCAACACGGATCCTAGAACGCACCCAATCGGGTGGTCAGGATCCTAAAGTGACCTATTGAATGCATGTGCACTGTAAAATATCACGGGTGTGGGTGTGTTTTGGGGTGTGGTTCACTGTGGGAATATAAGCAGGCCTCCGGTCCTGCTTTCTTTGTCTTGTTTTCCTGAGCTGAAATAAACTATCAGCTGTTTCATTTTTCGACACATCTGGACCCAGTACTTTACACCGGCGATGAAGGTGGGATCCCAATGAGCGAACCGGACTCTGCCTCCAGCCAAGCACCAAGAACCGATCCATCAGAAGCTGCCACACCCCACATCGTTCACGAGCAGTATGTGTGGAGTGACCACAATTCGCCTGGCCCAGGGCCTCCTTGCTCCTAAAAAGTTGGCCGGGACCACATATGAAGACATCATCAAGGCCCTCACAGGGTACTTTGAGCTGAAGCTGACCAAGATGGCCAAGTGTGTGGACTTGCTAGCGCACACCCAAAAGCTGGGAGAAGCAGCCACTGTCTACATGGCCAAACTTTGCCAACTTGCAACCGATTGTGAGTTCCAGGACGTGGAGGACATCATCCTCACACAATTCATCTGCGGCATCTGAGACCACAAGCTCCGCCACAAACTGATTGGGACGGCTGACCTGAAACTTGAGTCGGCACTCCTCATGGTCACCGTGTTTGAGAGATTGCAGCAGGACTGCCCACCATCTTCCCTCCACCTAGCAGCCTCATCCACCACCTTGGACATCTCAGACGATGACGAGGTCCTTCAACTACTGCATCCAGCCCATTGCAGCTCATGCACCCCAACGGTAAAAGCTCTGCCAGTGAAATCAACCACCCAAGCAAAATGTGCTGGCTGTGGGGAAGACCACGAGCATAGGTCCTGGCAGTTCTGCAATGCGATCTGCCAGACCTGTGGGAAAGCTGGACATCTAGCATGAGTCTGTCAGTCCAGAGGAGCACAACGACAGATCGGCCCATCAACAAGAAGTAACAGACCTTCACATGCTGACCACCAAACCCGAGCATCAGGTACTGAATTTGCCCTGGTTCGTCCCCAACAAAATAAGGGTCACAGTCCCCATGCGAGATGGAGTTGGACACAGGTTCCTCCTTTTCTATCTTTTTCGCAGAGACACTTAAATGGCTCTGCCCCCACGAGGAACCCCTCCTCCAGAAACCGGGTGGCTTAACATTACGGGACTTTCAGAAGAACCCAGTAGCTTTAAAGGGGCAGGGCAAATTCAGAGTCCAGTACAAGGATTTTGATGGTGTGCTAGAACTGTTGGTTGTGGATGGTAGGCTCACCAGTCTCTTGGGACTATCATGGTTCGGGCCCCTGGGGTTCACCAGGTACGGCCACAGGACTTTAACTCTGTGTGCGACTAATTCCTGGCCGTATTTGACAGTACGCTCAGCCAATACACAGGCCCTTCAGTCTCCCTTGACCTCGACCCCACCTTACGGCCCATTTGCATAAAAGCCCGCTGGGCCCCATTCACACTAAGGCCAAAAATAGATGAGGAACTAGACCGGCTGGTGGAACAGGGAGTGTTGGAACCAGTGACGCACACCAGGTGGGAGACTCCCATCCTCACGCCAATCAAGCCCAACAGGGATGTCCAGATATGCATGGACTATAAGTGTACAATTAAAAAAGCCCTGCAATATCATGCATATCCGGTCCCCGTCATCAGACATGTCCTCGCATCCATGGCGGGTCTGAAAATCTTCGACAAACCAGATCTGGCACAGGCCTATCAGCAGTTGCCAGTGGATGAGGCTACTGCGGAAGCTCAGACCATTGTAACTCATAGAGGGGCATTCAAGGTCAGGCAGCTACGGTTTGGGGTGAGCATGGCTCCGGGGATATTTCAGAATTTAATGGACTGTTTGCTTAAAGGTATCCCCGGATTCCAGCCATTTTTTGATGATGTTCTAATAGCAGCACCTGATGCTGAGACCTTCGCAACACATCTCCGGGCGGTCCTGAAGCGCTTCAACGACGCTGGCCTGAAGGTCAAGAGGGAGAAATGCCTGCTTGGGGTGCCACGGGTGGAATTCCTGGGGTTCGCAGTGGACGCGCAAGGCATCCATCCCACAGAAGACAAAATTCGAGCCATTGTCCAAGCCCCCACCTCCTCTTCAAAGACTGAACTGTAGGCGTTCCTGAGCCTTTTGAACTTTTGTTCCTACCACACAAGTCCGCGGTGGCGGAACCTCTGCATTGCCTCTGCATTGGATAAGCATACCCCTTGGTCCTGGCCCCCCGTTCCGCCGCTACGTTTTGGGCAGTGAAAGACTTGCTAACCTCCAATGAGGTTTTGGCGCATTTTGACGAATCCCTCCCGGTGGTCCTGGCATGCGATGCTTCTTCGTATGGGGTCAGGGTGGTCCTGGGGTACTGGCTGGCAGACAGGCAGGAGGTTCCCATCATGTACTCTTCCCGCATCCGAGCACAACTATGCACAAATAGACAAGGAGGCCCTGGCAATCGTGGCTGGAATAAAGACATTTCACAATTACCTGTACAGCCGGCCTTTTACAGTGGTCACGGACCACAAACCACTCCTGCATCTGCTCGCACCAGACCAGCAGACCCCCCCAGGTGTTGTCTCCTAGGGTTCTCCACTGGTCGATCTTCTTGCCGGGTACTGGTACGTGCTTATCCACTGCCCTGGTAAAGTGATGGGTCACGCAGATGCACTCAGCTGCCTCCTGCTCCTGTCCTGCAACCCTGACCTGGCCTCGCCACACTGTATCACGTTGCTGGAGGACCTGCCAGACTGCCTGGTTCAGGTTGCCGAGGTCTCTTGTCACACCGCTCGTGATCATGTCCTTGCCCAGGACTTGGACTGGGTGGGGAGGGGGTGGCCCAGCCAGGCGAGCCCGGAATTCGCCGCCTTCTTACCTCGGCAGGATGAACTGTTCTCCCACAAAGGCTGCCTACTCTGAGGAAGTAGAGTAGTAATACCCCCCTGCTGCACCAGCGAGTACTCACAGTGCTTCATGACACGCATCCCAGAATCGTGCACATGAAGGCACTAGCGAGGAGCTATGTATGGTGGCCAGGATTAGACGGGGAGATCGAGGACCGGGTGAAGCGCTGCCAGACATGCCAACAAGAGTCCTGACCAGAACCCCCCAGAGCTCCGGTACGGCCTTGGGAATCATCCCACAAACCCTGGGCCAGGTTCCACCTGGACTTCACAGGCCCCTTCCAGGGACAGTTTTTTTTCATCCTTGTGGACCCCTACTCCAAGTGGCTGGAGGTGGTACCCATACCATCCACCTCCTCAAGGTCTGCCATTTAGGCAATGTGGCAGATCTTCAGCACTCATGGTATCCCAGACTCTCTGGTAACGGACAATGGGACAGCTTTTACTTCCTCATAGTTCCAGGAGTTCGTGGAGTACTACGGAATCTGGCACATCCGCTCTGTGCCATTCCACCCTGCTACTAACAGCCAGGCAGAGAGGATGGTAAGTACCACCAAGGAATCGCTACAGTGCATGGGCCCTGGGAAGTGGGATTACAAACTGGCCTCTTTCCTGTTTGGTCAGCAACTTACACCACACACCGCCACCAGACGCAGCCCAGCCGAACTGCTGATGGGATGGTGTCCCACAACAAGACTCGACTGCCCGCACTCGGATCAGGCACCCGAGCACAGCGCCACTCCAGAGACTCAGGCAGCAGCAAGAGGATTCTTCCTGGAAGACCTGGTGTATGCCAGGAACTATGCCAGGGGTCCGGCATGGATTCTGGCCAGGGTAGTTCAGGTGACAAGACCGCAGTCCTACTAAGTAACAACTGAAGATGGCCAGCTCCTGAGGCGGCATATTGATCAGCTCAGGCAGCAGCTTCTGCCGGCAGATGAGGACGTTCCAGACAACAGCAAGGATGAGACCGCCAGCCCCGAGCTCCGAGAGACAGAAGAACCCAAGACTGACAGAGGCACAACCACGTTAAAGCACTTCTCCAGAGGGGGCCAGCAGTGACAACCTGGACCAAGGCAGCAGCCCTGATAGCAGCATCCGACCAGTCCCAACAGCCACCACGGAAGGTACTCCGGAACGCCCCAGGCCAGTCCCAGAACATACAGCCCAGAACCCAGAACTGCGCCGTTCAACCAGGGAACGGCAAAGACCCACATACCTCCAAGACTTTGTATGCTAGGGGGAGAGGTGTTGTTTTCTTACATAGACTGCACACACAGTTGGGTCCTAACGCAGCCATGCGAACAACTTAAGCTTCGCTCTCAAAGACAATAGCCAACACGGATCCTAGAACGCATCCAATCGGGCAGTCAGGATCCTAAAGTGACCTATAGAATGCATGTGCACTGTAAATAATCCTATCATGGGTGTGGGTGTGGTTTTGGGTGTGGTTCACTGTGGGAATATAAGCAGGCCTCCAGTCCTGCTTTCTTTGTCTTGTTTTCCCGAGTTGAAATAGACTATGAGCTGTTTCACTTATTGACACGTCTGGATCCAGTACTTTACACTTTTGTTACTGCCCATGGGGTTTTCTTGGCAAAGATACTGGAGTGGGTTGCCATTTCCTTCTCCAGTTGGTCACGTTTTGTCTGAGTTTTCCACTGTGGCCTGTCCATCCTGGGTGGCCCTCCACGGCATGGCCCACAGCCTCATCGAACCATGCAGGCCCCCTCGCCACATCAAGGCAGTGATCCATGACAGAGAAAACATAGAGCAAATCTCTCAATAAAAAGGGTAGTGAAGTAATACATGCTCTATTTATTATTTATTTATTTTATTTGACTTATATCTCACCCTCCTCACATTGTAGGCTCAGGGTGGGTTCCAGACATAAAGGTAAAGGTTTCCCTTGCTCGAAAGCTAGTTGAATCCGACTCTAGGGGGTGGTGCTCATCTCAATTTCCAAGATGAAGAGCCAGTGGCATCCTAAGACTTCTCCGTGGTCATATGGCCAGCATGACTAAACGCTGAGGCACACGGAATGCTTGTATGCTAAGGATTCCCTGTTTTCTTTGGCTTTTTTCATCTGAGGCAGATCAGGCAGTTGGCCCCATATCTCACCCACCACAACCTGGCTGCAGTGACCCATGCAATGGTCACTTCCACACTGGATTATTGTAATTCTGTCAATGTGGGGCTGCTCTTGACTCTGCTCTGGAAGTTGTAGTTAGTGCAGAACGCAGTGGTGTGGATGTTGATGTTACCTGTGCGGGCACACATGCGCCCAGTGCTGCATGATCTGCACTGGCTGCCTATCGATTACCAGATGCTTTTCAAAGTGTTGATGCTTACCTTTAAAGCCCTATATGGCCAGGGGCCTGCATATGTTTGAGACTGCCTTTCCCCATATGAGCATCATAGAACATTGCATTCTACAAACCAGCATCTCCTGGTAGTCCCTGGCCCTAGAGATGTCCGACTAGCCTCAACTATACCTAGGGCTGCCAGACCCCGGGCAGGATGGGGGCTTACCCACTTTTGGGGGCTTCAACCTGCCTGCCTGCTGACAGCTGGAGGGCCCTTTACATTTTGCAGGGGGTACGCAGAGGGGCAGCTGCAGGCACATAGGGCCCTGCCAGCTGGAAGCACTTAAAGTGTCCCTTTAGGCACTTCCAGCAAGGAGGGCTCCACGCCCGATCTCCAAGCAGCATTGCCACCTGGAGACTGGGCATGCTTGGAGATGGGGCATGAAGCCCTCCTCGTTGGAAGTGCCTAAAGGGACCTTCTTCTTTTTTTTTTTAATAGGTTTATTTTTTGAATTTTCTACATATTACACAATATCTTTTGTCTCCTTACTTTACTTAACTCAATAAGTTCCCCCTCCCTCCCTCTACCCCTTGTTTGTTGATCTTTTATTCACAGCCACGGGCGCAAAGTCTGAATCTTCCACCAAATGTCCTGTCTTCCTTCCACTGTTATCCACTTTAGATAGGTCTTCCATCTTGCTTTAATTTCTTCGGCTTTATCCTCCCATGTGGTCTTCTGGCGCAATTTCTCAATGATGTCCGACTGCACAAAATCAAACAAATAAGTGTGCCAGGTATCTATTGTCCATTTGCTCTTATCTTTCCAGCCCAGAGCTATCACTGCCTTTGCCTGCTAACACCATAGCTTTGAGTATAGCCTGGGTTTCCTTATTGACTGCCTTATTTCCTAATATACCCATTAACATTAGTTTAAAGTCTACATTCAATGAGATTCTACATATTTTCTTTATAATTTGTATTATTTTTGACCAAAAGACTCTCACCTCTGGACATTCCCACCACATATGAGAGAACCAACCCTTAAATTGTTTACAGTGCCAACACATAGAACTCGATCCCGGAAACATGTTTGCTATCTGCGCTGGTGTTTTATACCACTTTGTGAAAAATTTATGTTCCAATTCATTAAATTTAATAATTTTGGTTTCTTCTATTCCCTTCATTATT